>CM051234.1:292531394-293131394 GCA_027917425.1 Gastrophryne carolinensis
TTTTAATTTCAGCCGGGTCTCTTCAGCAGATCATGAAAGACACGCAGACGGTCCTATCAACTCTGCAAGAGTTCGGCTGGGTGATCAATTACCCGAAGTCCCATATCACTTCGGCACCAGTAAGGAATTTCTTAGGAATGATTCTGGACAAAGTTCAAGTCAAAGTGTTTCTACCAGAGCAGAAGGCTCGGCTAATGCGGAATCAAATAGTTTTTACTGACTTGCCAGCAGCTGACCATTCGGCTAGGGATGAAGCTAGTAGGCCTTATGATAGCCTGCTTCGAGGCTGTACCTTTTGCCCAGTTTCACTTGAGGCCTCTTCAGTGGAATCTGTTGGCAAGCTGGGATCGAGCCCTGCAGTCGCTGGATCAAGTCTTTGTGCTAACACCCTCAGCCAGGCAACCTCTTCTGTGGTGGAGGAGAATCAGCTTCCCATAAATATATTGGAATTAAGAGCAATCCGGCTAGTGCTTCAGTATCTGACCCCCAGTTTAAAGGGGCAGGCAGTCCAGGTCCAGTCGGACAATCGGACAGCAGTAGCCTATATCAATCATCGGGGGGTACTCGGAGCAAGAGTGCTGTAGAGGAAGTAAGCCGCATTCTGACTTGGGCAGAGGAGAATGTTCCCTGCATCTCGGCAGTTTACATCCCGGGGGTAGAAAACCAGGAGAATGGTCCCTCAGTCGGAAGGTCTTTCAAGCCCTTTGTCTTTGCTGGGGGTGTCCGGAAGTGGATCTCTTTGCATCCAGACACAATCGCAAAAAGCCGAAATTCATGTCCCTGTCAAGGGACCCTCTGGCCATAGCAACGGACGCCCTGTCAGTCTCCGGGGCAAGGTTCAAGCTTCTGTACGTTTTTCTTCCGCTCCTGAGCCGTGTACTAAGAAAGATAGCTCAGGAGGGGGTACCAACCATTCTAGTAGCTCCTCGTTGGCCAAGGAGAAGTTGGTTTTCAGACATAACAAGGTTGTCGGTGGACCATTGGCGCCTACCAGTCGAGTCAGATCTTCTCACACAGGGGGCACTTCGGCACCCGAATTTACAGATTCTAGCTTTAACGGCCTGGCTTTTGAAACCTCGATCTTAGCAGAGAAGGGTTTATCGGCTAAGGTTATTCATACCATGATTCAGGCCCGGAAGAAGTCTTCTTCCATAATTTATTACAGGGTCTGGCGATCATTCATATCTTGGTGTGAGGCTTGAAATTTTTCATGCAGAAGGTATTCGATTTCTAGAATTCTAGAATTTCTACAAGATGGCTTAGATATGGGCCTACAGTTAAGCACCCTAAAAGGGCATGTGTCGGCCTTATCTATTTTTTTCCATCGCTAGTAATAGGCTCATTAAGACTTTTTTTCAAGGTGTCACTCATGTCCGACCACTGCGCAAGTCCATTTTACTGGCGGCGACTTGATTCTGGTGTTGATGGCTCTACAGGGTGCTCCCTTTGAACCCATGATCGCCGCTCCATTTTGACGCTTAAGGTGATATTTTTGGTGGCAATCGCCTGTGCGGCGTGAAGTGAACAAAAATTGATTTCTGGCGTTTTCTGGCGGAGTTCGGTGTGAAGTAACATGGACTCCTATATAGGGCCTCCCGGCCTGCCTTTTTAAATAAACTGATCTTGGTTAGGAGGCAGCTGCTACTTATGGGCCGGGAGGGGCCACACCTGTTTTCTTTCTTGCAGTCACGTGATCAGCAAGGAGGTAATCCCAAGTGTAAGGAGTGCCTGGAATGGATTCTCAGAAAAAACAATTCTACAGATGAGTACTTCACAAAATTGTGTTTTTCTGTCTCAGTCCAGTGCCATTTACTGGATGTATTACCCAAGATTAAGGAATATCTTCTGGAACAGGACGTGCTGTATACGTATAATAACAATTCTGTGATTACTCATCTGTAGAATTAGATTTTTTTCTAATTCTGGGGCGTCTGTAAAGTGGTAATTTTAATAGGACATTTTTATTTTTTTAGCTTAAACATAACCGCAGCCACTGGGCATTGCATGGGCGTGATTGGGGGGGGGCACACGCAGTGCCTGATAGGATGCAATATGGTGTTGTCCAGGATCCAAAGGGCCCAGAAGATAGCAAGATAGATGCCCTGTTGAGGTGAGCAGAAATTGCCCAAAGGTAAAACTGGAGGGGGTGGCGGCAGTAGATCGGTGAGGTTTTTACCCCCCCCCCCCCATGTTCTGCTTTTCAGTTGAAACAATGCATCTAGGAGCTCTCTTCTCTGAGCAGAGCAATGATTAGTCATTACACCTGATGTCTTTTTTGCTTTTGGCTAGCCAAAAGGGATTAAAGCTGGCCTTGGAGTCTAAAAGATGTGGGCTGGTGGAGGTTTTCCAGCTGCTTTAAGGGATGATTGCAGGGATTAGATTTAAAGTGGAACAAAACACAGAATTTGAACTAGAATTTTGCTCTGTTCTGCTGTGTGAAGCCCTCCAGAATGCCCTGTAAAACTTGCTTCTTCCTGGTCCAACATCACATCCAATCAGAGTTGTCTGCCATGCATATGTGATGCTTGCCAACTGCCTCTATTTGTGTCAATCTGGAGATTGGCTGCATCCCCAGCCTATCTGAATGGCTGGGAGTAGAACGCTCCCTGATCAGGGATGTGGCTGCCCGTTTACATCACTGAGGATGCTACGAAGCAGGTGAGATTTGCTATGGGGGGGGTTCCCCAGGCGAAAACCAGTATGAAGACCATGAAAATTACCTTGTGAGAGCTGTGAGGTTATTCCTAGTATGTCACACACCCCACTTCCAAATATTCATGACACTTGGGAACCCTGCCTGTAGAGGGCGATCTTGCAGAGATGACATGGAAAAAGGAGCCCCTCCTGGTCCATAAGTACTGGGTTCCTCCCACTATTCCTCAGTCTTTTCATCTCTGCAGTCGGCGAAGCATTCAGAAGATGACTCTCCTTCAAGCTGCAGGTAGCCGGGTTTGCTCCCGGCCCCTTTTTTTCTCTATTTCTGTCTGATACCCTTTAAACCTGTTTGGTTATACTGTATGCCTCCCAGCCCTGGCTGTATGGTTCAGGCAAAAGTAGATACATACACCTTCTGGTGTATACAGGAGTTTTACTCCTCCGTGAGACCCAAATGTGGGTAGGCGGTGTCTGGGTTGGTGATCCCCGGCTTGGGATGCCCTGTCCCTCTTGCCCTTTTACCTATTGGTGTGGGTCCCCCCCCCGCCAGTGTCTCTCCGTGCCCCTTGGGGGGGAGGGGGGTGGCCTTTCTCCCATAATAAAGCTAAAAAATCACATGGGAAAAGTGTGTGTGTGTGTTTTAGCACTGTTCAACAGCACAAGTATCGCAGGAAGCTCAGCTTGTGGCAAGTCTTTGCTTTTAAAATAGATGGTGTAATCTTCAAATTTGGCCATTGTTGATTTTCAGCTGGTTATTCACTCAATGGTATTTTTCAGTAGCTAGCTCCAGCTCTGTCTAGAGAGAACACTTTGATTGCACAGGCTGGAGTTTCTTTGTAAACACTCCCCTGTGCTGAGCTGCCTCACCTACGCTTGTGTGCAAGCCTAACTGCTGCTAAGCCATTACTTGTGGCTGGAGCAGCTGGCCTGTTGTCCATCCTTCTTTGGAGCCTTGACTCTGGATATGCTGGGTTTTGACTACTGAAGAAAATCTGTCTTATAGATACACAGATATATGTATTGGTTTTGAGTGATGTGTATGTTGTGCTAGCCTGACCTTAAATAGTCCTAAGGGATTTAAAAAAAAAAAAAAAAAATCCTCCCACTTGGGACTTCAAGGGGCATTCCGGGTAGCTTTAACAGCGTAATTCCCTCTGGTCATTGCGACTACCTTAAAGATCACCATATGGAGGCTTCCCAGGTTACCGGGCTTAGGCTTCCCTCGGGGCAGTCCCGGCAGTGTGTGGATTGTGGGGTATCCCTTGTGGGGGATAATGTACTTGGTTGCATACCTTGTGCTCAGCAGGCCATAACGCAGCAGTTGGGGGCCCAGGCCTCTGGGTCTGTGACCCTGGCCTTTTCTCCTATCCCACCCCGCCTTATCCGTACCCCAGATGATGTTGTCACAGTTGGGGAGTCGCAATCTGATATGTGTGCCAGATGGCTAATATTCAGAAAGTTATTTCTAGCTCTGTGGCCAGAAACGCCTCGGCTAAAAAAAAAAAAAAAGATTTTGAAAAGAAGAAAAAAAAAACTCCCACTTGGGACTTGAAGGGACATCCCGGGTAGCAATTGCGTAAAACCCAGATATACTTGGCGACTATAATCAATTATAGGTATAATACTAAGCATCATATGGAGGCATTTCAGGTTAATGGGCTTGCAATTCCCTTGGCACAGACTCGGCAATGTTTTGGATGTGGGGCATCCCTTGTTTGGGATAATGCAGTTCTTGCGTCCCTTGTGCACAATTAACCATTATGCAGCAAACTGGGGCCCAGGCTTCAGGGTCTGCGGCTACTGCCTCTTCTCCTACTCCGCCGTGTCTTGTCCGTACCCCCAGTGGTATTGTCATGGATGGTGAGTCGCATTCTGATTTATGTGCCAGATTGGCTCATCTTGAAGGATTTATGTCTACCTCTGTGGCTAAGAAGGCCTCAGCTAAAAGAAAGCATTTGACTCAAGGCGTCTTGGCAAGTGAGTTGGACAATTGCGAATTGCTTGATTGGTCTGACCCTTCTCAGTTAGAAGGGGATTCAGATGTTTCTGACAAACAGCAATTTGTTGGTACTGAAAGTGAGCAGGGTGAAGAGAGTGTTGTGGTTACCCCAAAAGCTCTTGCCCAGTTATTTGAGGTTTTTGTTATTACTCCTCCTGAAGTAGTCCCTCTCAAGAGAGGGGAATTCTTTGGAGCCTCTAAGCCTTGTTTGGAATTTCCAAATCAAAAGCATTTTGATGATATTTTTAAAGAATGGGAGAAGCCTGCACGGCTTCATGGCATTCCCTTGGGCTGGGACAAAAAATATCTCTTTCCAGCTGATACGGTTAAACTTTGGTCATCACCTCCTGAGGTGGATGTCCCTGTACTTCCTGACTCCACTACACTCAAGGATGGAGAGGACAAACGTATTGATCAAATGGCGTGTCACGCTTTTTCCAGTGTAGGCTCGGCCTTGCGGCCTGTTGGTGCTTCAGCTCTTATGTCGGTGGCTATTAGGTCTGTTGTGAGAGACCTAATGAATAACGCGGGGCTTGATCCGGCCTCTGATGAGTACGCCGCTCTTAAGCGCTGTGAGATGTTTGCATCTTTTGTACTTTCTGCTTTAGATGATACTCTGCTCATGTGCAGCAGAACCTCTGTCTTGATGTGTGGGCGGCGGATGTTGTAGCCAAGAAATCGCTTACAGCGCTTCCGTTTGTGGGATTGCGCCTATTTGGAGAAAAATTGGGTTCTGGAAGTAGTTTCTTCCGGTTACAAACTGGAATTCGAGTTCCGGCCTCCTCTCAGATTTTTCATGTCCCGGATGCCGTCAGATCCGGCAATTGCGCAGGGACTGCGGGCAGCAGTAGCGAATCTGTTAAAACATGGCTGTCATCTGCCTAGTGCCTCCGGCGGAAAGGGGTTTGGGGTTTTACTCCAACCTATTCACGGTACCCAAGAAGGATGGCTCTGTTCGGCCTATCCTAGACCTAAGGAGACTCAATCAATTTATCCGCATGGAGTCTCTGCGATCAACGATCGATGCTCTCCGTCAGGGGGATTTCATAACATCCATAGACATCAAGGATGCTTATTTGCACATTCCTATTTTCCGGGCCTCCAGAGATTACTCCGGTTCTCTATAGAAGACCAGCATTATCAATTTGTGGCCCTGCCATTCGGCCTTACCTCGGCCCCAAGAGTCTTTACCAAGATGCTGGCAGGAGTGATGGCTATATTCAGGTTCCAGGGCATCCGCATTATGCCTTTTCTGGATGATCTTCTTATCGCGGCCTCCTCCCTCGAACAATCAGAGTTGGACACCAGGATGGTGGGCTCTACGCTAGAGAGGTTCGGATGGGTAATAAGTTACCCCAAATCCTCTCTCTGTCCGTCCAGGGAAATTCCCTTCCTGGGCCTGATTCTGGAATGGTTCTGATTCAGGACTTGATTCGTCTATTCTTGTCCAACCCTCGTCAGTCTATCTGTCTAGGGATGAGACTAGTGGGATTGATGGTAGCCGCATTCGAGGCAGTCCCGTTTGCCCAGTTTCACACAAGGACGCTGCAGCTCTTCCTCTTGGCAAAGTGGGACAGGTGCCCACTATCATTGAATCAGACTTGTCTATTGTCTCCCCGCGTTTTGCAGTCCCTTCAGTGGTGGTTAATATCGCACAACCTCCAGAAGGGCAAGTCATTTCTGACTCCGCTTTGGGAACTGGCTACCACGGATACCAGCCTGGTAGGCTGGGGGGGGGTTTCTGGAAGAAGCATCAGTTCCAAGGATTGTGGGGGCCTCAGGAGGCTCATTCTCCAATCTATGTATTAGAGCTTCGGGCCATACGTCTTGTTCTACTTCGACTGACCCATTTCTTACAGGGTCTGCCAGTTTAGATTCGGTCAGACAACCGAACAGCTGTTGCATACATCAATCGCCAGGGAGGGACTCGCAGTTGGGGTGCACTCCGGGAAGTGTCTCTGATCCTTCAGTGGGCAGAGATCAATGTTCCCTGCATATCAGCAGTTTACATTCCGGGGATAGAGAATGTGGAGGCAGACTCCCTGAGCAGGGGATGTTCTCGCCATGGAGAATTGGTCTCTCAATCCAAGGGTCTTTCAGTTCCTCTGTCACAAGTGGGGGACTCCACAGTTGGACCTGTTTGCTTCTCGCCACAATCACAAGCTGCCAGCTTTTGTGTCTCTATCCCAGGATCCTCTGGCAGTGGCAGCGGATGCCATGTCTCTGGCCTGGAAGGATCTGGGGTTCCTATATCTGTTTCCCCCATTATCCATGATCAGCAAGGTGGTGCGCAAGTTAGCACTGGAGGAGGTGCCAGCAATTCTGGTGGCGCCAAGGTGGCCAAGACGTCTGTGGTACGCAGACGTCGTAAGGCTGGCAGTGGATCGTTTCCATCTGCCTCCTCTTCCAGATCTCATCACTCAGGGTCAACTTTGTTACCCCAATTTACAAACGCTGGCTTTGACGACATGGCTGCTGAAGTCTCCATCTTGAAAGAAGAAGGTCTTTCTGATGTGGTTATTCAGACTCTTATTAGAGCTAGGAAGAAGTCTTCCTCTGTCATTTATTACAGGACTTGGAGGTCCTATATTGATTGGTGTGAATCCAGGGCTTTGCCCTGTAGAATATTTTCTATTCCCAGAATTCTGGAATATCTGCAACGAGGTCTGGATATGGGATTCCAGATTAGTACTTTGAAAGAAAATAGCCAAAGCAGAGACTTGCCCTTTCAAAGGTCGTTTGCGCTTCATCCTTTTGGTTAAGACTTTTTTCCAAGGAGTCGCGCATGTGCGGCCTCCCAGAAAGCCTATACTTCCTGTTTGGGACCTTAACCTAGTGCTTTCAGCTATGCAGGCCACTCCCTTTGAGCCATTGCAGGATATTCCTCTTCCTATTCTTACTCAGAAGGTTGCCTTTTTGGTTGCTATTACTTCTGTCCGCCGAGTTTCTGAACTGGCGGCTTTGTCTATTCTAGCCCCTTATTTTGAGAGGCATCAAGATAAGGTTGTTTTCCGTTTTAAACCGGATTTCCTTCCTAAGGTGGTGTCTGCTTTCCACCTAAATCAGGATATAGTTCTTCCTTCCTTGTGTCCTAAACCTATTAACGACAACACAATGAACTACATCCAAAGAATGTAAGACCCTTTCCTTAAGTATTATTTAGTTACTACTTCGGCCTTCCGCAAGACGGATGCCTTTTTTGTTGTGCCTTCTGGGCCCAAGAAGGGTTTTGCTCCTGCCGAATCTTCCCTTAGTAAGTGGATACGTCAGGCCATCATTGGGGCCTATATGGCTAAGGGGAAGCTTCCCCCTTTTCGTGTCACCGCTCATTCTACTCGTGCTATTGGAGCTTCCTGGGCTTTTCAGCACCAGGCTTCTGTTGAACAGGTTTGCAAGACTTGGTCTTCTGTGCATACTTTTTCTAAGTTTTACAAGGTTGATGTGCGGGCCTCAGCTGATGCTGCTTTTGGCCGCAAAATTCTGCAAGCTGCAGTAATTTAAATTATGCATTATTCCTTGGGGATCCCCACCCATTATAGACACTGCTATTGGATGTCCCAAGTGTCATGAATATTTGGCAGTGGGGTGTGTGACATACTAGGAATAATACCATTTTGTGAGTATTCACCTGTAAAATGGTTATTACGAGAGTGTCACACACCCCACTTCCCCCGCCCTTTTTTGTTCTAAGGGATCCTTTATTATTTTCAAACTATTTTTCAATATCGAATATAATTTGCTCTTCCTGGTTCTTCACTGCTTTTTAGAAAGACTGAGGAATAGTGGGAGGAACCCAGTACTTATGCACCAGGAGGGGCTCCTTTTTCCATGTCATCTCTGCAAGATCGCCCTCTACAGGCCGGGTTCCCAAGTGTCATGAATATTTGGAAGTGAGGTGTGTGACATACTCGTAATAACCATTTTACAGGTGAGTCCTCACAAAATGGTATTATTCTAAGTATGTCACACACCCCGCTTCAGATAGTCATTACACTTGGGTTATACTGACCAGAGATGTCAATAAAAAAAGGAAGGCCCTCCCAGTCCATAAATACCTGGTACCTCCCACTCATTCCCCAGTCTTTCATCTCTGCAGACGGCGAGCAAGTCAGAAGATGGAGTCTCCTCCTTGCAAGGTAGCCGGGGTGACCCCCGGCCCTCTTTGATCTATTTCTGCCCGGATTCTTTTATTGTTTTTACTTGCCTCCTAGCCTAGGCTGCTGGTCCAGGCAAGGGTAGATGGCACCCTAGGTGCTTAGGAGCTATGCTCCTCCGTGAGACCCCATAGCAAGGGGTAGGCGGTTAACCTGGGTTGGTGACCCCGGTTTGGGATTCCCTGTCCCTTGGCCTTCCACCCTAGCGTGGATTCCCCCTCTCCCGGATACCCTTAGGGGGGGGGCCTTGTCCCTTGTAGATTTCAATCCTTTATTGTATGTGTGTGTGGGTGCGTGTTTGATTACTGTAGCATGCGGGTTGTGATTTCATATCCCACTCCTTTACAATTTACATTACACGGTACTTAGACCGGCGCCAGCGGTCCCGCGGCACCGGCCTCTGTGGTCTGCCATGGCGCCGGGGGAGCTTCTTCCCCTCAGGGCGGGACCGGGTGTTCGCGCGATCGCCTACGGCCTGCCCCCCGTGCTGCGGGCGCCGCTGTTCAGGTCCCGGCTTCTGGCCGGGAGAGACTTGGGAGGGGCGGGGCCAGGCGCGAACCGCAACGGCCCGCCCTCCTCCTTCCTCTGCCTAGGCGCCTTTTTCCTTCCCCTGCGAGGTGTGCGTGTGTGACGGTCGGTGAGTGGCCTGTGGCCCCATTAGTTTTTTTCTCTGTATATATTCATGCCCCTCCTTGGGGTTGTTGGCAATGCTTCTTTTATTAACCCCTTTGGACATTTGCTATTATGGTCTGATTGCTGTGTCTCTGTGGACCATTGTTGCTATAAAAGGGGGATTCTCCCGGTCCTAGGGTCCCTGGTTAAATTTAAGGGTCTGTAAATTCCTCCCACGTGGGACTTAAAGGGGCATCCCGGGTAGCATTTACTGCGTAATTCCCTCTGGGCATTGTGCCTAATTTTAAAAATCACCATATGGAGGCTTCCCTGGATACTGGGCTTGGGCCCCCCTCAGGGCAATCCAGGCTGTGTTTGGGGTGTGGGGTATCCCTTTCGGGGGATGATGTATTTCTTTGTGTACCCTGTGCGCAGCGGACTATTACGCGGCAGTCCGGATCTCAGGCGTCTGGTTCTGCTCCGCCAGTCTCTTCTCCTTCTCCCCCTCGCTTTGATATGTACCCCATGTGATGTGGTCACGGGTGTGGAGTCGCAATCTTAGTTGTGTGCCAGATTGGCCAATCTTGAAAAATAGTTTTCCAGTGCTGTTGCCAGAAAGGCCCCGGATAAGAGAAAACATTTGTATACAGCCACGCGGGCTTTTGATTTGGATGAGTTTGACTCTCTGGATTGGTCTGATTGCTCCCCGCTTGAGGAAAGGGGAGTTGTTTGAGCAGTCGGTGGGGTCCGATGATCAGCAGTTTGTTGGTGCTGATACCGAGCCGGGTCAGGGGGATTCTTTGGATACCTCTAAGGTCCTGGCTCATATGTTTGAGGTCCTGGCTATTTCTCCCCCTGAGGCGGCTTCTCCGCAGAAGGGGGGAGTTCTTTGAGGTGACCAAGCCGCTCTTGGAATTTCCTTATCAAAAGCATTTTGATGGCATTATTCTCAAGGAATGGGAGAGGCCTACTCGGCTTCCGGGTGTTCCTCCAGGTTGGGACAAAAAAATATCCCTTCCCGGTGGACACGGTGAAGCACTGGTCATCCCCTCCCGAGGTGGATGCTCCTGTTTTGGGGTTGTCCAGCACCTCAATCCTGCATTCTCCAGACTGCACTACTCTCAAGGATGGTGAGGATAAACGCATTGACCAGATGGCCTGTCACGGTTTTGCCAGTGTTGGGTCGGCCTTGCGGCCTGTTTGTGCTTCGGCGCTTCTTTTAGTAGCTGCTAGGTCGGTTGTTAAGAGGATTGTTGACCTCTTCCGGGCTTGACCCGGCTAGTGATGAGTTCACCACCCTTAAGCGATGTGTAGTAGAACTTCGGCTTTGCTGGTGGCTATCCGGCGGTCGGTTTGGTTGCGCCAGTGGGCGGCTGATTTTGTGTCCAAAAAGTCGCTTACGGCCCTTCCCTTTGGTGAAAAATTGGATTTGGTTGCAAGGGGTGGCAAGTTACCTCAGCGTAAGAAGCAGCGTCGTCTCTTTCGGGGGTCAGCTTCCTTCGCTCCTTCCTTTCGTAGGGCCAGTGTTGGCAGGGGAGTGGCCTTCTCCTCCTCCAGAGGTGATTCCTGGAACCGGGGCAGGGGTCGAGCTCGTCCAGGACTCGGCTGGGGCTCTAAGCTAAGGCTGCTGCCAAGCCGGCTCAGCAATGAGGGGGCGCCCTCACCCTTGCGGGTGGGGGGGCGGCTGCAACTCTTCTCCCGGGTCTGGGACCAAGAGGTCTCGGACAGGTGGATTCGGGAAGTGGTGTCTTCCGGTTATAAGCTGGAGTTCGAGTTCTGGCCCCCTCCCAGGTTCTTCAGGTCTCTGGTGCCTTCAGATCCTCTGGCCGCGCAGGGGCTCCGGGCGGCTGTAGCAAATCTTCTGGACATGGCTGTCATTTGCCCGGTGCCCCCCTCGGATCGGGGTCTGGGCTACTATTCCAATCTGTTCACGGTGCCCAAGAAGGACGGTTCCGTTCGTCCCATTCTGGATCTGAAGTTGCTCAACAGGTTCGTCCGTCCCCGGAAGTTCCGCATGGAAACTCTGCGCTCAGCCATCTACTCACTTCGTCAAGGGGACTTCATGACGTCCATAGACATCAAGGATGCTTACCTGCATATTCCAATCTTTCCGGCACACCAGAGATTTCTCAGATTCTTTGTAGAAAATCTTCATTTTCAGTTTGTGGCTCTTCCGTTTGGCCTCACCTCGGCTCCAAGGGTTTTCACCAAGGTTCTGGCGGGGGTGATGGCCCTTCTCAGAGCCCAGGGTATCCGCATCGTGCCTTATCTGGACAATCTTCTTATTGTGGCTTCTTCTCTCAACCAGGCGGAGCTAGATACCAGGACTGTGGTAGCCACCCTGGAGAGATTCGGCTGGGTGATCAACTATCCCAAGTCCTGCCTCTCTCCCTCCAGGGTGGTGGAGTTCCTGGGAATGTCTCTGGATACTTCTCAGGCCAGGGTGTTCCTCCCCCGCCCAAGGTTCTTCTGATTCAGGAATTGACTCAGCATCTCCTATCCATCCCTCGCCCGTCCATCCGGCTGGGGATGCGACTGGTGGGATTGATGGTGGCATCGTTCGAGGCGGTTCCCTTTGCCCAGTTTCACACAAGGACGCTCCATTTCTTGGCGGCCTGGGACGGGTCCCCGCTGTCATTGGATCAGTCTTTTTCTGATGTCCCCCTGGGTGCGGCGTTCCCTTCGGTGGTGGCTGACACCAAGCAATCTGATGAGGGCAGATCCTTTCTGACCCCTCGTTGGGAGACGGTCACCACAGATGCCAGCCTGTCAGGTTGGGGGGGGGGGGGGTTTGGAAGGATCTTCAGTTTCAGGGACTGTGGGGGCCTCACGATCCCATCAATGTTTTGGAGCTGAGAGCTATCAGGTTTTTTCTGGCTCACTTGACTCAGTTGCGGGGCCTACCGGTTCAAGTTCGGTCGGACAATCGGACGGCGGTCGCCTACATCAATCACCAGGGAGGGACTCGCAGCAGGCAGGCCCTCAGGAAAGTGTCTTTGATACTGGCTTGGGCAGAGAGCAAGGTCCCATGCATCTCGGCGGTGTACATTCCGGGAGTGGAAAACACAGAGGCGGACTCTCTGAGCAGGGGCTCCTCTCGCCGGGGGGAATGGTCACTCAGCCCCAAGGTGTTTCGGTCGCTTTGCCACCGGTGGGGGACTCCGGGGGTGGACCTCTTTGCCTCTCGTCACAATCTTCTGGCATTTGCGTCTCTCTCGCGGGATCCGCTGGCTCTTGTGGCGGATGCCATGTCTCTGAACTGGAGGGATCTGGGGTTTCTGTATCTGTTCCCTCCGTTTCCCATGGTGGGCAGAGTGGTGCGCAAGCTGGCCCTAGAGGGCGCATCGGCAGTCCTGGTGGCTCCAAGGTGGCCAAGACAGGTTTGGTTCGCAGACGTGGTAAGATTGGCAGAGGATCAGTTAGATCTGCCCCTTCTGCCGGATCTGCTCACTCAGGGCCCACTGCTCTACCCCAATTTACCAACGCTGGCTTTGACGGCGTGGCTGCTGAAACCTCCATCTTGAAGGAGGAAGGTCTTTCCGACGCTGTCATTCAGACTCTGGTTAGGGCTAGAAAGAAGTCTTCCTCTGCCATCTACTATAGGATTTGGAGGTCTTATATTGATTGGTGTGAGGTCCGGGCCTTGCCTTGCAGGGCGTTTTCTATCCCTAGGGTTTTGGAATTTCTGCAACATGGTCTGGACCTAGGTTTGCAGCTTAGTACGTTGAAAGGGCATGTTTCTGCCCTGGCGGTTTTCTTTCAAAAGTCATTTGCTCTTCATCCTCTGGTTAAGACCTTTTCCTGGGGGTTACGCATGTGCGGCCTCCTAGGAAGCCTTTGCTCCCAGTTTGGGATTTGAATTTGGTTCTTTCTGCTTTGCAGGGTCCTCCTTTTGAACCTTTGCAGGATATTGCACTTTCTACGCTTACTCAGAAGGTTGCGTTTCTGGTTGCCATCACTTCCGTTAGGCGTGTATCGGAGTTGGCGGCTTTCCGCTTCAAGCCAGATTTCCTTCCTAAGGTGGTCTCTGCCTTTCATCTTAATCAGGACATTGTTCTATCCTCCTTGTGTCCTAAGCCCAGCAATGACAAGGAGAGGGTTTTGCATTCTTTGGATGTGGTTCACTGTGTGAAGTACTATTTGGTGGCTACTTCCTCTTTTCGTAGGACTGACGCCCTTTTTGTGGTGCCCTCTGGGCCTAGGAAAGGTTTGGCTCCCTCCAAGTCTTCCATTAGTAAATGGATTCGCCAGGCCATTGTTGGGGCCTATTCTGCCAAGGGGAAGGTTCCCCCTTTTCGTGTTACTGCTCATTCTACTCGTGCTGTTGGGGCATCCTGGGCTTTTCAGCACCAGGCCTCTGTTGAGCAAGTTTGTACGGCTGCTACTTGGTCTTCTGTTCAACCTTGTAAAACTTGGAAAAAGTGTGATGTGCGGGCTTCAGCGGATGCTGTGTTTGGCCGCAAAGTTCTGCAAGCTGCAGTGGTTTAAGTTGTGCTTTGTTGCCTTGTTTTTGGATCCCCGCCCTTTATGGACACTGCTATTGGGTGTCCCAAGTGTAATGACTATCTGAAGCGGGGTGTGTGACATACTTAGAATAATACCATTTTGTGAATACTCACCTGTAAAATGGGTATTATAAGTATGTAACACACCCCACTTCACCCTGCCCTTTGGTATTCTGGATCGTTTATATGGTGAACCTTCTTACTGCTACTGATTATTTTGGTTCTTCCTGGTCCCTTTGTTTCCTTACTGCTGTTCTAATACTGGGGAATGAGTGAGAAGTACCAGGTATTTATGGACTGGGAGGGCCTTCCTTTTTTTATTGACATCTCTGCAAGATCGCCATCTACAGGTCAGTATAACCCAAGTGTAATGACTATCTGAAGCGGGGTGTGTGACATACTTATAATACCCATTTTACAGGTGAGTATTCACAAAATGGTATTTTTGTGTGGGCTCTCCAATCCAATGAAAGCCATCTGCCGGGACTATGTCATCCGGCGAATGGCTCTTATTGAATAGAATAGGGAGTATGTGCTGCCACAACCCCTGCATGGCATGGCTGTGGCAGGAGTGTGTCCATGCCGCCAGAGTATGTAGGGGATGTGGCAGCATGCATTCCCAATCCACAACAATGAGAGCTGCCTGCTGAATTATATCACTGTGGGCAGCTCTTATTGAATGAGAGTCCACACATGCTAGTGGAGTAGGAAAAGGGACACTTGTGCATTCACCGGTAAATTTCTCATCCTCTTCCATTCCGGGGCACCGCTAGTACCAGCGTGTGGCTTAATCTCAGCCACTGCCAGGCTGACCAGATCCGCGAACCACACCCTTCTGGGACAGTGTGGAGACGCATGCCCTGTCTGATCGAGGAATGTTTGTCTATCAGCAGCAAACTCGCCACCTCCTGAAGAGCCATGCACTTCTGCACTGGAAGGACTCATACCCATCGAGTCGACTTGTTGGGAGCCACCAGGGGTAGTTGATCACTCATGCGAAAAGTTCCAGCGTGAACAGGACCGTTTGAACATCCTGCAGTGCCTCTGACAGAGATGGGGCTTGGATGAGTAAGTCGTTCAAGTAGAGGGTGATGTACACACCCTGCCTCTGCAGGAGTGCTATCACCACTGCCAAGACTTTCATGAACAGTTGCGGGGCAGTGGATATACTGAATGGCAGTGCCACAATTGGAAATGTCAGGCACCCACCGCAAAGCACAAGTATGGTTGGTGACCCGAGAAGATTGAGGCAAGCGGATAAGCATCCTTTATGTCCACTGTGGCCAGAAAATCCCCCTGTTCAGCAATGTCACTATCAACCAAGATTTCATGTGGAGCTTCTGCACCTGGACGTAACTGTTCAGATTTCGGAGATCCAGGATCTCTGGAATGTCCAATGGCGCATGCAACAGCTTCTCCAGGCACGCATATTAATCCCAGCACCATGTTGAGAGGCCATGCATGCGCCATTGGACTGAGGAAAGGCAAGTTTACTGAATGTGAATTCTACTCACCCGAATGAGTAAAATCCACAGCCTTGCCCTGAGGGGGGCACAGGTACTACAACTGCCCAGTCCAGCAAGAGCTCTATCGCGCAATCACGTGCTGCTGTCCTTTATGCGACACAGGAAGGCTTGGACGCCACAACCAAGAACTCGATCTTGTAAACCGTGGCTTTCCCTTACACGAAAAATCCTTGCGGCGTCTGAAGTCGGTATAACCTCCGAACTTTTTGGAAAATTTGGCGACCTGCAAAACCAGGTGCTCCGTTTCCGATTCTGTGAAAGCCTACCATGGGGAATGCACATCTGGCCAGTTGGTCCAACCTTCTATTCGCCGGGTCTCTAAAGGCCACACTATCTATCTAAAGTAGAGATAATAATTTGCAGAGCCAAACCTAATGCCGGTTGTCTACTTCAGGTGGTGCAGTCGAAACCCTGACCGCGTCATCTGGAAAGGAGTACTTGGCATCCAGGACCTTAGGAAGCAACAGAAGCTTATCTCTTTCTGTCTATATCTATTTCTCCCACTTCTTTGCTACCAGTCTGTCAAAATAGGCAAGCCTGGGCAAAAACTGCCTGTTCTTCTGACGCTTTGTAGGGTTCACCCTTCTGCCGCCTTGGCCGAGGAGTAGCACCACCAATATTGCCTCAATTAGCTCCTCAATCTGATCTGTTGGGTGATCTGGAGGGTTACCTGGTCCATGCCCGGGTTTTGCTGGGTTCCTATCTGCTGTTGGGTGACACCTCCTGTCTGGCCAGAACTAGATCCTGAACTCTTAAATAGGTCCTCTGTGTAGGAGCTAGAATCCTCTGAGGACTTTGTCTGAATATTTCTACGCTTGGCCGTAGCCTTCCCGCCTGGGTGTAGGCAGGGACAGACTCAGGTGCCCTTGCTGACAAAGGCCACTGACCATGCTCTCCAACCAAACCACCCTGTCTGCCACATCCAAAGGTGGAACCCCATCTGTGGGCTGAGCCTGGGATAGAAAATGGACCTGGCAGCCCCCCCCCCCCCCCCCCGAGGAGGTATCCTGCTCCGCCAAGTCCGAGCCTGAAGGCGCAGGGGAAACTTGACGATCCGTCTGAGGCGTGAAACCTTCCAGCTGCGTAAGGCGGCACAGGACAGTAGTGCACCCAGCGCACAGGGGTCATGCGTGCTTGGCACATGGGAGATGCGGCACCACTCTCTTGTTAAAATACGAAACCTCAGTGCCTCTGATGCCTCTAACTGATAAGCAATACAGCTGGAGCGCTGGTCCCCACACCCTCTTGCCCTGTCGACTACTGGTCAGACCTGCCTGCACTACTGGAAATGCACCTCCCTGCAGCTGAAAACAACCCACCGGACAAGGATGCAGCAGCTTCCGGACCCTCATCCTGCAACAACATGAACAATGTCAGATTCAGAAAGAATCTGTTAGTCAAAATGCCTAGCCCTCAAAAGGGCCCTACCTGACCATGGAAAACGGCAGCCTTGCTGGAGTCAATCATCAGCTCAGGAGAACCAAGAAGCCGTGCAGAAGCTGGCAGAAGATGATCTGAAGATATAACGGGGCCCTCCACAAGATGGTAGTGCCTTTTGCTGCTAGTGAGAAGGGGCGGAGCTGTGGACCACACAAATGCGGTTGACCCGCCTCCTGCTCCTGTCCTCCACTGCGGGGCCAGAGCAAGCTGAAGCCACACCCCTCACTGGTGTCGCAGGAGCAGCCTACCCCCTTTCGTATCTAGCCAACTGGCAGACCACATGGCCTTTGGCCACCCCCCTAGCGACAACGGAGCCAGCCCCCCCATACGCTGACAGTCAAACTCTAAATGAGCTATCACCAGGATGGCTGCCCAGTAGTAAGCACCACTCTCAGGGAGCCCAGCCCCTAGCTTAGCACTGCCCTAGCAGCCCAGGGGAAGCATGTCTTTCGCAGGGTGTCGTGGAGCCAGGGGGAGAGGGAACAGGGCTCAGTGGGAGACACACAGCAGGGCCACCATGCAAGACCCGGAGACCAGGTACCCTGCTGCAGCAGGGTCCTGATCCTCAGGCTCAGACACAGCTGGATGAGTTCCGACGCGCTTACCTGGACCCATGCGCATAAGATTCCAGGGCTGGGCAGTTTTGTTTCTGCTTTAAAGTGGACCAAAACCGGCCCTGAAGTCTGTGACTCCAGGGCCAGCTGATTCCCTTTTGGGGCATCTCGCTGTGTGAAACCCTGTGGTTCACCCAGAATTCTTACCTGGATGATCACTCTGATGCCATTTCGTGCGTGATCCTGAATTGCTGAGCGTGGTTGTGCATAGCGGAAGGATGCGATTGATGCCGCATGGTGCTGATGTGTGTTGCTGGAGAAGCTGTTGAGAGGCCATGCATGCACCATTGGACTGAGGAAAGGCAAGTTTACTGGGCAAATAGTGGGATATCACACTGTTGGCCAGGTTCTGGTCCACTTTAGGTTTACATTCCAGTGGGATGTCAGATTAAACTGTTATGAAGGCACTTTAACCCACCTCCTTCCACTACCTGTAAGCACCACAGTGACGAGCCCTTGATAAATATCCAACTCCCCCAGGACCTTAAAGAACCTCCAGTGCCGTGATGCAGTTTGGTTAGCATCCACACATCTCTCTGACTGAAAGGCGGAAAATTGAATTGACTGCTGGTGGTCATGGGATATGTGAGGTGGAAGAGGTGAGTAAAGTGAGTATGCAGAGCAGTAATGCACGGGGGGGGGGGGGATTTCTTAGAGGATTCTTCTGTTAGAGCATGTTGGTCTCCCATCAGTTTTTAACCCTTCTATTGCCAGCCACGTGAATTTTACATGGCTGCCTCTCCAACCGTTAAACGCCAGCCACGTAAAATTTACGTGCCTGACTTTCCCCAGTAATAACAAAAAAAGTAAAAAAAAAGACACTTACCTGACCCCTCGTTCGATCCGGCCGGGTCTCCTCTTCAGCCAGAGGGGCTCCTCCGGCTGCAGGGGAGTGCCCAAAATAGGGTCCCCCCCCCCCCCCCGTTTCAGCAGCCGCCCGGTTTCCTGCAAAAGAAAAAATTAGTTACCTACCTTTGTCCCCTCCGGCTCCCGCAGGCTCTCCTCTTCACGGGGGGGGGGGGGGGGGGGGCTCCGATCACCCCCCCCCCCGCTCTTCCGTCTTCAGGAGGGGGCATAACAGCCCTCCTCCCTCCGCAGCTTCCGATGGCGGCCGCCATCTTGGATTCTGTGTCATTGGGGCACCCGGCGGTTCAGCTGTCAGATGCCAGTGACGGCTGGACAGAGGAGGAGGGAGGTAGGCGATTGTCCGATCGCCTGCCTCCCCCCTCCTCTGCCTAGCCGTCACTGGCATCAGATCTCCGCGGGACACAGGAAATGAAGATCGGAGGTGAGTAAAGTAAAACCATGTGGCTAGCGGGTGACTTGCCATTAACCCCTGGCCCCCCAAATTACCTGCCTCCCCAAAGCCCAGGGGGGGGGCAGAAGAGCCATGGCCCTAGGCTATGACGGCTTGTAGCCGGCAGGGCCGGGGGCCACTAAAGCTGGCCCCTGCGCCCTGTTCTACAAGCTCCCATAGCTGGTCACAGGCTGGTTACGCTGGGTAGGGGGGACCTCACACCATTTTTTGGGGACCCTTAAAAATCCAAAGAAGAAAAATAGTCCCCCCTCCCAGGGAGGGGGACCCCTATGTCATATTTTTTTTTTTTTTTTTTAACCCTATGTTACCTGTAAACCAGTAGGTATAAAAGGCTTCCAGCAGAAGCCTAAGTGATCAGCGTGGGACACAGGGATGGATGGGAGGTAAGTATTAAAAAAAAAAATGATTAAAAAAAAATATTTTTTTTTAATAAAGTTATTTTTAAAGTGTATGTGTTTTTTTTTTTTTTTTTTTTTTTTACTTTTAACCCTTTGTGAACTGGTAAGGGATCTACGAGACCCCTTATACCAGTTCACAAGGCTCTGGGTCTGGCAAGTCACCTGCGGCTAGTGGGTGACTTGCCATTAACCCCGAGACCCCCCATTACCTGCCTCCCCAAAAAAACCTTAAAATTCCCCCAAGAAATGGTGTTCCCCCCCCCCCCCCCCCCGTGAAGGGGGAACCCACACCAATTTTTTTTATTTAACCCTTTATTATGTCGATAGTTGTATTTTATTTGTAA
The DNA here is from genome assembly GCA_027917425.1 of Gastrophryne carolinensis. NCBI lineage: Eukaryota > Metazoa > Chordata > Amphibia > Anura > Microhylidae > Gastrophryne > Gastrophryne carolinensis. The sequence goes on from CM051234.1 coordinate 292,550,960, forward strand.
ATGTTATAAAGTGCTCTTTTCAGTTTAGGGGATCACCTGGACAGGAACGGGGGACTACCGATACATATGTGGTATCATTGTAATCGGGAGAAATGGGGCTTTCACATGCAATATGGTTTTCTTTTAATAAAATAAATGTTTTTGTTAAAATAAAGGAGACAATTTAAAATATATATATTTTTTTATTTTTTTTTTACTTATTTATTTAAAAATATTAAAAAAAGTAGAAAAAATACAAACAAGACATTTCATGTTAAAGCCTAAACTCTAAAACCTGCCATTTTCTTGGAAATTCCTGCAAAAATCACAGCTAAACATCACGCAAAATGGTGAAAAATATCCTGTCAGCAGAGGGTGACAAAATCTCAAGTAGACTGGCAGTCAAAAGGTTACAGGTACCTATGCATGTTGGGTATTGTTCTGCTCGGGGGACCTTGCGCTTTCAGATTTAGCTTGTTTTTTTCTTATTTGCATATTGATATTTTAGGAAAAGGTGTTTTTTATTCTGCTTTTTTATACATTTTTTTTTGTGAAACCCTGTGTAACCTAAGAATTCTTAGAGATATTACTTCCAGAAAGATGAGCCCACTACAACAAGCTGGGTACACGTAGAAAGCTTAACATGTGTACTTTCAGGGAATATATGGTTTATGGGGGATATTTCAAATGTAAAGGGTTGGTTTGGTAGAAAAAGCACAAGGTGCGCACTTTGTCTGCAGAGCTGAAATTTTGAAGTAAAATTACCGTTATGCTCATGCTTTACTTTGGTGTGTTTGGCAACTCTTTCCTTGACAGAACCTATGCATGTTGGGTAGCATTCTGTTTGGGGGATGTTGCTTTTTCAGATTTTCTGTTTTTTTCTGGTTTGCATATAGTTTTTTTTAGGAAAATGTGGTTTTGATTTTGATTTTTTATTCATTTTTAGGGAAACCCTGTGCAACCAAAGAATACATTGAGGGATTACTTCCAGAAAACTGCACCCATGTCAACAAGCCTGGTACGCCTAGAAAGCTTGAGGTGTATACTTCTAGGGAATATATAGTTTGTGGGGGGTATTTCAAATGTAAAGGGTTGTTTTTCTTGAAAAACTGCAAGGTGCGCATGTTGCATAGCATAGTTGTGTATTATCTGAAAATCTCCTAAAGCGTTGTTTCAGTTTGGGGGAGTCTCCTGGGCAGGAAAGGGTGTCTACCTATACATATGTGATACCGCTGTAACCGGGAGAAATTGGGGTTTCACACGCAATAAGATTTTATTGACAAACTTACATTTTTTATTACAAAAAAACACTACAAATTGTAAAAAAAATATTTTTTTTGCACAATTTTCACCCCAAAATATTGAGAATACACTTATAAAATGACAAACAAAACATTTCATGTTAAAGCCCAGGCTCTGCTGAAAAAAACAATATATCACTTTCCTGGGAAATCCCTGGAAATCCCTTCAAAAATCACAGTTGAACATGGGGAGCGCAAAATAATCTGGCAACAAAGGGTGACAAAATCTCAAGGTAGGCTGGCGGTTAAAGGGTTAATAGAGGTCCTCTTTAATAACGCCTTGGATCAGAAAAGGTTAACACCCCCACGCAGGCATCCGCACACATCCCTTTGCAGGGACTACAGAAGGAATAAGCTTGTTTCCCCTTGCGCTCGGATTATAGAGTGCCCTGGGAAAAAAATCATCAGCAACTTTGTTACTTTCTGTGGAATCGACCTTCAGCCCCCCTGCCCCCTTCACTCAGGCTAGCAGTGGCAGTATACAGTGCTAGTGTAGCTGCACCTGGACCGACGAACCCCCACACCCGCAGTCGCGCTTGGTCGCCCAATCCCCACAGCCGAAATTGCGGGCTGCTGCTGCAATCCCTGCTGCTGCAATCTTCCCCCTGTGCGCCAGGCCCCTCAGTTACAATCATGGCCCAGCTGTGGCCAATCTCGGCCATGAGCGGGCCCCACCAGCACAATCACTCTTTGGGGCCCACTGGAGGATCCTCCGGCTCTCAGGTGGGCCAGTCTAAGCCTGCATGGGAATACTTTTGAGTGTACTTTGGCAATGACTTGAAGGCAGGTTGGCTGTGGGACTGTTTCTTTTATTCCCCAGAAGCAGGGCTGTGGGGTGTCGCAAAGTGACAAAATGAAGAGAAATCATTATTATTGTGACCAACCTTTCTCTTCAAAGAATCCACAGTAATCAGTTCTTCCAGGTATACTTACACAAAGTCAGGACTTTTGTAGGATTATAGTCAGGAGTACGATTATACCCAACCAAGTAATCATTGATTATCATTTTTACTGTAGTCTGAAACCACAGTCACTGAAACAATGTATAGGCAATTTAAACAGGCTGAACAGTCGAAATTTAAAATCCGAGTATAGGTGTACCCCCACACTTTAAAGCTCCTTAAACCGGACCTTCAGCGTGTTTTAATGAAAAGCCCAAACTCTTAAAAAACGGTTCCCCAGCATCTAAAATTAATACATTTTATGTTTTTAGACACTAACTTATTATTCTTTCCCCCACTGGGCTGCAACTCTGTTCAGGAATTTAGGATACGGGCGCCCCCATCTTGACTCAGAAGCATCACACTTACTGAGGAGAGGAGAGTGGGATAAGGTACAGGGGGGCGGGTTATAGCTGTGCTTTGCTTAGACAGAGCAGAGCTGGGGTCAGGTAAAGGTCAGCAGTCCCAGAATTCAGAGCAGCACAGTCAGGAGGCACTTCCTGTTTGCAGGCTGCCTGATAAGATGGCAGCTTCCATAAGCCGCTATCTTGAATGTTTAAAGGCTCATAACATGCAGTAGATGCAGGTAGGATGATTTTTAATGTGGACAATCTGTATGTACAGGGTGTGGGAAACATATAAGATAGACTCTTATTCAGAGTGAAGGTCCGCTTTAACCGGCTCCCTGGTTGTTCTTTTTTGAAGATTGCCCATACCAAATCTCAGGTAATTAGCTAGTAGGGATTGTTCAGTTAAGAGTGAACCCCCTAACTAGCTTTACAAGTGAAGACCCAGACCACTTTAAATCCGCTTTGTATGTAATGCCAATTCACCCACCAGCAAGCGTCCTGGTATCTCTGGAAACTGCTGACCCAGTGTGCGTCACCGCCGGTCTTCTAGCTTCTGCAGGGTTAAAAAATGACATCCAGTTTCCACTGTAGCATATACTGGACTCCTCCTTAATCAGATCAAACACTTTAATAGGTAAACCTCAAACACCAGCAAAAAACTGCATTCCAAAACAGCTTACTAGCATCCTGTCAGTGTCTAAAATCCCAACAATATGAAAATAGAGAGTTTTGGAATGCATTTTTTTGCCAGGACTGTTTGGGTTCTGTGGCGGCTAAAAATGTCTAAACATCAGGGGGCACAAAGGGTGGTGCTGCTTGTCCCGTGTGCCACAACCAGATGACAAGCAGTTAGGGCTGTATTCACAGGGCAGGGGTATTAGATGGTTACTGGTCATTCTCAGGACCCAGCTATGGGCATAGCAAGCAGTATCTCCTGGCTGAAAACCTTGGGGGGGGGGGGGGGGGACTGGACAAGACTTATTGTCCATTGTAAGCCAAGTTACTGGAGCAAAAGGGTAAGGGCATATATACCAAAAGGTAAAGAAGCAGCCCTGAAAATGACAGTGACCCACCTAGTAAACTGGGGAGGGGGGTGGTCCCTGTGCCTTGCTCGGAGAGAGGATTCTAATCTGATTACAATCCCTTCCTAGTCCCCAAGAGGGTTGTGGCACTTCCAGTTTGTGGCACTATCCTTCAGACTTAACACAGCTCCCCTGGTGTTTACAGGAATCATGGCAGAGATCATGAGTCCCTTGTGGTATAAGGGGTATAAGGAGATATGCGTTTCCTCGTATCTGCTCACCCGGGCATCCGTACATGAAGCATCAAGAGATTAGGGAGCAATTCTGGGCACCCTGAAGAGGTTCAGGTGGATTGTAAACTAAGCCCCTGATCATTCCAACCATAATGGCTTCCTTTCAGGGAATTTCCCTGGACACTGTAAGCAAAGACTTTTTTGTTATGTGACAAAGCATAGTACTTCAGGGCAAGGAATGCGCCTGTTGGGGCTGTTGGTGTTCTCAGTGGAAGCGGCCCCAATGCAACTGGCACTATTATCCAGCTGGGACACAACAGCAGAATCCCTAGATCATCAATTTTTCCTAAATGACTTGGTGAGGGAGTCCCTGGGTTGGTGACTGCCATCTCCCTGTGGGACGAACCCCCTATCCAGTCCACTGGATCCTAATGACCACAGATGCGTGTCATCTGCCCATATATGTACTTAAATAATTGGATCATGTGGTTGGCACATTTTGTGCATTTCAATGGTGCATACATCAGTGGTCAAGGAATGTACAGATGGACTTTCTGAGCAGGGAGAGTGGTCCCTTCATCAGAAGATGTTCTTAGCTATGCGCAATTGTTGGGGAATGCCGGAGGCAGACCTGTTCAAGTTTCAACACTATCAAAAGGTTTAGTGGAACTAATGGTTCCCTGGACAAGGTTTAAACTGCTAAAAAAGAGAAGCCTGAAAACGGGTTCCACCATCACACCATGCTGTCCAAGAAGGATGTGGTTTGTGGATCTGGTAAGGAGGATAGGGAAGGCCCCCTGGATGCTTCCTGATGGGCCTTCTTTCTTGGGTTTCTCTGAAGCACCCAATTCACTAGCACTGGCTTTAATGGCTTGGCTGTTCAGACCAGCATTTTGAGAGCCAAGGAAATGGCCAATGTTCTGGACTGGACTGGAGTTCCGAATTAATGTGGAAAATCCAGAAGCCGAAGCGCACACTGCAGCCCTCTAATAAAGGGCTCTGGCTGCTGTGGAGTGTGCTGTATCCTCCATCTCTTTTTAATGGCGACCAGGTTAGTACAAACAACTGTCAGGCTTGGGGTGGCAGGAGGGATGCTTGATGAACTTTTACTGAAAGCAGACCTAAAACCTGCTATTCTGGCATTATAGCCTAAGAGTTCAGGACCGGCTTGCCCATTTATTATCCTGATTTGGGATTCCCCACTGTTGGAAACCCTGGTTCCCTCCGGAATCAGTCCCCTGGAACATGATGCATGCACCCCCACCACCAGCATATCTGAATGGTTGGTGATGGGGGCGCACAGCACAGGGGAGTGGCCATTAGAAGGCCGCCAACTGGTTCCATTAAGAATTCATCACCAGGCACAATCCATGCACGGCATGAGTTGTGATTGGTGAGGACTAAAGCATGTGCTGTGGAAGCGTGGATCAAGGATCCAATTCTGGAGTTTCACACATAGGAACATCCCGAGCTGGCATGCTCCTGTAATGTGGATCAAAACCCAGGTAACCTGGGTTTTAGTTTACTTTACTTTAATGCAAGTGCCCACAAATCATACAATTGAGGCCACTTACTTTCCCTAGGCTTGGTGTCTGAGCAGGTAGACTGGAAGCTGCAGCACGAAAACATTGGCTGCTGCAGAGACACTCCAAGTCTGGAGCAGAAAAGTGGACCTGGGTAACTTGCTAGCAGCTTCGCCCCCCTTCTGTCATGCACATCCCAACACAGCGTTTCAGAGTTAGGCGTGCCTGAGCCAGAACTCTTTATACCGTCTGACATAGAAGGCAACACATTACACAACTTACTGTGGAATTTACTTAATGATTGAGCAGCATTTGTTAACATTATTGATTGGTTCAAGCCTTCCTCATGCAATGGCTCCTGGGCAAACATATCTCTTATGATATACATGGGTGAATTTCTATTACTTAGCTTTTTTCATCCAGTCTTTGGAACCAATTATGAACTGTGCATGCATCCACTGGGCTGTTTATACCACTTCATTCACTACCAGCTACATAGAGGGGATTATACACAGAATGTGCAGCAGGAAGCTGTAAAATCCTATGCGAGTCACGCAGTTCCCTTCCTGTCAGTTGCGGGGCGGCATTTGAAATGGTCCACGGCCGGGGCAACAGAAAAATGGCCAAAACTCCTAATGAATGAGGGCGCTCGTAGTGTCAGCTGGCAGTGCTGGTGCTAGGAGTGTCCTCACTCATGGGAAGGGGATTGCGGGGCTCAGGTAAGTTTTACAGCAGCTTTGTCTGCTGCATCTTTTAGGTGAAGCGGATTGATGGGCCATCAACCAGCCTTTCCGTGTTTGGGCCAGACATCAAACTCGAACATAGACTTCTGGCTGAAGTTTGTGTAAGGGCTTGGGAACCCAAACTCACAAAGTTTGGTATGAACCCGAACTTTGCGGTTCAGGTTCGCCCATGACTAGTTGTATGGTGTTGGAGGAGGTGGTGGACTCTCCATTGAGGGTCTGGTACATCAGCCACCTCTGCATAGTTCAGCTGTTCTAGCCATGGTTGTTTACTCAGATTGGGATAACCCACCCCATCTCCTATTTTAGCTGTCGAGACGCTAGCTGACATGCTTTTTTTTCATTGATAAAAACCATGCCGCTATAGCCAGCATCCTTTAATAATGGCCCCAGGTGGCAAATGCTTATCAAGCAGCAGAGAGCAACCTTTGATACTGAGAGGAGGAGCCTCTCAAGGATTTCCCCCCACATGACTTAAACTCGCATGAGGGGAGGGGGATGGAGGGGGGTTTCTTGTCTTCTGTGGGCGGCAGCGGGCATCAATGCTGACACCCACCGCCGCTCAATGGAGATTGGAGGGACAAATGATCCCCCCTCCGTTCATCCCGGCTCCTGGAACTGCATGTGGAGCAGGGCAGAGCCTCTCTGGGATTTCCCCTACATGACTGCATATGCCAGGAGGGGTATGGAACGGGTTTTTCCAGGCACGGGAAAAAAGAAAAGACGGGGACCGGCAAGTAGTCAAATTTAGAGTATCAAAGTTTTTTTTTTTGTGGTCTTTTTTTTTTTTTTTTTTTTTTTAACAAACTTGGAGTGAACTAGTAAGGGGTCCGGGGGACCCCTATACCAGTTCATTAGGAGAGGGGCCGCATTATCACCTGCCAGCATTGCCTGATTACGACTGATTGCCTGCATCTCCATTTGAGAGCCGGGGGTGCAGAAATGCACAGTGCTCATTGGTATGGGCACAGGTTCTTCCAGGAGTGCCCACAGCACCTAAACCCATTACGAAGTGCATATGTCTGGTGCCTGGGCTAGTTGGCGTTTGTGGGGGGGGGGGGGGCAGGCTTTTTTTCTAAAACACTATATTATAGTAAAATAAAGCAGGCTATAGTGGCATGGTTTTTATCAATAAAATATTTTACAACTCGATGACAGACACTCAGTAAACTGTCATGCAGGTTGTAAATTCGTATGGAAGAATTCTCACCCAAGACTACTGTAATGGGATTGTCACAAAAGGTGATTTCACATGGCATGGTTTAATGAACAGCAGACAGTTTTATCAGTTCTTCAACAAGAAATGCAAAACAAAACAAAGGAAATCCTAAGCCAGTCCAGAACTAGCTTAACATATGCACTTCCTGACTGACTGTCTGGGGTGGCTGGTAACCAGGCCTGCAGCCAAACAGCAGTAAAGAGTACAACCTGATTTAGCAGGTCCATTCAATTCTGATATTCCCTGACTGAGCGCTAGACATTTTCAAGGTCTTCACAGTTTGAAAATGAAAATCAACACCCAAAACCCAGACTGTCAGCCCACAGATGGATGGAGTTCAATGCCCATCCGGCTCCAAACCAACTCCAGCACATCAGGCCCTAATACCAGTTTTTAATTAAAACCTAGAGCAGAGAGAAAAAAAAGCTTTTTCTGTTAACTCCCTGGGGGCTTTTTTAAAGATGAACATAGGGCTGGCGCTACCACCTGGCAGGGTCGGGCATCTGCCGAGAACCTGCGCAGTGGGGGGGGAGGCTACTGAGGCAGCACAGCCTATTTAAATAGACTGGCTGCGTTGTGCCTCCGCGCTGGCCCTGTGCACAGACTGGCTTGCTTGACTCGTAGGCGGGGCTATCTCAGCCTACCGCCCGGACTTCCACCAGCCCTATTGTGCTGATTGGCTGGAAGGTTTGTTGGGGGTGGGGCTATCTCCTCTCCCGCCCAGTCCCCCTCCTGCACCATGCTGTCAGTGTCAGCGGACAGCAGTGAACGTGGAGGTAACGCTGACAGCCTGTGAGAGAGGAAGCCTGTCAGCAAGGTAACTTTAGTTTAGATTAGATTTAATAGATTTAGTTTTTTTTTCTGCATCTGTGCTATAGCAAGTGCAACCTTTCTGCTTTTCCACCTAAAAAAACATTAAGCTTTTGGTGGATAAGCTGAATGTTTTCCAAGGTGGATAAAATGAAGTGGACCTAAATCAGACTTATTCCCTCTCCCTGGGGCATCCCTGGCTGCTGGCTTTTCCTAATCGGGATTCCCCCCTGTGTGAAACCCCCTAGAACGCTGCTACTTACTCACCTCTCCCTTCTTCCAAAGGTGCATGCGCAGGCTCTTGTCCAATGAGAGCCACTTGCCAAATGACATAGTCAGATGACTCTCATTGGATAAGAGCTTGCACATGTGCCACATGGAACAAGGAAGAGGTGAATGAATAGCGGCATCCTGGGGGGTTTTACCCAACGGGGCATCCTGATGAGACTCCGGGTGTGACGATCAGACCAAAACGATCAGACCTTTCAATTGGTTGTCTGATCGAATTGGACTAATCGCACCACTAACACACCACTGCGACGCTAGGCGCCATCTGGTTAGCAGCATGTGCGAGAAAGCTGCCACCAGATATTAACGGTAAGACTATAATACAATTTAGTTGGATCAATCTATGTACTTTTTAGCAGAAAAGATCCGTCTGTGTGGGGAGAAGATGATTTGCCTGGGGGGTGCTTCCTTTTGGTAAGGCTTTTCTTTAAAGTGGACCAAAACCCAGGGTTTTGACTATCCTGAGTTTTGTTCCTTGCCCCAGGTCGCCAAAACAAACTCACCCCTTTCCGGTCCTATGGCGCATGCACGACCGTTCGTCCAATCAGTGCGCCCTAATCCGCTCATGTTGGCTTGTCTAAACATGGAGAGCAGATCCAAGCGCGCTGACGGCCGCATCCCCCGCTACCCTCTAACATGGAGTGTGCCCGCATCGGCCATTCACAAATGCCTGGCACACGCCTTGCTAGAGGGATAGCGGGGATGCTGCCACGGTTGAGTTAATGGGCGACCTGGCGGGTTTCACACAGCGGGGTACCCCGGGCTGATCTCCGTGGGTTTTGGTCCACTTTAACACCTAGGTGCAAATGAGTGGGCTTTTTTAGAAGCATAGAGACCTGACAGCTCAAAGATACACTACACAGTTTACGGGGTGGTAACCATGTGGGGGGGATCTTGGGATTACGGGGCCATTTGCAATTAAATGCTAATACAAAAATACCTGACCAGGAATGCTAGGTATGATTTTAAAGCTGGCATAACTACAGGGGAATATGGCATAATGCATCACGCCCAAATCGGGACTGCTGTGTGAAACCCCCAGAACACGTTTTTTTCACTCACCTCTTCCTTGTTCCAACGGCGTGTGCACGCTCTCTCATCTAATGAGAGCCACTTGCCAAATGACATGGCGATGTCACAGCAGATTGCTCTTACTGGCTGATAGCCTGCACATTGGAACAGGGAAGAGGTAAGTGAATAGCAGTGTGCTGGGGGGGGGTTCACACAGTGGGGCATCCTGGTTTGGGAGGCTGCTGGAATAAAACAAGGGGCCCTGGAATATTTTTGATCCGGTGGCCAGATGTTTAAGCTGGGTGTGGAAGTGCATCAGGTAACTAGGAATGTGGTCCACTGTTTATGCCGGATCTTCAATCAGAGCATTAATGTGGTCCAGTGACAGGTCTGGGGGCACAGATTAAAGCAGCTCAAAAAGTCACACTTGCCAGCCAATGGTGTCTAAGAAACCACTGGGTTGGCCTCTAGCCTGCCTCTGGGCATCTGTAATTGGGATGCCCTGCTGGATGAAACCTCTAGGGCTTCTCTGTAGCTGTGGTTCATTTCCGTGCTCAGCTTTTCAGATAGGCCCGGGATGAGAGCGCTTCCTTGTCTACAGGGAAACTGATCTCAAGAATGCCAGCAGATGTGACAACCGCTGGCCGCATCCTCAGTCAATAGCCAAACCAGCTGCATCGCTGCAGATACTAGGGCAGGAAGGACGGGTGGGGGGGGTGAGCAGGGAAAATGGGGGTTTTGTGCCTCTTTAACCAAGGGTATAGTTTGACAAAGGAGGAACCACATCAGAGGAGGGTAGGGAAGGGGGATTTGTTACTTGAAGACTGTGTATCGGTAATAATTACTATGTTATTTCTATGTCACAGGAGCAGCAGTTAACTCTAAGTTTTCCCATTTTACTGCAGACAAGCACAGAATATCATGGTAGGAATAAAAATTACTGTCAGGTATTGTGATACTAAAAGGGACATGGTGTAAGATCAATATTGCTCTGTCAGTGTTATGTTTTATATGTATTTATGTATTAATGGGACCAGGGGACGAAGGTTAATATTGCTAAATAATTATATAATTTCTGTGACTGGGAATGGTGACAAGTTTCCCCTTTCCACTTTTAAAGGCAAATGTCCTGTACCGCTGGACCCTGCTGATTTCACCTTCCCCCACAGTCGCTGAGATGGCTTTGGGGATTAAAAATAATAAACAAGCTTAAATAAGCTTACCATACCAGTGCTGACCCCTCCCCCCCACCCCGGAAGCAGCGTATAAAACCACATAATTACTTTATCCCCTTCCTTACCTGGCGATTATTTCTGTTTTAGCATTGGGCTTATGATCTAACTGCAAATACCTATAATTTCTGAGCCAATCTACATGTATTTGTTATTATTTTGTATGTTTTTTTTACTGTGGAAATAAAGGCTATTTGTGCAATTTATCTACTGGTTGAGCTCACCCCAAGGCCTGAAATGTGTGAAGCGCATTACAGATTTTGAGGGCCTATTTTTCTATTGTCGTTTATAGTATATGACAGGCTGTCCCAGTGATCAAAAGCCTTGGAACCACTTAAATGGTTCCATGGCTTTTTGCTTCTAATCACAGTTGTATAGTAACAGAGCGATAACAGCAATCTGCAGCTCATAATGTAGCCTGGTACATGTCAGGTTACAATTAACACTACACTTCTACCATCACACCAGAATTAGTTGGTATGTAAGTGGCTTTATTACACATTAGTGGTCTGGTATGAAGAAGCAGTGTGCCTCAGCAGCAGCCTTGCTATATTCGTCACAGCAAAATTAACATGCACTGTAGCCCTCCCATCCTCAAACCAGTGCAGTGGGCTTTTATATATGTTATATATGTTGCAAAACATCATACAAATGTTTTCATTTGCATAATATCTGAGAAATAAACTGTATTAGAAGATATATCTGCAAAAATAGTATCGAAATACAAATACAACATAAAGAAATTTGAAGGATCAAGTTGGACATATGAGGTCCTGGACAGCCTTGCTGCTGTGGCAAATACATGTATTTCCACAGCTATGGCAGAGAGTAGATTTTCTTCCAATGCTTTTTTTTAGGGAAAAATGGATCACAGGGACCAACCAAGCTCAAGAAGGTCAACATGTACCTCCCACCAAGAAACACAAGTCTGGGAGGCAGAAAAGAAAAGAGACACAGTTGTTGGATGACCAAATTAAAAAGCTTACTCCCATTGATTACTTCTTCAGGAAAAGCACACATCTGGAGATGATTCCACAAGCATCAACCTCTGCTGCTCAACCAAGTGTTAGTGTCACTTATACCAGCATTGAGGAAGTTTGTCAGCTGCTTGATGATTCTCCATCCCAGGAAGTTCTGCCATATCAGTCTGATCTGCTTCCAGAGCTAATTGATGATCCAGTCGAATAGCCTGTTATGATAACTGACCTAATGAGATGCCAAACCATTAAAAGCAAGTGAAACTGGATGAATTTCCACTCTCAGACTTTTCAGATGGTTCCTACCAGGCGATTCTCTGCCATTCATTTTTACAGGTCAATGGACACTGGCAAAAATGTTGCACAAAATTGGCTGATTTACTTGGAGACTCCATTTTGTTTTTGTTGTAGATTGTTTGACAATGATGCTAAATCTGTATTCTCAAGTGTATGCGGATTCAAAGACTGGAAGCATATTGGTGGCAAGGGATCCTTACATTTCCATGAAGTATCCATCACTCACATGTCTAATTATGCCAAATGGAAAGAGCTAGAGGCAAGCATGAAGTCAGAAACAACCATTGACAAAGATTTGCGTCGTCAACTTTGTTTAGAAGAAGAGCGGTGGCATGAAGTATTGCTGCAATTGCTAAAGGTTATTAGATGGATGGCAAAAAACAATCTTCCATTTAGAGGATCGGCAGATACTGTCTTCACAGAACATAATGGTATTTTTTTACAATTATTGGAGCTAATCTCCGAATTTGATATGGTTATGAAAGAGCACCTGCAATGTGTCAAAGAAGGGACAAATGTGCATTACCTAAGCAAAGATATGCAAAATACATTTCTGCATCTGATTGCAAAACAGTGAGTGAGAGAATCTTAATGAAGTTGAAACAGGCCAAATTCTTTAGCATAATAGTAGATTATAGTACTTATATCCAAACAAGAGCAGGTATCTCTTGTTCTACGATATGTGGATATAGATGAAGTTAGTGAGACAGTGGAAGTCAAGGAAAGCTTTCTTGAATTCTTGTACGTCACAGACACAAGGGGAAGAGGGCTTGCAGGAGTGGTTTTGAAACGATTGAATGAACAGCAACTGTGCATTTCAGACATTCGAGGGCAGTGTTATGACAATGGTTCTAATAAGAGGGGTCAATACAAAGGACCTCAGGCTATTGTTTTAGAAAGAAATCCTAATGCCATGTTCTCCACACAATTGGAATCTTGTTATTGTACATGCTGCAGAGAGTTCTAGACAGTCAAAGTGTTTTTATGACCTCTTGAATCGCATTTATGCATTTTTCTCAGGGGCGACCCAAAGGTGGGAAGTGGCCAAAGAGCACCTGTCACACCTGACACTTAAGGCTCTGTCTCAGACACGGTGGTGTGCACATCTGGAATCTGTAAAAGCTGTCTTGCTCCAGTTTGATCAACTTGTGGAAGCATTGGAAGTCTTTCTGCATAGGACAAAATATTCCAGTGACGCCTACAGCGAGGGAAAAATTGTATTAGACTGTATTTACACATACCCATTTGTTGTGTCATTATGTGTATAGTATGATATCATCCTGTAGGTCAATCAAATTAGCTTGGCTGTACAAACCAAAAATATCAATCTTTCTCATGTGATACCACTTAAAAAAAAACGCAAACCACGTAAAATCTGTAACTACTGCTTATACAGAATATTCGATCTCAGGGTTCAAAGAAGCCAAAGATAAAGCTGCAGGTATTTGTGTAAAGTTTGAAATTCCTATACCCAACACCCAGAATTAGAAAAAAAACTTGCCAATGTAGTGACAGCGATTGTCAAGAGCCAGCATGCCAGCAGGCAAGATCATCTTTTTTGAATGCAAGAGAAGAGTTTGAGGAAACATTCTTTAAGCCTCTACTTAAAATCGTTCTTGAGGAAATAGACACCAGATTCCAATTTTTGCAAAGGTTCACTGCCAAGTTTGGATTTTTGAATGACCTAAAGAAAGCAGACACCAATTTGCCTTAGTTAGAGAACCAATGCTTAAACTGCTGATGCAGCTGTTGATGGAGAAGCTATGCTGCAGGAGCTGAAGCTGCTGGTTAAGATTAGAGATGAGCGAACTTTTGAAAAATTCGATTCGACTGATTCACCGAATTTTCCGACAAAAATCGTTTCGACCCGAATAAATTCGCGACGAATCGCTATTAAAAACGGCTATTTCTGAGCCTCCTAGAGCCTCAATAGGGTTGTAAACCATTCTGCCTTGCTGTAACACGCACAGGATGCGTGCTGGGTTAGTTAAATAATACTTTGAAGAAATATCACATGCAGATCAGAGGCATCGCTAATAGAATCGCAGAGTGGCACAATTGAATTCAAGAGAGTTGAAGTGGCATCACTATGAGGGGCAGGAGCCCAAACATTGCTTTAAAGAGACACTGGAGTTGGCAGCAGCAGGAGCCCAAAAATTGGATGAATCACACCCTGGAGTTGGCAGCAGCAGCAGGAGCCCAAACATTACTTTAACCCTTTAAATGCCAAGCACGTAGTTTCTACGTGGTTGCCTCTCTTACCGTTAAGTGCCAAGCACGTAGAAACTACGTGCCTGGCATTTCCCACAAACAGTTAAAAAGATAGAAAAAAAAAACACTTACCTCCGGTATCCCCGTGAAGCTTGGGGTCCCCTCTTCCTGCGGGGGGCATCCGATCGCCCCCCGTCGTCCTCCGTCTTCAGGGGGGGGCCCGAAACCAGCCGCCCCCCCCGTTTCCAGCGCTGACATCGGCGCTGTAAAAAAAAAAAAACAAACAAACTGTCATTTACTCACCTCCGCGCCCGAGCCTTCTGTCCGGGTCTCCTCTTCACCAGGGGGGGGGTCCGATCCCCCCCTGGGCTGCGCAGTCTTCAGGTGAGGACCCTCTTCCGGGTCCTCACCTCTTGTAATGGCGGCGATGGCCGCCACCGCTTAGCTCCGCCCATTGTGGGAGGAGCGGGATGACGTCATCCCGCTCCTCCTATACCCCCTCCGAGCTCCGGCATCTGTCAGATGCCGGTGGTGATCGGAGCAGGGCGGGTGTCGGGTGAGGAGGCTCCGATCGGAGCCCCCTCGCCTGTCACCCGCCCTGCGCCGATCACCACCGGCATCTGTCAGTGACAGCGGCGCGGGACATACAGCGACGAGGGACGTCGGATCGGAGGTGAGTATGGTGTAAAATAAGAAAAATAAAGATTTTTTTTCTCTGTGTCAGTGTGATTTTTTACATTTAACCCCTTGTGAACTGGTAAGGGGTCCATGACCCCTATACCAGTTCACAAGGCTGGGGGGATGGCAAGCCACCTGCGCTAGCGGGTGGCTTGCCATTAACCCCTGGCACCCCCATTACCTGCCTCCCCAAAGGCCAGGGGGGGGCAGAAGAGCCCGGGCCCACATGGGCTATGTGGGCTCGTAGGCTGCAGGGTGGGGGGGCCACAAAAGCTGGCCCCCCCACTCTGTGCCTACAAGCCCCCATAGCTGGTCCCGGGCTGGTTACTTTGCGTAAGGGGGACCCCACGTCAATTTTTTTTTTGATTTTTAAGGGTTTTTAACCCTTAAAAATAAAAAAAAAAATGGGGTCCCCCTCCCCTGGGAGGGAGGACCCTATGTCATTTTTTTTTTTTTTTTTATTAACCCTTTGTGTTCTGTCATCCAGCAGCTATAAAAGGCTTCTAGCAAGTGAGCAGAAGCCAGTGATCGCCGAGGGACAGAGTGCTCCAGGATGGATGGGAGGTGAGTACAGTGTAAAAAAAAATAAAAATAAAATATTTTTTTCTCTGCTTGTGTCTGTGTGATTATTTACATTTAACCCCTTGTGAACTGGTAAGGGGTCCATGACCCCTATACCAGTTCACAAGGCTGGGGGGATGGCAAGCCACCTGCGCTAGCGGGTGGCTTGCCATTAACCCCCGGCACCCCCATTACCTGCCTCCCCAAAGGCCGGGGGGGGCAGAAGAGCCCGGGCCCACATGGGCTATGTGGGCTCGTAGGCTGCAGGGTGGGGGGCCACAAAAGCTGGCCCCCCCACTCTGTGCCTACAAGCCCCCATAGCTGGTCCCGGGCTGGTTACTTTGGGTAAGGGGGACCCCACGTCAATTTTTTTTTTGATTTTTAAGGGTTTTTAACCCTTGACATTGAGTGATTACTTCCAGAAAACTATGGCCACATCAACAAGCCTGGTACGCCTAGAAATCCTGAGGTGTGTACTTCCAGAGAATATATAGTTTGTTGGGGGTATTTCAAATGTAAAGGGTTGTTTTTCTGGAAAAACTGCAAGGTGCGCATATTGCGTAGCACAGTTGTATTTTATCTGAAAATCCCCTAAAGCGCTGTTTCAGTTTGGGGGAGTCTCCTGGGCAGGAAAGGGTGTCTACCTATACATATGTGGTACCGCTGTAACCGGGAGAAATTGGGATTTCACATGCAATAAGATTTCATTGACAAACTTACATTTTTTATTACAAAAAAAACTACAATATGTAAAAATTTATTTTTTATTTTTTTTGCACACATTTCACCCAAAAATATTGAGAATACACCTAAAAAATGACAAACAAGACATTTCATGTTAAAGCCCAGACTCTGCTGAAAAAAACAATATATCATTTTCCTGGGAAATCCCTGGAAATCCCTTCAAAAATCACATTTGAACATGGGGAGCGCAAAATAGTGCAAAATGGTCTGGCAACAGAGTGTGACAAAAACTCCAGGTAGGCTGGCACTTAAAGGGTTAAAGAGACACTGGGGTTGGCTTCAGGAGCCCAAAAATTGGATGAATCACACCCTGGAGTTGGCAGCAGCAGGAGCCCAAATATTACTTTAAAGAGACCCTGGGGTTGGCTTCAGGAGCCCAAAAATTGGATGATTCACACCCTGGAGTTGGCAGAAGTTGGCAGCAGCAGCAGCAGGAGCCCAAATATTACTTTAAAGAGACCCTGGGGTTGGCTTCAGGAGCCCAAAAATTGGATGAATCACACACTGGAGTTGGCAGCAGCAGCAGCAGGAGCCCAAATATACACTGGAGTTGGCTTCAGGAGCCCAAAAATTGGATGAATCACACCCTGGAGTTGGCAGAAGTTGGCAGCAGCAGCAGCAGGAGCCCAAACATTACTTTAAAGAGACCCTGGGGTTGGCTTCAGGAGCCCAACAATTGGATGAATCACACCCTGGAGTTGGCAGCAGCAGGAGCCCAAATATACACTGGAGTTGGCTTCAGGAGCCCAAAAATTGGATGAATCACACCCTGGAGTTGGCAGCAGCAGGAGCCCAAATATTACTTTAAAGAGACACTGGGGTTGGCTTCAGGAGCCCAAAAATTGGATGAATCACACCCTGGAGTTGGCAGCAGCAGGAGCCCAAATATACACTGGAGTTGGCTTCAGGAGCCCAAAAATTGGATGAATCACACCCTGGAGTTGGCAGCAGCAGCAGCAGGAGCCCAAGTATTACTTTAAAGAGACACTGGGGTTGGCTTCAGGAGCCCAAAAATTGCATGATTCACACCCTGGAGTTGGCAGCAGCAGCAGCAGGAGCCCAAATATACACTGGAGTTGGCTTCAGGAGCCCAAAAATTGGATGAATCACACCCTGAAGTTGGCAGCAGCAGCAGCAGCAGGAGCCCAAACATTACTTTAAAGAGACCCTGGGGTTGGCTTCAGGAGCCCAAAAATTGGATGAATCACACCCTGTGGAGAGTCATGTGGAGAAAAAGTAGCTTAGTTAGTAATATCTACATAAAATTATGAATAAACAAATGCAAAAGTATTGCCAAAGTGAAGTTTTGTTTGAGGGTGTGTTTCCACCTTTTAATTAAATCAGAAACAAGAAGGTATCATTGGCTCTGACTAATTAGCCCTCAAAAATTCTTGGAATTTTTAATCTGGAATCATGTCTGATCCGTCTTATCTGAAGAATATTAATAAAAAGTAAGAGTAACGTAAAGGATTTTTTATTAATACTTACTTGTGGTCCGATGCGGAGGAATGTCTGTAACTGGAGAGCAGCGCCTTAAATCTGTTTTGCACGATCCATCTTTCTTTAGTGTAGGTCTGGCCCCGTCATCAATCTACTGGAATACATCAGGCATTGTTGGGAGGAAAGCTTGGATGATCCATGCGCCATTCATTTCCACGCAGGGCAGTCTCTGGAAAAAAAAAAAACTATGTATAAACCAGGGTCTTTTTCATATAAAAACAAATGGTTATTTTTGCTTTTAAACCATATGTTCCACAGCTTTACCAGTCATTGTGTCAGCCAATGAAGCAACTTTGTCTGGAAGTGCTGCAAAAGCAGTCCACTGCATCACAAGTGGCATCTGACACCCCCAGTCAACTGTCTGTTGTCTGTCTTTTATGCTTTGGGTTCAGCTCCACTATCCATTGATGAAGATCTGATAATCATAAAATTCAGCAGCTACTGCCCAGCCAAGAAGTGGAGGAGACACTCGCCTCTTCTTCCACTAGCCGGCAATTAGTGATGAGGAGAGTGTCGTGGGAGGAGGTGTTGCAAGCCGAGGTAGTGGAAGAGGGTCCCTGGAGTCTGCGGCGGTGGCGGCGGCAGCAGCAGCAGATTATTGCGGACTGTTGTTTGGAAAAATCAGCTACTCAGCGATGTGGCAGTGTTTCATGCAGCATCCTGTGGAGAAAAAGTAGGTTAGTTAGTGTATATACATAAAATTATGAATAGACAAATGCAATAGTATTGCCAAAGTGAAGTTTTGTTTGAGGGTGTGTTTCCACCTTGTAATTAAATCAGAAACAACTAGCTATCATTTGCCTCTGAATAATTAGCCCTCAAAAATTCTTGGAATTTTTAATCTTGATGTCTGAGGGATTTCTCCTCTCAGACAGCGTCACCATAAGTCCAGCCTGCTGCATTACACTTGGAAGAACATCTTGTTTGCGCTGCGACAAGGAAGCCAGAGTCATGCGTCCTGACATGGCACACGTGTTCAGTCTAGTTTTTAAGTCTTGCCCCCATCTGAAAGAACAACAGGAAAGAAAGTTAGCATGCACTTCTGGCACTCCTACACCACCAAGCACAACCTTATTGAGCCTCAGCGTCACAACGGTGTACCCCACCATAGTCTGATTTGCGATGTTTCCACCCATTGGAATTCCACCCTCCATATGCAGGATCCACTATAGCAGTGGTCCCCAACCCTGTCCTCAAGGCCCACCAACAGGCCAGGTTTTGCAGATCTCCACAAAGATGCACAGGTGGAGTAATTAGTGCAGCTGCAGAGCAATAGAGCTGGCTATTTGGAGATCCAAAAAACATGACATGTTGGTGGGCCTTGAGGACAGGGTTGAGGACCACTGCACTATAGGAACAGAGAAAAGCCATCACGGATTTCTGGATGATCCAAACGGATAGGGGGACACCCCTGTGTAAATTCAATGTAAACCATTGGCAGCTCATACGTGACACCGACCGTTTGCTCAGGCCCTTTGAGGAAGCTACGTTATTAGTCAGTTGCCAGGACTATGAGATGAACGATGAGATTCCACTGCTTCATGTACTACAACACATGTTGGAAACCATGGCTGGTCAGGGCACTGGAGACATGGCACATACATTTCACAGCCACATGAAGCCTGTGGGGGCTGAAGTGGAGGAGGAGGAGGGGGTGGGGCACAGCAAACCACAGTTTAGGTTTCACAAAATGACCATTTTATCTAGTCATCTGACAGAAGAGGAGGAGCAGGAGCAGCCACAGGAGCTAGAGGGTTGTGAGTAAGGCGAGACAGAGGACCCAGACACACCGTGGCAGTTTACAGTGGAGATGGAGACAGGTAGTCCCTCCGAGTCACTTGCACAAATGGCACGATGCATGCTCACATGCTTGCGTACTAGTGAGCGCAGAATTGTCTCCATTTGTCAGCGGGAAGACTTCTGGCTCTCCAACTTATTGGACCCTCGCTTCCGGCACAAAATGGGGGCATTTTTTACGCCCACTGAGAGGGAGGACAAACTGACCTACGACAGAGACATCCCACGTAGTCAGTTGGGCGATGTCTATCTGCGCCATGGCCCATACTCCCGCAGGTCTGACTCGGGGGGACCTCTGCGATCACCTTCCACTGCCATGGCTGCTGGGGGGGTGGAAGGAGCAGCAGCAGCAGCTCCATCAGCAGCAGCCTCAGTCTTCAGTCACTAGTGAGTAGCTTTCTACACCCGAATAGTGAGTCTACTCATGAGCAGCAGGAAGACCTGGAGCTGGACCTCAAACAGCAGGTCATGTCATACCTTGACATGACCATGCCAACACACCTTCAAGATCCACTGGATTTGCTGGGAAGCCAAACTTGACTTGTGCCCGCAACTAGCAGAGTTTGCCCTGGAAAAGCTGTACTGGCCGGACAGTAGTTGATTTAGATGGCAACTGGGCTGCTCTATATAACGAAGCAAAATGGCAAATTTACCTCACTATATAAGCTATTGCCCCTCAGATTTACACAGGGCCTGCTCTATATAACGAAGCAAAATGGCAAATTTACCTCACTATATAAGCTATTGCCCCTCAGATTTACACAGGGGCTGCTCTATATTATGCTGCAAAATGGCAAATTAACCTCACAATATAAGCTATTGCAGCTCTATATAAATAAAAATAAATAAATAAAAAAAGGGCCTGTAGAAGCTTATTTAGTATAACAGATAGGGTGACATGTGCTGGTTTGGGATGCCCATATGGGCTAGTGTTTTGGCAGCAGTACAAAAACCAATGCAAAATGCAATAGCTTAATAAAGCTGATGCTGATCAACGCTTATTTAGTATAACAGATGGGGTGCAACATGCAGGTTTGGGATGCCCTGCGGCCTGGTGTATTTAAAGCAGACCAAAACCAATTCAAAATGCAATAACTTAATAAAGCTGAGGCTGTAGATGCTTATTTAGTATAAACAGGTAGGGTGCAAGGTGCAGCTTTGGGGTGCCCTGCGGCCTGGTTAAATGAAAGCAGTCAAAAAGGAAGTGCAAACTGAAGTAGCTTAATGAAGCTGATGCTGATCAACGCTTATGTTGTATACCAGATAGGGTGCAAGGTGCAGCTTTGGGGTGCCCTGCGGCCTGGTTTATTAAAAGCAGTCAAAAACAAGTGCAAACTGAAGTAGCTTAATAAAGCAGCTGATGCTGATCAACGCTTATGTTGTATAACAGGTTTAAAATAGCATGTGCCTTGGGATGCCCGTGTGGCCTGTTATATTTCAAGCTGAACAAAAAGTAACAATAATCCAAGTATGAGACATCATTTTGACCTTCTTTACAGCGCCATACTTTGAAAAAAAAAATTAATTTCATGCCGATCAATCCAAAGGTCAATGCCCCTAACAAAAATAGTGTTCGGCATAAGTTTTCCTTCTGGAAGGACGTAACCTTTAGTTTACATGGTTGGGGTAGGTTATCTTACAAATTGGGATACCCCAGGCAGCAGTGCCATTGAAAGAGACAGAATGTAATGCAGGCCATACGCAAGCAGAGAAACTCAGGCTGCAACAGGCCTATTTAGTTTACATGGTTGGGGTAGGTTATCTTACAAATTGGGATACCCCACTGTATATGAAACCGAATATAAATGCACACCCAAAAGTGGACAATCAGCCTCCAAGAGGCTTGCTTAGTTTAAATAAGAGAGCTGCTTAGTATGGTAGGTAGGTTATGTTATGTTACAGAATGGGATGCCCCAAGCAGACTTGAGATCAGTATATATGCACACAGCAGCAGTGTGTTAGCAGGCTCATACAGGCCAAATTTCTTTAAATAACTGTGCAGCTTACAGTAGATGCAGAGGCTAATGGTATGTTACAGAATGGGATGCCCCAAGCAGACTTGAGATCAGTATATATGCACACAGCAGCAGTGTGTTAGCAGGCTCATACAGGCCAAATTTCTTTAAATAACTGTGCAGCTTACAGTAAATGCAGAGGCTAATGGTATGTTACAGAATGGGATGCCCCAAAGCTGACTTGAGATCAGTATATATGCACGCAGCAGCAGTGTGTAAGCAGGCTCATACAGGCCAAATTTCTTTAAATAACTGTGCAGCTTACAGTAAATGCAGAGGCTAATGGTATGTTACAGAATGGGATGCCCCAAGCAGACTTGAGATCAGTATATATGCACACAGCAGCAGTGTGTTAGCAGGCTCATACAGGCCAAATTTCTTTAAATAACTGTGCAGCTTACAGTAAATGCAGAGGCTAATGGTATGTTACAGAATGGGATGCCCCAAAGCTGACTTGAGATCAGTATATATGCACACAGCAGCAGTGTGTTAGCAGGCTCATACAGGCCAAATTTCTTTAAATAACTGTGCAGCTTACAGAAAATGCAGAGGCTAATGGTATGTTACAGAATGGGATGCCCCAAAGCTGACTTGAGATCAGTATATATGCACACAGCAGCAGTGTGTTAGCAGGCTCATACAGGCCAAATTTCTTTAAATAACTGTGCAGCTTACAGTTAATGCAGAGGCTAATGGTATGTTACAGAATGGGATGCCCCAAAAACCAGAGAGCACCTGGCAGGCAGCAGTAAGACTATGCACAGCAAAAGTGTCTTTATCATGCCTAATTTCAATTAGAATAGGTGCAAATGGTTAGGTTCTTAAATAGAGGCTGGTTTAGTCACAGAATGGGATGCCCCAAAAAGGAGGGCACCTGGCAGGGACCAGTAGTGCTATGCCCAGAAAAAGTGTCTTTATCAGGCCTAATTTCAATTATAATAAGTGCAAATGGTTATATGGTCTTAAACAGAGGCTGCTGTAGTCACAGAATGGGATGCCCTAAAAACCAGCAGTAAGTACACCTGGCAGGGTCCAGATGTACTATGCCCAGCAAAAGTGTCTTTATCAGGCTAATTTCAATTATAATAAGTGCAAATGGTTATATGGTCTTAAACAGAGGCTGCTGTAGTCACAGAATGGGATGCCACAACAGAAGTGGACCTGGCAGGGTCCAGAAGTACTATGCCCAGCAAAAGTGTCTTTATCAGGCTAATTTCAATTATAATAAGTGCAAATGGTTATATGGTCTTAAACAGAGGCTGCTGTAGTCACAGAATGGGATGCCACAACAGAAGTGGACCTGGCAGGGTCCAGAAGTACTATGCCCAGCAAAAGTGTCTTTATCAGGCTAATTTCAATTATAATAAGAGCAAATGGTTATATAGTCTTAAACAGAGGCTGCTGTAGTCACAGAATGGGATGCCACAACAGAAGTGGACCTGGCAGGGTCCAGAAGTACTATGCCCAGCAAGTGTCTTTATCAGGCTAATTTCAATTATAATAAGTGCAAATGGTTATATGGTCTTAAACAGAGGCTGCTGTAGTCACAGAATGGGATGCCACAACAGAAGTGGACCTGGCAGGGTCCAGAAGTACTATGCCCAGCAAAAGTGTCTTTATCAGGCTAATTTCAATAATAATAAGTGCAAATGGTTATATGGTCTTAAACAGAGGCTGCTGTAGTCACAGAATGGGATGCCACAACAGAAGTGGACCTGGCAGGGTCCAGAAGTACTATGCCCAGCAAAAGTGTCTTTATCAGGCTAATTTCAATTATAATAAGAGCAAATGGTTATATGGTCTTAAACAGAGGCTGCTGTAGTCACAGAATGGGATGCCACAACAGAAGTGGACCTGGCAGGGTCCAGAAGTACTATGCCCAGCAAAAGTGTCTTTATCAGGCTAATTTCAATTATAATAAGTGCAAATGGTTATATGGTCTTAAACAGAGGCTGCTGTAGTCACAGAATGGGATGCCACAACAGAAGTGGACCTGGCAGGGTCCAGAAGTACTATGCCCAGCAAAAGTGTCTTTATCAGGCTAATTTCAATTATAATAAGTGCAAAAGGTTATATGGTCTTAAACAGAGGCTGCTGTAGTCACAGAATGGGATGCCACAACAGAAGTGGACCTGGCAGGGTCCAGAAGTACTATGCCCAGCAAAAGTGTCTTTATCAGGCTAATTTCAATTATAATAAGTGCAAATGGTTAGATGGTCTTAAACAGAGGCTGCTGTAGTCACAGAATGGGATGCCACAACAGAAGTGGACCTGGCAGGGTCCAGAAGTACTATGCCCAGCAAAAGTGTCTTTATCAGGCTAATTTCAATTATAATAAGTGCAAATGGTTATATGGTCTTAAACAGAGGCTGCTGTAGTCACAGAATGGGATGCCACAACAGAAGTGGACCTGGCAGGGTCCAGAAGTGCTATGCCCAGCAAAAGTGTCTTTATCAGGCTAATTTCAATAATAATAAGTGCAAATGGTTATATGGTCTTAAACAGAGGCTGCTGTAGTCACAGAATGGGATGCCACAACAGAAGTGGACCTGGCAGGGTCCAGAAGTACTATGCCCAGCAAAAGTGTCTTTATCAGGCTAATTTCAATTATAATAAGTGCAAATGGTTATATGGTCTTAAACAGAGGCTGCTGTAGTCACAGAATGGGATGCCACAACAGAAGTGGACCTGGCAGGGTCCAGAAGTACTATGCCCAGCAAGTGTCTTTATCAGGCTAATTTCAATTATAATAAGAGCAAATGGTTATATGGTCTTAAACAGAGGCTGCTGTAGTCACAGAATGGGATGCCACAACAGAAGTGGACCTGGCAGGGTCCAGAAGTACTATGCCCAGCAAAAGTGTCTTTATCAGGCTAATTTCAATTATAATAAGAGCAAATGGTTATATGGTCTTAAACAGAGGCTGCTGTAGTCACAGAATGGGATGCCACAACAGAAGTGGACCTGGCAGGGTCCAGAAGTACTATGCCCAGCAAAAGTGTCTTTATCAGGCTAATTTCAATTATAATAAGTGCAAATGGTTATATGGTCTTAAACAGAGGCTGCTGTAGTCACAGAATGGGATGCCACAACAGAAGTGGACCTGGCAGGGTCCAGAAGTATTATGCCCAGCAAGTGTCTTTATCAGGCTAATTTCAATTATAATAAGTGCAAATGGTTATATGGTCTTAAACAGAGGCTGCTGTAGTCACAGAATGGGATGCCACAACAGAAGTGGACCTGGCAGGGTCCAGAAGTACTATGCCCAGCAAAAGTGTCTTTATCAGGCTAATTTCAATTATAATAAGTGCAAATGGTTATATGGTCTTAAACAGAGGCTGCTGTAGTCACAGAATGGGATGCCACAACAGAAGTGGACCTGGCAGGGTCCAGAAGTACTATGCCCAGCAAAAGTGTCTTTATCAGGCTAATTTCAATTATAATAAGTGCAAATGGTTATATGGTCTTAAACAGAGGCTGCTGTAGTCACAGAATAGGATGCCACAACAGAAGTGGACCTGGCAGGGTCCAGAAGTACTATGCCCAGCAAAAGTGTCTTTATCAGGCTAATTTCAATTATAATAAGTGCAAATGGTTAGATGGTCTTAAACAGAGGCTGCTGTAGTCACAGAATGGGATGCCACAACAGAAGTGGACCTGGCAGGGTCCAGAAGTACTATGCCCAGCAAAAGTGTCTTTATCAGGCTAATTTCAATTATAATAAGTGCAAATGGTTATATGGTCTTAAACAGAGGCTGCTGTAGTCACAGAATGGGATGCCACAACAGAAGTGGACCTGGCAGGGTCCAGAAGTACTATGCCCAGCAAAAGTGTCTTTATCAGGCTAATTTCAATTATAATAAGTGCAAATGGTTATATGGTCTTAAACAGAGGCTGCTGTTGTCACAAAATGGGATGCCACAACAGAAGTGGACCTGGCAGGGTCCAGAAGTACTATGCCCAGCAAAAGTGTCTTTATCAGGCTAATTTCAATTATAATAAGTGCAAATGGTTATATGGTCTTAAACAGAGGCTGTTGTAGTCACAGAATGGGATGCCACAACAGAAGTGGACCTGGCAGGGTCCAGAAGTACTATGCCCAGCAAGTGTCTTTATCAGGCTAATTTCAATTATAATAAGAGCAAATGGTTATATGGTCTTAAACAGAGGCTGCTGTAGTCACAGAATGGGATGCCTCACAGCAGACTTAAGATCAGTTCAGTATATATGCACAGTTAGTTAGTATAAGCAGCCTGAAAAAAACTCCCTGTGACAGCCTCCGATTTTTCTACCTTTCCCTGTTTTTCGCTGACTTTCTGTCTGTCTCCTGTCTGTCTCCTGCCTGTCTCCAGCCTGTCCCTGTCTGTCCCTGCCTGTCTAACTGCCTCTCTCCCTCAGCTACACAGCGTTCTGTCTCTCACGAATGCAATAGAGAAATGAGGCAGGAAAAGCAAGATGGCCGGCCTTAAATAGCGCTGTGACGTCACCGGGCTTGCTGGCTGCTGATAGGCTGCATGTGACTGTCCCAGCTTGCACTGGCGCGGGGTTGATGTCTGGACATGTCCCGTCCGCCATCTTAGAATGCCTGTAATGTAAATGAATGGATGTTAAAGGAAAACTTCGAGCGATCGAATCGCGGGGAAATTTGGATTCGATCCGAATCGAATTTTTCCTGAAATTCGGATCGAATCCGGGTTCGTCCGGATCGATTCGCTCATCCCTAGTTAGGATGTTGCCTGATAATCTGAACCCACAGGAGACTTTACAGTATGTCTTCACTCACTCACTAAACCTGGCTGTCCCCAATATGGTTTCAGCATTGCAATTGCTGTTAACAGTGCCTGTTTCAGTTGCTTCAGCTGAAAGTAGCTTCAGCAAACTCAAGCTCTCAAGACAGATTAAATACCTTAGAAATTTTAGAGTCACACGAAGCAGAATGTGTAGATTTTAATCAAGTAATACATTGCTTTGCTGCTGAAAAGACAAGAAGAAAAGTTTTTTGACTGGTTCATACCAAAGATTTTGCACCTTTACAAAAGCCTTGCACTACTGACCAATATGGTACTGTGTGAATGAGGCCTGCCCTATTGTATTTCAGTGTTACCAGGATGCTGCTCTGTAAAGGAGGTCTATGGTTCATGTGATGTAGCAAGCCAACCAGTTATTTAGTTGCTTAATATTTTTCACTTTTAAAATAGCCCTGCACTACCGTGCATGTTTACTTGTTTACAATGTGTTTCAATAAAACAGTTTTCATATGCAGTCTGCTTGGTTTCTGTAGTTTTTTTTTAGGGCATTAACTAAAAATGGACTAGGACTGTGGAAGTGAAAACACTGATGGGGTAAAAGGCTTATTCACTTCAATTCACTCTGCAGCATACACTCAGTTGAAGAGTTTGCATCAAATTTCACGGAATCTTTGCCGATATCGACTATATGCAGTTTTTCTGTCACATGAGATGTGACAAAGGGGGCCCACTGAGACCCTGTCGCACAAGGGCCCACAAAACCCTGGATCCGGCCCTGGGTGAACACATGAATCTTGGTGAAATGTAAATGTCATTTATCACTTTACCACACTGTCACAATAAAAATAAGTCCCATTTACATTACCATGAAAGCATAAAAGGTTGATGGCAGAAAGAGACCATATTGTCCATCTAGTCTGCTCTTATGTGTGTATGTTCTCTTTATCTTAGGATAGAGGTATACTTATCCCAGGTATGTTTAAATTCACTTACTGATGGTTTTTCAACTACTAATACTATTGCTACTTTCAACTCGGCTGGAGGTTTGTTCCAGGCATCTACTACTCTTTCTGTAAAATAATTTTTTCTAACATTGCTCCTGATCTTTTCTCCGACTAGCTTCAGGTTGTGCTCCCTTGTTCTATCATTAAAGTTATACTAAAGGCAAGCGCGATTGTTGTCCAATTGTCTAGTATGTACTTCTCCAAACTTCAATCCATTTTCAAAAAGACCCTGTGTTTCCTAAGTTATTTGTAAAAGTATTAGATCATTGGCAATTGCATAAAAACATTAAAGAAGAAAGACGATCAGCCAGCACTCCAAAAGATATTGTATTCAAATCTAACAGGTCGATATCACAGCAAAGACCAAAAAGATCCAACAAAATGCAACGTTTCGGGGCGTCTAGCGCCCCTTCATCAGGGAGCAACAACAAGCAAGCAGAGATTCCCCTCCACTGAGGATTAAATGTCCTCAGATGGCCCGGGATTACCACCTGATGTCAGTAGGCGTGTCCCACGTGACATCAGAGCTGATGCAGCCAATCAGAGCAACACCAGCCAAACGAATGCATTTACAAACCATATACATAATACAATCATGTGAAACAAGTAAAATAAGTAAATATAGCGTGGCAGAGACATGATGCATTCGTTAAACAGGGGCTAAGGAGGGTAGGTCGTACCCCGCAGCTCCACGTGCCAGCAGAGCAGCAGGCCGCCGCGATTGATAGGCGGCGCTGCCAGGGCTGCTCCAAAGGCTGCTCCTAGTAGTCGAGGAGATGGCAGTCCCGCAACAGGTGTATACACACCCACGACAGTTGCTGTTAGCGCGCCGGTGCATGCGGGGAACGGCGGCAAACCAAGCGCTGCCGGGGGAACCTCTCCACCTCAGGCCTCCCGGCAACCCATTCGGTTCAGGTTGCACACGGAAATGAGCAATAACAATGTGAGGGTAGGTCTGCCCATAGCGCCCAAGTCATGCTGACACCACCCCGCCACACCCACGTCGTGGCAAGCTCCCACGCAGGGTAGTGGCGGCGCACCGGCTGCCCACACCTGACACGGGATGGCCGGTGGCGGACCCACATCCGAACTAGCGAATCATGGGATCCGCCTGTGGCAGCACGGATCGAGCACCACTGGGGAACCTCTCCACCTCAGTGCCCAAGGCTAACCAGGCAGAAAATACACCAAAAAAAGGTCATCTGCGCCTCAAACACTTAGGGGTGAGGTGGAGGGCTTCCCTCCGTAGGGAGCCCCATACCTGGGGCACCACAGCTGTCAAAGTGGGCCCCCACCCACAGGGATGGGAGTCCGCCACAGGCCGTTGTGTGACATAAAGCCACACTCAACGGGAGAGCCTCCCCACCTCAACCTCACCTACATAGTATAAACAGAATATAAATGCATTTCAATATATACTATGACCAAAATATAGATGCATGTCAATAAATGTCTGTTACCATTGCAAATACAATGGTCACACTGGATCCACTCCGGACACCCAAAGGGGTGAGAATACACATTCCCTCCGGGTCCCGACCAGGAACAGGGGAGGGGGGAAGGGGAGAGGGGGGAAAAAAAGGGAGGGGAAAGGGTAGGGGTAGGGGGGGGTTGGGGAGGGAAAAAAAGGGGGGGGAAAGGGCGGAAGAGGGGGGAGGGGGGGGGATTTGGGTAGGAAAGGGAGGGAAATGTAGCAGAAAACAAAAAATCAAAAAATCAATGTCATTCCATCAAATCATCGCCTCTCAAGAAAACAAGTGTATCCAAACGCGGTGTTGAGTCCCCTCGGGTATACAGTATTCAGTTTGTGTATCCAGAAAGTCTCTCTTTGCAGTAGTCGGGTATGCCGGTCTCCCCCCAGGGGTGGTTTCTGGACATGTTCTATTACCATCCCTCTGAGTTCATGTGTTTGGTGTCCCATTTTGACAAAATGTGCCGCAACTGGGTTCTCATAGTCAATTGATTCTCCTTTTAGGTGTCTGTTAATATTGATCCGGATGTCACTGCGATGTTGCTGAAACCTCTTTTTAAAAGGGCCCACAGTCTTGCCTACGTATGCCAATCCACATGGGCACTTTTACAGGTAGACACAATATTCAGTGAGACAATTAAAGGGGCCACCAAGTTTAATCATTTGTCCCGAGTGTGGGTGTGCAAGTTCACACTTACTGAGGAGAGGAGAGCGGGATAAAGTGCAGGATGTGGGTTACTGCTGTATTTTGCACAGACACAGCAGAGCTGGGGGCACGGAAAGGTCAGAAATCAAAGAATGCAGAGCAACACAGTCACAAGGCCCTTTCTGTTTGCAGGCTGCCCGATAAGACCTGACCCGCCATCTTGGCTGTTTCTAGGCTCATAACATGCTGAAGTTGCTGGGTGTTTTTTAATTTTTGAGAGCAATCTGTATGGAGAGGGTGTGGGTAACCACACACAAAATTTTAAGTTGTACCATTTGAAGCCAAAATATTAAAATTAAATCCACAAGTAAAAAATGCAAGTTAACTAAAAATTAAACAAAGTAAGATTTACTTATGCAAATGCATTCATTAACGGTTGGTTACTACAAAATGAGTGAAATAAAGAAAAATATAAGACCAAATATTTAGAATGCACTTTAATGAGGTAAGTTTGTAGTGTGCAGCCGCAAGATCAGAAGGATTTCCGTCCAGACAAAAAAGGAAAAAGGGCAAAACCAATGTTGCAACCTGAGAAATGAAATGGAAAATTCAGGATGGAAACTGACATAGGTCTGATTCCCGAACTGCCATACGAACGGACGTACATTTTAGGATAGAAACGTATTTGCTTATAGAATCACTCGCAAGTTCATACGAACGCACGAGCGTTCGGGAAAAATAGGATGATCGGCACCAAAATCCAAGCTGTTACATGTTTCTTTGAATCGACCCTAATGTGCCCACCGCTCCCATAGTGCAACAACCACTGCCTGTATACATCCCAATGTTATCCAGAGTGCTTCCTTTGACCCCAGTTGAGGAGGAATGACAGACGGCGACTCTATCTGGACTAATGAGGCTAAGGCCTACCTTAGGCTGGGAAGACGTCACCTAGTCCTCCTCTAGGTCTGATTTTAGGCCTGAGTGAGAAGTACTCCACAAGAACAAACCAAAGGAGGAAAGCTGGATTAATGGGTGCTCAATATGGAACAAGAGGAGGAAATTGTTAGAGTGAAGAGTAATTCCTTAAGATCTTGGTATTTCCCTTGGCATGGAATTGTTCTTCTGTTCTTACACTGTTGTTCCATGTTTCGCAACCAGACATCACAAGACAGGAACCAAATAGGTTCCGTTAAGTTCTCCTTTATGTACCAAGTTATAAATTATAATTCCAAAAACTTAGACCTTGTTCCCCAAATTGTAACCACACAATAAGTCACCCTGTCCTGAGGTTTGACACTTAGCCTGGCCTTCTGACCCTTTTTCCAGTTTTACTGCGCATGCTTCAAAGTTGTAACCCTTGCAGTACTGTTCGGATACTAACCAATTATGGATGTATATCCGGCCTTTTAGTTTGATTTTATTGGATAATTGATAGACCGCCTAATGATTGGTTGTTTTTACTTCTCTTTTTCTTGATCTACCTCTGCCACGTGGTCCAATAAAGATCACGCTGCTGCTACAGAATTGTCCTCTGTGGTTCTTGTGTGGTCATCCTGATCAGGATTTGAATAGCAAGTGATTCGCACAGGGCTGTGATCCCTGAAACCTTATTATTGAATTAAGATAGAAAGTTATACTCTATCATTTTTAAAGTAAAAAAGTACCATTGACTTTCATTTTTCTTCTAGCTGGTGATTCAGCAACTGTGAAATTCTCATGATTTTTCCTCATAAAGTGAAATGTATTCAGTCTGGAGGAGAGACGTCCAAGGATGGCCATAATATGTTTGGTCCAGCACGGGTCGAGAATGCTTTCTTGCCCGATTATAGACTAGAAAACCCCATCTTCCCCTCTCTCCCTTTTCAGTAGACAATTTTTCTAGAGCGAGATTTATTTCGCGAGAACCTCCGTTTAGTGCGAGAAATCACATTAAAATTCCAACAAAAAATGTAAACTCATGATTCAGAGAGTGTGTTTTACACTAGCTGACATGATTTTTTTTCCATTGCTAAAAGCTGGCAATTGCAGGCATGGTTTTTAGCGATGAAAATGACAGCATTTGTTTTTGTTCTATATATTTTTATTGAAAACAAAGAAGACAAAGGATTAGATACATTACAAGCAGAAGATCAATATCACAATTGTCATACAAGCCACATTCAATAAAATATCAAAAAACATCAGAAATCTTGTATTCCCCTCCAAAAATATTGAGTGACGCCTGGGAGGGGGGTGGTGTTCGAAGCCCATCGACTGTTCGCCCAGAGGATGAACCACCCATCACCCTCACACTAAGCTCGCCCTATAGTTCCCCAGTGTCTGGCATATATATTCAAGGGCATAAGTGGCCCCTCTGCCATGGCATTGTTACAGGACGCATGCCATCTAACCTGTAGAATGTGGCCCAGGTAATGTCTTATAGAAACAAAAAGAAACAGAACGGGTAACAGACTGACAGATTGTGGCAAGGACACAGAGGGGGGAGGAGAGGTTGGAGAGGAGGGGGGGAAGGGCCAAGGGTGGGGGATGACAGGCTGTAGTAGTAGGTGGAGGGTAGAGGGTGGAGGGAGGTCCGGCGTCCGTCCGCCCATGTAACCTGTCTACACCAGGACCCCCGGTCTACAATGTTCCCCTCTCTGGCTAAGTGAGTGACAAGAGTATTGCTTGAAATTCTGGAGAGTGTCGGGACACCAACCAGACCATCCAAGTAGTGTAAAATTTCTCCCTGTCTGTCTCGGTGCCCTCCAGGACCAGCTCCTCCATTCACCTAATGTTTTCCATTTCCTGCACCCACTCCAATATTCCAGGAGCCGTCTGGGAGCGCCAATGCCTGGGGATCACTGACCTAGCTGCCGTGAGGACATGTCTAAGCAACCCCTTCTTTATGGAGGAGGCCGAGCCGGGCACCATTGACAGGAGGACAGCCTGGGGTACATTGGGAATGTTTTCCAGGGTCAGAAATGTATACATCGAGAGCACCTGGTCCCAAAACCTGTTCACTGTGGGGCTCGCCTTCCCTCTGCACTCCCACAATGCCAGCAAGCATCCGACTCGGCACCTCCAAACCTGATGAGGTCTACTGGGCACCTGTACCAGCGAGTCAAGACCTTATAGTTTTTTTCTTGTGCTCTACATGCTATGGAAAGCTTGTGGGTTAACATAAAGGATTTCTCCCAGTCCTCCTCCAGCTCCCGACCCAGATCTACCTCCCACCTCCCAGCAAACCCAGGCCTCTCTGAGGGATCCCCATCTGATTGTAGCACCTGGTATATCAGTGAGAGGGTGTGGGAGGGTGCCGATTCTGATTTCAGGATTCTCTCTAGGGGGGTCAGGGTCTTGGAGAGAGGGGACACCGAGCTATAAGAGTTAAGATAGGTGAGGAGCTGTCGATGTAGCAGCCAAGATAGTCTCTCTCCCGGTTTCCGGCACCAAGATCCCGCAGGCTCGGGGGGCGCCCCTCCTGCAGGACTTCTCAGAGGCCAGTTTCCTGTGATTTT
Source organism: Gastrophryne carolinensis (assembly GCA_027917425.1). NCBI lineage: Eukaryota > Metazoa > Chordata > Amphibia > Anura > Microhylidae > Gastrophryne > Gastrophryne carolinensis. Next base: position 292,583,761 of record CM051234.1, read on the forward strand.
TCCCATATTAGAAATTTGCATGCCCCACCCCAGGAGGAAAAGAGGGGTTATCAAACAGTGGTGTTAGCGGGCCCGGTCTATCCGAAATACCTGTTTTCTTATGCGTTCGATCCCAAGCGGTCAGGAGGGAACGAGTCAAGACAGTCTGCGCCTTTGGTCTCAGCGGTGGGTCTATCCACGGGAGAGAAGTTAGGTTTAAGGGAGACATACTATTCTCTAGCGACACCCAAAGCTTATTCGCTTTATGATGAAACCAGTCAGAAAGCCTGATTAGTACCGCTGCTGTGTGGTATAATTTAAGATCTGGGTCCTAAGCCCCCCCTTCCCTTGGATCTAGCTAAGGTGGAGTAACAGAGTCTTGGTTTTCTACCATCCCATATGAACTTGATATAGGCCGTTCTTAAGGTTTTAAAAAAAACCCTATGGGTATGGCTTGACACACGAATAGGAAGCATGGAAGGATGTTCATTTTTAGAATGTTTATTCGCCCCAACCAGGAGTATTGGGGTTTATTGTATGTTTTGAGGTTCTCTAGTGTTTTAGAGAGGAGTGGGGCATAGTTTAACCTGTACAGTTTACTTAAATCTACAGGGAGCTGCACTCCTAGGTATTTAATGGCCTCCCTCTGCCACATAAAGGGGAAGTTTGATTGCACAAGCTGACAGGCTTCGTTGGGCAGGGAGATATTTAGGGCCTCTGTCTTTGCAAGATTGACTTTAAAATTACTGAGGTGGCTGAATCTGTCAAATTTCTTCAATACTGAGGGTAGCAAAAGATGCGGGGAGGAGATGTATAACAAGACATTGTCCGCAAACAAGGAGAGCTTATATTCTCTCCCTCCGCAAGGGATCCCTTTGATTGAGGGGTTATCTCTCAAGGCCTGGGTAAGATGTTCCATAACAATCACGTACAGTAGGGGGGACAGGGGGCACCCCTGTCGTGTTCCATTATTAATGTGGAAGGGAGGGGACAAAAGCCTGTTTACTCTGACTCTGGCTGTGGGATTGCATATAGGGCCATTATCTTCCCAAGTAAGTCAGGGCCTATTCCCACCTGTATCAGCACCGCTCGAAGAAATCTCCAGTGGACCCTGTCAAAAGCCTTCTTGGAGTCCACTGAGAGCAGACAGGACGGGATCGACTGGGACTGGTCATGTTGCATAAGCATAATTGTTTTCAGTGTGTTGTCTCTGGCTTCTCTCCCCATCACAAACCCGACTTGATCCTTGTCTATGATCTCCGCCAGGGGCCCCTGTAACCTATTAGCTATGCAAAAAATTTGATGTCCACGTTTATCAGGGATATCGGGCGATAGTTCCCCACCACTGTCTTATACTTATTGGGTTTCGGGATTACGGAGATATGTGCCTCCAATGCCTGTCTGGGGAAAGGGCAGGACTCTGAGACACCATTGAATACCTTTGTTAAGAACGGGATAAGCCGTCCCCCGAGGATCTTATAGAACCTAGGAGTAAACCCGTCTGGGCACGGGCTTTTTCCTAATGGGGTTCCCTTAATGGCTGCCCCCACCTCCTCCACCCTGAAGGGCTCCTCTAATGAAGCCCCCACCTCCTGTGGCAGAGGGGGCACTCCTGTTTCTGCCACATACTCTTCCAAGCGTACATCGAGTTCCTCTGGGGGCAGGGAGTCCCATCTTCCCTCAATGTTGATTAACTCTCTGTAATAGTTCCTGAACTCCTCGACAATCAAGTTCGGTTTATGAACATCTCGCCCCTCCTTGCCTTTGAGCATTGGCACATAAGTCAAGTCTTGCCTAGGATGTAGAGATCAAGCTAAAAGTGACCCGCACTTGTCTGAGAACTCATAAAACCGTGCTCTGCATCTGCCCCTGTATTTTAGAAAACTTTGGTCGTAGAGCCTCTTCAATTCCTCCCTAGCCCCTATTAGTTTCAACAGCTCCTCGTGTGATGACGTTCTTTTATGCGATTGTTCAAGGGCCTGTATATGTTCTAAGGTAGCCTTGATTTGTTGCCCCCTATCCCTCTTCAGTCTAGTGCCGTGCTTAATGAATATCCCCCGGAGTACACATTTTAGGGCTTCCCATTGCACTGGCAGTGGAGTGTCGTCATTTCTGTGGTCTATTAGGAAATGTGAAATGGATTCCTCAGCCTCTGGCAGACACAGGGCATCCCTGAGCAGGTTGTCATTTAGCCTCCAATTTGACTGTCTCCTAGAGCCGTCGAGGGTGGGTAGGTCAAGGTATATGGGGGCATGATCTGACCAGATGATGGGTCCTATTGCTGCTCCTAAGTCCCTTGACAACATGTGGTGACTAACAAAGAGGTAGTCGAGTCTGCTATAAGTAGCATGTGTGTGGGAAAAAAAATGTGTAGTCTCTTGCGCCTTGATTTAGGACTCTCCAGGCATCAACTATCTGGAGGGCACTTAAGGCCTGCCTGAATTTCGCTAACCTGGAGTGGGAGATAACCGATCTGCCCTGGGAGGAGTCAAGCCTCGGGTCTATAGTCATGTCGAAATCTCCACCCAGGATTATAACCCCCTCTGCAAAGTTTTCCAACAGCCGGAGGAACCGTATACCTGTCTCGGTCTGATCTGTATTGGGCAGGTAGACGTTTCCCAGTGTGTATGTGTCCCCATACATCAGGAATTTCAGAAAAATGTATCTGCCCTGAGGGTCCACTTTTGTGTCTAGAGGCTCCAAAGGGGTACCCCTGTGCACTGCAATTGATACCCCCTTAGATTTGGCATCAGGGTTCGGGCAGTGGAACCACCTTGTGAAGTACCTATTTTTGAGCTTGGGCATCCTTCCAGCACAAAAGTGGGTCTCTTGAATAAAATTATGTATACTTTCTCCTTATGCAGCCCGTAGAGGATCTTGGACCTCTTTTCAGGAACATTGAGGCCTTTAGCCTTAAGGGAGCACACCTTTAGGTTAGCCATGCCGCCAGGCCCCCCTTCCCTGGCGCCCAACCCGGAACGGAGCCTGGCAAAGCCGATGAGGAAATTGGATATTTTCCGACCAAGGGGAAGACCAAGTGGGGGGCAAGGAGGGAAAGGACACGAAGGAAAAATCAGGGAAAGGTGGGGAGTGTGGGTGTGTGTGTTCTCTGGCTCTCTGGTGGGGCCGCCCCCCTATGGAAGACAGGTGGCTCAAGCCCTCTCTGTTGGCGGGGCACACAGAAAGCCCCCACAGCACCGGGTTACGGGATCCGTGTGGGAGGGAAGCCCCCAGAAACCAGAAACCAAGAAGGGGAAAGGGAAGTAGGTAGTGACCGATTACTACAAAGCAAAAATAATCACACGAGACGGAAGAAAAAAGAAGGAACCGAAAGAGAAGAACGAAAGAGATCCCCCACCCTAACGGAGGGGTAAACTCTAGGGTTGGAACTAAAGTTCCTTATTCTGCTTGTTCCCACCAGGCCTTAGCTTAGCGGGAGGGAGCAGAAAACTATTTGGGGGTAATGTAACCTCTCACCGCGGGCGAGGCCCCAGCACCCCGAAGCTCAGCCAACTGACACCGTATGCTACGGTTGTTAATTGGTGAAGACGGCGAGCCATTCTTTTAAGTAACACTAACCAAGAAATACAGCAGTACAAAAGACTTTTAACAAGCAGCTTAAAGTGGACCAACACCCAGGGGGGATCAGATCCCTCCCCGCGGGGCATCCGAAATTGGGATGTCCCGCGGGGTGAAACCCCCCAGGAAGCCCACAATCCTACCTTTTCCACGTTCCAGCGGCGCATGCACGTCCTCCGCTGCCGCCTCCCGCGTATCCCTCTAGCAGGGCGCGCTCCCACGCCGGCCGTTTGTGAATCGCCGGCGCGGGTGCGCTCCCTGTAAGAGGGACACGCGGGAGGCGGCGGCGGACGCGCTCTGCTTGTCCAGCGCTGCCTCTCGCTTGTCCGCCGGCGGGGATTGGCTGCTGCTGCAGTCACGTGGGAGCGGGGAGAGGTGAGTTTTCGGGGCTTTCTGGGGGGTTTCAAACAGCGGGGCACCCCCGATCAGGGTGCCCCACCGAAGTGGACCAAAACCCAGGATAGTCAAAATCCTGGGTGTTGGTCCACTTTAATACTATTCAATACAATAACTTTTTTTTTTTTTCATTTAAAGCCCAAGTAGAGCGCCTGGCTGTGGCGGGGGAACACCCCAACCTTCAGGGAGAGATGGTGGGCTGACTATTCAATGCAGTAACTCTGGAAACAGCTTGATATTAATGTTGTCAGGGCCCACTCAGATCACCAGGGGGGCACAGGATTCAAGACTTCATGCGTTATCTCCGTGGACCAGGGTGGGCGGCCCGTCCTGGCACTGCCCCCCTCCGGCGACCCCCTCTGCCTCGCTGTTCCCTCTGCAGGGGCCGATCCAAGTTGAAGTCCAACCAGTCCGGTAGTGCGATAGGGTTGGTGTCCAAAAATCGGAACAGTTCCGGGAGGTCTTCTTTCTGTCTTAAGGAGAACGTATGATTGTCCTTGCGAACAATGAGATGAAACAGGTGGCCCCATTTGTATGATGCGTTAACATCTCTGAGTTTACCAAGAAGGGGGCGCAGGATTCTCCTCATGCGAAGAGTGTTTTGGGACAGGTCTGGAAGAATCTGAATCCTATGACCATCCCACTCAACCTGCCGCCGTTCCCAAGCTTTGCAGAGTATATCCTCTTTTACCATAAAGAAGTGTATGCGACAGAGTACATCTCTGGGTGTCTCTGCCTCCCCCGCCGGTCGGCTCATCACCCTGTGTATGCGGTCGATCTCAATCTCCGAGCCTCTAGGATTTCCCAGTAGGGAATTGAATATATCAGATACGGTGGACCGAAGCAAGTTTGAAGGGACCGATTCGGGGATGCCCCTCAGCTTCAAATTGTTTTGCCTGTTTCAATTTTCCAGGTCATCTGTCTGTAGGAGGGTGTTAGTCAGTAACTGTTGTTGGGCACGGGATGTCCGCTCTAGTGCAAGAATTTGGTTTTCATGGTCTGCGCTGGAACCCTCTAGTGTCTAGTGCCGATGTTTGCTGCTGCAGATCTTCTAGTTCTTTATGAACTGCCCGCTCAATTCTCAGTGCAACTGCTTCCAGATCCTCTTTTAGGTCTGCTTTAGTGGGAAGAAACTGCAAGAGAACTTTGAGATTTGGATCCAACTCTAGGGTAACGTCTGGACAAGTATGGTCTGGGCTGAAGGCTAACTGCTGCGGGCTCCTGGGGGTGTCAGAGGGGCCCTCTCCAGTGGCCATCCAACTCCAAATCCCTCTCGACTGCGCCTGCCTTCGGGGTGTCCCCATATCTTCTCCATCTGAACTGGAGGACCAGCCCAAGTGAGGTGAATGACTGTGCGGCAGGATGAGGCTGTGAGACGATGGCCATTTATCAGGGCTCTGTGTGGGATTAGCATTCTGGGCTGAAGGGTTAATATCTGGCGTTGGGGAGGTGCCCTCTGAGGTTTTGGAGGTTGAGGGTTGCTGAGCTGGGTCATTCATTTTATTGCCAAATTTCATCCCTCGCTCCCCCTCCCTCTGCTGCTTTGCATTTACTATGGGTTCTTCAGCATCCTCTGCTATCTCTGATGGAGAAGGCCGCCTTGTCTGCGATGTGCTGGTGGTGGGTGGGCCCCCCCCTCTCCTCTCCTCTCCTCTCCTCTCCGTGCTGCCTCACTCTCAGCTCCTGTGGTGATGGCTGGTGTGACTCAGCTCTGGGTGAGTTGCCCACCCCTCTCCCGCCGTGACAGTCGGAGCCGAGCGCCTTGCAGCTGCGCTCTCTCCTACCTGTGCCTCCGCCCGACAGTCTTCCTCCGGCCGGTGATGATCTGCGACCGGCCGCCGTCTGCTCTGGTCTCGCTGCGGGAGACCTTCCTCTCCCTCCACCTGCGCCATCTTGCTTCTTCTCGCTGGGGTATGGGATGAGCCTTCCTGCCACAGGTAACACTCGATCCCGCTCACCGCCTTGCTTCTTTCTCCTCCTGCTGTCCTCCTTTCCTTATTGCTCCCCATGGAGCTTGTCCTGGCCGCCGTCAGTCGCCGTTAATCCACTGTTAGGGATTGGGTTGCCTGGAGCCTCGCTATCCAGCTTCTTAACGCCGCCATGCATAGGCCAAGCCCTCCAAGCATTTGTTTTTTAAATTTTAATTTTTTTTTACTATATTCATAGTATAAGAAGCCAGCCCATGACTCTGCGGGTTTATTAACCCTTATAAGCTTTGGTATGGGTTTTGGGGCTCTGTTGGCCACCAGACTCCTCCACACCACTGACACCCCCAAAGTGCAGGTAATTAGGCAGGATACTGTTATGTCACCCACCTATGCTGGCAGGTGACAGGGCATCCTCCAACCCTGTGAACTGGGTACACAGGTCCCCCCTTTTTTCATCCGGCTCCCAGCCAGAGAATGTTTGATGTGCCATTTGGAGCAGTCTTTTTAAAGAAAATTAAGGGAAAAGAGAGCCCCCCCCCAAGCTTATCAACACAGCAAACCAAACATAGGGACTGGACTGCTGCCCCCCAGTTCTGGGGGAGAAAGAAAGAAGAGAAAGAAGGAAAGAGAAAGAAAAAGAACAGAATGAATGATTAAAAAAATAAGACAAAGAATGTATAGAAGGAATGAAAGAAAGATCAAGAAAGAATAGAATAAATAAAAGAAAGAAAGAGAAAGAAAGAAAGAATAGAAGGAATGAAAGAACATGAATTGAAGATAAAAAGAAAAAAGGGAAAATGAATCATAGAAGAAATGAAAGACAGAAAAAGAAACAATAAGGAGACACAGAATTAAGAAGAATGAAAGAAAGTAAAGATCTCCCAATTACCAGGATGCATGGGAATGACCACCACTGGGAATAGGTGTGTCAAATGATCACCATGCAGTGTTGGTCCTTGCACCTGGTCGGCCATGCCCAGTGCAGATGGAGGGGCTGGCTTGATGGCCTCTGTCAGCCCGCTGTCATTTCTGTTGGTAAAAACTATACAATTTTGGCGTGGCTTTAATAAATGAAGTCATATACAACTCACAGATAGTGACTCAGTAAACTGTTATGCTAGTTGTAAAATCACATACACATGGAGGGTCATCTCAGTGGCTCGAGTGTGGGTTAGATAGGTTGTTAGCCACACTATTGTCTTTGTTAGCACATTTACTTAGGGCTAGTGGCTCAATTGAGGAATAAGTAGGTTGTATTTAAGCATGCTATTGTCCTTGTCAGGACATTTATTCGGGGACAGCGGCTGGAGTGAGGGGTGTGAAGTGGACCAATCACCCCCTGTGGCTGGGCTGGAATCTAAAAGACTACAAGGCCGGCCATTAGCCTGTCCCTGGGGGGGATAATCTTACCTGATTCTGGCAGGAATCACGACTCACTCTTCACCTGCAACTGCATCCCTAGCTCCCCTGTAGATTGTGCACTCCCCGTGCCCAACCATGCGCACTTTAAAGGGGTGCCTATGCTGGTCCGAACTTCAGTTCAGTGGCTTTATGCATCACATTACTATCTGTCACATAAAGCCCTCCCATGTGCTGTGGGAGGGGTGGAAAAGTGAGTGAAAATTGGCGGTCTGGGGGTTCCACACAGGGGGGCATCATACATTGGTATGCCCCCGAGGCAGAGGCAAAGGATTGTCGAAATCCAGGTGAATGGTCCACTTTAATAACACATTGTAATTCAGTGTCCACTAGTTCAGGCTACTTGGCTATCACTTCAGTTTAATATAAAGTAATAGTGGAGTATACCCTTGCTTACAACACTTGGGTGTCATTGCAGTTTAATATCAAGTAATAAACTCTGCTGAGACCGCACCAGCAACAATATATACGACAATACCTGGCGTGCACAACTATTGGGGTGAGACCAAACTACTCAAACCAACCAAAAGAGGGAATCCCACTTTTCCCTCACCCACCCCAACAAACTCGTGGCACCACCAACTATCTTAATACATCAAGTTTATTACAAAGTAGTAGTACAAGACATACAGACACATTAAAACTATCTCAGTTAAAAAGCATACACACAACATATATCTCTCCAAGGAATGAAGGGAGGGGCAGGGTGAGAAACCACCGGTAGTGTTAATACAATTGATAATAAGGATCCTAGGGTTAATGAGTACTTATATGGGTTTGGGTCCGCCTTAGTCCTGACTATGCCTCATCCATAAACAAACATATGTCTATGTAAGTGCTAATGTGCTAAACCATAATAACATACTCAATCCTATTCTAATGCAAGCCAGTACTTGTGTAAAGTGCCAAGTGCTCATATGTAAACATAACTCATGTGCAATACTATATTTGAACCTCTACTTAAATCAAGAGAACAAAGCCGGATGACGGAAAAAGACAGACCAGTTAAACCCATGTACCATGCCAATAACAATAAGATCTCACGTGTCCAATGAGTATACCGATCACCGATGGGGGTCCCCCCACCCCAGCCAACGCGTTTCGTGACGTGCCAAGCGTCACTTCCTCAAGGCCGATCCGCTCCCCACAATCACCCTGCTCCTTTTATATTCTAATATTTTCATGCCAGGCACGCAGGTGTCCCGCGCCGCCAGCCGCTTCCGCATTCCTGACACGCTCCGGCCGGAAGCGTGTCAGAATGCGTCATCCCGGCGCCGTGGAGCCGGAAGTGCGTCACTGGTCCGGACTGCGTTCCAGTGACCGGAAACGCTACGTCCGCTTTCTAATATAATTAAACAGGGTTACTATATAATGGCACACTAATAGCATGGAATATATAGCGCTACAGCCCCTGTGATTAATCTGCACGCTCACCCAAATGCCCGGCAGGCAAATACACATGAATAATATTATGATCAATTAAACAGCGCCCACAGTGTGGAATAACATGGGAGCCTGGACAGGTGAGTACAGGGAGCAAAATCATGACCTATTTAGATTCAAACCAAATTTCTATAATATACTACTCTATCTATTTCACACTCTACTACTTATATAATACTATACTTAAACCTATGTACAACTATACAATATATACAACCATGTCATATATTCTACCAAGGACAGGTGCGGAGTATTCCACTATTTCGCATACATGATTCAGCGGGATGAACCCCATAGGGGCTCCCTAAATCCTCCTTTTGATGACGAGGGATCCCTAACCCTATTAATACCTGTTACCTCTGCAAGGAGCCAGATGTGAGGGGGGGGCCATACTACATGGGTGAATTATATATCCATCTAACAATCCATGTGGGATGCCCCTACACTGAAGGAGGATCCCATGTGGCCTATCAATAACATAATAATACGGACACATTTGTCCAGATAGTATTCCGGAGGAACTTCAACTTCCAGACTTGATTCCATTCTTCATGTGCTGGTATTGAAGCGATTCTTTTATGCGTTCAGGTCCCCGGGCAGAAGTATATATCCAATTGGGGCTGATGGAAGACCTCGTCAAATCAATTTAGCTACAAACTAAATATGACAATGTTAGTGACAACTCCAGTGACATCACCTCATGTTGCTCTAAAACTCCTCAAACTCCCCCCCCCCCACCCCCCCCTCCCACAATGACACCCCTCCCCCCCAATCCCCACATTTCCCCCCAGAACCACAAACCACCTCCCCATCAACCCAATGCTATGTGCCACACTAATGAAATTTTAAAAGTGAATTAATGAAAAACCATACAAATGTAATCTTTAATACATACCGTGCCATACTAAACGTGATGTATCCCCATAAAATGAAGTGCAAACTGCTTACTACCCACCATAGTGTCACCTCATTAACCCAAAAATGGTGTGAAGGCCAGGTCTTCGTTCAGTCCCATGGGAGCATAGGAACCTAAATTGTATATCCATCGCAGCTCCTTCCTTTGTAAAGCACGCTTCAAGTTACCCCCCCGGGGGCCCAAGTTCACTCTTTCAATACCAATGACCCTGAGGTCTCTGTAGTCACTCTGATGTACCTGCATATAATGTAGTGCCACAGGGGGAATTACTTTACCCTGCTGTGCATTCCTGTTTGCAAGACGGATACTTGACACATGAGCTTGTATTCTCGCTTTGAGGCTGTTTTTTGTTTCCCCCACATACATTTTCGGGCAATTACAGGTCAATGCGTATACAACCCCCGTAGATCTGCAATTGATAAATTGCCGGATCTGAAACTCTTTATGTGTTTGCAGATTCTTAATAACTTTCTCTTTCTTCATGTATGTACAAATTGAGCAATCCCCACATGGAAAGCTACCACAAATTCCACCGTGATCATGTAACCAATTACGGGACACCTCAAAATGGCTAGAGCATACCCTATCACGGATACTTGGGGCCCGCTGTGCCGTCATTCGGGGTCCCCCACGTACCCATTTGTTCAAATACGGATCAGCCCTTAGGATGTCCCAATGATCACGGAATATGCGTTTTAGATTATGCCAGTCCTCATTATAACGGGAAATGAATCTTACCTGGGAGGCATCACCTGATCTTTTTTTAGGTATTAGTAGATTCGCTCTAGTGTATACCCTTGCTCAGAGTACTGTGCTGTCATTGCAGTTTAATTTCAAGTAATAGTAGAGTATACCCTTGCTCAGGCCACTTGGCTGTCATTGCAGTTTAATATTAGTTAATACTGGGGTATACTCTTGCTCACAACACTTCGGTGCAATTGCAGTTTAATGTCAATTAATAGTGGTGTATAGAGTACTGTGCTGTCATTGCATTTTAATATCAAGTAAACGTGGCGTATACCCTTGCTCAGGCCACTTGGCTGTCATTGCAGTTTAATATCAAGTAATACTGGAATATATTCTTGAGCCAACTTCTGTTCTGTCATTGCAATTTAATATCAAGTAATAGTGGGCTCTTCTGCCCCCCCCCCTGGCCTTTGGGGAGGCAGGTAATTGGGGGGCTCGGGGTTAATGGCAAGTCCCTCGCTAGCCACAGGTGACTTGCCAGATCCTGGGGAAGGGGACCCCATTTTTTGGGCACAACTGTGCTGTTGTTGCAGTTTAATTTTAAGTAATACTGGAGTATACCCTTGCTCAGGCCACTTGGCTGTCATTGCAGTTGATTATCAAGTAATACTGGAATGTACCCTTGAGACAGCTACTGTGCTGTCATTGCAGTTCGATAGCAAGAAATACTGGAGTATACCCCTGCTCAGAGTACTGTGCTGCCATTGTAGGTTAATATCAAGTAATTGTGAAGTATATCCTTACTTAGGCCACTTGGGTGTCATTGCAGTTTAATATCAAGTAATATTGGAGTATACTCTTGCTCAGGCCACTCGGGTGTCATTGCAGTTTAATTTGAAGTAGGTAGGGAGTATACCCTTGCTCTGGCCACTTGGCTGTCATTGTAGTTTAACCCTTTAAGTGCCAGCCTACCTGGAGTTTTTGTCACCCTTTGTTGCCAGACCATTTTGCACTATTTTGCGCTCCCTATGTTCAAATGTGATTTTTGAAGGGATTTTCAGCACATATATTCAGCATAGTCTGGGCTTTAACATGAAATGTCCGGTTTGGGGGGCGTGGCTTGGCTATGGCGGCGTAAGGACGCAGAGATTGGAGCTCTGCACTTAGCACATTCATTATACCATATACCCGCAATTATTCTCCCACCTACCGGGATGTCCAAGCGGAGGAAGAGTCGGCCAACCTCTGGGGGCACGCAGAGTGGAAGAGCCGGGAAGATAAGCAAGTTTTTCCCCGCATCCCAACAGGCGGCGGCAGCCGGAGACGGAAACAAGATGGCGGAGATGGCGGGATTCTCGGCTGGCGATCGGGCGAGGAAGGTCCAGAGCGCCCCACATGATCACCAGGGACTGACCCCTCCAGGGGCTGTTTCCCCATCCCGCGGCTTGCGGGGATCTGAAGAGGAGGAGGCGGGGGCCGGAGGACCGGCGGCTCCCTCCGTTGCGGCGGCCGGGAGGAGGAAGGCGTCGGCGGTGGCAGTGACACAGGGCGCGCACGCTGGATCTGATGCCGGCAGAGACGGCGCGCCGGAGGTAACCTGCGGCGCCGAGGAGAGCGAGGGGCGGTGCGGGGCTCTGTCCCCGCTGACACAGAGCAGCCGGGCCGTCAGACGAGCAGAGGCGGGGGGAGAGGAACAGCGCAGCCACCTGCCTGCCTGCTCTGCAGAAATGAGCACAGGGGGAGCCAGACTGGAGAAGGGGAACCTGGGGGACTCCCTGGTGGCGCCCATTACATCTGACCCACAGGTGCTGCACAATGAGCCTGGCAACTGGGACACCATCATAGCCCAGGCACACGGGCAACAGCAGAAATGTCAATCCCCCAGTGAAGACAGAGAAGAATCTCATAATATGCCTTCCTCCCCTGACATGAATGAAATGAGCGACCTCCCAGAGGAACTAGCTCAAACACAGCGGCGGGGGGAACCTGAACACACCACCCAGGGGCCAGGCTGGAGGTCCCCGGTTATGACAGTGGTGGAGGTGCATCCCCCACCTCCCAACAGAAATATCCTAAGCGACCCTGGGATAGAAGACAAGAGCTTGGATGAGACGCCCCCCGATAGCCCCTTCCACAGCACTAGCGGCGGGGTGGCCAGCCATGGCGCTATGAGAACCGCCTTGAGAAGACCGCATATGGGGGATCCCCTGTCTCCCCACCCTATTGCATGTGGGCATAACCCCCCCGATGAAGCGGAGTGCTCGGTTGGTGCGGCAAGTCCAGCATTCTCCGATGGCCCTATCAGCCAGACGTCGTTGCGATCCCCTACCCGGTCTCAAACAGCTGTTGAATCTCCTGAACATGCCGACCGCAGATCGCAGCAGTACAATCTTGACATACTTCTGAAGTTTCTTCCATCTCGGAGGGATTTTGAGAATTACACCAACCGGATGGAGTCCCTGTTGAGAAGAGAGCTGGAAGAAGTCACAAGATCGGTTACTGAGGTATCCCACAGGGTGAACACCCTTGAGCAACGGCAGTCTACTACTGATCAGCGTTTGGAAGCACTGGAGAGGGCGCAAGCGGCAACACAACGGGCTCTATCGGACACTAAGCAGCAAACCACCAGAACCCTAATGCACCTAGATGATTTAGAAAACAGAAGCCGCAGAAATAATATTCGGATCCGCAGGCTTCCAGAGATACCTGAACACAGCAACCTCAGGGACACGGTTACCAAGATTTTTAACAACGTCCTGGACAAGCCCCCAGAGGAGTGCATCGAGATTGATAGAGTGCACAGGGCGCTCGACCCGCGTTCCGCTGACCCTACAAGGCCGCGAGATGTGGTGTGTCGGGTGCATTTCTTTAGAGTTAAGGAAGACATAATGAGAAGAGCATGGGAGAAGGGCCCCATTATGTGCAACGGATCGCAGGTAACCCTGCTCCCTGATCTAGCCAGACGTACCCTTCTGATGCGACGAGTGATGAAGCCGCTGTTGGAAGCCATAAAGTCTGCTGGGGCTACATACAGATGGGGTTATCCCTTCCACTTGGTGGTCATGAGGGGAGGCCGACCGTTTATTCTGTGCTCCCACGCGTAGCTTCCGGAACTCTTCCGCTTTTTGGAAATCCCAGACATTCACATTGAAGATTGGTTGTCGCCTTCACTGGGAGACGGCGGGGGCCCTGGCCCTTTCCCGCGACCCAGAGAGCCGCAGCCCCAGAGAAATAGGATCAGAGGCATCGGGCGGCGTCGAGCTGTCTGACCTCCCTTGATGATGTTTTGGAGACTGGCCGCTGACTTGCCCCCCCTTCCAGCCTGATGGGCTGTTCACCGTTGAGAAGCTCGACGATGTGTTGTTACAACCTTTTTTTTTTTTTTTTTTTCTTTTTTGCCTGCCATCCCTGGTTGTTGCTTTAGTAGCCACCCCTACCTGACTCTATGAGCACCCCGCCATATGGATTGGACTCCTTCAGGACGATGGTCGCCCGGCCGGAGCGGGATGCCTGGGGGGTCTGCGCTCGCGGAGTAGGCTGACGTATATTGTGGGCCGGCCTGCCCCGGGCGTAGGCCAGCTCGGGCTCCGTGCTGGCCGTACAGATAATGGTTGTTCTGTATATCTTAGCCTGATGTATACCAGTGATGTGAACAGGAGGGATCGTGAGGCCTTGAGCGGGGAGAGGAATGGTCCCTGTTACCCTGGGTGTGCCTAGGGCGAGGTTAGACGATGGGATGGCGGGGGACATGTCGCGCCGGGGGGGGGGGGGCGGTGTGAGGCCCCTGCCTACTTCGCCTCACCATTGCTGGGGTGGAGGTGGCGGGGGAGCTGCCAGTTGCAGTTTAAAGTGCAATTACAGTTTTCGTTATATAGCAACTTATGTTGAGGTCCTTGACCTATTGTTGTTTATGGTTAATGTTAAGAAACGCGGGTTCAAATATTTTGCACGTGAGAAAGTGCATCTCCTTCGCCTATTGCTATAGTCTTCCACTTTCCCCAAATAGGCCAGTTCGCTTACCCCATTTTGGAGAAGTTAGTGAACACTTGCAATCGCAGTTATTAGTGTTTTGCTAGGGGGGAGGAACACCTCCTTTCCTCCTTCCCCCTTGCGGTTCCCCCTTTTTCCTTAGTTTCTTCTATCCCTTCCTGTTTAGTGTCCCCACCCTTCGGTCTCCCTTCTCTGTTTGATTACCCTTCCTTGCCTGCTGCCCATTGCACCCCCCTTCTTCCTTTCTTTTTTCCCTTCTACTTCCTGATTCTGTGCGTCTTGTCCTTCCGCCCCCTCCCGGTTCTGCCCTCTCCACTTAGTACCTTCACCCAAGCTTTCCTGTGTTGTGGGTGGGGGTGGGTGAGTGATGGCGGAACTGACGGTCAGCTCCTTTAATGTGAAAGGGTTGAATATCCCAGAGAAACGAACCCAGGTGCTATATAACATGCATAAGCAGAAAGTGGCCATCTTGCTTCTTCAGGAGACCCATTTTAAAGCAGGACAGGTCCCAACTATGAAGAATCGATATTACCCCTTGTGGTATCATGCCCCCAACCCCAACATAAAGGCGACCGGGGTCTCAATAGCCATCCATAAATCTCTCCCCCATAAAGTAGTAGACACTAAAGTTGACCCGAATGGGCGATTTATATTTCTTAAGATCGAACTGTTCTCCAGGATGTACACTATAGCTAACATCTATGCCCCTAACACCAACCAAATTAGCTTTTGCGCTGGGGTGCTGGGGATGCTAACAGAATTTCTAGAGGGTACACTCATTGTAGGAGGGGACTTCAACATACCCATGCATCCGGAGTTGGACACCTCCTCCGGTGGGTCGGCAGTGTCCCTGAGCAAGAGGAACCGGCTGAAAAAAATGCTCTTTGATCTACAGCTGGTGGATTCCGGGTACTTCATGGGCGAGACAAGGACTTTTCGTTCTACTCGGCCGCCAGGGGTTCATACAGCAGAATTGACTACCTCTTTCTCCACCATCATGCCATGGAGTGGGCCCCGCGGGCATGGATTGGTCAGATCTTATGGTCGGACCACGCTCCAGTTTTCCTGTCGGTGGTATTACCTGGACTTTGCCCTAAGAGCTGGAGCTGGAGACTCAATGATAATTTGCTCGGGGATGCTGTGTGCCTATCTGGGGTGAGGAAGACCATCTCGGAGTTTCTCAAACACCATGAACAAGACCCTACACCTCTCCCATATCAGTGGGAAGCGCTGAAATGCGTGGTCAGGGGTGAATTTATTAAACATGGGGCTAGATTAAAGAGAGAACGAGCCTCTCAGATATCCCAGACTTTGCAGCAAATCCAGACACTGGAGTCGGATCATAAAAGACATCCATCTGGGACTATACTTGTGGATCTGATGAAGGCTAGAGATAAACTTCGGGGATTGTACAACCAAGCATATATGAGGTTTAGAGAAAGACAGAAAGTAGCATACTACCAGCACTCTGACAAGTGCGGGCGGCTGCTTGCTAGGGCGTTACATCCAAGGACCGCAGCCACTTACATTCCCAACATTCGGGGGCCACAGGGTCAAACCGCAGTCACTCCATGCCAGATAGTGGATAGCTTCAGGGACTATTACCACTCGCTGTATAACTTGGGGCAGGGTGACTACTCCTTGGTTGACACAGAGCCACCAGAAGCCGTTTTGACCTACGTAAATAACACGGCCCTTCCGGTGATACCGGAGGAGGAGGCGGCAGCCTTGGAGGTGCCCTTCTCCTCGCAAGAGGTGGCCAAGGCAATCAAGGAGACGCCGCAGGGTAAGAGCCCTGGGGCTGATGGCTTTACCCCTAAATTTTACAAACAGCTTGGGGTCGAACTAGTGCCGTTTCTGACTAGGGTCTTTAATTCCATTGGGCCTGAGTGCGGGTTCCCTAAACAGTCATTGGAGGCAATTATATCGGTTATTCCTAAGCCTGGGAAGGATCCATCAGTGTGCAGTAGTTATAGGCCGATCTCTCTCATCAATGTTGATGTCAAGTTATATGCCAAGGTTCTGTCTTCCAGGCTTGGGCCTCTTCTCCCGGGCCTGATAGACTTGGATCAGGTTGGTTTCGTGCCTGGGCGGGAGGCTCGGGACAACACCAATAAACTCCTTGACCTCATAGCATACGCCAAGGCTGAGGGGACTCATGCCTTCTCTCGTGTGATGCGGAGAAGGCATTTGACAGGGTGGACTGGCTGTTTCTCAAGGCGTCCCTTCGGCAGGTTGGTGTTGGCCCGATACTCCTGTCCAGGATCTTGGCTTTGTACTCTGAACCTACGGCAAGGGTGAGGGCGAACGGCCTCCTATCCTCCTCCTTTAAGATCAGTAATGGCACTCGACAGGGCTGCCCCTTGTCACCGTTGCTGTACATCATCACTATGGAGCATCTAGCTGTGGCCATTAGACAAAACCCGGATATTAGGGGGATAATGGTGGGGGAACAGGAACATAAAGCGTCTTTGTATGCCGACGACTTACTCCTACACTTGACTTCCCCATTGACCTAGTTTCCAGCGGCTCTTAGGGAGTTTCAGACCTTCGGTCAGGTCAGCAACTTCAAAATTAACTATGCCAAATCAGAAGCCCTCAACATATCTCTTCGCAGGCAGACCGTAGAGCAGCTTAAATTAAACTTTGCTTTTAAATGGCAACCCCACTCCATAAAGTACCTCGGGGTACAGATCCCCTCGGACCTCTCACGGCTATATGAACTAAATTACTCCCCGTTACTCCTGAGGACGGTAAACGACCTGACCGCATATGATAGGCGATTCTTCTCTTGGTTTGGAAGGATCAATGTGCTGAAGATGGATATTCTCCCAAAATTTTTGTATACCTTCCAAACGGTACCCATTCACTTGCCTAACAGCTTCTTTAGGAAACTGAAGACGGCTTTCCTGAGATTTGTGTGGGGGACAGGGAGGCCCCCGTATAAGATTTAGCACATTGACAAGGCTGAAATCCGATGGTGGAGCCGGCCTTCCGGACCTTCAGACATATCATACAGCGGTTATGGCGCTCCGTATAGTGGATTGGGCCCTAAAGGAGAGAGGGAAACAGTGGGTGAAAATAGAAAAGGCTATTTCTCCTCTGAATCTGATTTCGCTGCCCTGGGGGGGCGTGCTTCCCAGGCAAACAAGGGAATCTCTTCCATTCCTGGTGGGGCAGTTCCTGCTGGTCTGGGATAAAATGTCTAGACGGAGCGCCATGATTAATAGGCCGGGGCCCCTGACTCCTCTTTTTGACAATTACTCTTTTACACCTGGTGTACGGGCTAGGAGCTTCTTGGTTTGGGAGGCCTCATCAAATATAACTATGGGGCATATTCTGACATGCGACGGATTTCCCTCACTGAATGAGTTAAGGGACAGGGTCCCAGGGCAATATGTCTCATGGTTTCTCCATAGACAATTGAATGCTTTCGTGGCAACCCACAATCTGGTGGAGCGGAGTAGATGGCCACTGACACAATTGGAGCACGTCCTCACACAAGCGCCTCCTGAAGCTCATGCAATCGCCGCTCTGTACCGAACTTTGTTGACCACTATGCATAGTTCCCCACCGGGATTCATACGGAGATGGGAGGAGGAGCTGGGGATGTCCATCTCCGAAGCTGAGCTTACTAAAATATATTTGTTTACCCACAAGATGGCAGTCCCGAGCATAGCACAGGAAAGGAACTTTAAGGTCCTTTCCCGATGGTATCGGTGCCCAGCCGATTTGAACAAGTTTGACCCTTCATGCTCTGATAGATGCTGGAGGTGCCTGGAGGGGCGGGGTGACATGGCCCACATTTGGTGGGGCTGTCCGCCGATAAGGGCCCTCTGGGAGAAGGTTTTGGCTATATACAATGACATCTCAGGGGAGACGGTGCAGAACTCCCCGCAGGTGGCCCTGCTGTCCTTGCTCCCCGGCTCTCTCTCCCGTGGCAAAAAGGGGGTACTGCGGCATTTCCTGACAGCAGTGAGAGCAGTCATCCCAAGACGATGGAAATCCACAGCCCCGCCATCTCTTGTTGAGTGGGCCCAGGAAGTGGAGGCCATTCGTCGTATGGAGGAGCTGATTTCAGACTCTGAAGGCAACTGGGAGAGCTATGGGATGACGTGGGCCGGGTGGCTGGACTACAGGGACACGCATCTAGCGCGGGAGATATTATAGGTGACCAAGCGTGGGCACGCCTCGGTACGTGTCCTTGCCACTGCCTTTACCTTAGCCTTGGGAACCACTCGTCCCCAATCCTTCCACTACTTCGACATTTAGGTTTTTTCATCTTCCTTCTTCCTCCCCCCCCCTCACCCCTTCCCTTCTTGTTTCCTTTCCCCTTGCATGTCCTTACTGTCACGTGTTTTCCGGGCCGTCCGGCTCCCTCCCTCCGCCCTATGGGTCCCCCGCCTCCCCTGGGACAGGAGCTGTGTGTCCGGTCTTAGCGTGGGCAGACCGCCTCTGTCTCCTTTTGGTTGGCAGGTCCGGAACAAGGGGGACTAAGAGATCTGGGGTGTTAGTCTCACGACCAAAGCATCACGTTATTGGATAACCGGAGTGTAAGACGAAGCACAAGTATGGGGTTGGTGGGGTGGCTGGGGAGGTGAGAGGGATGTGCCCATTGCTCACGATATAACATTGTAATGCACATACACGTGGACATAGAGAGTGACATGTCTTGATTTTCTGTCCTTCTGTATTAATGCTATGCACTGTTTCCTTGTATAATATGTAAAACGAATAAAAAGATATTGAACTATGAAATGTCCGGTTTGTCATTTTTGACAATTTGTAGTGTTTTTTGTAATAAAAAAGTAAGTTTGTCAATAAAATCTTATTGTGTGTGAAATCCCAATTTCTCCCGGTTACAGCAGTACCACACATGTATAGGTAGACACCCTTTCCTGCCCAGGAGACTCCCCCAAACTGAAACAAAGCTTTAGGGGATTTTCAGATAAAATACAACTGCGATATGCGCTATGCGCACCTTGCTGTTTTTCCAGAAAAAACAACCCTTTACATTTGAAATACCCCCAACAAACTATATATTCTCTGGAAGTACACACCTCAAGCTTTCTAGGTGTACCAGGCTTTTTGATGTGGCCACAGTTTTCTGGAAGTAATCCCTCCATGTATTCTTTGGTTGCAAAGAGTTTCCCTAAAAAAGGATAAAAAAGCAGAACCAAAGCCACATTTTTCTAAAAAAAACTATATACAAACAAGAAAAAACAAGTTTAATCTGAAAAAGCAAGATCCCCCGAACAGAACGATACCCAACATGCATAGCTACTGTCAAGGGAAGAGTTGCCAAACACCCCAAAGTAAAGAATGTGCGTAACGGCAATTTTACTTGAAAATTTCAGCTCTGCAGACAAAGTGTGCACCTTGCGTGCCATTTGAAGTAGGTGGGGAGTATACCCTTGCTCTGGCCACTTGGCTGTCATTGTAGTTTAACCCTTTAAGTGCCAGCCTACCTGGAGTTTTTGTCACCCTTTGTTGCCAGACCATTTTGCACTATTTTGCGCTCCCCATGTTCAAATGTGATTTTTGAAGGGATTTTCAGCACATATATTCAGCATAGTCTGGGCTTTAACATGAAATGTCCGGTTTGTCATTTTTGACAATTTGTAGTGTTTTTTGTAATAAAAAATGTAAGTTTGTCAATAAAATCTTATTGTGTGTGAAATCCCAATTTCTCCCGGTTACAGCAGTACCACACATGTATAGGTAGACACCCTTTCCTGCCCAGGAGACTCCCCCAAACTGAAACAAAGCTTTAGGGGATTTTCAGATAAAATACAACTGCGATATGCGCTATGCGCACCTTGCTGTTTTTCCAGAAAAAACAACCCTTTACATTTGAAATACCGTTTTCTGGAAGTAATCCCTCCATGTATTCTTTGGTTGCAAAGAGTTTCCCTAAAAAAGGATAAAAAAGCAGAACTAAAGCCACATTTTTCTAAAAAAAACTATATACAAACAAGAAAAAACAAGTTTAATCTGAAAAAGCAAGATCCCCCGAACAGAACGATACCCAACATGCATAGCTACTGTCAAGGGAAGAGTTGCCAAACACCCCAAAGTAAAGCATGTGCGTAACGGCAATTTTACTTGAAAATTTCAGCTCTGCAGACAAAGTGTGCACCTTGCGTGCCATTTGAAGTAGGTGGGGAGTATACCCTTGCTCTGGCCACTTGGCTGTCATTGTAGTTTAACCCTTTAAGTGCCAGCCTACCTGGAGTTTTTGTCACCCTTTGTTGCCAGACCATTTTGCACTATTTTGCGCTCCCCATGTTCAAATGTGATTTTTGAAGGGATTTTCAGCACATATATTCAGCATAGTCTGGGCTTTAACATGAAATGTCCGGTTTGTCATTTTTGACAATTTGTAGTGTTTTTTGTAATAAAAAATGTAAGTTTGTCAATAAAATCTTATTGTGTGTGAAATCCCAATTTCTCCCGGTTACAGCAGTACCACACATGTATAGGTAGACACCCTTTCCTGCCCAGGAGACTCCCCCAAACTGAAACAAAGCTTTAGGGGATTTTCAGATAAAATACAACTGCGATATGCGCTATGCGCACCTTGCTGTTTTTCCAGAAAAAACAACCCTTTACATTTGAAATACCGTTTTCTGGAAGTAATCCCTCCATGTATTCTTTGGTTGCAAAGAGTTTCCCTAAAAAAGGATAAAAAAGCAGAACTAAAGCCACATTTTTCTAAAAAAAACTATATACAAACAAGAAAAAACAAGTTTAATCTGAAAAAGCAAGATCCCCCGAACAGAACGATACCCAACATGCATAGCTACTGTCAAGGGAAGAGTTGCCAAACACCCCAAAGTAAAGCATGTGCGTAACGGCAATTTTACTTGAAAATTTCAGCTCTGCAGACAAAGTGTGCACCTTGCGATTTTTCAACCAAAACCCTTTACATTTGGAATATCCCCCATAAACCATACATTCCCTGAAAGTACACATGTTTAGCTTTCTAAGCGTACCCAGCTTGTTGTAGTGGGCTCATCTTTCTGGAATTAATCCCTCAAAGAATTCTTTGGTTGCGCAGGGTTTCCCTAAAAAAATGTATAAAAAAGCTGAATAAAAAACACCTTTTCCTAAAATATAAATATGCAAACAAGAAAAAACAAGCTAAGTCTGAAAGCGCAAGGTCCTCCGAACAGAACAATACCCAACATGCATAGCTAATTTTAACCCTTTTAATTACCAGCCTACTTGAGATTTTGTCACCCTCTGTTGACAGGTCATTCTTCCCCATCTTGCGCCATTTTTGCACCATTTTTGCTGGAATTTTTAGGAAAATTAAATATATATTTTTTTGCAGCAGAGTTTAGGCTTTAACATGAAATGTCGTGTTTGTAAATTTAATTCTGTTTTTTTTTTTTATAATTAAATGTTTTTATTGAGGGAAACAATGGTTACAGCGCGTGGCAACGCAGTGCCAGGGAGAAGAAATGCATGAATTACAGCCATTACATAGAGTAATAATCTATAAAATCAATCACCATCAATCAAAAGCATACAAGAGGGTGGCAAGATGAAGGGTACGGCTACTTTGAGCCTTGCTCCAAGTGTTTTAGACTGCAATTCCGCTTAACCACCTGATGCAGCAGCTGCAACCCATGTCCCCAACTTTTATAAGCGGGTAAAAGAGCTGGGAGAAACAAAAACTAAACTATTGGGCGACAAGTAACGCAGGGGGGGAAGGGGGAGGAGAGACAGGACGGACACATCGGGGGGAAAGTACAAAGGGAAGGAGAGGGAGGAAAAGGAATGATAAGGGATGAGGGAGGGCCAGAGGGAAGGTCCAGTCCTCAAGAAGTCAGAGAAAACCAGGCTACGTATAGAGGAGGAAATCAGGGGAAAAAGTAAAACTATCCCATATCTGCCAGGTTCTCCTGTGCTTTTCCAGAGTTCCTCTTAGCAAGGCAGTGAGCTCCTCCATCCTACAGATGTCTTGGACAACGGCCAGCCACTGTGCTATTGTGGGGGGCTCAAGAGATCTCCACCTCGCCGGGACGCAGGTTCTAGCAGCACTCAAGAGGGGGGCAAGAAGGGACATGCGCCTGGATTTCAAAGAAACCTGTGTAAGGTTAAGTAGATAGCATACGGGGTCTTCACCCAGATCAACATCTGTCAGTTTCCTGACAATCTCTCTTACTCCTGCCCAAAAGCTGGAGAGTTTCTCGCACTCCCAAAAGATGTGTGTCATAGTCCCCCTGGCCCGCAAGCACCTCCAGCAGAGGGGGGAGGAAGAGGGGAACATTTTCGCTAACACCGCTGGGACCCGATACCAGCGTGTCAGGATTTTGAAGTTAGTCTCCTGGTATTTGCAGGAGATATAGCTCTTATGGGCCAACTGGATCATAGCCAGTTGTTGCTCATCTGTGAAGGTCCTACAAAGTTCCCTCTCCCATCCCCCTCACGTATGAAGGAACAAAGTCTTCCGGAGGCTCCGTCAACAGCGAGTAGGAGTATGACAGGGCGCCCCTAAAATGACCAGAGTCCAGAGGCAGGTATGTTCAAATTGCGTTAACTGCCTGGACGCCGTGCATTCAACAGATCGCTGATAATGCAAAAGTTGAAGAGACTGTAACTGCGTGATAGGTCTGAGTGCAAGTTCTGCAACCAGGGTCTCCGGCCTCCTCCACGCATCCCCACTCTGCATGTGAAGTCTCCTATAGCAATTCTGCCTGATCCAAGCTCTGAAGGGGCCTCCCGCTATCTCCACCGGGAAATCAGGGTGCCCCAGAACGGGTGTCAGAGGGGACGGGGAGAGGCTCGTCCCAGTCAGGAACCAGTCCACCACCCTCCTGGACGGACCAACCGTAGGGTGCGTATTCAACTGTGGGAGTCTATTCAGTGGTATCCATGGCAGTCCAGGGAGAGGGCACGGGGAAGCGGCCTGCTCCATTTGAATCCACTGCTTCAAAGCAGAATGTCGACACCAATCAATTACTCGGCTCAGATGGGCAGCGGCATGGTAACGCCTCCAATCTGGGAGACCCAATCCCCCCCTAGATTTAGGGACCGTCAGTAGGGAGGCTGCCATACGATGGGAGCGACCAGCCCAAACGAATCTAGTACATAGTCCTGTAAGCTGTTTAACCCTTTCAGTGCCAAGCCCGTAGTTTCTACGTGCTTGCTTCCACTCCACTTAAGTGCCAAGCACGTAGAAACTACGGGCTTGACTTTCCCCCCTGCTACAGTAAAAGTAAAAAAAAAAAAACACTCACCTGACCCCTTGTTCTATCCGGCCGGGTCTCCTCTTCATCCGGGGGGGCTTCGATCCCCCACCCAGGCCCCCCCGGGTGCAGGGGAGAGCCCGGAATAGCCACCCCCCCCTTCAGCAGCCGCCGAAATACATGTTAAAAAAAAAAATATATATAAAAATGACATTTACTTACCTTAGTGATCGATTGCTCCCGCCGGGTCTCCTCTTCACCAGGGGGGCCTCCGATCGCCCCCCCCTGGCTCTCCAGCTTCAGGAGAGGGCCTGAAAGGCCCTCTCCCTGTCCTGCTCGACGGGCGCCGCCATTTTGCCGATAAACCCCGCCCCATTTGGGGGCGGGACTTATGACGTCACACCTCCGGGTGTCGTCCTGGCTCCGGGCTGCGATTCTCACACTTGTCATCGCTGGCCACAGGAGGAGGAAGGCAGGTGATGATCTGATCACCTGCCTCCCTCCTCCACTGGCCAGCGATGACAATAACTGTCATCAGAGCTGCGAGGGACACAGAAGCTGAGGATCAGAGGTGAGTAAAGTAAAAAAAAGTTTTTATTTTTTAATAAAGTTATTTTTTAATCTGTGTGGTGTTTTTTTTTTTATTACTGTTAACCCCTTGTGAACTGGTAAGGGGTCCATGACCCCTATACCAGTTCACAAGGCTGGGGGGATGGCAAGCCACCTGCGCTAGCGGGTGGCTTGCCATTAACCCTTGGCACCCCCATTACCTGCCTCCCCAAAGGCCAGGGGGGGCAGAAGAGCCCGGGCCCACATAGGGTATGTGGGCTCGTAGGCTGCAGGGTGGGGGGGGCCACATAAGCTGGCCCCCCCACTCTGTGCCTACAAGCCCCCATAGCTGGTCCCGGGCTGGTAATGCTGGGTAAGGGGGACCCCACGTCATTTTTTTTTTTATTTTTAAGGGTTTTTAACCCTTAAAAATAAAAAAAAAATGGGGTCCGCCCCCCCTGGGAGGGGGAACCCTATGTCTTTTTTTTTTTTAATTAACCCCTTATGTTCTGTCACCCAGCAGCTATAAAGGCTTCCAGCAGATGAGCAGAAGCCAGTGATTGGGAGGGGAAGATGGATGGGAGGTAAGTATTAAAAACAAAAATAATAATAATAAAATATTTTTTTCTGCGTCTGTGTGGTGTTTTTTTTTTTACATTTAACCCCTTGTGAACTGGTAAGGGGTCCACAAGACCCCTATATCAGTTCACAAGGCTGGGGGATGGCAAGTCACCTGCACTAGCGAGTGACTTGCCATTAACCCTTGGCACCCCCATTACCTGCCTCCCCAAAGGCCAGGGGGGGGCAGAAGAGCCCAGGCCCACGGGCTATGCGGGCTTTGTAGCCTGCAGGGCCAGGGGCCACAAAAGCTGGCCCCTGTGCCCTGTTCCTACAAGCCCTGCATAGCTGGTCCCGGGCTGGTTACTTTGGGTAAGGGGGCCCCCATGTCGTTTTCTTTTGGATTTTTAAGGGTTTTTAACCCTTAAAAATCCCCCCAAAAAATGGGGTCCCCCCCCTGGGAGGGGGGACCCTATGTCATTTTTTTCCCCGATTTAACCCTTTGTAGTGTGGATGGTAGTTGTATTTTATTTGTAAATGTTATAAAGTACTTGTTTCAGTTAGGGGGGTCTCCTGGGCAGGAACGGGGGGCTACCGATAAATATGTGGTACCGTTCTAATCTGTAGAAATGGGGCTTTCACATGCAATACGGTTTTCTTTAATAAAATACATTTTTTATTTAAAATAAAGGAGGCAATTTTCTAAAAAAATTTTTTATTTATTTACTTTTTTTTAATATCAATAATATTGTAAAAAAACAGAATAAAATTTACATTTACATGTTAAAGCCTAAACTCTGCTGCAAAAATATATATATATATAATTTTCCTGAAAATTCCAGCAAAAATGTCGCAAAACATGGCGCAAAATGGGGAAAAATGACCTGTCAACAGAGGGTGACAAAATCTCAAGTAGGCTGGCAATTAAAAGGATTAAAAGTAGCTATGCATGTTGGGTATTGTTCTGTTCGGGGGACCTTGCGCTTTCAGACTTAGCTTGTTTTTTCTGGTTTGCATATTTATATTTTAGGAAAAGGTGTTTTTTATTCAGCTTTTTTATAAATTTTTTAGGGAAACCCTGCGCAACCAAAGAATCCTTTGAGGGATCAATTCCAGAAAGATAAGCCCACTACAACAAGCTGGGTACGCTTAGAAAGCTTAACATGTGTACTTTCAGGGAATATATGGTTTATGGGGGATATTCCAAATGTAAAAGGGTTGTTTTGGTTGAAAAATCGCAAGGTGTGCACCTTGTCTGCAGAGCTGAAATTTTCAAGAAAAATTACCGTTATGCGCATGCTTTACTTTGGGGTGTTTGGCAACTCTTCCCTTGACAGTAGCTATGCATGTTGGGTATCGTTCTGTTCGGGGGAGGTTGCTTTTTCAGATTATACTTGTTTTTTCTTGTTTGTATATAGTTTTTTTAGGAAAATGTTGCTTTGATTCTGCTTTTTCATCCTTTTTTTAGGGAAACTCTTTGCAACCAAAGAATACATTGAGGGATTACTTCCAGAAAACTGTGGCCACATCAACAAGCCTGGTACACCTAGAAAGCTTGAGGTGTGTACTTCCAGAGAATATATAGTTTGTTGGGGGTATTTCAAATGTAAAGGGTTATTTTTCTGGAAAAACTGCAAGGTGCACATAGTGCATATCACAGTTGTATTTTTTTCTGAAAATCCCCTAAAGCGCTGTTTCAGTTTGGGGGAGTCTCCTGGGCAGGAAAGGGTGTCTACCTATAAATATGTGGAACCGCTGTAACCGGGAGAAATTGGGGTTTCACACGCAATAAGATTTTATTGACAAACTAACATTTTTTATTACAAAAAAACACTACAAATTGCAAAAAATAGATTTTTTTTTTATTTTTTTGCACATATTTCACCCAAAAGTATTGAGAATACACAAAAAAAAGGCCAAACAAGACATCGCATGTTGAAGCCCAGACTCTTCTGAAAAAAACAATATATCATTTTCCTGGGAAATCCCTGGAAATCCCTTCAAAAATCACATTTGAACATGGGGAGCGCAAATTAGTTCAAAATGGTCTGGCACCAAGGGTGACAAAAACTCCAGGTAGGCTGGCAGCGAAAGGGTTAAAGAAGGTGTGAGGGATATCTATTGGGAGGGCCTGAAATAGGTACAGCACCCTAGGGAGGACGTTCATCTTGATGACACTGACCCTTCCAAACCAAGAATAAACCCCTTTGTTCCATTTAAGGAGGTCCTCTTCCAATCTCTTTAATAGTGGGGGAAAATGTAAGGCATACGTTCCCGGCAGTTTGGAAGGGATACATGTGTCCAGGTAGGTAATGGCCTCCCGCTCCCATTTAAAATGGAAATTCTCAGTGACGTGTCTCAGGCGTTCCGCAGGAATATTAATGTTTAAGGCAGAGGACTTCTGATAATTGATTTTATAATTAGAGACCTCCTGAAAGCTCCTGAACTCGGCGAGGAGATTAGGTAAAGTGATCTCCGGCTTTGACACAAAAAACATCAAGTCATCAGCGTAAGCCGCCACCTTGTGCTCAATCCCACCCACCCTCACTCCCGAAATGTCCGTGTTCTGCCTAATCAAGCGTAGAAATGGCTCCAGCGAGAGGATAAAGATAAGGGGGAGAGCGGGCAGCCCTGTCGCGTCCCATTCAATGAGTTAAAGGCCTGAGAAGGCAGGCCATTCACCACCACGGACGCCGAGGGGCAAGTGTATGAGGCCAGGACCCTGTTAAGCATCCTGTCGCCCAACCCTATGTGGCGCAAGGTCTCCTCAAGGAAGACCCAGCTCACCCTGTCAAATGCCTTCTCGGCGTCCGTGGAGAGGAGCAACGCAGCCTCCCCCATCTGTCGGGCGTGGTGAATTACGTTCGTGACTCTAGTGGTGTTATCCCTCCCCTCGCGATTCGGAATGAAGCCCACCTGATCCCAATGAATGAGGTCCGGGAGAAGGGGGGCAATTCTGTCCGCCAGGATTTTATTGTATATCTTGAGGTCGCAGTTCAGCAAAGAAATGGGCCTATAGCTACCGCACTGCGCTGGGTCCTTGTCCGGCTTAGGAATAACGGCAATGCTAGCCCGTAAGGTGTCCCGGGGGGGTGGAAGGCCATCACTCAAAAAGCCGAAAGAGGAAATGAAGTGCGGGCCCAAGATGCCCGCAAGTTCCTTATAATATTCCATGCTATATCCATCCGGGCCAGGTGCCCTTCCGGGTTTCATGCTCTTGATGGCCCTTGTAAACTCCCCTGCGTCAATCTCCTCCTCCAAGGCCTCCACCACGCTCTGCCCAAGCCGGGGAAGGTCCGATCTCTGTATGTAGGCCCTCACCTTTTGCCGATGCGCCTGAGACCTATTTTGCGGTAAATTGTACAGGGCGTCATAAAAGTCCCTAAAGGTTTTGGCTATATCCCCTATTTTATAGTGCCTGGTGCCTCCAGGGTCGAGGATGCTGGGAATATAATTCCTCGATCGCTGCCCCCTCAGGGCTCTAGCTAGGGCCTTACCACTTTTATTGCTAAACTCGCAATCTGGCCCCTGACCTTTCCGAAGCTTATGTCTCGGAGGGTCTCACGCAGTGTAATCAATTTGGCAGATAGTGCGGGGTCCAGAGACTGTTTATGTCTGGTCTCCAGGCTCCTGAGCTCCTGGAGCAGGAGGGCCGTTTGTTTTTACCTTTCTTTCTTGAGATAGGCACCCCGTCTGATTAAGAGGCCCCGGATCACACATTTGTGAGCCTCCCACTGAGTCATACGTGTCACGTCAGGAGTATTGTTCTCTGAGAAGAACTCAGTGATTGCCGACTGAATTTCCGCCTTAAACGCAGGGTCCTGCAGGAGGGAGCTATTGAGCCTCCAATGCCCTGAAGGGGGGGAGAGTCCGGAACCGATAAAGTGACGGAAATAGGGGCGTGGTCAGAGATCGAGATCGAGCCTATGTGCGGTCGCGAGATAAGATGTACATACCTGTGGGGGATCAGGAACCAGTCTATACGTGAATATGTGTTGTGAGGGGGGGATTAGCAATCCTCCACACATCGAGTTGGTGGTCAAACAGGAGAGCCTTAATCCTCCTGATAGCCGAGTAAGGAACGCTAGAAGTCCCTCTAGAGGTGTCAATTTGAGGGTCAAGTACACAATTAAAATCCCCTCCCAAAAGAAGAATGCCAGCAGTAAACTCTGCCAGCTTCTCCAAGGTAGATCTCAAGAAGCTAGCCTGGTTCGCACTTGGACAGTAGCAGGTCACAAGCGTCACCTTCTGTGTATAGAGGGTTTCCCTGACAAAAAGATACCTACCCTCACAATCGTGGATCACCTCCTCCAACGTCCAGGGGAGATAGCCCGCCAGGACGATGGCCACCCCCCGTGACTTAGAGTCAGGGGAAAGGCCATGGTACTGGTGCCTGAAGTAACGGCTCGACAAATTATGCACCCTCCCCACCTTAAAATGGGTTTCTTGGAGAACGGCAATCCCTGTTCCTAGGCGCTTCAGCTCAGCCAATACAGAAGCGCGCTTTACAGGGGAGTTCAAGCCCTTGACATTTAGCGAAGTGCACTGGACTTTGGACATAGCAGTGCGGGGTTAACGGCTCCTATCTCAGGGATAGAGGATACGAAAAGGCGTGGGTTCTCAGGCCAAGGATAGGACAAAGGAGAAGAGTGGAGGAAGAACCGGTAGGGCAAGGAAGGAGGGAGGAAGCCGAGAGAACACCAGACGACAGGGGAAGACAGCCACGGGAGGGGGAGGGCAATACAAGAGGAATAAACTCACAATGAACTAAAACTTACGAGATAAAAACTAATGTGAAAGGGGAACTGAAACTCAAGGGGATCTAAATGGGGAAGGAGTTTTCCTGTCCCAAAAAAGAACCCTAGGCGCCCGAGGCTAGCAAAAGGCCAGCCCAGAGGGCCACAGGGTCCTGGCCTACAGCAAGGGTGAAACGGGTCCGAGAGACAGAGGAGGTCCCCCCGGCCGACCCTAGGTTAGATTGGCTGTAGGGCAAACACCCAAAATTATAATATCAGAAAAGGGCCTCAGCATAGGGCAGCACCCCTAGGGATATTAATTTGAAGAATTTGGTGCAAAACCGGGGCCCGCCGGCCCGTCACGCAGCGATGGGCCCGGTGGCAGCCTCCAGGGCCTGCAAGCCAGCGGTCAATCAATGCGGGCAGGCAGGCGGGTGGCACCATCATGTGTATAACCAGCTATCACTCTAAACAAATATGTAAGAGGTTCGAGAGTCGCCAGGACCATCACCACGGTGCGACCCCCGGGACACCCGAGGGGCACTCACACAGCGGGAAGCCGAGGGCGGGAAGACGGACTTCAGCTTGCACAACGAGATAATACACATAACCATCTGCAAACCATACAGTCAAAAGAGATGGCATAAACAGCGAAAACAAGTAAATAACAGGATTCGGAGCTCTCCGAAAGCCGATCCCAGGTGACAAGCCCCAACACGCAGGAGCGAGAGCGGTGCCGATGCGCCTGAGACCTATTTTGCGGTAAATTGTACAGGGCGTCATAAAAGTCCCTAAAGGTTTTGGCTATATCCCCTATTTTATAGTGCCTGGTGCCTCCAGGGTCGAGGATGCTGGGAATATAATTCCTCGATCGCTGCCCCCTCAGGGCTCTAGCTAGGGCCTTACCACTTTTATTGCTAAACTCGTAGAAAAACCTACGACTTCTCGCAATCTGGCCCCTGACCTTTCCGAAGCTTATGTCTCGGAGGGTCTCACGCAGTTTAATCAATTTGGCAGATAGCGCGGGGTCCAGAGACTGTTTATGTCTGGTCTCCAGGCTCCGGAGCTCCTGGAGCAGGAGGGCCGTTTGTTTTTACCTTTCTTTCTTGAGATAGGCACCCCGTCTGATTAAGAGGCCCCGGATCACACATTTGTGAGCCTCCCACTGAGTCATACGTGTCACGTCAGGAGTATTGTTCTCTGAGAAGAACTCAGTGATTGCCGACTGAATTTCCGCCTTAAACGCAGGGTCCTGCAGGAGGGAGCTATTGAGCCTCCAATGCCCTGAAGGGGGGGAGAGTCCGGAACCGATAAAGTGACGGAAATAGGGGCGTGGTCAGAGATCGAGATCGAGCCTATGTGCGGTCGCGAGATAAGATGTACATACCTGTGGGGGATCAGGAACCAGTCTATACGTGAATATGTGTTGTGAGGGGGGGATTAGCAATCCTCCACACATCGAGTTGGTGGTCAAACAGGAGAGCCTTAATCCTCCTGATAGCCGAGTAAGGAACGCTAGAAGTCCCTCTAGAGGTGTCAATTTGAGGGTCAAGTACACAATTAAAATCCCCTCCCAAAAGAAGAATGCCAGCAGTAAACTCTGCCAGCTTCTCCAAGGTAGATCTCAAGAAGCTAGCCTGGTTCGCACTTGGACAGTAGCAGGTCACAAGCGTCACCTTCTGTGTATAGAGGGTTTCCCTGACAAAAAGATACCTACCCTCACAATCGTGGATCACCTCCTCCAACGTCCAGGGGAGATAGCCCGCCAGGACGATGGCCACCCCCCGTGACTTAGAGTCAGGGGAAAGGCCATGGTACTGGTGCCTGAAGTAACGGCTCGACAAATTATGCACCCTCCCCACCTTAAAATGGGTTTCTTGGAGAACGGCAATCCCTGTTCCTAGGCGCTTCAGCTCAGCCAATACAGAAGCGCGCTTTACAGGGGAGTTCAAGCCCTTGACATTTAGCGAAGTGCACTGGACTTTGGACATAGCAGTGCGGGGTTAACGGCTCCTATCTCAGGGATAGAGGATACGAAAAGGCGTGGGTTCTCAGGCCAAGGATAGGACAAAGGAGAAGAGTGGAGGAAGAACCGGTAGGGCAAGGAAGGAGGGAGGAAGCCGAGAGAACACCAGACGACAGGGGAAGACAGCCACGGGAGGGGGAGGGCAATACAAGAGGAATAAACTCACAATGAACTAAAACTTACGAGATAAAAACTAATGTGAAAGGGGAACTGAAACTCAAGGGGATCTAAATGGGGAAGGAGTTTTCCTGTCCCAAAAAAGAACCCTAGTCGCCCGAGGCTAGCAAAAGGCCAGCCCAGAGGGCCACAGGGTCCTGGCCTACAGCAAGGGCGAAACGGGTCCGAGAGACAGAGGAGGTCCCCCCGGCCGACCCTAGGTTAGATTGGCTGTAGGGCAAACACCCAAAATTATAATATCAGAAAAGGGCCTCAGCATAGGGCAGCACCCCTAGGGATATTAATTTGAAGAATTTGGTGCAAAACCGGGGCCCGCCGGCCCGTCACGCAGCGATGGGCCCGGTGGCAGCCTCCAGGGCCTGCAAGCCAGCGGTCAATCAATGCGGGCAGGCAGGCGGGTGGCACCATCATGTGTATAACCAGCTATCACTCTAAACAAATATGTAAGAGGTTCGAGAGTCGCCAGGACCATCACCACGGTGCGACCCCCGGGACACCCGAGGGGCACTCACACAGCGGGAAGCCGAGGGCGGGAAGACGGACTTCAGCTTGCACAACGAGATAATACACATAACCATCTGCAAACCATACAGTCAAAAGAGATGGCATAAACAGCGAAAACAAGTAAATAACAGGATTCGGAGCTCTCCGAAAGCCGATCCCAGGTGACAAGCCCCAACACGCAGGAGCGAGAGCGGTGCCGATGCGCCTGAGACCTATTTTGCGGTAAATTGTACAGGGCGTCATAAAAGTCCCTAAAGGTTTTGGCTATATCCCCTATTTTATAGTGCCTGGTGCCTCCGGGGTCGAGGATGCTGGGAATATAATTCCTCGATCGCTGCCCCCTCAGGGCTCTAGCTAGGGCCTTACCACTTTTATTGCTAAACTCGTAGAAAAACCTACGACTTCTCGCAATCTGGCCCCTGACCTTTCCGAAGCTTATGTCTCGGAGGGTCTCACGCAGTTTAATCAATTTGGCAGATAGCGCGGGGTCCAGAGACTGTTTATGTCTGGTCTCCAGGCTCCGGAGCTCCTGGAGCAGGAGGGCCGTTTGTTTTTACCTTTCTTTCTTGAGATAGGCACCCCGTCTGATTAAGAGGCCCCGGATCACACATTTGTGAGCCTCCCACTGAGTCATACGTGTCACGTCAGGAGTATTGTTCTCTGAGAAGAACTCAGTGATTGCCGACTGAATTTCCGCCTTAAACGCAGGGTCCTGCAGGAGGGAGCTATTGAGCCTCCAATGCCCTGAAGGGGGGGAGAGTCCGGAACCGATAAAGTGACGGAAATAGGGGCGTGGTCAGAGATCGAGATCGAGCCTATGTGCGGTCGCGAGATAAGATGTACATACCTGTGGGGGATCAGGAACCAGTCTATACGTGAATATGTGTTGTGAGGGGGGATTAGCAATCCTCCACACATCGAGTTGGTGGTCAAACAGGAGAGCCTTAATCCTCCTGATAGCCGAGTAAGGAACGCTAGAAGTCCCTCTAGAGGTGTCAATTTGAGGGTCAAGTACACAATTAAAATCCCCTCCCAAAAGAAGAATGCCAGCAGTAAACTCTGCCAGCTTCTCCAAGGTAGATCTCAAGAAGCTAGCCTGGTTCGCACTTGGACAGTAGCAGGTCACAAGCGTCACCTTCTGTGTATAGAGGGTTTCCCTGACAAAAAGATACCTACCCTCACAATCGTGGATCACCTCCTCCAACGTCCAGGGGAGATAGCCCACCAGGACGATGGCCACCCCCCGTGACTTAGAGTCAGGGGAAAGGCCATGGTACTGGTGCCTGAAGTAACGGCTCGACAAATTATGCACCCTCCCCACCTTAAAATGGGTTTCTTGGAGAACGGCAATCCCTGTTCCTAGGCGCTTCAGCTCAGCCAATACAGAAGCGCGCTTTACAGGGGAGTTCAAGCCCTTGACATTTAGCGAAGTGCACTGGACTTTGGACATAGCAGTGCGGGGTTAACGGCTCCTATCTCAGGGATAGAGGATACGAAAAGGCGTGGGTTCTCAGGCCAAGGATAGGACAAAGGAGAAGAGTGGAGGAAGAACCGGTAGGGCAAGGAAGGAGGGAGGAAGCCGAGAGAACACCAGACGACAGGGGAAGACAGCCACGGGAGGGGGAGGGCAATACAAGAGGAATAAACTCACAATGAACTAAAACTTACGAGATAAAAACTAATGTGAAAGGGGAACTGAAACTCAAGGGGATCTAAATGGGGAAGGAGTTTTCCTGTCCCAAAAAAGAACCCTAGGCGCCCGAGGCTAGCAAAAGGCCAGCCCAGAGGGCCACAGGGTCCTGGCCTACAGCAAGGGCGAAACGGGTCCGAGAGACAGAGGAGGTCCCCCCGGCCGACCCTAGGTTAGATTGGCTGTAGGGCAAACACCCAAAATTATAATATCAGAAAAGGGCCTCAGCATAGGGCAGCACCCCTAGGGATATTAATTTGAAGAATTTGGTGCAAAACCGGGGCCCGCCGGCCCGTCACGCAGCGATGGGCCCGGTGGCAGCCTCCAGGGCCTGCAAGCCAGTGGTCAATCAATGCGGGCAGGCAGGCGGGTGGCACCATCATGTGTATAACCAGCTATCACTCTAAACAAATATGTAAGAGGTTCGAGAGTCGCCAGGACCATCACCACGGTGCGACCCCCGGGACACCCGAGGGGCACTCACACAGCGGGAAGCCGAGGGCGGGAAGACGGACTTCAGCTTGCACAACGAGATAATACACATAACCATCTGCAAACCATACAGTCAAAAGAGATGGCATAAACAGCGAAAACAAGTAAATAACAGGATTCGGAGCTCTCCGAAAGCCGATCCCAGGTGAGAGGAGCGAGAGCTCAGTGCGGGGGGCCAGTCAAGAAGAGAGGCACAGAGCACCTCAGTGGAAGCCTCTGAGACACAGACTCAGCAGGCAGACCGAGTAAAGTAAGGGGGATCAGCCCGACGAGTCCCAATTGCAACAATCAATCTCACATAGTTTAAAGAGCAATCAGCAAACAGGATCAGTGATACCGCGGGAGACCATGGAGCTCGTCTAGTCCTCACTGTTCAAGCGGCGGGGATCTCTCGCCGGTCCATCGCCACGTCCCCCGCGGGCCTCGGCTCCGCCCCTTGCCCGACGGATCCTTTGTGGTTGACCCCCGAGAGACCGAGGGGGGCCAAAGGAGAGAGAAACATCACGCCAATCCGGGATCTCCACCGGGGGGGAGTCCAGGAAGATGCAAAGGTCCGGAAGGTCCGCTTGGGTTTTCACAGCAAAAGTACGCTGATTCTTGCGGACCACAAGATGAAAAGGATACCCCCAGCGATATGAGCCGCCACACTCCCGGATCCTGGACAACAAGGGCCTCATGACCCGTCTCATCAAAAGAGACCTGCGCGAGACATCAGGGTACAACTGCAGGGGTGCTCCATCAAAGTGAATCTGACCATGCGCCCAAGCTTTCGCCAGGATGTCCTCCTTCACGGTATAGTAATGCAGGCGGCACACAACGTCGCGCGGGCGAGCAGGGTCGGGAGATCTGGGGCCCAGGGCCCTGTGGACCCGATCAATCACTATCTTAGTGTCCGGAGGTCGACAAAGCAATTCGTTGAAAATGCCGGTGATGGTAGGCCGAAGCTGGTCCGGGCCCGTCGCCTCGGGGAGGCCCCTGATACGGATGTTATTGCGACGGCTCCTGTTTTCGAGGTCGTCCAGGTGCAGGACCGTCATCTGTGCGACAGCCTTCTGCTGGGCCAAATCCCGCTCCAGCGTCTCCAGTCTCTGGGTATTCGTGGCGCGAAACTGCTCCAGTGAGTCGACTCTGACATCAAGACCGCCCACCGACTGCTGCAGATCAGAAATGTCCTTCTTAAACGTGCTCTCAATCCTGTGAATGAAGGATTCAAGATCGTCCCTGGTGGGCAGCATTTTCAGCTCTGCCTTCAAGGCTGTGAGGATGGGGTCAAGAGGAGGGTGCGTCATCGTTGAGGGATCGTGCAGGGCACGCGGGGTAATCTCTGGAGATGTCATCGCCCTCTCCACGGCCGAGGAGCTGAACGGCATCCGGTCTCGAGGGCATCCCAAACTCACGGGCATGGGGGGACGGGCTGGGCGGGCAATAGTATGGTCCAGTGCAGGCACATCGTCGCCACAAGGGGCCACAACAACCCCCCCCCCTCCATCGGGGCACGGACGCGAGGCCAGGTGGAAGACGAGGAGTCACTCCTTTGTTGCCACGCAGGGGAAGAGGGCAACCCAGGAGAGGCCCCCCGGGCGAACCAGGCACCAGATAAGTCTGGAGAAGCAGGTGGTGCAGCTGCTCCCGGCGAAGCACCAGCAGGGGCTGACGTGTTCCGAGGCTGAGGGAGCTCCATCATGGACCCCAGTACCGGGCCAGGGCTGAACTCCATCTCAGGGGGCCCCTTCCATGTTAACGGGGAGGGGGTGTCCATGGGTGAAACGTCCGGGGAAACGGCTGTGTGCCCCGACCCAGCCAGGCGCCCCATGTGTCGAGGCGAGGGTGGGAGGTCAGGGCTGGGGCAGATGGATGCAGAGGGCGCCGTGTAAATGTTCACCGACTGCCCCTCAGTCGCAGTGTGGCCTGAAGGGGGTGGGCTCTTCTGCCCCTGGTCCCCTGTGGTGATATATGGCACAGGGGTTAATGGTGGGTGTCCCCCCCTCTGTGCAGTTTCACGTGCAGGGCTGCCAGGCGCGTCTCCCTTCCCAGCCGGCGGGGGAGCGCAGATCTCATGGAGGCTCACCTGATCTGAGCAGCTGCTGCTGCCTGAGGAGCGCAACTCCGGTCGGCACCGCTCCCCGTCTTCTTCTATGGCTGCTGCTGCTGCACGGCTGCCGCCGCCCCCTCCATCCACGCGAGGCAGCACGGGCCATTGCTGCACACCGGCGCTCACCACCCCGTCGCCATCGGTACCGCCGCGGGGACCGGACCCCCCCGCCGAGGGCCAGGCTCCCCCCTCCTCCTCCGCGAACACTCACCGGCGCTGGAGCCGACGACCCTCTCGCCCGCTCCCGAGGATCACCATGTACGCCGCAGGCTGCGGCCCCTCCACTCTCCGACGCCGCCATCTTGGAGGTCCCCTCTCCTCCTCCCCTCGAGTGATCCGGGGCTAGGTAGGCGCTGATTTTCCTGTGTGGAGGGGATGATTTATTCCTCAGCTTCCGACCCTTAGCCATAGCACCTGGCACCGGGTATAGGTGGCTAGTAGCCCGAAAAACTGTATTTAGGTAGGTCGGCCGGAGGGAGCTCACAGGGTGCACGTCCTCACACTCTCATCGCCGGCCACGCCCATCTAATTCTGTTTTTTACAATATTATTATTAAGTAATAAGAAAAAAAAAATTAAAGCCATATTGCATGAGAAAGCCCCATTTCTACCGATTAGAACGGTACCACATATTTATCGGTAGCCCCCCGTTCCTGCCCAGGAGACCCCCCAAACTGAAACAGGTACTTTATAACATTTACAAATAAAATACAACTACCATCCACACTACAAAGGGTTAAATCGAGAAAAAAAATGACATAGAGTCTCCCCTCCCAGGGGGGGCATTTTTGGGGGGATTTTTAAGGGTTAAAAACTTGCTAGTGACTTGCCAGACCCAGAGCCTTGTGAACTGGTATAGGGGTCTCATGGATCCCCTACCAGTTCAAAAACGGTTAACAGTAAAAAAAAAAAAAAAAACACCACACATAGAGAAAATGTCATTTATTAAAAAATGGTTTTATTATTAACTTACCACCTCTGTCCATCACCGATCTGATGACAGATGCAGGGAATGCTGGAGGGGGGAAGGTGATCAGAGGATTATTGCATCTTACAGCTGTACCACCGGGAGCGGGATGACGTCAGCAGGGTGATGTCATCTGCCCTGCCCCAAAGGGGTAGGGCTAATAGTGAAGATGGCAGCACCCATGGAAGGAGCAGGGGGAGAGGGCATGTCAAGCCCCCTTTTGAAGACTAAAGAGCCCCGGAGAAGAGGAGACCTGGCAAGAGTGATTGCGCATGAAGGTGAGTAAATGTAATTTTTTTGCCGGCAGAGACTGACGGGGGCCCTATTCCAAA
This sequence comes from Gastrophryne carolinensis, assembly GCA_027917425.1. Lineage (NCBI taxonomy): Eukaryota > Metazoa > Chordata > Amphibia > Anura > Microhylidae > Gastrophryne > Gastrophryne carolinensis. Next base: position 292,621,417 of record CM051234.1, read on the forward strand.
CACTCTCCTGCAGCCAGAGAAGCCCGGGGGGGTCGGAGGCACCCCGGGTGAAGAGGAGACCTGACCAAATGAGGGGTCAGGTGAGTGTTTCTTTTACTTTTCTTTGTAGCAGGGGGGAAAGTCAGGCACATAGATTCTATGTGCTTGAAATTTAAAAGGAGTGAAAGTAAGTAACAAGTAGTATCAACTAACAGTGAAGTATACCTATGCTCAGTACACTTGGATGTCATTGCAGTTTAATATCAAGTAATACTGGAGTATACCCTTGCCCAGGGTACCGTGCGGTCATTGCAGTTTAATATTAAGTAATACTGGAGTATACCCTTGCTCAGAACACTTGGGTGTCATTGCAGTTAAATATCAATTAATGGTGGAGTATGCCCTTGCTCAGGCCACTTGGCTGCCATTGCCATTTAATAACAAGTAATGCTGGAGCATGCCCTTGTTCTGTGCTGTCATTGCAGTTTATTTCAAGAATAGTGGAATATTCTCTTGCTCAGTCCACTTGGCTGTCATTGCCATTTAACACAAATAAATACTGGAGTATACCCTTGCTCAGAGTACTATGCTGTCATTGCAGTTTAACGTCAAGTAAGAGTGGAGTGTACTCTTGCTCAGAATATGTGGGTATCATTGCAGTTTAATATCAAGTAATAGTGGAGTATATCCTTGCTCATAACACCTGAGTGTCATTGCAGTTTAATATCAAGTAATAGTGGAGTATACCCTTGCTTAGAACACATGGGTGTCACTGCAGTTTAATATAAAGTAATAGTGGAGCATGCCCTTGCTTGGAACACTTGGGTGTCACTGCAGTTTAATGTCAGGTAATAAAGGAGTATACCCTTTCTCGGGCCACTTGGCTATCATTGCAGTTTAATATCAAGTAATACTGGAGTCTGTCCTTGCTCAGAACACTTGGGTGTCTTTGTAGTTTAATATCAAGTAACAGTAAAGTTTACCCTTACTCATGCCACTTGGCTGTCAATGCAGTTAAATATTCTAGTAATACTGGAGTATAACTGTGCTCAGACTACTGTGCGGTCATTACTTATTCAGTAATAGTGGGGTAAACCCTTGCTCAGGCCACTTGACTGTTTATTTTCAAACAAAACTGGAGTATACCCTTGCTTAGAACACTTGAGTGTCATTGCAGTTTAATATTAAGTAATAAGAGAGGCTACCCTTGCTCCGGCCACTTGGCTGTCATTGCAGATTAATATCAAGTAATACTGGAGTATACCCTCTTTTAGCCCACTTGGCTGTCATTGCAGTTTAATATCACGTAATAGTGGAGTATACCTTTGCTCAGAAACCTTGGGTGTCATTGCAGTTTAATTTCAAGTAATAGTGGAGTATACCCTTCCTTACGCCACTGGGCTGTCATTGCAGTTTAATATGAAGTAAGAGTGAATATACCCTTGCTCAGGTCACTTGGCTGTCATTACAGTTTAATATCAAGAAATACTGGACTATACCCTTGCTCAGAGTACTGTGCTGTCATTGCAGTTTAAAATCAAGTAATACTGGAGTATACCCTTGCTCAGAATAGGTGGGTGCAATTGCAGTTTAATATCAATAGTGGAGTATACCCTTGCTCAGGCCACTTTGCACATGGGTGTCATTCAAGTTTAATATCAAGCAATAGTAATTACAACTCATGCTCAGGCCACTTAATGGGCACTGCTGTTTAATAACAAGTATTAGTGGAGTATCTACTTGCTCAAGCTAATTAAGGGTCAGTGAGTGGGAATTGTATACCAAATTTGATCTATATTTTACAATCAGGGGAATTGTATACATCATTTGATCTACATCTTACAATCAGTGTAGATTGATCAGTCTAGATCAAGTGCATTTGATGTACAGATAAGAGTCTTCCTCACTCTCACCTACTAATAATATGCTTGGCTAAGGCTGATGACATATTTAACCCCTTCTGTAATTTAACTTCAACATCTTCAGACAGAGGGGATCATAATCTTGTGTTTCATTAGCTAAAAGGTAACTGGAAGCGTTCTCCCCTGGGGAGGTCATCCCCACTGCTTGACAAAGCTGCTGATAACCTCACCTGTTACATTGGACGAATTTTAGTCAGTAGTTTTTATTCAAGGGCAGGAAAACCATTGCCAGTATAGCAACACAGAGCCCCAGGTTTACGAGAATTTTGGAAACAGCAAAATTCAGAGAAGTAAATCACAGGTATAGGGGCACAATCCTAACACAAATGATTATTTTACATTCCAAAAGAGGAGAATAAGGCAGAACACCAAAAACTTTCCCAAAAGTTAACACCCTGTGCATGGGGCCCAGGCTGCAAATGGCGGCATCTATACACACCCTACTATCCACAGGGGCATCACAGGACTTAGTAGTGAGGGCTGTGGCAGAAGAGGACAGTTGTACCCACCCTGAAAGCCATGCGTGGAATAGCCTGACATCTGTGTAAATGTGCCTTCCTCTTCCTCCTCCTGTGCAACCATTACATCCCCTATCATTATCCTGAAGTGTTTTTTGTAGCAAGCAAAGACAGATACAGATAGTGGCGCTGATGATGGCATCATCTGTGCGGACCATATTGGTGGCATACTGGAAGCACTGCAGTGTGGCACCAATGTCCCTCTTGAAGGCTCACTCATTGGTGGAGAAGTGCTGTTGGTCTGCACTTCAACTCACCCTGGTATTCTGTAGCTGGAACTCCTCTATTGCCTGTTGCTACTCACACATGTTTTCAAGCGTATGTAAAGTGGAAGATACAGGTGGCCTTGTTGTGGAGGCGGTGGTAGAGGCAGAGACAACAGAAGCATCAGAGTCAGCCTCTGGTGTCAGCATGTATTTATTTCAATAATATAATTTTTAATATTACTAATAATGTTTTTCTGTTTGCTTTGCAGGTCCCTGATGAAAAAACATAATGCACGGATTTTCCTAGCTTCAGTTACTAATGGCAAAGCATGCAAATGACCCGTGTCTTCCTCCTTCTCAGCTTCGGCCTTGTGCCGTCACTGAGACCTTAATGTAAATTGGGAACTCCACCAAGTTGTGTTTGTACTCTGTAAATTTTCTATCACATTCCAGTGTTGGAATCAAGGATATGATGTTATCTTTATAGCGGGGAACCAGCAAGGTGGCCACCCAGTAATTGGGCTATGTGGCTATGTGGGCAACTATGCAGATAGTCCGCAGGCACTGGAACATGTAGTGACTCATGTAAGCCAGGCTGCCCTGAATGAGGGAGAAGCTGTCCTGAGTGGGAGGTGTCTCCTCCTCCACCCTGCACCACACTCCAGTGACCCCCGTGAGCTGCTCCAGGTGCCACCGTGCTGTTAGGAAAAGTCCTTCTGCAAAGCTACAGGACCTGAAAAAAACACCTTGCCTTCATCTGTCTGCTCCTGGATCCCTATCCACAGCTCCTGTGCGGTGTGTGGTCTTTCGCCCAGACAGATGAGTTTCAGCACCATCTGCTGCTGTTTCCCCATGGCTGGGCTCAAAGTCGTACTGCAGGCATCGTGCTGACTGGCTGAGGAGATAGGAGAGAAGGAAGCAGAGTAGGAGGCATCAGGAGGCAATGAGTGGATGCAAATAATATTAACAATGTTTTTCAGTTTTCTTTGCAGGTACCTGGCCATAGACATGGTGAAGATTATTCAGTGTTTTAGTTTGCCAATTTTTAATTTGTAGTCACCACAGAATATGATAGTGCTCTATAAGTAAGTACAATATGCCACACTAGGGAGATCCTTTGAGACACTTTTGGTGTGCTCAGTGCCTGAGTGTAGTGTGCTGTAGTAGCAAGGGGTTGACTACTGAGGGTTTGCACCCTTCTCCATCTTTTGCTGTCTGCCTGGGTTTGCATGGCCGCCACCTCTTCCAACCTTTCGTCCACGTTGGGTATAAGTCACCACCCCTCGGATCGTCTTCCACCCACTCCTCACTGCTACACTCCTTCTAAGTAGCCTTCACATTGCAGAAAGCTGCAGCAGTCGCACTTGGGTTTCAACCTCATCGTAGATGTCATGCGATGGTCCGATGTCCATGTTCTCATCCTCCAACACAAGTTGTTGGGCATCTAGGAACCCCTAGGGCAGGGGCAGATGGATGGATGGATGGAATCCTAGGGGTGTCATTAGAGAGCATTAGTGCTCCATGACTTGTGGATGAAATGGCTTTGCTGATTTGAATGGGGGTGAGGTGGAAGGCTCTGCACTTTCAGCAGAAGTGGAGTGAGTTAAAGACAATCCGATAGAGCTTAAAATATTGTGCGAAATCAAATCTATCAATGCCTCAACTTGGTCTTGCCTCACCATTCTGGCAATGGTGTTGGGGCCTACAAGAACTCCGGTACCTGCTTGCACCAGAGGAAAAAAATCCAGTAACTAAAAAGTAGTAGACACAGCAAGCCCAGGAGAATGAGGCATGCTAAGAAGCCCTCCATCTTTGCTTGAGACAAGAAGAGATGAGATAAGCTCCTCTGTTCCCCTCTCCATTTATTTTTCTTTTTTATCCTGATCAATTATTTACATATTTAAATATATACAAACTCCACTATGACTATGGCATCCGTGTAATGGAAATAGTCTAGCAGAATAGTCTAGCACCCTGGAGTGGAAAAAGAGAGAAAAACAATTCTACAGGTGAGAATCACAGAATTGTATTTTCTCTCATATTCCACTCCAGGGCATCAAGAAGTCAGAAATGAATGGAACCTCCAAAAGCAGTGCCCATTCTTCAGGGTGGGATTCCAGGTGTTAACTTTATGGCATCCGCTGAAGTTCTAACATCCATCTTATAAAATGTGGTAAATGTATGAACTGAAGACCAAGTAGCAGCCTTGCATACCTGCTCCACAGAAGCCTGATGCTAAGAGGCTCAGGAAGCTCGGATAGAGTGTGCCATAACCCAAAAAGGAGGATTCTTTCCCTTGGAGGTGTATGCCTTTATCACCGCCTGTCTAATCCACCGGATGATGGTAGACTTAGCTGGAGGTAGACCTTTCTGTGGCCCCTTGCATATAATAAATAAGGAGTCAGACTTGCATAATGTCTGAGTAGCTGCGATATAATATTTAAGGGCTCTTACTACATCTAGGGAGTGAAGAAGCAAGACATAAGGAGGGCAAAACCAACTCTTCATTAAGATGAAAAGGGGAAACCACCTTAGGCAGAAAGTCCTGTTTAAAACAGAAGACAGCCTTGTCCTTGCACAAAACTAAATAAGGAGACTTAACCGATAAGGCTGCTAACTCAGAAACCTGCCGCACAAAAGTAATTGCCACTAAAAAGATCACTTTAAGTGTCATTAAGCTGCTGATAAATCTAAGTTCAGGTCCCAGACAGGCAATATAGGCTTAGGGGAGGACGCACATGAGTGATGCCCTGCAAAATAGTCCTAATAAGTTATTTTTCAGCAATGGGTTTCTGAAAAAAAGATATCTGTCATTTTAGAGTGCTCAATTGAAGACCCTCAACCTTTCTGCAAAAATTCACAAATTCTGGAAACAGAAAAAGTTCTACAAGCGAAACCTCTAGATTCGCACCAAGCCATAAATACTCGCCCCAGTCTGTGATAAATATTTGATGGAGTCTGCTTTTGAGCCTGAGCCTGGTCTGGATAACTCTGGCAGATAAACTTCTCTCTGCCAGGATGGAGGTTTCAATAGCCAGGCCATCAAAACCAGAACTCGTAAATTGGGGTGCCATATGGGCCCTTGGGTGAGGAGATATGGATTGTCAGGCAACCGCCAATGGTTCTGAAGACCCTTTTCAGAAGACCCGAGTCAGAAATACTCTGTTCCTTACTGAATAGGCTTGATTCAAAGAAACATTCGTCAGGATTTTCGTAGCTGTCTGTGAAAGTTTTGGTGGGTGTTTGTCATTTTTTGGCTTTTTTTCGTACATTTTTCACTCGCACGAACGTTCGGGAGAATGCGTATATGCGCTTTCGATTACCGAAAGCAATTCGGAACATTTCCAAACAAAATTGGAAAATTTTCGTTCCTTCAGAAAACTTCCGTTGCTGGGATGGTTTACGTCACATTCAGAGAGCTGTTTGCCGACGGCTCACCACCCTATAAATTCGTATAATTGTAAAACCACTTCCGACACCTCTGAGGGCTCGGATTGCTATTTTTGAACATGTTTTGCGGCTATGTGGAGGAGTCTGCACGCCTTTAGCACCAAGGCATTGCATGTATCAGCATGGCCGAGGCCATAAATTGTATAGCAATGCATACCTGAATCAATACATTTCATGTATGCCTTATAGAAGCATTTTAATGCTGACCTAAATTAGTCTTTAGCATGTAAAAATGTATTTTTCCACACATCCACATAATTGCTATATTTTTGAAGACTTATGTCCTTTGTGAATTATATTTGAATTGTTGAACTTGAATCTTAATGTGTTGTAGGAGTTATTGTTTTAGTCGGTTACCTTTGCTTTGTGTAATTATTTTATATTTGGTTGCAGGAACTGCAAGATGTGCCACTCGCCCTTGCTCCTGATGCCTGTTCTTTGCCTGCAGAATGCGGGCCAGGGGTTCTCTAATCGGGCACTATGCAAAACCCGGACCGTGGTGGCGAGGGCCCTCTGGCTTATGAAGTCCAGATTTAGGTGTTTGGACCATACGGGGGGGGGGGGGGGGGCACTACAGTATGACCCCCAACAAGGTTATACCAATATTTTAATTTACGTTTTTTAACAGGGACCACACGTGCCAGAGTGGCACAACTGAGTGTCAGGGTCCTTCAGTTGGTGGGCGAGATGCAGGAGCTGCGCAACTCGTTGGGGACCACAGATGAAGAATAATGTTCAGTGGCCTGCCATTGCTATGTATTTAATTATTTATAGTTGTAAAAAGTTGACATTTAACACATTTTTTAAAAATGCATATTTGATGCTGGTAATTATTTTTAAAAAGTTACATTGTCATTTCATTAACAAACTACATTAACACAAAACTAATAGGCACTGAAATATTTAAAGATGAATATTCACATGACCGAGAAGTGGTTTGGGTGAGCTTTAAGGGTCCAAAAGGGAAGATGGAGGACAGTGCTAAGTGATTTAGCTAAACATTGTAGTAGAAGTGAGGGTGGCAAATATGTAGGCCAGCACTTTCATGACTTAAGTTTGTAGTGCGCAGGCGCAAGATCGTAAGGATTCCGTCTGGACGTTTATTTTTGGTAAAATGGAAACAGAATCTATCGGGAAACATAAAGGATTCGTTGGAGGATACGATGGGAAAAGGGCAAAAACGAAAGCCTACGTTGTAACATGTGGAAATGAAACGGAAAAGTCTGGATGGAAAATGACATCCGCGTAATTCGTAATCTGCCGTACGAACGGACGGAAACTTTACACAAGGTTTTCAATGCATTCATAGAATCGCTCGTACGCTCATACGAGAGCGGGAAATTTTGAAAATGTTACGACGTCGGCACCAAACCGAAAGTTTTTTTGTGTCTCTCTGAATCGAGCCTAATGAGAGCTTGCCTTCCGATAACTCCTCATGAGAATCTATGGCAGCATAAATATCCTCCTAGGGATCAGAAGAAAACCTGGAAACTAAATGTTCCTGCTTCTCTGATACCTTCAAAGATCTTGAAACTGGAGGTTCTAAATGGCTCTTTATATGGGCCAACCTCTCCTAAATATCAAGTTGGACAATATATACCTGCTTGTCCAAGCGAGGTCGAGCTGCCGAGGGAGCTGTAAGCTTTGAGGGTCCAGACCCAAAGGATTCCATAGGAAACCTCCCTGAAGGTGACAACTGCCTCACAAACTTGGAAAGTACCACCATGGTGCACTCAGCACAAATAGAGCTGTCCTCTTCTAGAGGCCTTTGCAGGCACACAGAACATGGGGTGACCCTGTCTGCAATGTACCAGACCCGGTTGCCCCAGATGCCTCTGTCATGGTGAAAAACAGTCTAAATATCCCTGAGGCCCAAGACCGAAGTATATAAGTGATCTCGATAGTCACAAGTGACTACTCCGAGACCCTAGGGGTGAACCACAATCAATCTATCCTTTAACTACAATCTACAAAACAAGAAAAAAATAACAGAATTAAAATATAGCATAAATTACTGTATATATATATAGTGGGCCCGACACAACCTGCACTTTGCTCAGCTGTGCAGCATCCAAGCCAAGTGCTAGAAGGAAATCAACTCCCTCCTTCTTGCCCAGAGAGTGTTCCTAACCCCTCCAAGGGCGCGAAATTCAAAATCTTTAAGTGCCACATACACGTGCAAATACCTAAACAAAAATGATTTCTTTCTTTTTTGTTATATATTGTGGGAAGGAAGGCAAAGAGAGAACTATCATCCTCATGCCCCCCCCTGCAGGCTCACCAGACAAAAAAACCTGTGGCTGGTTGTCCCTTCAGATGGGAACACCAGCCCTTGAGGGTCAGCTTTTTAAAAACCAAGGTGACACCCCGTAGCGCCCCAAGACCATGGCGATTACCCCTAACTCACTCTGATCTATTGATCACTCTGATCGGTTTAACTGATCTACGAGGCATAGGTGGGTCCACCAGATCAGTTGGACCATAGGAGCCTGGAAGCAGACAGAGTTAAATCCCCCCACTTCCTGAGTATTATCTATAAAAATAGAAAAAAAATAATGAATTTGAGGAAAATTAATCCAGACACACCTTCGCTGTCCAGTCCCAACTGCAAGAATGAAACTGGATTGCGGAAAGCAGCCGGAAGTATATATAGGCCGGGAGGAACCACAACTTTTTTGTCTTGCAGTCCCGCCCTTCGGAAGAGAGTTAACCCATTTGTTTCTGACTTCCTGGAGCCCTGCAGTGGAATATGTGAGAAATATATAATAACAATACTAACAATGTTTTTCTGTTCGGTTTAAAGGTTCATTGCCATAGGCATGGTGAAGATTATTCAGTGTCCCACCCTCCTGCAATATTTAGTTTTTGCTTGCTTTGCAGATCACTGGTGAACTGGAACTTGCACTGTGTGCCAGCAGTATTGGAGCCGACAAGAATACACCGCAAAGCCTGTTGTTTGCCCAGCACCAAAGGAATGTGTAGTAGGTACAAATCTAACACATCCTCTCTTTGCAGCACCAGTTCCATTACCACCACCACCAGCAGCAGCACCACAGCTATGTTCTTGTCCCTTATTTGGCCAATGGATTTAAAAATCTGCACACCAACTAAATAGTTGAAAAAACCCTACAAGATCATTAGGGATGTGCCCTATCCCAGGTACAGCAATATCCAATATCCAGGATATACTGATCCTCCAAAAAACAGAAAGTGTCTTGAATCCTCTATAAAACAATTTATTTGGGTACATTGATATCATAATGTACAAGGGAAATAACACACCAATCATACAGGAAGAAGGGGCACTTATAACCAAATAATGTACAGGTTTTGGGGGCTAGGTCAGGAAGTACTAAATAATCCACAAACTCTGTTAAATCTACATATAATAAATTCCTGAGAAAGTAGTATCTAACTGATAATAATGATTCAAAATATTCAAAGATACACTTTTATTCTAAATACATACTTGTATTTTTTTAGGAAGAAGTGGGAGCAGGCCTCCTTAAATCCTTTGTGCCATTGACCCCACTATACACTCAATCACAAAAAAAGAATTATCTTTAACAAATGTTATTATTTTTCTAGGCTAGCACTGCCTACAATATCATAGAGAAAACAACAATACAATGTAACAAACATTTACACATAATATAAAATCGCTCCGTTAAAAACAAACTATTACACAATATTGTTATTTAGATATACAGAACCGCTCCATGGAGTGCAAAACTTGCCAATACTTAAATACATACTTCAAAGTAAATCCATACAAACAATACGTGCATTGTAAAGTTCTACTGCTATAATCCTATAATTCATACACCTATACAACTAAAGTGCTAATGCTATTGTGTTTAGTAAGGGTTAAATTAACAACGATGTGCATAACCTGATCTCAGGAGTCAACCCTGGTCTTGAGTAATTTTCCTACCCCATTTAGTGCAGGGCAATCACCCAGTGTAAGAAGGTTCCAGGAATAAAATGTTTATTATCTCAATTAATAATGAATTAATATTAAATCACTAATATTACTAGAAAATAGGTAACTTGGATGAATGGAGTCTGTGGATTTTTACCTGGTTATTATGATTCTGATCCAGGGCTGGCTGATGCACATATAATATAATATAATATAAGGTTTTATTTGGTGAATTGCCTCAATGTTCATTATATATATATATATGAAAGATCTAAATGATCTATTAGAGGAACAACTGACCAATACGTTTGTGACACGGAACTTACGTAAGCCCTCCACCTTTGCGCCACAATGGACCATCAGTCCTGCCGTTTTGACCTTCTTTAAGATGGTCAGTAGAGATATTTGGCACCTAGCACGTAGCCGGACTGAATATAATCTGTCCAAGGGAGAGCGTGAGGCTGTCGCGGGGCTTCGGGCACGCCGGGACATTGTGATTAAAGAGGCCGATAAAGGCGGGAACATCGTCATCATGTCCCGTGAGTTTTACCGTGCCGAAGCCCTGAGACAGCTTCTGAATCCCCAACACTATCAGTTACTCAGAAGTAATCCTCTACAGACTTATAAAAATGAGTATGAGACACTGATTAGAGGTGCATGGGAGGAGGGCGTCATTAATCGTAGACTTTTTGATTTTCTCACAGTTGACCATCCCATTGTGGCAACCTTTTATCTGTTACCCAAGATCCACAAAAACCCCCGTTGCCCGCCCGGAAGACCTATTGTAGCGGGCATCGGGGGTTTAACTGAAAAGGCATGCATTCTCGTTGACCAGCATCTCCAGCCCTCCGTCACGGCATTACCGTCATATGTGAGGGACTCGGCGGACCTACTGAATCGTCTTAGCTCACTATTTGTCCCCGATGGCACTATCCTTGTGACGATGGACGTCGAGTCCCTCTATACTAATATTTCTCATTTTGACGCGGCCCGCACGTGCCGCTATTTTCTAGGCATGGCTGGGGACACCTCCCGCTCCCAACAGGAATTTATCCTTAAACTTTTGGATTTTGTGCTCTCACACAACTTTTTTACATTTGATGGAGCATACTACTTACAAACATGCAGAGTTGTAATGGGAGCACGTTGTGCTCCGTCCATTGCCAATCTGTTCCTGGGCTGGTGGGAGCGGGAGGTGGTGTTCCAGGATGATGTTGGGGGATTATGTCGGCACGTGCTGGGCTGGTTTCGTTATATCGATGACGTGTTGATGCTGTGGCGGGGTACTGGAGATGAACTGGTGGATTTTATCAACACACTCAATGAGAACTCTTTCAACATCTTTTTGACTATGCAAAGTTCAGATTGTGGAGTCACATTTTTGGATCTTGATATTAAGGTGACAGAAGGTGGCAAGATTGAGACAGACCTTTATCGTAAATCCACATCGACCAACGCACTCTTACATTACCAAAGTTTCCACACCACCCCCCTAAAGAACGGGATACCGGTGGGCCAGTTCCTGCGGGTACGCAGGAATTGTTCAGAGGATACTAACTTTCAATGTCAGGCTAGGGATCTGAGTGATCGCTTCCTTAACAGGGGATACCCTACAAAAGTTATTAAACGGGCCCTACATCGAGCAGAAACTACATCAAGGGATGGGCTGTTAGTCCCCAAACCCAAAAAACGGACAGATAATGAAGTCCGTTTCTATACTCGATATAATCGAGACTGGATGAAGCTTAGAGGTATATTGAAAAGACATTGGGGCATTTTGGAGTCAGATCCTGGCCTTACAAGGTGGATACATAAAGGCCCGCAGATGGTTGCATTACGAGCACCGAATTTACAGGATTTATTATGTCCCAGCCATTTCTGTCGTGCTGAGGATTGGCTTACTGACCATAGAATCACAGGCAATTTCTCATGTGGCAAATGTAACATATGCCAATACATGGTTAAAGGCAAACAAATAAGTAACCCAACAACAGGTAAGACCTTTACAGTTCGTCAGTTTATTAACTGCCGCAGGTGTGATATATGCACTCTGGTGTACCTGTTCTAAGATGTACATTGGAGAAACAAAGAACAGCCTGAAGGCCAGGTTGCAGGCCCATATCTCAAGTATAAGGTTGGCCAGGGTACATCAGGAACAAGGTAAGGTAATAACACCAGTGGCCAGACATTTCCTACAAGCACACAACTCTGATTATGGATGTCTTAAGGTCATGGGAATACAGAAGGTGGGGGTGGGTCCGAGGGGGGGCAACTTGAAGCGCAGACTTTTACAACAAGAACTTAGGTGGATATATCTGCTTGATACTCAATATCCTACTGGATTAAATGAGGATGTTTCTTTTTCCCCATTTTTGGGCTAATAGATTGCTCACATTTGGATATCTGGCGCACTTTGTATATCGTTATTCCTGTATATAATGTTTTTCGCTTTTTGCATATATGTTTTTCACTGGGTTGTTTTTACATTTTAACAATTTGTTGTTTAGTTTGTTTTGGTTCACTTATTGTTTTCTTTTTTATTTTCACCATAGATACAATCCTCTAAGTGGGATACTGGCAGCGGATATACCCTGAGGTCTCTGTGATAAACTGATGACTGTCACCGCGCTTAATGAGAACAACGTTGTCGCGCTGATAGCCGTCAGCTCAGTACCAAGATGATGTCCCCCAGATTCTGGGCCAATGTGGATAGCTGTCACCCTACCTGAATCCGGCGTACTCCGTCTTTTCATTGCTCCACTGGGCAAGCAACCTTAAGTAAAACATACTTACCTGTTCCTGGTCTGAAATCCTGTATTTGGGACATGAAGAGTTATGGAACAACATTTGTCTCTGCTGAGTACAGTCTTCTAAACAGGACACTGGTAGTGGACACATCCTGAGGTCCTTGTGATAGAATGATGGCTGCTATTGAGGCCTATGAGAATAATGTCACCGTGATGGTGTTCGTCAGCTTAGGGTCAAAATAATGACCCCCATATTTTGGGTGAAGAAGGACCATTGTTACTCCACTGGAATCTTGTTAACCCTGTTCCTTTATCGTCCTACTGGGCAAGCAACCTTAGGCAAAACATACTCACCTGTTCCCGACTAGGGAGCTAAGAACTTTGGATGCGTGATTGGAAGAGCTATGGAGCAATATTTGTCTCTGCTGTGTAAGCCAAATATATATCAATATGTAGATAATAGGCATAAATGTGTATGCTATACATGTTATATATTTTGGCGCTTTGATCTCACAGCTCCTCAATCATCCAGATTAAGGCTGAAGCCTTTGGACATTTACTCATATATTATGCTCCATGACATTGAGTGCCTCTTATACATTATATCTTATTGTTTTTGATGATTATAATATCTAATATGCTGTTGATGTTGCTGTAATCACTTTCATATAGTATAATCTAGGTATGCTTTATGTATATATATTGATAGAGCTGTATGTGTAGTTATAGCACCTTGGTGTGATTTTTGTTTTTAAGTCTGTTTATGTAACCGTCTTTTGTGCTTTGGGGATGGCCCAGATCTAGTTGGATGCATTTTTGAACGTGCGATATAGCCGTAATTCCGGACGAGCACGCTCACTTTATCATGCAATCCCTCTGCTGGTGACGCTCCTCCGTTGGTCTCCCTGGTTACCCCCTCCCCGGCATTTAATCTATGCGCACGCGCATTCATGTAACATTGTAGGCCTGTGTTGGCGGTGATGCGCTTGCGCACACTGGGAGACGCGCCTGTGGTCTGGTTTTTGACGGCATTCAGATAGAGGCCTGGTGGGTTGTGCGCGTGCCGCCTCTCTGGCATCTATGACGGCGCGCAACCAGCTTTATTTGTCACTGACAGTGGCTCAATATTGACAATCGGGAGGTGACGCTTGTGCGTGACACACTACCGGCCGGAGTGTGCGCGTGCAGGTTCTACCTTTACAGGCGATTTCCCTAGTTATGGCTGCCATCACCGGGACACAGGTGCGTCTCATCTATACATATGGGGGCCCATTTGATATCCATCTGAGTTGTGGGTGGGCGCCCGGGAGTACTGGGGGAGGAGCGCCCTTAGAATCAGCTTCCACGTGCGACTGCCATTGGCTAATTTGCAGCAGTAGGTGGTTCTGCTGCCCCCTTATATACTGAGGTCTGGTCTCCCCCCCTGAGCACTTTGCCCTGAGGAAGTAGTGTGGGTACACTACGATACGCGTTGGCGACGGTTTGTGGGGGTGCCCTTGGTCGGTTTGTACATCCACTATCTCTCTCTCTTGTGCCCACTCATGTGCGCTGTCTTGCACCTGGCTGGGACTTTTTTGGTAGATGTTTGAATAATTTATTGGAATATATCCAATTGGCTTACTGTTTACTATTTGCACTTTGCACTTATACAGCACTTTGCACATTTGATTGTGTAGTTAGACAGATTACTTATAATGTATTTAGTTTTTATACTTTTTGGAATGATTTTATTCACTATGTATTATATCTAGGACCTTTGGCGCCCTCTGGTGTTGTTTTATGTTTGTAATGTAAGTGTCTACATGTGATTTTAAATAGTAGCTCATTATGTAATAAATTGTGATTTTTCTTATTATACATATAGTGAGGTGGTGCTACTTCTTCTATAACACTTTGTGGGAGGTGTGGTCTTCTCCCTGTATGCTTGTTCTTTGATATATATGGTGTTTAGATTGGTGTGCACACCACAACTCATTTATATGTTTGATTTGGTTACTCTTGGGCAAATAGTCTAGTGCGGCCCTTTTGTTTGTTTATATATATATATATATATATATATATATATATATGTGTGTGTGTATGTAGAGATATATGTATATGTGTATACACAGACTCAAGTAATGTTTGGGTTAGCTTCTCCTAGTAATTACCTTATCTTCAACCACTTAAGTGAAACCATATGTAAGGTATAGTGTTACATGACGTTTTGTAATAGGAAGAGTTGGAGGAGGGGAAAAGGTATGGCGAGACAGGATAACATTTTAAGGACAAAGCACAGAGTCTTGCGGTCTCTGCTTTGGGTATCTGAACGGACAACATGTGAGACATGTAGGAGATTGCCACATGGCCAGTATGGTGGGGGTTGGGCGAGAGAGACAAAGACCCTAGGTTTATTAGCCTGCTGCATTTTCCTATGGGCACCGCTTACATTCCTGCTTTGCAAATTCATATCAAATTTACACCATTAATATTATATTTCTGTAATGTAATCAGCTCTATTTATATAAATCCATTTATTGATTTTTGGTTTCGGCCAATACTTTGCTTAAATTACTATAGCTGAGATCAGATTCTGGATGGCCCAAAACAGTCCTTGTTAAGGGAAACAAGGGAAAGAAATATCACAAATAATGATATTTTACAATGGCGAGCGGACAGTTATTTTGGAGCCTACTTCAGTTTAAAGAGGGGGAAATGGTATGATTATACCAAATGACTTTTAAACTTCAGTACGTCCAAAAGAACCTAGAAGAATCCAGTATGATCGTCAGTGGAAGACATAAGAAATTCATGCTGTGAAAGAGGAAGACATTTTTACGGTGAGTAATGGATTTTATTAATAATATTGCTGATAAGAGTAATCTAGAATTTAGTTCTCTGATTTATCAGAAGAGTGATGGAGAGCTTTGGAGAGTAATGTATACTCAGCTCATTAAGGCTAACTTAGAAGTTAATTCTAGATTTTTATTAAAGAAATCTAAGACAAAGATCCGAAATGTATTTAAGATGTTTAAACTTTATAATGAAATTATTAATCCAGATGAAGTTGTAACTGTGCAAACAGCACACCCTGCTGGTTCCAAATGTGCTAATGTTAGTGGTGAGAAGATTCCCCAGCATGTTTCTGTGCAGACAATAGAAGAGCAGGGAGCATCAGAAGCAAATAAAAGTCCTTTATTGGCAGATTATATAAGAAACTTAGAAAATCAGTTAACTACCAGGGAACAGCTATTAGAAAAATTAAGCAATGAAATTAAAATCAAAATATAACACTAATAAGGTAACCATTTCAGCTTTTCAAAAGAGGGATGAATCTTTTCAGCATGTGAGATCTAAAACTCTCACTGCTGCCACCTGTAGGTATAACAGGGAAAGGCAGATAAATCCACAGGATGTTATCTGTATGGAAGAAATTAATGAAGCTGCAGAAAATATTGAGTATAGCAAAGAGAATGGGATGCTGACTGATAATACAATGGATGTAGATTGTACTACCAAGTATGTTTCAAATGTTTCCATACTGGATGAGGCAAATAAATGTGCAAATGTATTGCCCCAGAAAAAGCAGATTAATTCTGAGCTGGAAACAGTTCCTGTTGCACAAGGCAGTAAATTTAAAGTAAGAACTAGGGATGTTCATTGTTATTCTTGTGGAGGAATTGGACATGTTTCTAGCTGTTGCAACAGTTTTCATAATGAAAAGCATACTAGAAATAATAAGCCTAAGACTTTCAGGACGCATAATTCTCAAACAAAGAGAATTCCTTTCTTTGGAAACACCAGAGAAAGAGCTGCACATAGGAATGTAAAGGAAAGAAGGTGGGGCACAAGAACACAAATCTTTCTAGATTTGATTCAGAGTGGTGTGCCCATAGCAGAGATTGATAATATGCCTACATCTTATCTGTGGAAGGTTTGGAAACAAATGAAGCAGCAAGGAAATTTGAAATTCGCCCAACCCAAGTGGGTGGCGACTAGTGATGTCACTTCAGTCCCTTCTGCCCAAAGAAATCCGAACATTTAGAGAGGTAGCAGGAAGTTATTGATTAATGGTAGAGGATGGGAGGTGCCATTCCTCTGAAATAACTTTTAATGCTAGAGTGTAGGGGGAAGGGATAATGATTGAATTGAGTACAAAGAACACCATATATGGCTAAAAGGGTTTGCTAATTTTTAACCCTTTAAATGCCAGCTACGTAAAATTCACGTAGCTGCCTCTCCTGTCATTAAACGCCAGCTACGTAAGTTTTACGTACCTGGCTTTCCCCCCTGCTAACTGGCAAAAAAAAAAAAAAAGACACTCACCTGACCCCTCGTTTGATTCGGCCGGGTCTCCCCTTTAAGATGGTGTGCTCCGATCGTCCGTGTGACCTCCTCCGGCTGCAGGGGAGGGCCCGGAATAGGGTGCCCCCCCCCGTTTTAGCTGCCACTGGCTTTCCTGTAAAAAAAAAAAATAAATAAAAATGACATTTACCTACCTGCATGTGCGCTGGCTCCCGTCGACCCTCCTCTTCACCTGGGGGGCCTCCGATCCCCCCCCAGGGCTTGCCGATCTTCAGGAGAGAGCCCGGGAGGCTCTCTCCTTCTCGATGGCGGCCGCCATCTTGCCTTGGGGGCGGGGCTATGGCGTCATCCCGGTCCCGATCACTGGCTTCAGCTGTTTCAGCTGTCAGATGCCGGTGATCGGCGACCTGGAAGGAGGTGGCAGGAGATCCTCTGATCTCCTGTCTCCCCCTTCTCTGGATGCCGATCACCGGCATCTGTCATCAGAGCGGCGAGGGACAAGAGCTTGCAATCGGAGGTAAGTACAGTAAAAATTTTTTTTTTTTTTTAATAAAATCATTTTGTCTGTGTGTTTTTTTTGTTACAGTTAACCCTATGTGAGCTGGTAAGGGGTCTATCAGACCCCTGTACCAGCTCACAAGGCTCTGGGTCTGGCAAGTCACCTGCGGGCTAGCGGGTGACTTGCCATTAACCCCCAGCCCCCCATTACCTGCCTCCCCAAAGGCCAGGGGGGGGCAGAAGGGCCCGGGCCACTATGGCTATGTGGGCCTGTTCTACAAGCCCCCATAGCTGGCCCGGGTCGGTAACGCTGGGTAGGGGGGACCCTACGTAAATTTTTTTTTGGATTTTTAAGGGTTTTTAACCCTTAAAATTCCAAAAAAAAAGGGGTCCCCCACCCTGGGAGGGGGGACCCTATGTCAATTTTTTTTTTAATTAACCCCTTATGTCCTGTCACCCAGCTGGTAATAAATGCTTCCAGCTTTTTGTGGTGTGGTGTGTTTTTTTTTTTTTACATTTTAAGTGGACCAACACCCAGGATTTTGACTTTCCTGGGTATTGGTCCTTTCCCCTGGGGCATCCCGATTGGGGATGCCCCGCTGCGTGAAACCCCCCCGATCACCCACAATAACTCACCTTACCCGGATCCCACGGCGCATGCGCGGCCGCTTGTCCAATCAGCGCGCTCAGAGCGGCTGAGTTATGGACGTCTAAGAGACATCTAAACTCAGCCGCTCTGAGCGCGCTGGCGGCCGCATCCCCCACTTCCCTCTAACAGGGAGCGTGCCCGCGTCGGCCATTCATAAATAGCCGGCCTGGGCACGCGTCCTGCTAGAGGGATAGCGGGGATGCAGCCCGCGCATGCGCCGTAGGACCGGATTCAAGTAAGTGGTAGCAGGTGTTCCGGGGGGTTTCACACAGGGGGGCATCCCGATTTTGGATGCCCCAGGGGGAGGGAATAGAACGGTCTGGGAATCTTATAGATTCCGGGGCCGATCAGCCCTGGGTGTTGGTCCACTTTAACCCATTGTGAACTTGTAAGGAGTCCATGAGACCCCTGTACCAGTTCACAAGGCTCGAGAGCTGTCAAGTGACCTGCGGCTAGCGGGTGACTTGCCATTAACCCCGGCCCCCCTATTACCTGCCTCCCCGAAGCCCAGGGGGGGCAGAAGGGCCCGGGCTGATTTAGGCGGTGCTGGCTTGTACTTGGCAGGGCGGGGGGCCACCAAAGCTGGACCCTGCGCCCTGTTCTACAATCCCTGCATAGCTGATCCCCGGGCTGGTTATGCTGGGTAGGGGGGACCCCATGTCATTTTTATGGGAATTATTAAAATTAAAAAAATGGGGGTTACCTCCCCCCCCAGGAAGGGGAACCCCACACCGATTTTTTTTCTTGATTTAACCCTTTATAGTGTGGATTGTAGTTGTATTTTATTTTTACATGTTATAAAATGTTTTTTCAGTTTGGGGGGTCTTCTGAACAGTAACAGGGGGCTACCGATACATATGTGGTACCGTTGTAATCGGAAGAAATGGGGCTTTCACATGCAATATGGTTTTCTTTAATAAAACAAATTTTTTATTTGAAATAAAGGAGATAATTTTCTAAAAAAAAAATTTTTATTTTGTTTTGTTTAATGTACTCAAAAATATTTAAAAAAAACTGTAAAAAAATTACAAACAAGACATTTCATGTTAAAGCCTAAACTCTGCCGCAAAAAAAAAATATATGATTTTCCTGGAAATTCCTGCAAAAATCACAGTTAAGCATAGCGCAAAATGGTGAAAAATGACCTGTCAAGAGAGGGTGACAAAGCCTAAAGTAGGCTGGCAGTTAAAAGGGTTAGTAGTACCTATGCATGTTGGGTATCGTTCTGCTCGGGGGATTTTGCGCTTTCAGATTTAGCTTGTTTTTTTTTGTTTGCATATTGATATTTTAGGAAAACTCATTTTTTATTCTGCTTTATTATACATTTTTTAAGGAAACCCTGTGCGACCAACGAATTCTTTGAGGGATTACTTCCAGAAAGATGGGCCCACTACAACATGCTGGGTATGCTTAGAAAGCTTATCATGTGTACTTTCAGAAAATATATGGTTTGTGGCAGGTATTCCAAATGTAAAGGGTTGTTTTGGTAGAAAAAGCACAAGGGGCCACTTTGTCTGCAGAGCTGAAATTTTCAAGCAAAATTACCGTCTCCCCAAGCTTTACTTTGGGGTGTTTGGCAACTCTTCCCTTGACAGTAGCTATGCATGTTGGGTATCGTTCTGTTCGGGGGATGTTGCTTTTTTAGATTAACTTGTTTTTTCTTGTTTGCTTATAGTTTTCTTTAGAAAAATGTGGCTTTGATTCTGCTTTTTATCCTTTTTTAGGGAAGTTCTGTGTAACCAAAGAATACATTGAGGGAGAACTTCCAGAAAACTGTGGCAACATCAACAAGCCTGGTATGCCTAAAAAGCTTGAGGTGTGTACTTCCAGAGAATATATAGTTTGTGGGGGGTATTTCAAATGTAAAGGGTTGTTTTTATTGAAAAACTGCAAGGTGCACATAGTGCATAGCATAGCTGTATTTGATCTGAAAATCCCCTAAAGCGCTGTTTCAGTTTGGGGGAGTCTCCTGGGCAGGAAAGGGTGTCTACCAATATATATGTGGTGCCGTTGTAACCGGGAGAAATTGGGATTTCACACGCAATAAGATTTTATTGACAAACTTACATTTTTTATTACAAAAAAACACTACAAATTGTAAAAAATAGATTTTTTTTTATTTTTTTGCACATATCTCACCCCAAAATATTAAGAATACACCTAAAAAATGACAAACAAGACATTTCATGTTAAAGCCCAGACTCTGCTGAAAAAAACAATATACAATTTTTCTGGGAAATCCCTGGAAATCCCTTCAAAAATCACAGTTGAACATGCATAGTGCAAAATAGTGAAAAATGGTCTGGCAACAAAGCGTAACAAAAACTCCAGGTAGGCTGGCAGCGAAAGGGTTAAAGGCATTTCAAATATGGTTAGTTGAGATATAACATCTAGAATATGTGGTTATGAACTAATTTTGTAGTCGGATTAAATTCCTTAAAAGTCATTCATGGGTATAAAAAGTTGTGATTAATTAAATTAAATAACTGATTGTAGGTATCACTAATCTGATATAATTATTCTATAAAGGGTTAGAGTGGAAAATATATTTGTGTAACAGATGTGATTTTAGAAGACCATAGATGGACAGATTCGATTGACTCATTTCCTGTGGAGCAAAGAACTGTAAAATTGTAAATTAAGTTTAGAAGTGAGTTCTACATTGATTACTGTAGGAAAAAATAGAATCTTGAGGGTAAGGATTATTTTGGCTCACCTCAAGATTCAATAGATTGTCCAGTAGAGCGATCAGATTGTATCTGATCGCACCAGTCTCAGTTGTGACACAGATATTTGCTTTAAGAGCTAGTCTGAGGGAAGAAATTCCTTTGTTGGATAATTACCAACAGATGGCCATTAGACTTAGAGAGAGATGAATGTACTTTTAAAGGAATAATCAACACTAACAACACTTTCCTAACATATTTAACTAATATAAGCAGGTACAATTCATATAAAGTTATAAATATTTCTAAGTAAAAGGTAGGTATTATTATTATTAAGGTTTTAAAGCAAGGATCTTAATAGTATTTACTAGAAGTTTAGGTTCCCACAGACTTTTAAAGGATCAAGGGAATATTGGGTTAGTGGTTGAAACAAACAGCTGGAGTCAATTAACAGATCCTATACATGAGAGATATGCATCTGCTTGTAAGTGGCATTTTAAATTTAGAAGTTTTGAATTGGATTGTATAGAAATGTGAAGGAAAACAGAAGAATATATTTCATGTTTCACTGATGCATGCTCAGATAAGCTGATCAGAGGGTGTCTCAGAAGCTTGTTTTCAAGAGAAAAGAGATTCTGGTGACATGACTTGAGTGGGAGATATGCTTCTTCAAAAATTTAGTAACAAGAATGGGATCAAGACATAAGTTACTGGGAAGAAATTGAGTAAATTGTACTGACGTCATACAATTTAATATAATTTAATTTTGCCCAGATTATCCCAAATTAATTGACTTAATTTATTGACAATGCACTTATGAAGTATTTATGATGCAGATGAAAACTTTATAATATATACTGATTGTTAGGGTGAACAGTGCCAAAACAAGTTTTAAGGAAAGTGGATCTGGAGTATAATTCATGTGAATTTAGATAAGAATGTTATGAAATTATTTGCTTAAAGAAATTGATGCTGCTAAATTTTATGTTAAAGGAAAGAAAACCGAGGCTGACGATATAAGGTATGATGACGGAAATGATGACGCGAAGCCCTGAAGTCAGAAGGAAAGAGAAGAAGAAAGGAGTAACATGACAAGATAAGAAGCCATGATGAAAAGTTCACCAAAAGGAGAAGAATATGATGAATATCATGAAGACTCCTATTTCATCATAGAAGAAATAAAGATATATAACCTAACTTAAGAGTGCAATTAACACTTCCATTGCAGCGAATGATCTGACGAAGTTTTGCCAAAGAAGTGATCGTCCCAAGGCAGAAAAGAAGAACAGAATGAAAAGAAGATTAACCAGTGACAACATGAAGAAAAAGAAATTTGTTACATACAATTTTGTGAATTCGTTTTAATCAAGGCAGTAACACCTATTTACATATTTATGTTAGGGAACCAAAATAGAACATTACACCTAAAGGTCCACCTATTAGCATAATAAGTGGAGGTTTCATAGCGGTGCTTATGAAATGCTACCATATGGGTTAAGAGGATTTTTTGGTTCTGGGTCACCAATATAGAGGGTAAATATGTTCATAGCGGGTTGGTAGGAGGTAGAGGTTTAAGAATTTAAGTTCTAAGCCTTGACTTTTCTTTGATTTATCACAACCAGATTTTCTTTTAATACTCATACACTTGCCACTGGGAGTACAGATGTAAATAGGGGATTCATTCTTCTTTGGAAGAACAAGGTCATGAGCAAATGAATAATATGAAACAAGGGTTTAACTTGTTATCATTGAGAACATTGTGCTTTTGCTTTTGACATTGTTAGGCCAAAGCCTGAACTGAGGGGTATATCATCAGGTTTGCATTTCCAATCCAGGTTATTTGTTTAATTAGTTAAACAAATGATAAACAGGGGGATAATCAAATTACTTTGAATATGTATGAGACCTCATTATACAGTATCAAGACTAGAGGTGTCTAAATTTAACAGGAATTGTTGTATTCTCTGTTATACTGGTAAGGGGTAAAGAAGATATGTCTCATACTTCCATATTTGTTAAATTAACTCAGAAAATAGGCAAAAGAAGTAAGGAATTAGGAGGTTTAGTTACAATCAAGCGGACATTCAATAGCAAATGATTGTTAAAACCTGGGATAGATTGAACATGATCGATATCATCTCTTTGGGATACTTTGGAGGGGAAGGGTTATAACCATCAATGTTAATATAACTCGAGTCATTTTGTTTGTTTTTTGTTTGTTTGTAAATTATTAGGATAATCGATTTTTTTGTATATTTTAATATTTTGTTAACTTAGTTTAGAATTTGGATCAGTAGTTTTAGCAGTCAAAATGATAAAGGGAATAGAGGTAAAAAAATATTTCCTTTGGTTCAGCAAGTTCTGAGATTGGAATCATGTTTCTTGGTGAGTTAACCCACAGTTGAATGAATGTGAAATGAATGATGGAAAAGTGGATAGATGGCATGTTTTTATTTTAACTAATAATAACCCTGCATTAATAATTTGAGATCTTAACAGGGGGAATTGTAAGAAGGTTCCAGAGGAATAAAATGTTTATGATCTCAATTATTAATGAATTATTATTAAATCACTAATATTACTAGAAAATAGGTAACTTGGATGAATGGAGTCTGTGGATTTTTACCTGGTTATTATGATTCTGATCCAGGGCTGGCTGATGCACATATAATATAATATAAGGTTTATTTTGGTGAATTGCCTCAATGTTCATTATATATATATATGTGTGTGTGTATGTAGAGATATATGTAAATGTGTATACACAGACTCAAGTAATGTTTGGGTTAGCTTCTCCTAGTAATTACCTTAACTTCGACCACTTAAGTGAAACCATATGTAAGGTATACCCCTCGATTCAAAGAGCAAAAGTTAAGTGATTTCGTATCGAGAATCGTAAGTTTGGGTGGGTGTTTGTCATTTTTTCTTGTTTTTTTGGCCATTTCGTATTCGCACGATCGTTCGCGCATAGACGTATATGAACATACGCATTTCGTACGAGAATCGTATATTTTGCGTTAGTTCGTGTGTTTTTCCCGTCCAAATCGTATTATTTGCGTCCGATCCTATTTTTTACGTCCTTCACATGGGCTTGCGCCCAATTCAGAGAGGTGATTGCTAATTGTTTTGAAGCCCATTAAAGAGCTGCTTTACGAAATGTTTGCCGGCAGCTATTTGGCCTCGGGAGTAGGATGGAGCGGAGCGAGTTTGTGGCACATCAAGGGCTTATGCTTTTTGGCATTGAGTTGATCGAGATGTCTGAGAGCAGATTGCCCCTGCGTCGTCGCATGAACATCGATAGCATGAATGATGTTGAGCTGTTCGAGCTGACCAGGCTTAATCGCGCTTCCCTCCATAAATTATATAGTGAGCTGCGGCCATGGTTAGCCCGCACCACAAGGAAGGGGCATGCAATTTCAGGTATGACCAAGATGCTTGGCTGCCTGCAATTTTTGGCGAACGGCTCGTTCCAGAGGCTGGGTGCCCTCTCTGTGGGGATGTCACAGCCTACGCTGAGCCGCGCACTGTCTAAATTTTTGGAAGGCATGGCTGCCATAACTCAAAAATATATTTTTTTTCCAGATGATATGGCAGCCAGAAACGCCATTAAGCTTGGTTTTTATAATGTGGCCGACATGCCCAACGTTATTGGTGCAATTGACTGCACACATGTGGCACTCGTACCTAGGGCAGCCGACGAGTATATATATAGGTATTGAGATTGGTTATTATGTTGCCCAACGTGTCATGTAACCTGTTTTCCTTTGCGGCAGCATATTTGTTTATCCCTCATTTGTGTAGCTGCTTTATCTCGGCTTTTCATTAGTCTTTCCCAATAGAGTGCAGACATGTTTTGTGGTTAATTTATTAGTTTGGGTCAAATATCAATTACCCTTTTTGTATGTTTTTTCCTTAAGGAATCGTAAAATGGGACACTCACTTAATGTCCAGGCCGTGGTTGGTCCGGATATGCGGTTTATGAGTGTCCTTGCCGGCTACCCCGGATCGTCCCACGACTCCTATATCCTCCGGCGATCTGGGTTGTTTCGGAGATTTGAGGCAGGTGAATTTTCGGGGGCATGGCTGCTTGGTAAGTGTGTCCTATTTGTGTGTTATTAAATGTGGCATTAATCTTGTATTTGTTGATATGTTTGTTTTGGAAAACTTTACAGAAGCGTCCAACTGCCTTTTTCTTGGCTCATATATTAGGAACTTACCCAAAAAATCCTTGTCTCGCTGTGGCCTTCAGAATGTTTTCCCTTTAGTTAGGATGTCTGTAAGTTCCTTGTGCCTAAATATATTGGTTTGGAGTTTATACCCAAGGATCTTTGACCTTTGGCTCCTTTGGGACTATTGGTCTTTAAATGTCAAAGTGGACTTAAACTGCATACATTGTAGTTTCCTGTGAAATGTGGATAGGGATCTTTGACCTTTGGCTCCTTTGGGACTATTGGTCTTTAAATGTCAAAGTGGACTTAAACTGCATACATTGTAGTTTCCTGTGAAATGTGGATAGGGATCTTTGACATTTGGCTCCTTTGGTACTATTGGTCGTTAAATGTCAAAGTGGACTTAAACTGCATACATTGTATTTTCCAGTGAAATGTGGATAGGGATCTTTGACCTTTGGCTCCTTTGGTACTATTGGTCGTTAAATGTCAAAGTGGACTTAAACTGCATACATTGTATTTTCCAGTGAAATGTGGATAGGGATCTTTGACCTTTGGCTCCTTTGGTACTATTGGTCGTTAAATGTCAAAGTGGACTTAAACTGCATACATTGTATTTTCCAGTGAAATGTGGATAGGGATCTTTGACCTTTGGCTCCTTTGGTACTATTGGTCGTTAAATGTCAAAGTGGACTTAAACTGCATACATTGTAGTTTCCAGAGAAATGTGGATAGGCCCTCCGCAGCATCCTAATTGTAACATGTCTGAAAACTACAAATATATGTAAAATACAAATACCCTTGGCCGTGCAGATGTTTGTTAATTAATTGGTATATAGAAGTGCCATTTTTATTTAGGTTATACCTTAGTGCAATTTGTGGGGGCCCTAATGTGCCGTGTTTTTTTTTGGGAACACTTTACCTTACATCATTATGATATCTGTGAAATTTTTGGTGTTGGTTGTGTTGCCTTTTTAATTTTGATTACATTTAATTCTCTGTTTAAGGTGATTCCGGGTACCCACTTCTACCCTGGCTCATGACGCCTGTGCTGCGGCCCCAGGATGCCTCTCAGGAAGCGTATAACCGTGCGCATCGCAAGACCCGGGCTGTTGTGGAGAGGGCCTTTGGTCTGCTGAAGACACGTTTTCGTTGCCTTGACCATACTGGGGGGGCCCTGCAATATGATCCCAAGAAAGTGATCGACATTATAATGGCATGTGCTGTTTTGCACAATTTTGCCATCATGGAACGTGTCCCACGTTATGTGGACAGCCTGCCCTCTTCAGCCGTCGAGGATGAAGCCGAGAATTTTGAGGGGCCCCCCAGTGAGTCTGGCCAATCTGTTCGAGCCAACCTGATCAGCCAGCATTTTAGTTAACTTTTTTCCCTGTCTCACCATTCTGTATGTCTGTGTTATCCTTTTTGTTACATATGTTGTTTTGCCGTAATGTGGCATTACCTCTAAGTAAAACATTTAGACCTTAATTGTTGCCTAATGTATTTCATGTAGTTTCCTTAGCTTTAGCTTTGCATTGTTACACCTCTTCAAACCAAAATTATCTGGTTTAGCCCAAGCTGTTAAAAATGTCTTCCCACTAAAAACGCCACAAGTATTGTAAGTGAATTTTTTGATTTACTTTGAAAATGAAAAATTATAGTGGTTAACAGAAATCAGTCCACATACATCTGTGGTAACAAATGGATAACATTAAACAAAAAACATCGAGCACATCTACACCTGGAAGTGAGTGGCACAACCAAACAAGGACACCCATTCCAAAGGCCAGCCTAGTCCAGTCATTAATATTGCCTGTGCCCAGGGATATTTGGGCATGGCCATAATGTCACACAAACATGTCTGCAAACAGGAGGAGCACCAACCAAATACATAGGTAAAGCCATAAGTGGCCAGATAAACTCCACATAGACCTATGGCATTGGCTAGTGGCCTTAAGCATTACTCTAAGGAGCTATATGGGAGCAAATACAAAACACAACCTGCCAGAGCAACACAAAATGGATTGTTTGAAACCTCAAAGGACAAGTAAATACAGTGGGGGTTAAGAGAAAAGATGTCCCACACACCCATGGCTTAATAGGGTGGCTGCCCATAATACCCAGGTGGAGGTCCAGGTGGAGGTCCATGGGAATGGGACCTAGCCTGGGCCATGGCAGCATTGTGAATTTGAAACTGCTCCACAATGTTTCTCTGCATATTGGTCATCTCAGCCATGGCTGACTGGATGCCATTACTTGCATTGGCCACGTTGCTGTTGAGGGTACGCAACTCCGCGAGGATGCCCTGTAGACTGGTATGGATGTTCACCATGTCGGCATGCCTTTGCTCACGCTCTGTAACGAGCTGGGCGTCATAAGAGTCCCTTTGTTGGGTCCATAATTGAAGCAGGGCACTCTGCCTCCCCTGGGAAATTGTGGGGCGGCGTAATGGCGTCCGCCGCACAATTACCCTGGCTCTTGGGCGTGCCCTGCCGCGTGGTGTCGTACCCTCAACAGCAACCGGCCTGCTTTGCAAATCCTCAGCAGCAGAGTGAACACTGGGGACTGTAGTGTCAGTCTCCCCATGTGCAAGCACAATGGATGGAGATTCACTCTGCTGCTGAGGATTGGCCAGAGAAACATTATGGAGCAGTTCCAAATTGGGACCCAGGGGGAGTTCATCCGACGTGCCCTGTACGGAGACATCATCATCTTCCTCCATGTCCTGGATCTCTTCCATGAGTGTGCGGGTCTGTAGGGACATATCAAAAAAAAAAGGCTAAGTTTGCGTCCAAATTTTGGATTTCAACAGTTTAACACATTCTTAAGCACTTGTTAGTATTTATGCTACTAAATTAACTTACCGAAAATCTCTGATCTGGGCTCCTATGCTGTACGGACCTGGTAGGCATAACCAAACTGGGGGGTGAGTTTACCCTTGCTGAGGGATCATGCTGGGCTGAAGAAGAGAAAAACAAACCACGTAAACACACACACATAACCTTTTTTAGGATAGGTAATCAAATATAGCTCTATTTGTAATATTATTCAACTCTAGAGCAATGGTGACCTTTGTTCAAACACACGCAAGTTTACATAGGTGCAATGGCTCTGACAAACTGCTAAGTGACCTCAGTTCTAAGTCATGAAGTGTACCCAGTCAGCATACAACTTTCAAGGCACATTTTTGGATTTAGCCTACCATTCGCTAGGTCCGGGGTACTCAAACAATTGTTTGAAACGCCCATTTAAAGGTATGTGGTGAGAGGTGAATGTCTGGCCATGGTGCTGACGCAGGGGGTGTCTAGTTAAAAATAAAGACACTGGTGGAGGGGCTGGAGATTTCAAAGTGCCAACTAATAAAGGCTGCTTGCCCTTGCTGGGCTGGATGGGCCAGAGCTGAGGGGACAGGGATTGGATGGCTAAAGGGGGGAGTTAACGTATTGATGGTGATGGGATGGATGGAGCCAATCTGTTACAAATGTATGGGGCTTATGTGGGGGGGGGGCATGGGGGGACTGTGGCAGATGGGCCAGAGCAGGGGCAGCGGGACACGATTGTGGCCAGAGAGAATTAAAATAAGTTACTGTGTACCTTGCAATGCCACTTCCTGGGCAGTACTTCATATTGCAATGCTATGTTTCACGGAGCCATGACATTGGGCAGGAGACCAACCACTACATGGCCGATCAAGGGGGCAGCTCTGAGCACGTCAACACAGAAGTAACTGAGTGCAGGGCTGTCTGGGCAGGGGTCCTTGAATGTGGTGGCAAGGTCCGCATTGGGACCCCGGGCCGCCAGTTGAGTCTCGCTGCTCTAGGTCACATATGTTTGTGGGTGGCTAATTAAATTGTTAACTCAAACACAACTCACACAACCAAAAGGCAACCCATACATAATGATGTGTGTTTTGTGATTGATTCAAAATATCTCACTTATCTTGCGAAACTTCATGACTTTAACAATACAATTGGACATTTGAACTTTGCCATAATGGCTGTGGGCCTAAATGTGTGATTCCCAGGGACAAAAAGAGGACACAAACAGCCACAGTAGTGCGAGGCCAAGCAAGGCAAACCATAGGGGCATCCCGTTAGCTTGTTACTAGTGAACTGTAGATTATTTAGCAAACAGGCAAACATGCAGATTTAAGAGTACTCACCGTGGGTACGGGTCGGTGAGTCTGTGTCCCTTAGACCAGCATGTCCACCGACCGCGACCGGATGGAGAAGTCCAAGCACAATCTCCTCAGCAGGGGTAAACTCCAATTTAGATGGAAAGCCACCGCCAGTTTTCAGGCTGAAAAGAGAAAATCGTTTGGTACTCAGAAAAGGTGCATACAGTACATCCAAAACATTAGATTTAGCGTAAACATTTAGTTACCTGTAATTATGCCTTTTAATTTCTTTTTGCCGTACAGCATACTTCAGATCAGAGATTTTCTTCTGAATTTGGGACACATCTTTCCTCTCTTCCCCCGCTGCATTTACTTGTCGGAGGATGGTTTCAAACAATTCCATCTTGCGCTGCTTGGTGGTGTGTTTGGATTTGCTCCCATATAGCTCGTCATAGTATAATGTAAGGCCACTAGCCAATGCCATATTTTGGTCATGGGAGAATCTCCCACTCAACTGGCCGCGGCGCAATGTGCGGCCAGATGGTTGGCTTGGCTGCTCCTCCATGTGTGCAGACACATGTGGTGACATTATGGCCTGGGGCTGGGTAGGGGAATGGCCGGATTGGTGGCTTCCCAATGACTGGACTGGACTGGCCAAGGGACTGGGTGTTCTTGCGTGGCTGGCCACCGAACTTCCAGGTGTAGATGTGGTCATGGGGGCAATTCGGGGCCCTCTTGGGGGGCTAGGTTCCCGGCTGGTGCCAGGTCGGGGGCTCTGTTCCCGGCTGGTGCCAGGTCGGGGGCTTCTGGCCCTGGATTGGGTTCGTCGGGCCCTGTAGGGGCTTCTGGCCCTGGATTGGGTTCTTCTGGCCCTGTAGGGGCTTCTGGCCCTGGATTGTGTTCTTCTGGGCCTGTCGGGGCTTCTGGCCCTGGATTGGGATCTGCGGGCCCTGTAGGGGCTTCTGGCCCTGGTTTGGGATCTGCGGGCCCTGTAGGGGCTTCTGGCCCTGGTTTGGGATCTGCGGCCTCTGGATGGGCTTCGGGGCCTGGATGGGGTTCGGGCCCTGGATGGGGTTCGGGCCCTGGCTGGGCTTCGTGCCCTGGATTGGGTTCTTCGCCCTCTGGCTGTGCTTCGGGCCCTGGATGGGGTTCGGGCCCTGCTGCGGGGCATGGGTTTCCGAACTGCCCTACTTGAAGGCATGGCCGGTGTGGGCTCACTGGTGCTGCCTGTTCTGGGGGCAGAGGTGGTGGGTGCTGCAGTTGCCAGCTTTTTGGCTGCAGGAGGGGCACGGGGCTTGGGGCCCCTTTTTTTGGTACCTGAGGGTCCAGGGTCCCTTGGTGGGGCCGAGGTGGGAGTCTTGGATCTCAGTTTTTGGCCAGCTTGCTGGGACCTTGTGGTGGGGCCCTCCGCGGTCTTGCTTGCCTGGGGTCGCTTGCTCATCGCCTTTTTTGGTGCCATCGTACACAAATGCTCAAAGAGAATGAGCTTTGGGTGCAGGGACCTTTAAATAATGAGCCCAGCGTGTGACGCCTATGCGCACGACTACGCGCTCGTACGAACGTACGTTCGAGCGGAACCAGGAAACCGCTGGGGTTTCACTTATCTGCTGCCTGGAAGAAGCCTAAAGATGGCGCCCACTATCTTCACCCGTCAACAGGAAGAGATCCTCATGCTGGTAAGTGGCTGCCTGTGCATTTTAATAGAATAGTCAATGATGGCCTAAATGTAAATGATGCGTTGGGAACTAGTTTGGGGTCTCTTAATGTTTAATCACTGGCTCCTCACACTTCATCCTCAAGGGCCGAGCCTGGCCACGTTTTCACCTGTCTATGCTGATGTCCTAATTCGGCCAATTGCTCCGGCTTAGCAACAGTTAATTAACCTGTGGAGTAGCGGGGCGAGCTGTCAAACCTGGCCTGTCTCGGACCTTGATGCGGATGTTTGAGGAACACTGTTTTCCTAAGCCATAAAAACACAACGGGAAGCCACACACGTGGTCCAAAAGCCTAAGCATTAGGCTACATCTTGGATGTTTAAACCATCCTAACATGCCATAGATGCAGGTGGCCTGATTCTTGATGTTGGCTATTATCTGTATGTACATGGTGTGTGATACATATAACATAAGACCAGACTGTCAATCACAGTCAACGTCCTCTTTAAGGCACTCCCCAAAAATGGCGGCCACTCGAAATGTGTGTGTTAATGACATTAAATTCTCAACTTGTGATGCAACACATATGGGTCTGTGTGTAAAAGTAAAAGCTCTGTGTCCATTATGTTTTTCAGATCATGCTTCAGCGCCGGTATGACTTCGCGCCCAATGTGTGCGAGAAAAGGGACATCACCCGGGAGATCATCGCCGAGATCCACCGTGTGACCAGCACCACCTTCACTCACACCCAGATAATGCAGCATTGGTCGGACCTGAAGCGTCTGCACATGCCCCGGGTGCGGAGGTTTTTTGGGATCCATTTCCCAAGTAAGTACAAAGCAATTGCATGGTATATGTTCCAAATGTCTAAGTTATGCCTTTATTTATAATGACTTTTCTTTGGTAGTGTTGGAAATGGATTTCAGAATTCGCCGCACCCGGAGACGTACAGGCCGACCAGTGCTGCATGACTCTGCATCTGTGAGTGAAGGTGGTGGATCTCCCGGGCGACGGACCTACCCCTCCTCTGTGGCCTCCTCAGACCAGCCCCTGGACCTTACCACAGAGGAGGGGCCAAGGCGCGTGGGCGTGGAGTCATACCTGGCCACGCATGGGGAAGGCTCTGGTATGTCACTCTTCATGTATAGGCACAAAGATATACATGGCAGGCCAAAAACTAAGTTATCCTTTATTATGTATTTGTAGAAGCTTCAGGAGCGGGTGAGATAGTGGAGGAGGAGGCAGCAGAGATGCGGGAAGTCGATCCTGGCGAAGGTGAGTGATGTCAGCCAGACTGGGAGCCAGATATGTTGGGAATAGTGACTCTATACAAGTACTAACCAAATGTCACATGTTTCTCCAGGGACTTCTTCACAGCAGAGCCAGGACCAAGGGCAGCCTGTTGGCCCCAACCAGCCATCTGTCGGCCACCAACTCCGTAAGTCTCCATGCCATTATTCATATTAATGTTTGCTTAGCTAATAACACACACATAACTAAAGGCGTAGCCAATGTGTAGTTCACACTTTAATGTGGGCACTTCGTTAGCTTAAAGAGGACCCTAACTAGTATTAAGAACCAAAGACTTAGCCATCACACTGTACCTACAGATTAGAAACATGGAAAAACACCCTTCACCCATCTAATGCATGTTATTAGACAGAACAAAACCAATATTGGGGAATATGGAATGCACAATATTTACAGGCAGCATGGGATACAGATTGAAAAAAGGAAGGTGCTGCCATGCATTGTGTGAGTGATGACCTTTCCCTCAACCCAGCTATGCTCTGGATTCCCAACGCACCACTGTAACCTACTCCCCTGTACTTTATCCAACTCTCCACTCCTCATTAAGTGTTATGCTTCAGAGTCCAGATGGCGGCGCTGTAATCCCCAAAAAACCCTAAATAACTTTGAGGTGGTGCAGAATCATTTGTGAATAGTTTTTGGTTTTCATTAAATAATGTTGAAGGTCCGGTTTAAGGAGTTTAAACACTTACCTGTGGGAAATGCATTAACTGTATCCCTTTGAAGAAGGACATATGTCATGCATTTACATGTATTTGATTAACCTTAAATCTATTTCCAGCATACAAACCGGTCTGGGACTCCTATTTATGTTTCTTTCTCTATTGGTTACAGGGATGATCCCCCAAACCTTGGCGGGAAAAAAAAAAAGAATTAAGGAGTTGGTGGCCGAGCTGCTGGCCATACAGGCGACGTTGGGGCCAACAGATGAAGAAGACGAGGAGGATTAGTGCCCTTGGTCCTGGCTCCTTTCTTCAAGTTGTTTTTAAATGGTTCCAAATTTTTAAACTTTTTTTATTGTTTTGGTGAAAAACCAAAAAAGTTGTTTTTAAAAAAAAAAAAAAAAAAAAAAAAAAAAAAAAAGTGTTTTCCTGTTAAAAAAATACCAAATCATTTTATGTGTTTTTACTTGCCCAAAAAAAAAAAAAGTTTTTACAATTATTCCCAAAAAAACTAAGAAAATATTTAAAATAAATTATATTTTAAGCCTTCCGAAATGTGTCTTTTCTAATATGCACACACCCAAAAAATTACACAAACCAGAAACAACACACTTAGAAACATATAGACATATGTAAATTATGTGATATTCTTACGTTTTAGGGACCGAGAAATGAAGTGGGATGCAGCCGCTACGGGGTTTAGGTAAGTTTGAGGGACCGAGAAATGAAGTTGGATGCAAGCGCTAAGGGGTTTAGGTAAGTTTGAGGGACCGAGAAATGAAGTTGGATGCAGCCGCTAAGGGGTTTAGGTAAGTTTGAGGGACCGAGAAATGAAGTTGGATGCAGCCGCTAAGGGGTTTAGGTAAGTTTGAGGGACCGAGAAATGAAGTTGGATGCAGCCGCTAAGGGGTTTAGGTAAGTTTGAGGGACCGAGAAATGAAGTTGGATGCAGCCGCTAAGGGGTTTAGGTAAGTTTGAGGGACCGAGAAATGAAGTTGGATGCAAGCGCTAAGGGGTTTAGGTAAGTTTGAGGGACCGAGAAATGAAGTTGGATGCAAGCGCTAAGGGGTTTAGGTAAGTTTGAGGGACCGAGAAATGAAGTGGGATGCAGCCGCTAAGGGGTTTAGGTAAGTTTGAGGGACCGAGAAATGAAGTGGGATGCAAGCGCTAAGGGGTTTAGGTAAGTTTGAGGGACCGAGAAATGAAGTGGGATGCAAGCGCTAAGGGGTTTAGGTAAGTTTGAGGGACCGAGAAATGAAGTGGGATGCAAGCGCTAAGGGGTTTAGGTAAGTTTGAGGGACCGAGAAATGAAGTTGGATGCAAGCGCTAAGGGGTTTAGGTAAGTTTGAGGGACCGAGAAATGAAGTTGGATGCAAGCGCTAAGGGGTTTAGGTAAGTTTGAGGGACCGAGAAATGAAGTGGGATGCAAGCGCTAAGGGGTTTAGGTAAGTTTGAGGGACCGAGAAATGAAGTGGGATGCAAGCGCTAAGGGGTTTAGGTAAGTTTGAGGGACCGAGAAATGAAGTTGGATGCAGCCGCTAAGGGGTTTAGGTAAGTTTGAGGGACCGAGAAATGAAGTGGGATGCAGCCGCTAAGGGGTTTAGGTAAGTTTGAGGGACCGAGAAATGAAGTTGGATGCAGCCGCTAAGGGGTTTAGGTAAGTTTGAGGGACCGAGAAATGAAGTTGGATGCAGCCGCTAAGGGGTTTAGGTAAGTTTGAGGGACCGAGAAATGAAGTTGGATGCAAGCGCTAAGGGGTTTAGGTAAGTTTGAGGGACCGAGAAATGAAGTTGGATGCAAGCGCTAAGGGGTTTAGGTAAGTTTGAGGGACCGAGAAATGAAGTTGGATGCAGCCGCTACGGGGTTTAGGTAAGTTTGAGGGACCGAGAAATGAAGTGGGATGCAGCCGCTAAGGGGTTTAGGTAAGTTTGAGGGACCGAGAAATGAAGTTGGATGCAGCCGCTACGGGGTTTAGGTAAGTTTGAGGGACCGAGAAATGAAGTGGGATGCAGCCGCTAAGGGGTTTAGGTAAGTTTGAGGGACCGAGAAATGAAGTTGGATGCAAGCGCTAAGGGGTTTAGGTAAGTTTGAGGGACCGAGAAATGAAGTTGGATGCAAGCGCTAAGGGGTTTAGGTAAGTTTGAGGGACCGAGAAATGAAGTTGGATGCAAGCGCTAAGGGGTTTAGGTAAGTTTGAGGGACCGAGAAATGAAGTTGGATGCAAGCGCTAAGGGGTTTAGGTAAGTTTCTGGTTGAGGGTGCGCATGCGCAAGATCTTATATCCAGAGGCTAAAGCAAGTAATTGGAAGAGCTTGACGATGGAAGCTGCCGAAAAAACAGGCTGCCGCCGCAACAGGTGAGCACATGAACGTGATTTTTACGATTGGCAACTGACTGAGGCAAGTTCGGGAGATATCATACGAACGGACGTATCTTTTAGGATAGAAACGTATTTGCTTATTGAATCACTCGCAAGTTCATACGAACGCACGAGCGGACGTGAAAAATAGGATGATCGTGAGCAAAATCCAAGCTGTTACATGTTTCTTTGAATCAACCCAATAGTGTTACATGACGTTTTGTAATAGGAAGAGTTGGAGGAGGGGAAAAGGTATGGCGAGAGAGGATAACATTTTAAGGACAAAGTACAGAGTCTTGCGGTCTCTTTGCTTTGGGTATCTGAACGGACAACATGTGAGACATGTAGGAGATTGCCACATGGCCAGTATGGTGGGGGTTGGGTGAGAGAGACAAAGACCCTAGGTTGATTAGCCTGCTGCATTTTCCTATGGACACTGCTTACATTCCTGCTTTGCAACTTCATATCAAATTTACACCATTAATATTATATTTCTGTAATGTAATCAGCTCTATTTATATTAAATCCATTTATTGATTTTTGGTTTCGGCCAATACTTTGCTTAAATTACTATAGCTGAGATCAGATTCTGGATGGCCCAAAACAGTCCTTGTTAAGGGAAACAAGGGAAAGAAATATCACAAATAATGATATTTTACACCCAGGTGTTAACACCTCCCCATATAGGCCTCTAACACGCTAACACCCATAAAAATGAATATCTTTTTTTTTTTACTTATGTATGTATTTCTAAATTTTTTGTATTATGTTACTGTTTTGAGTGTTTTCCTTTTTGTGCCCATTTTTTGCAGCCCTCTAGCCCTTGCTACCCCCATTTTACAGCCATTATTGGCCAAATTGGGGGTGGGGGGCACCCAGGCAGAAAATAACAGAAAGCCAAAAGAAATACATAAATACATTTAAAAAATGCACAAAATGGGGTAGGGAAAGTAATCTAAATGATCACAGAAAGCAAAAAAAAAATTAAATACATGCATGTGGGTTTTTTTATATTTTTGGTAATTTTTTGCCATTTTTGGTTAGATTTAAAATTTATCTAACGAAGAATAACCTGACTTTATTTTTTAAATTGTATTTTCTTCAGTTTTAACTGTCTTTCTAAATACGGCTTTTTCATTTCCTCCCATTTACCAATGAAACTGCCTGTGGGTCTATTTGTTTTGGTAATTTTTTGGCATTTTTGGTTAGATCCAATTCAATTATCATATCAAATTAAGGATAGTCTGGCTTTTTATTCTTCTGTTTCAATCTTTTTATTGTTATTTTTTTATATAAATGTTGAACAGCATGACATATTGTTCTTTTACAAATAAAGAGATCACAGAATACAAGTTGTCATTCTTAATAAACTTGAACATACATACATAGCATCATAAGTAAACCGCTAAGGCACAATATGGGTGTAGCGAGGCTTCTAAGAAGTACTTGCGCATGGGCATGAGCCACTTAAAATTAACATTTATTCACTTATGAGCATCTTTACTCAATTTGACGGACAGGAGGATTATCTCCTCCTGCCTCGAGCTCCTTGCACTGCCACCCCTCCAGCGCCAGGGGAGGGGTTAAGGGGGACTGGGGGCCTGGGTAAGGGAGGGTGGCGGATTATTGAGGGGGGGGGGATTGGGGGAAAAAAGAAAGAAAAAAAAAACAAAATTGAGAAGGTTTGTATGCCTTCACTGCAGCAAAGCCTCTCTCAGCTCTGGAAATGAGTACTCCACTCAAGGGCTCCAGATCTTCATGAATTTCTCATGGGAATCATTCAGGATGCTGGTCAGTTTTTCGTTAATAAAGATACCATTCAGCCTCTTTTTCACCATCTGGAAGGGGACATTTCCTTTCTTCCATGAGCTAGCAATAGCTAATTTTGCCGCTAGCATAACTTGGGTCAGTAAGGCATGTTGAAGCTTAGTAATGCCGTCCGGCTTCACATGCAGCAGGGCAACCCAGGGGTCCCGTCGCAAGTTATTGTGCAGAAGAGTGTACAGTAGGCCAAAAACCCGAGACCAAAACCTCTTGACTAGAGATGAGCGAACTTTTGAAAAATTCGATTCGGCTGATTCGCCGAATTTTCTGACAAAATTTGTTTCGGTCCGAATTTATTCGCGATGAATCGCTATTAAAACAGCTATTTCTGAGCCTCCTAGAGAGTTGTAAACTATTCTACCTTGCTGTAACACACATAGGATGCGTGCTGGGTTAGTGAAATAATACTGTAAATAATTAGGATCAGAGGCATCGCTAATAGAATCACATCGCAAGTGCCATCACTATGAGGGGCCCCTATAGTGCCTGAAAAACACACCCTGGAGCTGGCAGCAGCAGGAGCCCAAACATTGGCTCAAAGAGACACTGGAGTTGGCAGCAGGAGCAGCAGGAGGCCAAAAATTGGCTGAATGACACCCTGGAGTTGCAAGCAGCAGCAGCAGGAGCCCAAACATTGCTTAAAAGAGACACTGGAGCTGGCAGCAGCAGCAGCAGGAGGTCAAAATTGCTTGAAAGACACACTGGAGTTGGCAGCAGCAGCAGCAGGAGCCCAAACATTGCTTGAAAGACACAGTGGAGTTGGCAGCAGGAGCCCAAACATTGCTTGAAAGACACAGTGGAGTTGGCAGCAGGAGCCCAAAAAATTGGCTGAATGACACCCTGGAGTTGCAAGCAGCAGCAGCAGGAGCCCAAACATTGCTTAAAAGAGACACTGGAGTTGGCAGCAGCAGCAGGAGGCCAAAATAGCTTGAAAGACACACTGGAGTTGGCAGCAGCAGCAGCAGGAGCCCAAACATTGCTTGAAAGACACACTGGAGTTGGCAGCAGGAGCCCACAAATTGGCCTGAAGACACACTGGAGTTGCAAGCAGCAGCAGCAGCAGCAGGAGCCCAAAATTGCCAGAAAGACACACCCTGGAGTTGGCAGCAGCATTAAGAGATACAGATTAACATATACAGATTTTCGGCACAGATATCTTATCCGAAGATTATTAATAAAAAGTAAGAGTAACGTAAAGCAATTTCTCAATAATTACTTGTGGTCTGATGCAGAGGAATGTCTGTAACTGGAGAGCAGCACCTTAAATCTGTTTTGCACGATCCATATTTCTTTAGTGTTGGTCTGGCCCCATGATCAATCTACTCTAATGCATCAGGCATTGGTGGGTGGAAATCTTGGCTGATCCATGATTCATTTCCACGCAGGCCAGTCTCTGAAAAAAAAAACATTTTTGAAGCATACTAGAGCACATTGAATTGCTCTCATCAGAGCATCACTTACGCATATCTAAGAGTTTCAACATTTTGTTCGTGTTAAAGTCTTCAGGGCCTAGTTACTAAAGACCATAGATAGTTATACACCTGCTGCTCTTTTCGACAAATCCTGTTTTAAGTGTAGTGTAGCGTTTTGTCCTCCCCTCATATACGCACTAAGTATGTCAGGCAGAGAAGTGGCAGGATGAGCACAGAGAAGTTGCAGAGGCCTAAATTCATCAAGCAGAGGTTGCAGCAGACTAGGGGTGAGTGGCAGCAGGAGTCTCAGTGAGAGGACTGATCTCCCGGGATCAGCTAGCGGTCGTGTCTTGACCAGCAACCCATCTGCCATCATCCATTGGTTAACACGATCATCCACTGCATCACAAGTGACATCTGACACCCCCAGTCAACTGTTGTATGTTATGCTTTGGGTTCAGCTCCACTATTCAGTGAGGACGATCTGATAATCAGAAAAATCAGCAGCTACTGCCCAGCCAAGAAGTGGAGGAGACACTCGCCGCTTCTTCCACTAGGCGGGCAAGTAGTGATGAGGAGAGTGGCGTGGGAGGTGGTGTTGCAAGCGTTTTGGCTTCTTAAGCAGACACTGTTGAGGAACCTGAGGAGGACATCAGTGAGTTTTGACGGCACTTTTAAAGGCTTGGAGTGATGGAGAGTGACAGATTTAGCTGCCAGCATGGTGGCAGAAGGGGAAAGTATGGAGGCAAATGTGCTCGGGGTAGACCACTTGCGCGGCAGGCTATCTTCCCAGGAGGTAGTGGAAGAGGGTCCCTGGAGTTGGCGGCGGCGGTGGCAGCAGCAGCAGTGAATTAGTGCGGACTGTTGGTAGGAAAAATCAGCTACAAGGCCATGTGGCAGTTTTTCATCAAGCATCCGCAGGAGGTTAACATGGCTATATGAAAGATGTGTAGGCAGAAGGTGAAGTGTGGCCAGGGTCCCAATGTTGGACCCACAGCCCTTCGTCAACATTTGCAGCGTCACCATAAAGTGGCCTGGGAAAGTTGGCTCCAAAGTGGTGGTCCAGCCTGCTGCATTACCCAGTGGCATGCCGCTCCCTGTTCCAGCCAGCCAAGGCTCCACCACCTCCTGTGTGTCATACCCATCCTCTGTCGCTCCAGATGCTCCTCCTCCTCTTAATCTGAGTCAGTCATTCCGCCAGAAATCCATTGGTCAAGCCATGTCCAAGAGACAACAGTATGTGCCCACTCATCCAACGTACAGAAGCTAAATGTGCTCCTGTATAAGTTGCTGGTGCTGCAGTCCCTCCCTTTTGAGTTGGTGGACCTTTCAGAGAACTGATGGCTTGTGCCGAGCGGAGGTGGAGAGTCCCATGCTGTTATTTCTTTGCGAAGAAGGCAGGTACAATTTTGTTGAACAGAAGGTGGGCCAGTCCTTTAGCCTGTCAGTGTGTACCAAAGTGCACAGCAGTGCCTACGTCTGGAGCTGTAACTACGGTCAGGGACAATACATATCCTTTAAGGACTACTGGGTGATTGTGGTTCCTGCACAACCACAACAGCAACTTGAACAGGTCCCTCCGCTGTGGCCTCCACGCTCCTAGGCCTTTGTGCCTGTGACAGTGCACTTGCACTTAGCAATGGTGTCACAGAAAAAAGTGGCTAATTGTCAATTACATATTAATAGTTAACATTTATCTTATTTGAACATATTTATGATAATAACATATAATAACATAATATAGCAACAATAACATCTAACATGATAACAGTAACATATAAAATGTATTTATTTATTTTTTTTGGATTTTTTGTTGTTTTCATATATTGTATTTTTTTAAAACACACACACACACACACATATATATATATATATATATATATATATATATTTTTTTTTTTTTTTTTTTTTTTATTATTTTTTTTTTTTTTTTGAATTGTTTTAAATATTTTTTTTCCATTGTCTTTTTTTAATATTTTGTGAATTTTTGTACAAATGTTTTTTTTTTTTTGTATTTTGTTTTTTCTAAATATTTTTTTTTTCCCAGTGCCCTTCCAGCCTACCATGTGTGCAGGACACGGCGGTTTCACGCTGTTCTTCACATGGTTTGCCTTGAGCCACAGAGCCACACATGGGAGGAACTGCTAAAAATGAGAACTCAATAAATTAAATCATGGCTTACTCCACGAAAACTGCAAATGGGACCCATGGTGACTGACACTGGGAAGAACATCTTGTCTGCGCTGCGACAAGGAAGCCTGAGCCATGCGTCCTGCCATGGTACACGTGTTCAATCTAGTTGTCAAGCGTTTTCTGAAGTCTTCCCCCCATCTGCAAGACATCCTAACAACGGGAAGGAAACTTTGCATGCACTTCAGCCACTCCTACACCGCCAAGCACACCCTTCTTGAGCTTCAGCGTCAGAACGCTATCCCCAAACATAGTCTGATTTGCGATGTTTCCACCCGTTGGAATTCCACCCTCCATATGCAGGATCGACTAGGAACAGAGAAAAGCCATCACGGATTTCTTGATGATCCAAACGGATAGGGGGACTCCCCTGTATAACTTCAATGTAAACCAGTGGCAGCTCATATGTGACACCTGCCATTTGCTCAGGCCCTTTGAGGAAGCTACTTTATTAGTCAGTCGCCAGGACTATGAGATGAACGATGAGATTCCACTGCTTCATGTACTACAACACATGTTGGAAACCATGGCTGGTCAGGGCACTAGAGACATGGCACATACATTTCACAGCCACATGAAGCCTGTGGGGGCAGAAGTGGAGGAGGAGGAGGGGGTGGGGCACAGCGAAGCACAGTTTAGGTTTGACAAAATGACCATTTTATCTAGTCATCTGACAGGAGAGGAGGAGCAGGAGCAGCCACAGGAGCTAGAGGAAGGCGAGACAGAGGACCCAGACACACCGTGGCAGTTTGCAGTGGAGATGGAGACAGGTAGTCCCTCCGAGTCACTTTCACAAATGGCACGATGCATGCTCACATGCTTGCGTAGTGACCACAGAATTGTCTCCATTTGTCAGCGGGATGACTTCTGGCTCTCCACCTTATTGGACCCTCGCTTCTGGCACAAAATGGGGGCATTTTTTACACCCACTGAGAGGGAGGACAAACTGACCTACTACAGAGACATCCTACATAGTCAGTTGGGCGATGTCTATCTGCGCCATGGTCCATACTCTTGCAGGTCTGACTCGGGGGGACCTCTGCGCTCACCTTCCACTGCCATGGCTGCCGGGGGGGGGGGGTGGCAGCAGCAGCTCCATCAGCAGCAGCCTCAGTCTTCAGTCGCTAATGAGTAGCTTTCTACACCTGCATAGTGAGTCTACTCATGAGCAGCAGGAAGACCTGGAGCAGGACCTGAACCAGCAGGTCATGTCATACCTTGACATGACCATGCCAACACACCTTGAGGATCCGCTGGACTTCTGGGAAGCCAAACTTGACTTGTGGCCGCAACTAGCAGAGTTTGCCCTGGAAAAGCTGTCCTGCCCGGCCAGTAGTTGATTTAGATGGCAACTGGGCTGCTCTATATTATGCTGCAAAATGGCAAATTTACCTCACAGTATAAGCTATTGCCCCTCAGATTTACACAGGGGCTGCTCTATATAATGCTGCAAAATGGCAAATTTACCTCACAGTATAAGCTATTGCCCCTCAGATTTACACAGGGCCTGCTCTATATTATGCTGCAAAATGGCAAATTT
This sequence comes from Gastrophryne carolinensis, assembly GCA_027917425.1. Classification (NCBI taxonomy): domain Eukaryota; kingdom Metazoa; phylum Chordata; class Amphibia; order Anura; family Microhylidae; genus Gastrophryne; species Gastrophryne carolinensis. The sequence continues at coordinate 292,663,497 of CM051234.1, forward strand.
ACCTCACAGTATAAGCTATTGCCCCTCAGATCTACACAGGGGCTGCTCTATATTATGCTGCAAAATGGCAAATTTACCTCACAGTATAAGCTATTGCCCCTCAGATCTACCCAGGGGCTGCTCTATATTATGCTGCAAAATGGCAAATTTACCTCACAGTATAAGCTATTGCCCCTCAGATTTACACAGGGGCTGCTCTATATAATGCTGCAAAATGGCAAATTTACCTCACAGTATAAGCTATTGCCCCTCAGATTTACACAGGGCCTGCTCTATATTATGCTGCAAAATGGCAAATTTACCACACAGTATAAGCTATTGCCCCTCAGATTTACACAGGGCCTGCTCTATATTATGCTGCAAAATGGCAAATTTACCTCACAGTATAAGCTATTGCCCCTCAGATTGACACAGGAGATGCTCTATATAATGCTACAAAACCAAGAGCGGATTTAACTCACACAATATAACCTATCTCTCAGGTTTATATAGGGACTGCTCTATGTAATGGTGCAAAACCATGAATTTACCTCATAATATAAACAATTGCCCCCCAGATTTACTCAGGGGCTGCTCCATATAATGGTGCAAAACAGGGCAAATGTATTGTCCAATATAAACTATTGCTGCTCTGATTTACACAGGAGGGCCACTCTAAAGAATGGTGAAACATGGCGAATTTAGCTCACAATATAACATAGATTGCAAAATGAGATTTTCAGACAGGGCCTGCTCTATAAAATGGCAATTTTACCTCACAATATAAACTATTGCTCCTCAGATTTACACAGTGGGCTTCTGTACAGCTCAGGCTGAAGCACGCTTATTTAGTATAACAGACGGGGTGCTCGTTGCAATTTTGGGATACCCCAGGCACAGGTTTAATGTCAGCAGACAGAAAGCAATGCAAAATTAAATAACTTAGTACAGCTCAGGCTGAAACACGCTTATTTAGTATAACAGACGGGGTGCTCTTTGCAATTTTGGGATACCCCAGGCACAGGTTTAATGTCAGCAGACAGAAAGCAATGCAAAATTAAATAACTTAGTACAGCTCAGGCTGAAGCACGCTTATTTAGTATAACAGACGGGGTGTTCTTTGCAATTTTGGGATACCCCAGGCAGCGGTGGGTGTAATTTCAGCAGACAGAATTCAATGCACACCTAAAGCAATTAGCAAAAAACAGGCTGAAACAGGCCTGCTTAGTATAACTTGCGGGGTGGGTAGTTGAGATTTTGGGATACCCCAGTCCCCAGTGTAAGTTGAACAGACAGAATTCAATGCACACCTAAAGCAATTAGTAAAACTCAGACTGACACAGGCCTGCTTAGTATAACTTGTGGGGTGGGTAGTTGAGATTTTGGGATACCCCAGGCAGCGGTGGGTGTAATTTCAGCAGACAGAATTCAATGCACACCTAAAGCAATTAGTAAAACTCAGGCTGACACAGGCCTGCTTAGTATAACTTGCCGGGTTGGGTAGTTGAGATTTTGTGATACCCCAGTCCCCAGTGTAAATTGGACAGAATTCAATGCACACCTAAAGCAATTAGTAAAACTCAGGCTGACACAGGCCTGTTTAATATAACTTGTGGGGTGGGTAGTTGAGATTTTGGGATACCCCAGGCAGCGGTGGGTGTAATTTCAGCAAACAGAATTCAATGCACACCTAAAGCAATTAGCAAAAAACAGGCTGAAACAGGCCTGCTTAGTATATCTGGCGGGTAGTTGAGATTTTGGGATACCCCAGTCCCCAGTGTAATTTCAGCAGACAGAATTCAATGCACACCTAAAGCAATTAGCAAAAAACAGGCTGAAACAGGCCTGCTTAGTATAACTTGCAGGGTGGGTAGTTGAGATTTTGGGATACCCCAGGCAGCGGTGGGTGTAATTTGAACAGACAGAATTCAATGCACACCTAAAGCAATTAGTAAAACTCAGACTGACACAGGCCTGCTTAGTATAACTGGCGGGGTGGGTAGTTGAGATTTTGGGATACCCCAGGCAGCGGTGGGTTTAATTTCAGCAGACAGAATTAAATGCACACCTAAAGCAATTAGCAAAACTCAGGCTGACACAGGCCTGCTAAGTATAACTTGCGGGGTGGGTAGTTGATATTTTGGGATACCCCAGTCCCCAGTGTAATTTCAGCAGACAGAATTCAATGCACACCTAAAGCAATTAGCAAAAAACAGGCTGAAACAGGCCTGCTCAGTATAACTTGCAGGGTGGGTAGTTGAGATTTTGGGATACCCCAGGCAGCGGTGGGTGTAATGTGAACAGACAGAATTCAATGCACACCTAAAGCAATTAGTAAAACTCAGACTGACACAGGCCTGCTTAGTATAACTGGCGGGGTGGGTAGTTGAGATTTTGGGATACCCCAGGCAGCGGTGGGTTTAATTTCAGCAGACAGAATTAAATGCACACCTAAAGCAATTAGCAAAACTCAGGCTGACACAGGCCTGCTAAGTATAACTTGCGGGGTGGGCAGTTGAGATTTTGTGATACCCCAGTCCCCAGTGTAATTTGAACAGACAGAATTCAATGCACACCTAAAGCAATTAGCAAAAGACAGGCTGACACAGGCCTGCTTAGTACAACTTGCGGGGTGGGTAGTTGAGATTTTGGGATACCCCAGTCCCCAGTGTAATTTGAACAGACAGAATTCAATGCACACCTATAGCAATTAGTAAAACTCAGGCTGACACAGGCCTGCTTAGTATAACTTGCGGGGAGGGTAGTTGAGATTTTGGGATACCCCAGTCCCCAGTGTAATTTGAACAGACAGAATTCAATGCACACCTAAAGCAATTAGTAAAACTCAGGCTGACACAGACCTGTTTAGTATAACTGGCGGGGTGGGTAGTTGAGATTTTGTGATACCCCAGTCCCCAGTGTAATTTGAACAGACAGAATTCAATGCACACCTAAAGCAATTAGTAAAACTCAGGCTGACACAGGCCTGTTTAATATAACTTGCGGGGTGGGTAGTTGAGATTTTGGGATACCCCAGGCAGCGGTGGGTGTAATTTGAACAGACAGAATTCAATGCACACCTAAAGCAATTAGCAAAAAACAGGCTGAAACAGGCCTGCTTAGTATAACTTGTGGGGTGGGTAGTTGAGATTTTGGGATACCCCAGGCAGCGGTGGGTGTAATTTCAGCAGACAGAATTCAATGCACACCTAAAGCAATTAGTAAAACTCAGGCTGACACAGGCCTGCTTAGTATAACTTGCAGGGTGGGTAGTTGAGATTTTGGGATACCCCAGTCCCCAGTGTAATTTGAACAGACAGAATTCAATGCACACCTAAAGCAATTAGTAAAACTCAGGCTGACACAGACCTGTTTAGTATAACTGGCGGGGTGGGTAGTTGAGATTTTGTGATACCCCAGTCCCCAGTGTAATTTGAACAGACAGAATTCAATGCACACCTAAAGCAATTAGTAAAACTCAGGCTGACACAGGCCTGTTTAATATAACTTGTGGGGTGGGTAGTTGAGATTTTGGGATACCCCAGGCAGCGGTGGGTGTAATTTCAGCAAACAGAATTCAATGCACACCTAAAGCAATTAGCAAAAAACAGGCTGAAACAGGCCTGCTTAGTATATCTGGCGGGGCGAGTAGTTGAGATTTTGGGATACCCCAGTCCCCAGTGTAATTTCAGCAGACAGAATTCAATGCACACCTAAAGCAATTAGCAAAAAACAGGCTGAAACAGGCCTGCTTAGTATAACTTGCAGGGTGGGTAGTTGAGATTTTGGGATACCCCAGGCAGCGGTGGGTGTAATTTGAACAGACAGAATTCAATGCACACCTAAAGCAATTAGTAAAACTCAGACTGACACAGGCCTGCTTAGTATAACTGGCGGGGTGGGTAGTTGAGATTTTGGGATACCCCAGGCAGCGGTGGGTTTAATTTCAGCAGACAGAATTAAATGCACACCTAAAGCAATTAGTAAAACTCAGGCTGACACAGGCCTGCTAAGTATAACTTGCGGGGTGGGTAGTTGAGATTTTGGGATACCCCAGTCCCCAGTGTAATTTGAACAGACAGAATTCAATGCACACCTAAAGCAATTAGTAAAACTCAGGCTGACACAGACCTGTTTAGTATAACTGTCGGGGTGGGTAGTTGAGATTTTGTGATACCCCAGTCCCCAGTGTAATTTGAACAGACAGAATTCAATGCACACCTAAAGCAATTAGTAAAACTCAGGCTGACACAGGCCTGTTTAATATAACTTGCGGGGTGGGTAGTTGAGATTTTGGGATACCCCAGGCAGCGGTGGGTGTAATTTGAACAGACAGAATTCAATGCACACCTAAAGCAATTAGCAAAAAACAGGCTGAAACAGACCTGCTTAGTATAACTTGCACGGTGGGTAGTTGAGATTTTGGGATACCGCAGTCACCAGTGCAAGTTGAACAGACAGAATTCAATGCACACCTAAAGCAATTAGTAAAACTCAGGCGTCTGACACAGGCCTGCTTAGTATAACTTGCGGGGTGGGTAGTTGAGATTTTGGGATACCCCAGTCCCCAGTGTAATTTGAACAGACAGAATTCAATGCACACCTAAAGCAATTAATAAAACTCAGGCTGACACAGACCTGTTTAGTATAACTGGCGGGGTGGGTAGTTAAGATTTTGTGATACCCCAGTCCCCAGTGTAATTTGAACAGACAGAATTCAATGCACACCTAAAGCAATTAGTAAAACTCAGGCTGACACAGGCCTGTTTAATATAACTTGCAGGGTGGGTAGTTGAGATTTTGGGATACCCCAGGCAGCGGTGGGTGTAATTTGAACAGACAGAATTCAATGCACACCTAAAGCAATTAGCAAAAAACAGGCTAAAACAGGCCTGCTTAGTATAACTTGCGGGGTGGGTAGTTGAGATTTTGGGATACCGCAGTCCCCAGTGCAAGTTGAACAGACAGAATTCAATGCACACCTAAAGCACTTAGTAAAACTCAGGCGTCTGACACAGGCCTGCTTAGTATAACTTGCGGGGTGGGTAGTTGAGATTTTGGGATACCCCAGTCCCCAGTGTAATTTGAACAGACAGAATTCAATGCACACCTAAAGCAATTAGTAAAACTCAGGCTGACACAGGCCTGTTTAGTATATCTGGCGGGGTGGGTAGCTGAGATTTTGGGATACCCCAGGCAGCGGTGGGTGTAATTTCAGCAGACAGAATTCAATGCACACCTAAAGCAATTAGTAAAACTCAGGCTGACACAGGCCTGGTTAGTTTAACTGGCGGGGTGGGTAGTTGAGATTTTGGGATACCCCAGTCCCCAGTGTAATTTGAACAGACAGAATTCAATGCACACCTAAAGCAATTAGTAAAACTCAGGCTGACACAGGCCTGCTTAGTATAACTTGCGGGGTGGGTAGCTGGGATTTTGGGATACCCCAGGCAGCAGTGGGTTTAATTTCAGCAGACAGAATTCAATGCACACCTAAAGCAATTAGTAAAACTCAGGCTGACACAGGCCTGCTTAGTATAACTGGCGGGGTGGGTAATTGAGATTTTGGGATACCCCAGTCCCCAGTGTAATTTGAACAGACAGAATTCAATGCACACCTAAAGCAATTAGTAAAACTCAGGCTGACACAGGCCTGCTTAGTATAACTTGCGGGGTGGGTAGTTGAGATTTTGGGATACCCCAGTCCCCAGTGCAAGTTGAACAGACAGAATTCAATGCACACCTAAAGCAATTAGTAAAACTCAGGTTGGGATACCCCAGGCAGCGGTGGGTGTAATTTGAACAGACAGAATTCAATGCACACCTAAAGCAATTAGCAAAAAACAGGCTGAAACAGGCCTGCTTAGTATAACTTGCGGGGTGGGTAGTTGAGATTTTGGGATACCCCAGTCCCCAGTGCAAGTTGAACAGACAGAATTTAATGCACACCTAAAGCAATTAGTAAAACTCAGGTTGACACAGGCCTGCTTAGTATATCTGGCGGGGTGGGTAGTTGAGATTTTGGGATACCCCAGTCCCCAGTGTAATTTCAGCAGACAGAATTCAATGCACACCTAAAGCAATTAGCAAAAAACAGGCTGACACAGGCCTGCTTAGTATAACTTGCGGGGTGGGTCGTTGAGATTTTGGGATACCCCAGGCAGCGGTGGGTGTAATTTGAACAGACAGAATTCAATGCACACCTAAAGCAATTAGCAAAAAACAGGCTGAAACAGGCCTGCTTAGTATAACTGGCGGGGTGGGTAGCTGAGATTTTGGGATACCCCAGGCAGAGGTGGGTGTAACCCCAGGCAGCGGTTTAGGCCTAAAGGGAAATTATGCATCAGGCTTGATGTTTCATGATATCTTATGATATTGTTTATCAGCTAATGGTATATATAACTTGTAGTTCGGTAAATCCAATATTTTCAGCAACCTGCATCTTGCACTGCAGCTAATACAGACCAATTGACCACTATGGATTGAGTTTTTCTGGAAATATATTGAATACCTTTGGAATCATTTACGAAGCACGTTGTTTATAAGGAGTCTTTTATATTTCGCTCTGGTAAGCGCATATAGAGTAAAGGGTGATCACTTGTGAAGGGTGCATGTTTTTTTGGGATATTCACTGAATTCAGCGAACTTTTTGTCTCCCTGGAAGAGCTGCTACATTTAACACTGGTGCATTCACTTTGGGACATTTCTGAAATATGTATTGAAGAATTTTGTAAAAGTAATTAAGTGTTTCTATTGATGAATTGTTTGTACGATGAATTGCTTTTAATTACTGACAGCTCATACCTCTTTGGGCCAATTGTGGGCTCTCATTGATCAATTGATGTGAACAGACAGAATTCAATGCACACCTAAAGCAATTAGTAAAACTCAGGCTGACACAGGCCTGCTTAGTATATCTGGGCGGGGTGGGTAGCTGAGATTTTGGGATACCCCAGGCAGCGGTGGGTGTAATTTCAGCAGACAGAACTCAATGCACACCTAAAGCAATTAGTAAAACTCAGGCTGACACAGGCCTGCTTAGTATAACTGGCGGGGTAGGTAGTTGAGATTTTGGGATACCCCAGTCCCCAGTGTAATTTCAGCAGACAGAATTCAATGCACACCTAAAGCAATTTGTAAAACTCAGGCTGACACAGGCCTGTTTAGTATATCTGGCGGGGTGGGTAGCTGAGATTTTGGGATACCCCAGGCAGCGGTGGGTGTAATTTGAACAGACAGAATTCAATGCACACCTAAAGCAATTAGCAAAAAACAGGCTGAAACAGGCCTGCTTAGTATAAGGTGGGTAGCTGAGATTTTGGGATACCCCAGGCAGAGGTGGGTGTAACCCCAGGCAGCGGTTTAGGCCTAAAGGGAGATTATGCATCAGGCTTGATGTTTCATGATATCTTATGATATTGTTTATCAGCTAATCTTATATATAACTTGTAGTTCGGTAAATCCAATATTTTCAGCAACTTGCATCTTGCACTGCAGCTAATACAGACCAATTGACCATTATGGATTGAGTTTTTCTGGAAATATATTGAATACCTTTGGAACCATTTACGGAGCACGTTGTTTATAAGGAGTCTTTTATATTTCGCTCTGGTAAGCGCATATAGAGTAAAGGGTGATCACTTGTGAAGGGTGCATGTTTTTTTGAAATATTCACCGAATTCAGCGAACTTTTTGTCTCCCTGGAAGAGCTGCTACATTTAACACTGGTGCATTCACTTTGGGACATTTCTGAAATATGTATTGAAGAATTTTGTAAAAGTAATTAAGTGTTTCTATTGATGAATTGTTTGTACGATGAATTGCTTTTAATTACTGACAGCTCATTCCTCTTTGGGCCAATTGTGGGCTCTCATTGATCAATTGATGTGAATACAATTTCTTTTCTCTTTGCTCTGTACCATAAATTATATACACTGAGGCTGACGCAGGCCTGCTTAGTATATCTGGCGGGGTGGGTAGCTGAGATTTTGGGATACCCCAGGCAGCGGTGGGTGTAATTTGAACAGACAGAATTCAATGCACACCTAAAGCAATTAGTAAAACTCAGGCTGACACAGGCCTGCTTAGTATAACTGGCGGGTGGGTAACTGAGATTTTGGGATACCCCAGGCAGCGGTGGGTGTAATTTCAGCAGACAGAATTCAATGCACACCTAAAGCAATTAGCAAAAAACAGGCTGAAACAGGCCTGCTTAGTATAACTTGCGAGGTGGGTAGTTGAGATTTTGGGATACCCCAGGCAGCGGTGGGTGTAATTTGAACAGACAGAATTCAATGCACACCTAAAGCAATTAGTAAAACTCAGGCTGACACAGACCTGCTTAGTATAACTGGCGGGGTGGGTAGCTGAGATTTTGGGATACCCCAGGCAGCGGTGGGTCTAATTTCAGCAGACAGAATTCAATGCACACCTAAAGCAATTAGTAAAACTCAGCCTGACACAGGCCTGCTTAGTATAACTGGCGGGGTGGGTACCCCAGTCCCCAGTGTAATTTCAGCAGACAGAATTCAATGCACACCTAAAGCAATTAGCAAAAAACAGGCTGACACAGGTCTGCTTAGTATAACTTGCGGGGTGGGTAGTTGAGATTTTGGGATACCCCAGTCCCCAGTGTAATTTGAACAGACAGAATTCAATGCACACCTAAAGCAATTAGTAAAACTCTGCCTGTCTCCTGCCTGTCTAACTCTCTCTCCCTAGCTGCAGCAGCCACCTTTCTCTCACGAATGCAATTTTCAAATGCGCAAAAGGAAGATGGCCACCGCTTTATATAGCGCTGTGACGTCACCGGGGCTCCTGGCTGCTGATAGGCTGCATCTGACCTTCCCATGATAACTTGCCCCAGGGGATATGTCCTGACATGTCCATCCACCATTTTACAATGCCTGTAATTGAAGTAAATGGAGTTTAAAGGAAAACTTCGATCGATCGAATCGCGGGGAAATTCGGATTCGTTCAGAATCAAATTTTTAATGAAATTCGGAAGGAATCCGGGTTCATCCGGATCGATTCGCTCATCCCTACTCTTGACCTTAGGGCACTCCCACCAAATATGGAGGACCGACCCTTCCGTAGGACAACCTCGGAAGCACGTTGCCGGGTATCCCGGGACCGCCCTTGCTATACGCGATGGTACCAGATACCATCTCGTAAGCATCTTATATGCCGCCTCCAGCGTGGTGATGTTTATCGAGCATCTATTAATCCCTGCCCAGATATCCATCCAATCTTTCCTATCTAGATCTAAGTTCAATTCTGTTTCGCACTTGATCATATGTCCGTGCTTCTGACTGGCCGGTAGAGCCGTGAGATGAGTATAAATCATTGAAATAAGGCCAGGTGTCAGTGTTCCCCGAAGGCACGCTTTCTCAAAGGTTGTTTCGGCAATCCAGTGGGCTAACCAGTGGCGAATCGGGGAGGCCGATTCATCAATAGCGCCAGGTAGCGACAGATGAGCGACTGTAGCGTGATTTTTTCTGCGCCAGCCAGTATTCGCTGTGCTTGGCCGGCGTTAGCTTGATGACAGCGACTCAGTCGGTGTGCGGTAATGTTGAATACGGGCTGGGGAGTCGCTGTTTCACAGGTCCAGCGTTGTATGTGAGCGCCTGACAACGAATGGCCAGAGCGAACGGCTAGCTTCATATTCATCAAAAAATCACGCTCCGAATGTGCTGTCGCTGTCCATTCCTTGTTTAAACCCCAGAGCGCTGGCGGCGATCTGTATTAACTAGTTTTTAACCCCTAAACAACCATATTTTTTTAATGTAACATTATAAATGTTTTTAGAATCATTTTGTTATATGAATACATTAATCTCAGACCTGTCAGATCAATTCTGCACATATTTTTTTTTTTTTTTTTTTTGACTTAAAAATAAATCCTAACATTGCAGAAGTGTTCTCCGATTTTTTGACATTAAAAAAAAAATATAAAAAAATAATACCGATTAATTATGATTAATTATAGCTTGCTCCATTGAAATGCATTGGACATCGCCAGGGAGCGACAGCTCATACCTGGCGCTGTGAGGGAATTTGCAGCGGCGCTGTTCGGTCCAGGCGGCTTCATGATGAATGCCGCGCTAGCCGTCGCTCTCGCCGGCGCTAGCCTCATTTTGCTTGATAAATGCGTCATTGTGACCGCCGCGGGCGTACTTGAGTCGGTAGTCGCCGTTAGCTGCCGCTACCTGGCGCTCGTCAGACACTACCTGGCGCTATCGCTTGATGAATAAGGGCATAAATGTACCTAAAGCATTCGGCAGGTGGTGCATTTACTCTAGACACGAAGGTGGGCCAAGAAACTAATTCCTCCCCATCGATTAGATGATGGGCTTTACTGATGCCAATCCGTCTCCACCATGCAAATGCCTCTATCCCTGGAAGGAACCAGGGGTTTCTAAATAGTCTCATCACTGGGAGGTGCAGCGAAATCAGCTTCCCCGAGTATTTCACTCCATCCCATACACAAAGGGAATGATTTAGAATGGGACACGAGATGCGGGGCCTATATTGCGGTGGCGTCCAGATTAGGCTGTCTATGGGGATGGGGTTGCATGCCATGGCTTCCAAGGAAACCCAGAGGGGGATTTCCACTTCAAGATGCAAATTATGAAGTTGCGCAAACTGCGCGGCCAAATAGTACCTGTTCACGCATGGCACCCCCAACCCACCTTCCCTCCTATGCCTAAACATAGTGGTTTTAGCCACCATCGGTCTGGTGCTTCCCCAGACAAACCTCATTATGCTATTTTGCATGCTTTTAATTTGATGCGAGGGGACCTGGATGGGGAGAGTCCTAAAGTGATAAAGCATCTTGGGTAGCAGAGTCATTTTTACCGCGTTTATCCTTCCTATCCATGAGATCCCCTGTCCCTGCCAGGAATCAAGCATGGTTTTCAGCGATCGAAAAAGGGGGGGGGGGATAATTAGCTTGGTACAGAGTGTGATAGTGAGGAGTGACTTTGACCCCCAGATGCAATAGTACCCCTGGGGCCCACCGAAAGGGAAAATTAGATTGAAGCGATCTCAATATCTGGGAAGGGATATTCAAATTTAACCCCAGGGATTTTTCTTTATTAACCTTGAGGCCAGAGATTTGTGAAAAGTCATCCAGGAGGTGGAGGATGTTAGGTAATGAGATGTGGGGTCGCGAGAGGACTAATAGTATATCGTCCGCGAAGAGGCATGACTTGTGATGGTATCCTGCAAACTCTACCCCTGTTATATCCGGATGTGACCGGATTGCAACAGCTAACGGCTCCAGGGCCAGAACAAACAGCACTGGAGAAAGCGGACACCCTTGTCACGTTCCTCTGCTAATTGGGAATTTATCAGAAAGGTAACCCCCATACTGGATCCTCGCAGAGGGGGACGAATATATGGACCGTATCCATGCTAAAAAATTATTTCCAAAACCCCATTTCTGAAGGGCCAGAGTCATATATTCCCACGATAGGGAGTCAAATGCCTTCTGCATGTCCAGTGACAAGAGAAGACTATGGATGTCTCTCTGCTGAGTTAATCTGATAAAATGAGCCACTCTTCGGATATTGTCTGATGCTTGCCTGTTGGGAACAAACCCCACCTGATCCTTCCCTATCAGGGTACCTAAAAATCATTGATCCTAGAGACCAAAATCTTCCACAGAATCTTAAGATTGACATTGAGGAGAGATATGGGCCTATAGTTTTGTGGGTTTAGGTGGTCCTTGTCTGGTTTCGGGATCATGCTTATGAATGCCTCCAGAGAGGTTTGATTTAATGTACTTCTGTCTTTAAGGGAATTAAACATGCTTGCTAGGTGGGGGGCTAGTTCTGTGGCGTATTTCTTGTAATATAAATTTGAGAAGCCATCGGGCCCCGGTGCCTTGGAAGCTCCAAAGCTTTTAATTGCTCTCAAAACCTCCAGAACCGAAATCTCCGCCTCAAGGTTGGCTCTATGAATTTCTGATACCTCAGGGAGAGAAATTTTTTAACTCTTTCTCTAGAGAACGCGTGGGGTGCAGCGTAGAGTTTACTCAGCATTTTCTTAAAAATATCAACAACTTTGATAGGATTAGAAGTATTGGTCCCTTCCGTAGTCCTCAACATAATTGGGGTCTGCCTCGGTCCTGAATAACGGAGTTTGTTTGTTAAAGGGGTATCAGATTTGTTGGCCTCTGCCTACCCCCTCTGCCTACCCCATCTGAGCTTCTTTTCTGCTACCTCATCTAATGCTACATTAAGTTGCATGCTAATTTCGTCCACTTTCTTCTTAAGTTCCCTTGTGGGGTTCGCTTTCCAGGCAGTTTGTAGCCGTTCTAAGCTGGTCGTCAGTCGGGCAATCTTTTCTGTTCTGCTTTTTTTAAGAGAGGTGGCTAATGCAATGAGTTCCCCTCTCATCACTACTTTGTGGGCCTCCCATACACTCACAAGGGTAGCTGAATTGGCATTGGTAGCAAAGTAGTTTTTAAGTGACTGGAGGATCTGATCATGAGTTCCCTTGTGTGTGAGCAGGGAGTCGTTCAATCTCCACTTAAATGGTCTGGTAATGGGGGGAATAGCTGCAAACCTCAGGAGCACCGGGGCATGGTCAGACCAGGGCGTGGCCAGAATTTGGCATTTGCCAATCATAGGTATAGCACTCTGGGGCGCCATAATGTGGTCAATTCTGAAAAACGAATTATGGGGATTCGAGTAGAAGGTGTAATCCCGTGTTTTAATTTACGCCATACATCTATCAAAGTTGCCTCCTTCAACATAGCATTGATGCAATTAGGGGGTTGCTGCATAGACGGCGAGGAAAGGCTACTACCCTGCTGGGGAGACCTATCCATTTTAGGATCTAGTGCTATATTGGAGTCCCCGGCCACAATCAGCAACCCTTTGCTATGTTCTTTTATTTTTTTTAAGAGGCGTGAGAAGAAATTTGCCTGATGAGTGTTGGGTGCGTAATATGATACAAAGGTCATCTGTGTATCATTTAGGCTTCCCATTACAATCAAGTATCGACCAGTCGGGTCAGCTATTGTCGTCTCGCATTTAAACGGAATATTTCGCCCAAATGCAATGGCGACACCCCTGGTTTTTTCTGCATGGCAGGCTAGAAAGAACGTGGGATATTGCGGATTTCGATATTTTGGGGAGCTTGTGGTAGAAAACCTTGTCTCCTGGAGGCACAGAATGTCAGCCTACATCTGCCTGTAATAGTGGAACGCTTTGGTCCGTTTGTGCGGGGAGTTAAAACCCTGCACATTATGTGAAAGCAGTTTAAAATTGAGATCAGCTCTGTTCAATGAACTGTGGGGTTGGCTCATGTTGGCAGTTCCACTAAGGACAGGCAGGGCTAAGCGTTAAGAAGAGTGGGAGGAAACTATCCAGGAGAGAAAGAGAAAAAAAAAAGGGGAGGGGGCAGGGAAGAGGGTGGGGTGTGAGATTTTAAGAAGAAATTAAGGATCTACAGGTATGCGTGGGACAGGAGGGGTGGCAGGGGGCGCCGTGGGTATCAAACGGTAAGGTGCCCGGGAATACCCCGTGAAATGCGGGGTCCCAGGAACTGCGGTTTCAGGTGGTGTCCCCGAAATAAGGGAACAAGGGGAAAAAGGGGACTCTAAGCGAGTCAGTGGTTGCCTTCCGGGAGTATCCCACAGCCGGAAGTTTTCTGGGTATCTAGAGGGGGGGTCGCCTCTGGGCGGGGAGTTGCTTGCAGTTGTGAAATTCTCTACAGCAGCCTAGGACCAGCATAATGTGCGTTAAAGTATAGGGGGGGGGGGGGTACAAGCCTAATCAAACTGCAACCAGAATTAGAGCGTCATGCTTATATCCATTAGGATCGACAAACAATTCCATGTTATACAACAACAACCTCAAATTAAACTGAAATAAGCACACTTTTATCCTGAAGACAACACGATTGGATTGCATTACCTAAGAATCTGTAATAGCCCTAATCTTGTTTACTGCGGGATTGTGTGAGACGGAGGTGTGTGGTCCTGAAAACGACACGATTGGATTGCATCGCTCAAGAGTCCGTAATAGACTGAGGATATCCCCAATAGCAGAGAATCTGCAATTATGGAGATATACCACAAAGCCACACAATTACGGGTTCCTTTTTAGGACTGCCTCTGATCTCACTATAGTATCCCCAAAAGTTTTTCCTTTCTTCCCCTTTCCCCATGTTTCTTCCCCTGCCTTCCCTTCCCTTTAATGTATCATTAAATTATAATACTTTGTGCATATATAGGTGACGGTATACTAACCTAAATCACTTTAGGTCCAATATCTACATGTTTATGTCTTCCTTATCATAAGAGTATAATCTCTGGATAAACGAAATAATCATGTTTAGAATGTACAATTCAGTACGTTTCTCCATATAGCTAAACATATGTGCAGCCAAGATGCAGCTATAATAATAACAATAATAATAATAATATGTATTGAATGAAACTAATTATGTAGATAGTAGCCTTGGATATCTTCTTGTTGTTACGTTTAAGTATAAGATACTACTGCCTGTCCCTAAGTGGGTCTCCACCGCACTCTCCCCCCTCTCATTTGGCTTGTGTCGGCGCTGGCAATTGTTACAATTTGTAATATATCAGATGCGGGCATTGCGCTGAAGTCTGATCCATCAGCCTGCGCATGCGCGCTTTACATCGAGACGGCTGGTGGGCCAGGCACAGTGCGCGTGCGCAACTTGACAGGCTGGACGCGCTGTGTTGTAACTGACAGCCAGCGCGCACTTTGTATTTGATGAGTACACAGCGCACTCAGACTGACTTGTGCTTTTTGCGCTTAGCCCAGCAGCGCTCGATACAGATGGGTGCTGTATTGTACACGTCACACTTAGCCGGCGCCGGGCACAATAGATATAGCAGCCTTGGCTGCGTAGGAAGCTTAGCAGCACATTGTGATTGGCGGATATACCCAGCATTTACTCATTTCCACCCCCATCTTGCTTTCTACTTCCGCCCTCACTCTGCGCTGTCATTTTGGCGGTTATTTTGAGTACCATCCCCTTGGAGGGTGGGGGGAGGAACAATGGGGCTATATAATTGGGGACAGGCAGTAGGTAGCCATACTCTGATGAAGTGGCGTAAGTGGCGGCCACGCAACGCGTCAGTGTTGGCATTGTGAGGTTAGGCAGGCTTGGACCATGTCATACGGTAATGTACACTGTTTTTGATTTTACTTTTGATTTTGTTTAATCGCCAGACCAGTCTAATGCCAGAACCCCATCGGGGGTCATCTACAGATGCTATACCTATCTAATATGTTTAATCTCAAATAGTAAGTTCACCCCCGTCGGGAGCCGGCCACTGCGGACCGCGAATGGCACACTCCACATGGCCAACCTCCCGATGCGGTAGAAAGTCATAAAACATTTAAAGCGGACCATGTAACAATAATTTGGTTCACCCAGGGGTCCGCCCGAGTCAACTGCTCTCCGCTCCCCCACCATTCGCACAAGCAGCCGCTCACTCGAAGGTCCCGCCAGCATCATGATCACTCACAAGGCAGGAGGGGGGAGGGGGAGTCTAGGCAGCAGAGAACACCGACTCTCACTATGGCAGGCCCGTGACCGAACCACCACTATAACCATCAGGCGCCGGCGTACGCCAACAATGCAACAGTTTAGAGAAGCATCCTCTCAACAGTAACAAGTAACATTGCACCAAAAATGAATGGTAAGCAGTAAACAATAGACTTCCTAGTTGTGGGGACACCCACCCCCCACCAGGCCAAGGGAGAGGAAAAGTACCTCCCCTCCCAGTAGCGGGTGAATGCCCCCAGCCCAACCAGGTTAGTTACCTCCATGTAATCCACCAGGGGTTCCGACGGTACCTATGGGTGGGAGAAAGAAAAAGGAAGAAGTGGGATCCCCCAGAGGGGGGTGGACCAAGAGTGTAAGGAAAAAGTCCCAGGATATGTCAAATGGCCATCGGATGATTGGGTTTTTATTTCCCAGCACTGTCAGTGGGTTGCCCAGTCCTCCGTCCCGAGTCAGCCGTTGTCAGAGCGGTGGGCTGCCATTGTTTCGCGAGGGGGTCGAGACAGGATAGGGACGCTGGCTTCCATTTTAACTGTTTTACCAAATGCAGCCTTTTAAAAGCATTCTATTTACCATTGAAACTGCCTGTGTTTTTTTTTATTTTTTGGGCATTTTTCGTTAACAAAAAAATATTTGCCTGAATGTATTTATTTTTCACTTACCCTTGTTTTATTGTTGTTGTTTTATCACTGGCACATGCATTCATTAAAGCCGGGAAAGTGACAGTGGGGAATCTTATTTTTTTAATGTTTCTTACATAACAAAAAATGTTTGGTCCCCTCCCAAAGGCTACCAGTTCGTAACACTTTCACCTTGAACTGGTAAGGGGTCCTATGGACCCTTATACCAGTTCATACTCCATTGTCCACACCACAATGGCCAGGTGGTTCCTCTGGTTGGTAACTTTTGAGGTTGGGGACCCCAAACAATTTTTAGAAAAAAAATTTAAACATGTTGGGTTTGGGATTAAATTTCAAATAATTTTCCTGCCAAAATTGTAAAAATGCATGGGGTCCCCCCTCTAAGGATTACCAACCCAGAAAATCCCAGTGCTTAGATGAAGTTGTGGTATATGGGGGTACACCCCAGTGCTTAGAGCTAGTTGTGGTATAAGGGGGTACACCCCAGTGCTTAGAGCTAGTTGTGGTATAAGGGGGTACACCCCATTACTTAGAGCTAGTTGTGGTATAAGGAGGTACACCTCAGTGCTTAGAGCTAGTTGTGGTATAAGGGGTACACAAAATCTTGTGCTTGGGGCTTGTTGTGGTATAAGCAGGTATGGCCTATTGCTTAGAGATAGTTGTGGTATAAGGTGGTACACCCTAGTACTTAGAGCTAGTTGTGGTATAAGAGGGTACACCTCAGTGCTTAGAGCTAGTTGTGGTATAAGGGGTACACAAAATCTTGTGCTTGGGGCTTGTTGTGGTATAAGGAGGTATGGCCTATTGCTTAGAGATAGTTGTGGTATAAGGTGGTACACCCTAGTACTTAGAGCTAGTTGTGGTATAAGGGGGTACACCTCAGTGCTTAGAGCTAGTTGTGGAATAAGGGCTACACAAACCCCGTGCTTAGAGGAAGTTGTGGTACAAGGGGGTACACAAACCCCAGTGCTTAGAGCTAGTTGTGGTATAAGAGGGTACATAAACCCCAGTATTAAGAGGAAGTTGTGGTATATGGGGGTACACCTCAGTACTTAGAGCTAGTTGTGGTATAAGGGGGTACACCTCAGTACTTAGAGCTAGTTGTGGTATAAGGGGGTACACAAACCCCAGTGCTTAGTTGTCGTATGATGGGGTACACCACAGTGCTTAGAGCTAATAGTATAAGGGGGGTACACAAACTCTAGTGCCTTAGAGCTAGTTGTGGTATAAGAAAGTACACAAGCCCCAGTGATAAGGGGAAGTTGTGGTATACCGCAACAAGTGTTTAGATCTTGTTGTGGTATATGGGGGTACACAAATCCCAGTGCTTAGAGTTTGATGTGGTATAAAGGGGTTCACCCAAGTGATTAACAGGGTACTCACACCCCAGTTGTGACAAGAAGTGGTTTTAAATGGTAGTGCTGACAGCCCACCTTTCTAGTCCACACTCCAGCTGCTAGATCGGACTAAATATTGCCCTAAAATGGGCAGGTTTTTTTAACTTAATCAGCAGCAGCAGTAACTGTCCCTATCTACTCCAACGGCGCTCTCAGTGCTGTAGGACACGGTCCCACCTGGCTAGGGAAGGGAAAAAAGCTGATAGCTGCTTCTTCCAGGTGAGGGCCGAACGCCGAACACGTGAATTTGAATTCCGCGTTCGAGGGCCCAAACCCACAAATTTTGGAACGGATTAAAACTTTGTCGGTTGCATCTGTTCATCACTATTTGTAATTTGTTAAAACGCAGAGACACTAAATCAGCCCCAAAGCAGATTTCCATGGTATGTATATATTTTATATATGCAAAAAAGCAGGAATGAAAATACCATAAATACCAGGTTTTATATTTATTTGAATACATTAAAGAATGGTGCGGGGAGTACCGGTCCCTAGGCTACTATTCCCTCTAGCCAATAGCCCTTGTAACCTTCATTATTGGTCCAATGCTCCAAAAAATGGGCACATTGCAGGCGAGGGTGGAAGGGAGCAGGGTCTTAAACACAAGCCCTATCGCCGCCATTTTACACCTGATGGAAGAAGAGCAGCTCTGACATGGTAGGGCACCCGACATGGTAGGGATAGACACGTAGGGAGGGAAATGTTGCCTCATTGGATCTCTGGTCCCCTCCACTATCACCATCAGCCCCATTTTGGACAACAATAACGGTATGAATAGAACTATAAGGGGTGTAGCGATGAGATACATGTTAGGCTTTTAATAGTTAATATCTAATATAGGATTGATACACAATGGCATTTTGGTCAACCTAGGGTAGATGAATAATTGTAAGGGACAAAAAATATAAGGGGTTGTTTTTATCATTTCTTAGAACCACATTGGAGGAAACGCTGACAGCATAAGTTCCTTGTTGTGGAATATTCTGTAAATGTAAGCATGGAATGGTGTTAAAGATGCAATATATATGAGAATAAAATATTGTAAAATGATTGTGAGACACAATGTATACAAGAATGGAACATCATGATGCTGTATGCTTATCTATGAAGAACTGACTAGATTGAATAGTTTGGGTACAATGATGGAATAAATTAAAAAGATGTGTTGCTTTTCCTTTTCTATTATTATGTCTATTATTATTATTCTATTATTATGTCACTTTTAAATATGGTCTCAAGCTGTACCAACAAACCCCCCTCCAAGGAAACCCTGTGTAAGAGGGTGAAACCAGTTGGAGAAATGAGAGACACGTCAAGAGTAACTTGTCATGATAACCAATAATTTAGTATGGTAACATTGGAGCTAGATGATGCAATGTGTGACAAAGACTGTTAAAAAATGTAATACAGAGACAAAAGTCTAAAAGTATTTTTTTAGCAAGTGATGTTGTATCAATTGGAGCCATGTGAGGTGTCTACAACACTTTACTCATGTGGTAATCCAATACACGTTTGTAAGAGCACCTGGCCAAAGCTTGACAGGCTTTGGGTTCATTTTTTGCCCCAATGCCTGTAAAGGAAGGAGGGCCATTGGTAATTCACCTTTTCCCCATAGTAGTATAAGTAATAAACACTTGTCCCTTCCCCGCTTACTACTGTAATAAAGAAATAACATCTGTCTTAGAACCTTGTTTTAACTTCCATGTTGCTAGACGTTCATGTTTTCTGGCTTGAATGGGCACTTCATTTGCAATTAGTTCTGGACCATGAAAGTTTAAGCTTTATAGCGTTTAGACCCAAAAAAGTGCAAAGAAAATAAATAGTAAATTGCAACAGGTAAATTAAAGTGAAAAAAAATGTCACTTAAATTTACTGCTTTTATAATGATAATTATATTTGATGTATTAGAGCCATATAATTAAGGTCCTTCCCCAACACCCTTTTTCTATGTTTTTTAACCATTGTTAGTCTTGTATTTGTAAATTCCAATAAAGGCATGGTATATAAATTTTTAAATTACTGAGTGCGGCTCTTTCTGATAAAGGTTTTTTTTGGGACTGTGCTGGCAGCCCCATCATTGCTTGTCTGTTAGTACACACTTTGGTGTTCCTTTATCAGCCAGCACCAGCATTTATATAGATTAATAGACTTAAGTAAGCTGTGCTGTACTTCCATTACAAAGTGAATAAAAAGTAATCAGATTCTGAAAATTGAATAACCACATCAGGTGTGCAAGGTCTCAGATAAACACAAGCAGACCAAAACAGGATAGAAATCTGACCCAAGAATGGACCGCACCACTCTAATGTAAAAATTACAATTGATCTTTAATTGAAAAACACAACGGATACAAAGACTCAGAATTATTTTGGATTTTAATTTTGTGTCTTTGCATGTTTTGTGTTTTTCAATTAAATATCAAGTGTAATTTTTTACATTAGAGTGATGCGGTCCCTTCTTGGATCAGGTTTCTGTCCTGTTTTGGTCTACTCGTATTTACCCAACAAACACAGGAGCATGCATTTTGGATAACCTCTAAACACTGTCAGTATCAGTGGGCAAATTGTTTCTTTCTTATTTTTTGCAACCGTTTGTTTCTTTTTCTTTTACCAGCTTTCCAGAATGCAGTTTGAAACATCACTTTTATTCCAATTGGTATAAAAGCATCAACTCAGGCAGAGACATCAAAAAAATGCAAAGTGATGGGTAACGCGTTTCAGGAGAACATTTTCCCTTAGTCTTACCTGATAAAGGTGATAAGGTAAGACTAAGGGAGAGTGTTCTCCTGAAACCATTCATCACGTTTTTATGTTATTGCCTGGATTGATGCTTTTATACCAATTGGAATAAACATGATGTTAAACTGGATCCTGGAGCGTTGGAATCACAAATTGTATTGAGTTGCTGGGGAAGATTGGATCCTTTGCATACAGGACTCCAGTAGTGAAGCATATTGTCTACAGCAGTGAAGCATATTGTCTATATAGCTTACTATTGGAAGTACCAAACACACAATATTTTTTAACTGTATTTAATGGCTGTTATAATAAAATATTTTTACAGAGACCAAAAATGTCCAAGTTAGTGCAAAACCTTTTCACATGCACCCGGGAGAAAAAGGAGAGATTTTCTGTACACATTGGGGGGATAATTAAAGAAGAAGGAATAACAGCGGCATTTCTCCTTTCAAACAACATGCCACACTTTCTCAAATCATATGGTAATTTCAACTCATTGTGCAGTATATAATTAGGGGTTAAAATGTTATTGCCCTTCCTATCCTTATCAGGATCTGGGATTGTTAACCCCTTCAGTGCTGGATTACTCTGGCAATTTGGAGGAAGGACAGAAGTGCTAAGAAGCTGGCAGTGTCCTTTTTGCTGCACCGTGCAAATGGGTGACCATCCAATCCAAGGCATTAAAACAGGCATGGGGTGAATGGAATTTACCAAGAGCTTTAGGGGTCTAGGGTTTTTTCATAAAAAACTAATACCCATGCAGCACCATTGCACAGAATTAAGACACTGGTACAGGAAGATCCTATTTACACAGCAGGTGAAGTGCAGGCAACTTTAATGGACAGGTCAGAGGAGAGATAGTGACTACTATACCCCATTTTTAGGAATGCATTGTCTTTCAAACTGCTAATCCTCCTTCTGCCAGGGTGCAGTTACCTCCCAGCAGTTTGATGTAGGACATGAATTAAGGCCCCCTAACAACTGTGCTTATGTGGTCCAGCAGGGAGAACATTAACACAATGGCACATATGAACGCAGCCCTTGGTATGTGTATTTGTGTTCACCTTACCCATGTCACTGCCAGAAAGGCAAGTGAGCATTAAATAGAGCTTTGCAAGCACTGCTGGCAGTGACTTGGTTAAATGTGTTAAAAATGTTTTTTTTCATATTTAAAACTATCTACAGTCTGGGCCTAGGATGCAAGGCAGTGAAGGGGTAATCTTGTTATAGAAAGGATGGCGTTGTAAAGAAAACCCCGACTCCCTAGCTGCCCTCTTCAGGAGAGCGAGTGTCAGATTTAAGCTTGACAAATTCTTTGGCCACTTCATCATTGTTGCGCTGTGACAAAATCCTCAATATAGTTAGTCCAGTTTCATCCATATGAATACGTCGGCCGAGGGGCAGCCAGCAGGCACAGCTACCTTTTTGTGCTAAATCTCGAAGCTGCATAACGGCTGTACCCACTGTCCTGTCTTCACGTGCAAAACAGTAATCTTTCACACAAACCTGCAGTTCATAGCACTCTGGTCCATTTTCATTGCCCAGTGTGCTGAAAAAAAAAGAGGGAATAAAATTAAGCTTGGTGCTTCGTATAGTTTGGATTCACACATTTGTGTTTTAATATATCTAGTTTTACGATATTACCAAAATCAATATAACAAGGTTATATATCAGGTTATATATGAGTAAGTTGTTAAAATAGGTGTTGCTTTAGAACAAGGGACAAATATACATGCATATACATAGAGCCTAGAAAAAGTATTCATAACTAGGGATGAGCAAATCGAATCTGATAAATTCGTTACGAATTTCAGGAAAATTTGATATTCAACGAATCCAAATATCGCAGAGATTCGATCGCGCATATCACTTTCTTAAACTCCATTTAGTGCGGTCCAGGATACACATGTCAGGACATCCATGGTGCAAAGAATCCTGGGAAGGCATCACATGCCGCCTATCAGCAGCCAACCCCCCCCCCGGTGATGTCACAGCCCTATATAAGCGGTGGCCATCTTGCGAGCGCTCATTTCAGTGGTGTATTGCCGCGAACAGGACAGGGAGAGAGAGAGACAGAGAAAAAAAAACAGGGAGTGAGACGGAGTGAAAGTGTACAGTGTGTTTGCATTTGATTTTATACCCCTATACCAGTTCACAAGGCTGGGGGCTGGCCAGTCACCTGCGGTTAGCGCCTCCCCAAAGCCCAGGGGGGGGGCAGAAGAGCCCGGCCCATGGAGCTTGTAGCTAGCAGGTCGGGGGGCCACCAAAACTGGCCCCTTCGCCCTGTTCCTATAAGCCCCCATAGCTGGTCCGGGGCTGGTTATGATGGGTAAGGGGGGCCCCACGTAATTTTGGGGGGGATTCTTAAGGGTTTTTAACCCTTAAAATTCCCCCCCAAAAATGGGCCCCCACCCCAGGAGGAGGGGCCCTATGTCATTTTTTTTAATTAACCCCTTATGTTTATAGTGTGGATAGTAGTATTTTATTTGTAAATGTTATAAAGTGCTCTTTTCAGTTTGGGGGGTTTCCTGGGCAAGAATGGGGGGCTACCGATACATATGTGGTACCGCTGTAATCAGGAGAAATGGGGCTTTCACATGCAATATGGTTTTTATTAATAAAACAAATGTTTTATTTAAAATAAAGAGGAAAATTGTCTAAAAAAAAAAAAGTTTTCCTAAAATATCAATATGCAAACAAGAAAAAACAAGCTAAATCTGAAAGCGTAAAATCCCCCGAGCAGAACAATACCCAACATGCATAGGTACTACTAACCCTTTTAACTGCCAGCCTACTTGAGGCTTTGTCACCCTCTCTTGACAGGTCATTTTTCACCATTTTGCGCTATGCTTAACTGTGATTTTTGCAGGAATTTCCAGGAAAATCATATATTTTATTTTTGCGGCAGAGTTTAGGCTTTAACATAAAATGTCTTGTTTGTAATTTTTTTTACTGTTTTTTTAAATATTTTTGAGTAAATTAAACAAAACAAAATAAAAAAAATATATTTTTTAGAAAATTGTCTCCTTTATTTCAAATAAAACATTTGTTTTATTAAAGAAAACCATATTGCATGTGAAAGCCCAATTTCTCCCGATTACAAGAGTACCACATATGTATCGGTAGCCCCCCGTTACTGTTCAGAAGAAAACACTTTATAGCATGTAAAAATAAAATACAACTACAATCCACACTATAAATGGTTAAATCAAGAAAGAAAATGGCGTGGGGTTCCCCTTCCCGGGGGGGAGGTAACCCCCATTTTTTTTTAATTTTAAGGGTTAAAAACCCTTAAAAATTCCCATAAAAAATGACATGGGGTCCCCCCTATCCAGCATAACCAGCCCCGGGATCAGCTATGCAGGGCTTGTAGAACAGTGCACAGGGGCCAGCTTTGGTGGCTCCTCGCCCTACCAAGTACAAGCCCGCACCGCCTAAATTAGCCCTTCTGCCCCCCCTGGGCTTCGGGGAGGCAGGTAATAGGGGGGCCGGGGTTAATGGCAAGTCACCCGCTAGCCGCAGGTGACTTGACAGCCCCCGAGCCTTGTGAACTGGTATTGGGGTTTCATGGACTCCTTACAAGTTCACAATGGGCTAAAGTGGACCAACACCCAGGGCTGATCGGCCCGGGAATCTATAAGATTCCTGGACCGTTCTATTCCCTACCCCCGGGGCATCCAAAATCGGGATGCCCCTCTGTGTGAAACCCCCAGAACACCCGCTACCACTTACTAGAATCCCGGTCCTACGGTGCATGCGCGGGCCGCATCCCCACTATCCCTCTAGCAGGGCGCGTGTCCGCGCAGGCTATTTATGAATGGCCGGCTCGGGCACGCTCCCTGTTGGAGGGAAGTGGGGGATGCGGCCGCCAGCGTGCTCAGAGCGGCTGAGCTTAGACGTCCATAACTCAGCCGCTCTGAGCGCGCTGATTGGACGAGCGGCCGCGCATGTGCTGTAGGACCCGGGTGAGGTGAGTTATTGTGGGTGATCGGGGGTGTTTCACACAACGGGGCATCCCCGAACGGGATGCCCCGGGGAAAGGACCAATACCCAGGATAGTCAAAATCCTGGGTGTTAGTCCACTTTAAATGTAAAAAAACACACCACACCACAAAATGCTGGAAGCATTTGTTACCAGCTGGGCGACAGGACAAAAGGGGTAAATTTAAAAAAAAATTGACATAGGGTCCCCCCTCCCGGGGGGGCCCATTTTTTTGGGGAATTTTAAGGGTTAAAAACCCTTATAAATCCCCCTAAAAATGACGTAGGGTCCCCCCTACCCAGCGTTACTGACCCGGGCCAGCTATGGGGGCTTGTAGAACAGCTACTAGCCCGCATAGCCACTTAGTGGCCAGGGCCCTTCTGCCCCCCCCGGCCGTTGGGGAGGCAGGTAATGGGGGGCTGGGGGTTAATGGCAAGTCACCCACCAGCAGGTGACTTGCCAGACCCAGAGCCTTGTGAACTGTATAAGGGGTCTCATAGACCCCTTACCAGCTCACAAAGGGTTAACTGTAAAAAAAAAGGATCTCCTGCCACCTCCTTCCCCGAGCACCGATCACCGGCATCTGACAGTTGAGAGCGCTGAAGCCGGTGATCGGGGCCGGGATGACGTAATTGGGGGCGGGGCTTAGCGGCAAGATGGTGGTCGCCATCGAGGAGGAAAGGGGAGAGAGCCTCCGGGGCTCTCTCCTGAAGATCGGTAAGCCCTGGGGGGGATCGAAGGCCCACCAGCCGAAGAGGAGGGTCGGCGGGAGCCAGCGCACACGCAGGTAAGTAAATGTAATTTTAATTTTTTTATTTTTTTACAGGAAACCCAGTGGCAGCTGAAACGGGGGGGGGGGGCACCCTATTCCAGGCCCTCCCCTGCAGCCGCAGGAGGTCCGACGGACGATCGGAGCCCACCATCTTAAAGAGGAGACCCGGCCGAATCAAACGAGAGGTAAGTGACTTTTTTTTTACTTTTTATGCTATTAGTGAGGAAAGTAAGGCACGTAAAATTTACGTGGCTGGCGGTTAACTGCAGGGGAGGCAGCCACATACATTTTATGTGGCTGGCATTTAAAGGGTTAAACCCCCACAGAAAAAAAGTCTAAAAGTTAAAAAACTCACCTGACCCCTCGTTGGATTGGGCTGGGTCTTCTCTTCATCCAGGGAGGCATCTGATCCTTGTTTCAGGAGGATGCCCGAAATAGCGCCCCCCCCCCCCTGCTTCGGCCCCTGCCACAGTTAACTATAAAAAAAAAAAAAAAAAAAGATAACACTCACCTGCGGCCGAGATCCCTCCCGCAGGGTCTCCTCTTCAACGGGGGGGGGGGGGGGGGGCCTCCAATCGCCCCCCCCAGCTCTTCTGTGGTGAGGAGAGGGCGAGAAATCGCCCTCTCCCTCACTTCCTGGTTCGCGGCTGCTAGCCCGCCCCTTGGGACAGCCGGCTTCTTTCACCCTCACCCGAGATGATCAGTCTTGCCGGGTGCTCAGAGGAGAGCGGTTGGAGGTGGAGAGAGGGCTGTGATCCCTCACCCACCCAGGCTCCCTCCACCAAGCACCCGGCAGCTGTCATCGGGGATCGCCGGGGGACAGCAGAGGATCAGAGGTGAGTAAAGAAAAAAAAATAAATAAAAATTATTTTTTTATCATGTGTCTGTGTTTTTATTTTTACATTTAACCCTTTGTGAACTGGTAAGGGATCCATGAGATCCATATACCAGTTCACAAGGCTGGGGGCTGGCAAGTCACCTGCAGCTAGCAGGTAACTTGCCATTAACCCCGGCACCCCCAATTACCTGCCTCCCCAAAGCCCAGGGGGGGCAGAAGAGCGCGGCCCGTGGCTATGTGGGCTTGTAACCTGCAGGGCGGGGAGGCCACCGAAGCTGGCCCCTGCGCCCTGTTCCTACAAGCCCCCATAGCTGGTCCCGGGCTGGTTATGATGGGTAAGGGGGACCCCATGTTATTTTTAAGGGTTTTTAACCCTTAAAATTAAAAAAAAATTGGGGTCTCCCCCCTGGGAGGGGGGACTCTATTGGCCTGATGCAGAGCCTCCCCGTTCAGCTATCCCGTACGTTTTCCCATTGGTTTTGGGCTGTGATCGGGTCAGGAAAGGGTGCTTTTTGTGTGCGTTTATGCGCTCAGGTGTTTCGGCAAGCACCATTACGATTGACGGCTCGCAAGAGGCTGTACTCCGTGAAAACGGACTTGTCGTTCATTGGTCCATTTTTTTAACTGATGCAGAGCCTTGATTTCCAATTGAAATCAGCCCAATAAAACAAGGGTGTTGTCGGGCAACTTACGGCCACTATTAGCAGCCGTATTTGTGTTCCATGTCATGCATTGTTCTCTGCGCTAGCATCAAAGGCGTCAGCTACGCGGCCTGGTTCTTTTGAGCATGGCAGAAACCAGGCTGCACCGAACCCGTTTGGACATCGATGGCATGCATGACCTTGAGCTATTCGAGCTCACCCGCCTTAACCGTGTTTCTCTCCAGGACTTGTATAGCTAGCTGCGGCCATGGTTAGCCTGCACCACAAGGAAGGGGCATGCAATTGCAGGTATGACCAAATTGGTTGGCTGCCTGCAGTTTTTGGCAAACGGCTCGTTCCAGAGACTGGGTGACTTCTCCGTGGGGATGTCCCAGTCTACGCTGAGCCGCAGCCTTACCAAGTTTTTGGATGGCATGGCTACCCTGGCACCCAAATTTATTTTTTTCCCTGACACAGCGGAAGGCTGGAATGCGGTTAAGCTGGGCTTTTATAACATAGCCGACATGCCCAACGTCATGGGTGCCATTGATTTTACACACGACTCGTTAATCCCGCCTGCAGGAATATCTGTTCAGGTATGTGGTTTAGGTCAGCATGTGTCTGCAATGTTGGCATTACATTTTTGGGGGGGAATTTAATTTTTTTTTTTTTTAAGGATAAAAGCAGACCTACACCCTGTGTATCCCAAAAATTCATTCTTTTTAAATGTTGGTTATGTGAAAGAATATATTTAAGTATGTTTACACTTTGGTTCCCACTAATTCATGTAATCTTTTGCTTTGGCAGGAACAGGAAGATGGGCCATTCTATTAATATGCAGGCAGTGTCCGGCCCAGATCTGCAATTTTTAAGTTTATTTGCAGCTTTCCCTGGTTCCACCCATGATTCCCACATTTTGAGGAACTCCAGCCTCTTTCATCGTTTTCAATCAGGAGATCTGTCTGGCGGATGGCTACTGGGTATGTGTTTGAAATTTGTGGTTGTTGTCCAGCATGATTTTTGTGATTGGTCTGTGCCTGTACCCCACTAATCTGTTCTAGACTACAATGATTCAGTGCAAGTTTAACATCAATTACTTAGAAGTATTTGTAGCTATGCTTTTTTTACTTAATCTCCACTATTCCTTCCTGTCCTGGCCCTCTTAGCTATGTTGCATACCAGAGTCATTGTACAGGAGTGTACTGGGTAGATGTGCATGTTGCCTCATCCCAACTGTGCTTTGCTCGGACACTGCACAGCTCACCTATTGTCCCTCTTCAATAATGCTTGAATGTTAAGCAGAACATTATTGATGCTCTTCCCCTTAGGCCTCTGTCTGTTGTTCCCTGTTGTGGGCATTTGTAAGTCACATAACATGCCCTATTTGTAATTATCATGTAAGTTATTTTTTGGGGGTTTTTTTAGGCAAAAACATTATAGTTTTGTCGCGACTATGTATGGGGCCTGCCACTACATATGTTGCAAAGAGGCACATTTGTCATGTTTATTTTGGATGCGGGTGTTTGCTAAAATGTTTTTTCTTTTTGCCAGGTGATTCGGGATATCCTTTGCTCCCGTGGTTACTTACCCCCATCCTCCACCCAACCTCGCAGGCCCAGGAGCGTTATAACATAGCGCATAGGAGGACTCGCTCAGCGGTTGAACGTGCCTTTGGATTACTGAAGATGCGCTTCCGATGTCTTGACCAGACTGGGGGTGCTCTGCAGTATGAGCCCGCCAAGGTCATCAAGATTATTATTGCTTGTGGGGTCCTGCACAACCTCGCCATACAACGCTGTGTGCAAAGATACAGTGAGCTGCCTGAGGAGGGTTTAATGATTTCTGACGAAGTTACACCTCCCTACTCAGGATCACAAAGTGGCACAGCACAGGCGATCCGTTCACAACTTGTTGAAAATGTATTTGCTTAAATTACATTCCTTGTTTGTTTTTTGTTTCATTTTATTTTGTGTCATAAACAAAAATTTTTGGACAAAACATTTTGTTGGATTTGTCTTCAAATTAACGTGGGGTTGTGGAAGAGCAAGTTTATTTTGAAATGTTCGAGGTGGGTCCTGCTCCCCATAAACAATATATCCACACATCCATTCAGTGGTATGTAGGGTAGGAGGTTGAAGTTGATGTATGGGGTGCAATATGAGCCAGGCTCTCATTCATTAGTTGCCACTGTTGGACCATTTCACCCATATGCCTGTTTAGTTGTCTGGTTTCTGCAAGCAGCCCTGAGACATTTTGATTTAAACCCTCTATTTGCTGGGACATAGAGGTAATTTGGGTACACACTGTCTCATTAAATCTCTGTGTGTTAGCATAAAATTCCCGATTCTCCTGGTGCCATGCTTCCTCCATTATCTGTAGCTGTCTCCTCTGGCTGATATGGCGACGTGGATGTGTTGCGCCTCGGCCACGGGTGGGTGGGTCTGCTACAGATTGACTGGCTGCTGGTGGCTGGGTTAGCGCAGAGGCTACTGTGTGGACAATGTCCATGGCAGAAGAGGTTTCTTCCACAGATGTTTGGTTATTGGAGACCAGGGGCTGCCCTAGCTGGGCCTGTTGGGTATGATGTAGTCCCACTGGCTCAGGTTGGCTTGGCTGCAGCAGAATTGGGTCCTTCTCCTCCAAATCACGAATTATTTCGATAATGGGTGGACTGGTTAGGGTCTGCAAAGAAAGGTAGCAGGTAGTGAGACACCTTTTTTTCATTCAATGTATGGAAGTTCTAATTAATAATTCGACACAGTGGAGCATTGACATACCTCATCCGTACACTCAGGTTGGTTGGTGTGGACACAAGGCTCTTGTTGCGTGCTCCTCCGGGACAATGCCGGGGTAGCTTGGCCTAGTGTTGTGTCTTGAGTACGTTCTTGGACAAGAGAATGAACTTTTAGTGTTTTTTCCAAGACCAGTGTGTAGTAAGGTGTATCCAACTGTTTGCGTCCCCATTTAAAAGTATCAAGGTAAACATATACTCACCTCCGGACCTCACATTCATGTCTGTGTCTAGGCCCCCTTGCAGGCCATGAAGTGTTGCTGGGTGAATATAGTTAAACACATGTTCTTCCGCTGGTGTTAGGCTGATTTTCGTTGGGAGACCACCCCCTGTCTGCATGCTGGTGAAGATTAAAGCACACATAATAAGTGTTACATCTAGTTAGAAAGCAGCCTATACATGCATTTCCACTCTAAATGTCATTTACCTCTGCTGGTGGCGCATGTCCATTTTTTTTTTCCCATAATATTTTAGGTCCCCAAATTTTGAACCAACACTATTCACTTGGCGGCAAATCTTATCCCAAAGCTCCTGCTTGGCCTGCTTGGTTGTGGATTTGGAATAACGCCCAAATAGGGCATCATAGTGCGCACAAACACCAGTGGCTACAGCCATGCTTTGGACATCACAGAAACGGGCTGTAAGTGATCCACGGTGCAGCTGGCGTCCACTCCACATGGGTGTGTGGTGTCCCCAGCAACAGACGACATTGATGGCTGGCTGTCAGGGGAGTAGTTTAGGTTGCTTGGGCTGATGGGTGACTGTGATGGAGTGTGGGGGGTGCTAGGTGATAATGGCTGGGTACCTGTCGAGCTGTCACCTGTGGAGCTCTCTGTTGACTCTGTGGTTGTGGTACTTAAGGAGACAGAGTGGCCAGAAGGAGGGGTGGTTGGCCTGGGTGGGCTAGTTGTTTTGGTCCTACGCTTACCCTTGGTGGTGTGCCTAGATTTTCCACATGCTTTGTGGGTGGAGGAGGTGGAGGCTGCAGGGTTGTCTTCGATTTTTTTGCCTTGGGAGGCCTGGATGATTTAGCAGGTGTTGGAGACTGTGTCAAGGGCTCCTTGCTCCTGCGTTTTTGCCTTGAAGCCTGTGTGGCTGGCTTATCCACCCTTTCACTATGGCTATAACGGCTCTTGTGCCTGCTCTTGTGTGTGTGTTTGCGATGTGTATCTGTGCGGCTAGTATGTGGCTCTGGGCTTTTGGGGGTTTTGCGGCTCCCTTTTGGTCTGGCCATAGTGATATGGTAACCAACACAGACCTGAGTGCATTGTCCTTTAAATATTTGTCCCGTGTGGGCGTGTCCTGCATCGTGTGTGCGCACGCACGTCACCGCGGGGGAACGTTATAGCCATACCTGGAAGCTCAAACAAGATGTCGCCAGCGCTATATAGTGAGGAGCAGGACAACCTAATCATGGATGTGAGTAGGCGAGCGTGCGTTTATGTGCGTGCACAAGCCGCCAAATAAAAAATAGCTATGGCAGGGCAAGATTAGTGAGGAACAACTGACTTGTTAAAGTAAACTACTAGACCAGCTTAGTTTTAAACATGTGCGCAGCAGCACACTAGCCTAGAGGCAGATTGAATAAGTAGGCCCATGTGAGTAGGAATGAGGGCCATAAACTGCCTTTAGATAGGGCATGAGACTTTTTGACATTGACGTATTTGTGTGACTAATGCTGTACCATTGTGTTTTGGGCAAACAGATGATGCTGAGGAACCGCTACGATTTCCTGCCGTGCGATTTTGACAAAAGGACGTTGGCACTGGCGGTGGTGGACGCGATTGCCCGGATTTCGGGAACCACCTATACCTTCACAGAGATCGCCCAACACTGGTCAGACTTGAAGAGGAGGCATAGGCCCCGGTTGAGGTGGTACTTTGCCAAACACTTTCCAGGTAAGTCTTGCTACTTGACATGCACTAATCACATTGCCCTTGCCTGGGCCTGTTTTTATGATTGTGTTTATATTGCAGCGCATGAATGGAATATGCGTTGCCGCCCCACCCGGAGAAGAGCCCGCAGCCCAGTGTTGGGAGAAACTGGTGAAGATATAGGTGGTACACCGCCAGTGCCAACGCCCACCCCCTCCTCTGCCAGTGAATTGGATGAGCCGGTCAACCTCAGTATGCGGGGGGGGGGAGGAATCGCACGGCAGGGAGTCGAGCCTGATTGAACCACAACCTGACTCTGGTAAGACTATAAAACTTACATATGTCCTGATACATGCAATAAAGACATATACTAATGTGCACTATTGTTATTTGTAGATTCTGACGTCGCAGGCCCTTCACAAGGGATAGTCCAGGAAGCTGGACAAGAAGAAGAGGTGGCTGGGGAAGGTGAGTGATTTGATGCATAGAAGCCTAACCTAATCTGACATTCAGGAGCCACAAACAGACAATAATATCCTTGTGTTTATGATCCCAACAGCTTCACAGCAGCAACAGATGGTGGAAGAAGGGAAGAGGCTGCGCCATGTTGGCCACAAGCCTTGTAAGTTTTGTAGATATATCCAAAATGCAGTTTAAAAGCATGGCCAAAACTTTAAAAAACAGGGTTCAAGAAACATTAAGGAAATAACTTAGGCTAAAAATAACCCTAAAAATGGACCAAAAAAAAAGCCCTAGATAAGCACAACATACTTACAAGGCAAAACTGATGATGTTTTTCATTCACAGATCAAAGAAAAGGCCAGCAAGAATCTTGAAGAGCCGACTTCAACTTTTTAGAGTTTTTACCAAAAAACAAAGGTTCATAAAAAAAAAAAACACAAAACAAAAATGGTGTGGTGTGTTCTTATTCCTGGCACTGTACATTCTCACAACATAACCATACACTTACATGTCCCAAAAGGTAAGTATATGGGACAAGGAATAGGAAGAAGAAGGAGAAGAAGACAAAGAAGAAGGAGAAGAGATTAAGGTATGCATTAAACAAAGGGAGGAGGAGGAGGAAGAAGAAGGAGAAGAGATTAAGGTAAGCATTAAACACAGGGAAGAAGATAAAGAAGAAGAAGGAGAAGAGATTAAGGTAAGCATTAAACACAGGGAAGAAGATAAAGAAGAAGAAGGAGAAGAGATTAAGGTAAGCATTAAACACAGGGAAGAAGATAAAGAAGAAGAAGGAGAAGAGATTAAGGTAAGCATTAAACACAGGGAATAAGATAAAGAAGAAGAAGGAGAAGAGATTAAGGTAAGCATTAAACACAGGGAAGAAGATAAAGAAGAAGAAGGAGAAGAGATTAAGGTAAGCATTAAACACAGGGAAGAAGATAAAGAAGAAGAAGGAGAACAGAAGAAGGTAAGCATTAAACACAGGGAGGAGGAAGAAGAAGAAGAAGGATAGTAGCTTAAGGTAAGTTTTAGTGTTGGTAAAAGTGTCAGTTTGATGTATGAGGGGCTTGAGGGAGGACTAGGGATGTGCGCTTGCGTGGACACAGATTGTCCACAGGAAATCCATGGAAATGTAAGTATACATGGAAAAACAATCGGAATCGGGCTGAAAACGGAAACAGATGGCAAGAAGCTACGTTTGGAAACGCATTAAAAAGGAGCCAAAAACGGATCGTCAGTGTGAACGGCAACGGAACCCACGACCACACGGAAAGCACCCGAGAGTGGAAAAAAGACTTCCCGAATGAAGACACGTAAACGGATCAGTAACGGAGCTCTCCCGACGGTGGCTCTGAATCACATTTGAACCCCGAGACAAACGGAAGGAAAACGGGCCATAGGAAAAACGGAAGAAAATAAGGTCAGTTCTGGGGAGGCTCTGCATCAGGCCATATAGGCTTGATTCAGAGAGGCAAAAAAAACCTTCCGTTTTAGTGCCGATCTGTTTTCTTTTTGGAAATGTTTCCGCTCTCGTATGAGTGTACAAGAGATTCTGTGCATGCATTGAAAACCTTCTGTAAAGTTTCCGTCCGTTCGTACGGCAGATTACGAATACGAGGATGTCATTTTCCATCAAGACTTTTCCGTAACAACGTAGGCTTTCGTTTTTGCCCTTTTCCCATCGTATCCTCCAGTTTAGTTAGTTTCTGTTTCCCTTTTTCAATAAATAATCGTCCAGACGGAAATCCTTACGATCTTGCGCCTGCGCACTACAAACTTAACTCATTAAAGTGCTCGCCTACATATTTGCCACCCTCACTTCTACTACAATGTTTAGCTAAATCACTTAGCACTATCCTCCATCTTCCCTTTTGGACCCTTAAAGCTCACCCAAACCACTTAGCACTATCCTCCATCTTCCCTATTGGACCCTTAAAGCTCACCCAAATCACTTCTCGGTCATGTGAATATTCATCTTTAAATATTTCTGGGCCCATTAGTTTTGTGTTAATGTATTTTGTAAATGAAATGACACTGTAACATTTTTTTTTTGGATTCCATCATAAAATATAATATTAACAACTATAAAAAACAAAATACATAGCAATGACAGGCCACAGAACATTATTCTTCATCTGTGGTCCCCAATGAGTTGCGCAGCTCCTGCATCTCGCCCACCAACTGAAAGACCCTGACACTCATAAAAACGTAAATTAACATATTGGTATAACCTTGCTGGGGTCATACTGGAGTGCCCCCCCCCCCCCCCCCCCGTATGGTCCAAACACCTAAATCTGGACTTCAAAAGCCAGAGGGCCCTCGCCACCACGGGACGGGTTTTGCATAGTGCCCGATTAGAGAACCCGTGGCCCGCATTCTGCAGGAAAAGAACGGGCATCAGGAGCAAGGGCAGGAGTGGATATCCAGAATCCCCTGAAAGAATTTAAAAATAATAACATAAAATATACATTCTAAGCTACAATATTGTTTAACATGTCATCAAGGGCTAAAAACAGCAATAGGTTAAGTCATGAGTCATCAACTATATTCATTGCCATACAGTGAAAATGGATTGATGGAATGTGAGCAAACTTACCCAGGAGCCATCTACCAGATAATTCTCCTGACTCAAACTGACGAAATAAGCCGGAGCTCTGCAATATATAAGCATCATGGGACGACCCTGGATGCCCTGCAAGAACACTGAGGAATCGTAGCTGGACCAAAGACTGCTTGTATGTTGTGTGAGTGGCACATCTTGCGGTTCCTGCAACCAAATATAAAATAATTACACAAAGCAAAGGTAACCGACTAAAACAATAACTCCTGCAACAAATTAAGATTCAAGTTCAACAATCCAAATATAATTCACAAAGGACATAAGTCTAAAAAAATATAGCAATTATATGGATGTGTGGGAAAATAAATGTTTACATGCTAAGGACTAATTAAGGTTAGCATTAAAATGCATCTATAAGGCATACATGAAATGTATTGATTCAGGTATGCATTGCTATACAATTTATGGCCTCGGCCATGCTGATACATGCAATGCCTTGGTGCTAAAGGCGCGCAAGACTCCTCCACATAGCTGCAAAACATATTCAACAATAGCAATCCGAGCCCTCAAAGGTCCCGTAAGTGGATCGGAAATGAAACGGATTTATAGGGTGGTGGTCCGTCGGAAATCAGTTCTCTGAATCAGACGGAAACCCATCCCAACAACTGAAGTTATCTGAACGGGCTGGTTATGATGGGTAAGGGGGACCCCGTGTCATTTTTTGGGGGGATTTTTAAGGATTTTTAACCCTTAAAATTCCCCAAAAAATGGGTTCCCCCTTCCCCCCCACTATGTATATAGTATGGATAGTAGTTGCATTTTATTTGTAAATGTTATAAAGCGCTCTTTTCAGTTTGGGCAAGAATGGGGGGCTACTGATACTATGTAGTACCGTTGTAATCGGGAGAAATGGGGCTTTTACATGTAATATGATTTTCATTAATGAAACAAATGTTTTATTGAAAATTAAGTAGACAATTGTCTAAAAAATAAGTTATTTATTTATTTATTTTTTTTAATGCAAAAATATTTTAAAAAACAATAGAAAAATTACAAACAAGACATATCATGTTAAAGCCTAAACTATGCTGCAAAAATATATATATAATTTTCTTGGAAATCCCGCAAAAATCACGGTTAAACATGGCGAAAAATGGGGAAAAATGACCTGTCAACAGAGGGTGACAAAACTTCAAGTAGGCTGGCAATTAAAAGGGTTAATAGTACCTATGCATGTTGGGTATTGTTCTGCTCGGGGGAGCTTGCGCTTTCAGATTTAGCTTCTTCATACATTTTTTTAGGGAAACCCTGTGCAACCTTAGAATGCTTTGAGGGATTACTTCCAGAAAGACGAGCCCAATACAACAAGCTGGGTTTGCTTAGAAAGCTTAACATGTGTACTTTCAGGGAATATGGTTTATGGGGGATATTCCAAATGTAAAGTGTTGTTTTGGTTGAAAAATTGCAAGGTGCGCACTTTGTCTGCAGAGCTGAAATTTTCAAGTATAATTACCGTTATGCGCACGCTTTACTTTGTGGTGTTTGGCAACTCTTCCCTTGACAGTAGCTATGCATGTTGGGTATTGTTCTGTTCGGGGGATGTTGCTTTTTCAGATTTTTTTTAGGAAAATGTGGCTTTGATTCTTCCTTTTTATTCTTTTTTAGGGAAACTCTGTGCAACCAAAGAATTGATTGAGGGATTACTTCCAGAAAACTACGCCCACATAAACAAGCCTGGTATGCCTACAAAGCTTGAGGTGTGTACTTCCAGAGACTATATAGTTTGTGGGGGGTATTTAAAATGTAAAGGGTTGTTTTTCTGTAAGAACTGCAAGGTGCACACAGCGCATATCACAGTTGTATTTTATCTGAAAATCTCCAAAAGCTCTGTTTCAGTTTGGGGGAGTCTCCTGGGCAGGAAAGGGTGTCTACCTATAGATATGTGGTACTGCTGTGACCGGGAGAAATTGGGGTTCCACACGCAATAAAACTTTATTGACAAATTTACATTTTTTATTACAAAAAATAGATTTAAAAAAAATGTTTGCACATATTCCAAAAGTATTGAGAATATACTAAAAAGGCCATGCAAGACATTTCATGTTGAAGCCCAGACTCTGGTGAAAAAAACAATATATAATTTTCCTGGGAAATCCCTGGAAATCCCATCAAGAATCAAGGTTGAACATGTGTAGCGCAAAATAGTGAAACGTAGTCTGGCACTTAAAGGGTTAAAACTTGCTGGAGCGCATTTAACTGGCCTAATTAGGGCATCCCATTGAGTTGCATCTGATAGTTTTTGCATTTTGTTTTATGCTCAGGTTTTGAAAGCCTAGTTATTGTTAAAGGCCACACACCTAGCCAAAAATATCCACCTCTTGCCGTTGTACCAAACCTTGTTTTAACCCTTTTAGTGCCAGCTACTTGAGTCTCATGTAGTCCCCCTGTACTCCGATATCCCTAAATAAAATCCAGTGTGATATATTGCCTTCAGAAATCACCTAATAAGTAAATAGAGCCCACCAGTAATTTATTCTCAGAACTACAACTGTTCTATGGTATGAAAGCCTCAGATGGTTTTAGAGAACATTAGTTAACATTAGTTAACAAAAGAACATTAGTTAACAAAAAGCATATTGAAAACCAAGAAACAAACCAGACAGCTCTGGTATAAAGAATTGGTGAAGTGTATTGCAGGGTTAGGTTATAAAACAAATAACCCAAGCTCTAAACATCACACTTAGCACGGTCCATTTCATCATTTGATGTTTATTCAATTCATTATCCATAAATGGAAGCAGTATGGCACAAATGTAAACCTATCAAAACATTCCACCTAAACTGACATCAAGAAGAAAACTAACTAGAGAAGCAGCCAAGAGGCCCAGGGTCACTTTGGAGGAGCTGCAGAGATTCACCGCTTTGGCGTCAGACTCTGCTCACAGGAGAATGGGCAACATGTTTAGACTCTAAATGTGCAAAGTTGGTAGGGACATACTCCAACACACTTGCAGCTGTAATGGTGATCCCGGGGATGGTTTTAGACAAAATGTGGCCCATTCAAGCTAAGTTTAAAAGGGGGCCCCAAATTTAAAAGGGGGTTAGGTAAGCAGTGCAAATCTGTCTGGGGATAGGAGCTAAATGAGGGTCGGGTCCTAGGATGGGGAAGATGGGGAATTAGGTGGGGCATGAATTGGGCACTGGGGAGGGGGGTTTGGCGTGTGTCAGGCACTGAGGAGGATGTAAAGTGACGGGTGCGGGTCAGGCATGGAGGGCACTAAGGATGGTGCTGGGGAGGGGGCTAGGTGAGGGAGTTGGTGTCAATCTGGCGTGAGGTCAGTGGGGTGAGGGTGTGGGTCAGGCACTAGGAAGGGAGTAAGGTGAAGGTGTGGGTCAGGCACTGGGGATGGAGGATAGGTAAGGGTATGTGTCAGACGCTGGGGTGGAGTTAAGGTGAAGATGTAAGGCGCAGGGTTAAGTGAGGGTGCGTGGTGCTGGTGGGGATAATCCCCCACCCTTCCACCCCTCTCTGACTCTGTGGCTGCAGGGCGGTTACAAAGGCAAACCCTTACCTCACCTGGGCACATGCAGCTGCCGCACAGACAGAACACAAATTAGTATCTCCTGCTATGTGTGCTCTGCCACCTGCCCATTCACTTGGCAGGGCCATGCACAAAGTGGAGTTGAGGCTCCCAGGACCCGGAGCACCAGGAGAATAGCTCTGAACCACAGACGGGGTAATGTTTTTTTTCTTTGTAACCCCCACCCTGCCTCAACACCAGGGGAGGGTGGCAGGATGCTTTAGAATTGCGATGTAGGATACTAGGGAAAGCATAATGTGCTGGAAAGGGGTGGTTGCCGGGGGGGGGGGGGTGTAGTGGAGAGGGTGGCACCTCCCCTAATCCAAAACTTACTTTAGGGCCAGTAAGATTGTAGTATGACCTAAGACCATAAGTTGCTTTAGGTCAGGTTCTTGTTGAGAGGAGAAGAGAAAAGGGGTTGGAAATATTTCCTTTAGTCGACTATCCTTATGTAGTACAGGTTGGGGTTCCCTTGTAATTTTGTGTAGGACATTCAGGTTTGGATTGTAGGAGACCACTAAGGGTATACGGGTCTCGTCTCTGGTTTCTTTCTATCTTCTCAAGGTGTCCAGGTAGATGGGTGCTTATTTGCATTTCCAGTTCTTACTTTTGCATAAAATAATCCCCGTTAGACTTACCGTTAATGAGTCCTGCAGGAGGACCCACAGAGAGAGTGGCTCCACCCCCTGGGAGGAAACACAAACTTAACAGAGTTTAAAACCCCGCCGTTCCTCTCTACCTCAGTCTTAAGCAAGAAACATAAGGTAAACCATAGGACAATGGGAGGGAACTAAGGACACATAGAAAAAAACGTTACTGGTAAGTCTAACAGGGATTTCTTCCATCGTTCTTCAGGACGACTCACGGAGAGGATTAGCAAGTAGTTATACCTTAGGGGTGGGGAGCTGCTGGTAAGACCATTCTCCCAAAGGACTGATGTTTTGCAGAAAGGAGATCTAGTCTATAGTGCTTGAGGAAGGTGTGGGGTGAAGACACCTGTCCTCTCTGCCCAGGAAGCGGACCTAGGTCTTTTTGAATGTGCTGAGACCTGTGGAGGAGGAACTTCTCTGGATGTGTAAGCTTGCACAATAGTCTGTTTATCCATCTGGCAATAGTGGATTTAGAGGAAGCTAGGCCTCTTCTCTTGCCGCTGACAATTATCAAAAGCTGTTCCGCTATTCACCATTCTCTAGATCTTTCTAAATAAATGATTAGAGCTCTTCTCACATCCAATAGTGAGATATCTTCTTCTGTTCCTGCCATAGCAGGCAACGTCGGTAGCACTATAGGCTCAGAGAGACAAAAAAAAACTTCCGTTTAAGTGCCGATCTGTTTTTTTTTGGAAATGTTTCCGTTCTCGTATGAGTGTACGAGCAATTCTATGCATGCATTGAAAACCTTCTGTAAAGTTTCCGCCCGTTCGTACGGCAGATTACGAATACGAGGATGTCATTTTCCATCAAGACTTTTCCGTTTCATTTTCACATGTTACAACGTAGGCTTTCGTTTTTGCCCTTTTCCCATCGTATCCTCCCACGAATCCTTTACGTTTCCCTTTAGATTCTGTTTCCCTTTTTCAATAAATACTCGTCCGGACGGAAATCCTTACGATCTTGCGCCTGCGCACTACAAACTCATTAAAGTGCTCGCCTACATATTTGCCACCCTCACTTCTACTACAATGTTTAGCTAAACCGCTTAGCACTATCCTCCATCTTCCCTTTTGGACCCTTAAAGCTCACCCAAACCACTTCGCGGTTAGGTTCTTCTTCCATTTTAGCCCCCTAAAACTTACCCAAATCACTTCTCGGTCATGGGAATATTCATCTTTAAATATTTCTGGGCCCATTAGTTTTGTGTTAATGTATTTTGTAAATGAAATGACACTGTAACATTTTTTTTTTATTCCATCATAAAATATAAAATTTTTAAAAATTTAGAAAATTTCAAATTTTTACAACTATAAAAAACAAAATACATAGCAATGGCAGGCCACATAACATTATTCTTCATCTGTGGTCCCCAACGAGTTGCGCAGCTCCTGCATCTCGCCCACCAACTGAAGGACCCTGACACTCATTTGTGCCACTCTGGCACGTGTGGTCCCTGTTAAAAAACGTAAATTAAAATATTGGTATAACCTTGTTAGGGTCATACTGCAGTGCCCCCCCCCCCCCGTATGGTCCAAACACCTAAATCTGGACTTCAAAAGCCAGAGGGCCCTCGCCACCACGGCCCGGGTTTGGCATAGTGCCCAATTAGAGAACCCCTGGCCGGCATTCTGCAGGCAAAGAACGGGCATCAGGAGCAAGGGCGAGTGGCACATCTTGCGGTTCCTGCAACCAAATATAAAATAATTACACAAAGCAAACGTAACCAACTAAAACAATAACTCCTACAACAAATTAATATTCAAGTTCAACAATCCAAATATAATTCACAAAGGACATAAGTATAAAAAAAATAGCAATTATATGGATGTGTGGGAAAATAAAGGTTTACATGCTAAGGACTAATTAAGGTCAGCATTAAAATGCTTCTATAAGGCATACATGAAATGTATTGATTTAGGTATGCATTGCTATACAATTTATGGCCTCGGCCATGCTGATACATGCAATGCCTTGGTGCTAAAGGCCGCAAAACATGTTCAACAATAGCAATCCGAGCCCTCAAAGGTCCCGTAAGTGGATCGGAAATGAAACGGATTTATAGGGTGGTGGTCCGTCGGAAATCAGCTCTCTGAATCAGACGGGAACACATCCCAATAACGGAAGTTATCTGAACGAACGAAAAATTTCCGATTTGGATTGGAAAATGTTCCGAACTTCCGTAAAACTTCCGATTTGGATTGGAAAATGTTCCGAACTTCCGTAAAACTTCCTATTTCCTTTGGATCATCGAAAGAGCATATACGTATTAGTTTGAACGTTCGTGCAAGTAGAAAATGGACGAAAAAAAGCAAAAAAAAGACTAACACCCACCCAAACTTTTACAGACAGCTACGGAAGTCCGGACGAATGTGTCTCTGAATCGAGCCTTATGTCTTGGTACCTGTTGAAAGATGTAGAAATCTTTGGCAATAATAAAGGATCGGGTCTCAGTATGGCCTTATCTGGAAGAACTGTGCAGTAGGGTTCCTTCATTGATAGAGCTTGCAACTCACTTACTGCCTTGCTGATGTGATAGCCAATAGAATACAAAAATTCAAACACAACCACTTTTCTGGTATTGTGGGAGCAGATCTGGACAACTCTGCCTGGGGTTACTGGCAAAATATGATCCAATGCCAGCATGACCGCTTTAGTTCCCTGAAATTGGAGAATTTCCTTGTTATGTATTATGGCCACTTTTCCTTGACATTCAGATTGTCCAGGTGGGCTCCCCAACTCCAAGAGCTGGCATCTGTCATAATCACTACAGGATTCCATGTTCCCACAGTCTTCCCCTTTTTAATTTAACCAGATCTGTCCACCAATGGAGGCTTTCTAGAACATCGTCCTCTATTCGAACTGTATGATCAAATGAGTCTGGGCACTTGTCCCAACAAGATAATCGACATCTATGCAGGGTTCTCAAATGTCATGACTTGTGGGAACTTGAGGATTTTTTGTTACTCTCTTGTGTACCTTTTTCTGCGGGAGCAGAATCCTTTGAATGATACTGCCTAGTTTGCACCCGATAAATCTGCAACAGTGTCTAGGTACCAGATTTGATTTTTTTTAAATTGACAACCCAGCCTAAAGTTTTTAAAAGAAGACGAGTCTTCTCTAAGTCTGCTAGTAACAATTCTTCTGACTTGTTTAACAAGAGTAGATTGTCCAGGTACGGAATAATTGTAATTCCCAACTGTCTGAGGTGCACCATTGGTTCTATTAATACCTCTGTAAAGATCTGTGGGGCTGACGACAGGCCAAAGTGTAAAGCTTTGTACTGGTAGTGATACCCTGGTCTGTTTGTACTGCAAATCTCTGAAATTTGCGGTGTAGAGGCAAAATTGGAATATGCAAGCAAGCATCCTGTAGGCCTAAACTGATCATAAAAGCCTGCTCTATGAGGATGTTACTTCCGAATAAATAGATCTTTTCAGATTCAGAAATATCCAATAACTTCCCGATGGCTTTTGCACTAGGATAACGTGGGAATAGAACCCCCGTCTCTCACAGTGGGGCGGAACTACTTCTATCACGTTTCCTTTGAAATCGTTCTTGGAAGACTAGTGGAAATGCCTCCCTCTTCCTGGTGTCTACAGGTAATTTGGTCACTAGGAAGAAACATTGAGGGATAGACAAAAATTCTAACCGGTATCCCCTTTCCAATGTCTGTAGCATAAATTGATTTTGGGAGACTGCTGTCCAGGCGGCTACAAACCAATCCAAAAGG
Organism: Gastrophryne carolinensis; assembly: GCA_027917425.1. Lineage (NCBI taxonomy): Eukaryota > Metazoa > Chordata > Amphibia > Anura > Microhylidae > Gastrophryne > Gastrophryne carolinensis. The sequence goes on from CM051234.1 coordinate 292,705,690, forward strand.
TCCATTGGCTTGATGCAGAGCCTCCCCGTTCACTTCTCCCGTGCGTTTTCCCGTTGGTTTTGGGCTTTGATCGGGTCAGGAAAGGGTGCTACGTTGATTTTAGTGTGCGTTTATGCGCTCAGGTGTGCGCTCAGCCGCCTTTCCGATTGTCGGCTCGCACGAGGCTGTTTCCCGGCAAAACGGACGCCTCGTTCATTGTTCCATTTTTTTCAGTGATGCAGAGCCTTGTTTTCCGATTGAAATCACCCTAATGAAACGGGGCCGCCGAGCCTTCACTTACGGCAAGTCAGAGCAGCCGTATTTGCACTCGGGCAATAATATGCAGTCCTCTGTTGGAGCACATCAGCGGCGCCAGCTCCGCGATCTTGTCCTACTGAGTATGGCAGAAACCAGGCTGCACCTATTTGAGCTCACCCGCCTTACTGGGTATGTGTATGAAACTTGTATTGGTTGCCCACCCTGTCTTTTATTTTTTTTCCCTTAACACACTATTTGGTAATTTTTTTGTTAGTATATTTTTAGCCTAATTTTTTAACTTTAAATTAAATGGGTTAAGTGATCGAACCCTATTGCGTCATGTTCTTGCCCTCTTATGTAAGTAGTATTCCCCAGACTTTTTTAATGATTGTACAGGTTGGATGTGCATGTAGGCTCATTACAAATGTCCTTTACTCCAACCCTACCCCACTCACCTATTTGTCCCTCTTTTCTATTGTTGCAATGCACACCTTTTTTTATTTTTTGTTTTGTTTTGTTTTGTTTTTGGGGGGGGGGGGACTCTGGCTATCCTTTGCTCCCCTGGCTGCTGACCCCAATCCTGCACCCATCTTCACAGGCAGAGGAGCCCTACAATACTGCCCCCAGGAGGACTCGCTCTGTGGTGGAGCGAGCCTTTGGTCTCTTGAAGATGAGGTTCCGTTGTCTTGATCAGACTGGGGGGGCACTACAATATACGCCTGCAAAGGTCAATAAACTAATCATGGCTTGTTCCGCTTTAAGAGAGGGAGTCTGCCATTTCTGAGTAAAGTCTCAGTAAAAAGGGTTTCACACAGTGGGGCATCCCGATCTGGGATTTCCAGGGGGAAGACCAGTGGCCGCTCTGGGTTTTGTTCTGCTTTATGTGAGGGAACCTGTGTTACTTTAATAATAATGTAAAGGAGGTGGGTTATTCCATCCTAACCTGATTTGGTCATGATGTTTTAAAGCAGGCCAAAACCCATGTTTTGGAGTGTGAAGAAATCCAGGGTTGGGTTACAGGCATCATGTCTCTGGGGCATTCCAATTTGGGATGTCCTGCACGTCACTGCGGGGGAACGTCAGAGCTATACCAGGAGCTATGCCATCTTTACACAGGAGCAGGACGACATCATCATGGATGTGAGTATGCGAGCGTGCGTTTATGTGCGCGCACACATTCCTTATAATAAAAAAAAAACAAAGTGCAAGAATAGTCTGAAACAACTTCGTTTGTCACGTTGCATACCAGCCCACCTTAGTTTAACCCATGTACGCAGCTACAAACTAGGCTACATGCAGATAGCAGAACTAGGGCAATGTGAGGCAGCAAGAGGTTAATAAAGTGACTTTAGTTAGGCCAGGAAACTTGTTAATGTATTTTGTGGATTAATGGTGGGTCCTTGTATCTTTTTTTAACAGATGATGCTGCGGAATCATTTTTTTAAGAGTTTGGGCTTTTCATTAAATCACGCTGAAGGTCCGGTTTAAAAAGTGCCCCAAAAAAAACACGCCCAACCAAACCATAAAAACAATGCTAAACTAATGTTGTTTATCATTCACAGATACTAGAAAACCACAGGCACAAGACCCCGAGGCCTAATGTTTTTTATTTTGCATTAAAATTTTAATTGTTTTTTAGTTTTGGAAAAAAAAAAATAATATGAAAAATCCAAATCCAAAAAAAAATAAAAAGAACGTTTGAATTAAAAACAAATAAAAAAATTTGGTGTGTTGTCTTTCCTGCAAATGTACAATCACACAACATCATCACACATTTACATGACACAAAAGGTTTAGATATGGGACAATAAATCAAAAACAATTAGAAATAATTAAGGTATGCATTAATGGCAAGGAAAAAGGAACAACAAAAATTTAACAGAAATATATATATATATATATATGTGTCAAATTGGCAGTTGGTGCCATATGCATATTCCAATGGAGGTTTAGGGATGTGCGCTTGCGTGTAGCCAGATTGGCAACTGAAGAGCCATGGAGATGTAAGTATACTTGCTAAAACCACCAAAATGGAAGGTCAAATACGACGGAAACCAAGCAGGTACGTTCAAAAAGCCAGGAAAAATCAGGGAAAAACGGGCCGCCCGTGTGAATGTGAACGGGAGCCCCGATCAAATTGAAGGCACCCGAGAGAGCAAAAAAAGCTTTCCGAGTAAAGTGAAATTGACGGATCAGTTAGGGAGCCATTCCGACGGAGGCTCTGCATCACATTTGAGCCACGATTCAAACGGGAGCCCCGGACAATCGGAAGGTTTTAAGGGCAGTTCAGAGGAGGCTCTGCATCAGGCCCCATGTCCTGCTCCTGAAAGGGATATTCCTGTTTGAATGAGCTTGGCAACAAAAAAGTATTTTAGGGTACTTCCATTCAGACTTAATAATATCCTTAAGGCAGAATGGACAGGAAATGTTTGGGATTTTTTTCCAAAAACATATATGGTATCTTGGATGGATGAGGGCTTATCCTCACTCTTGATTCCTCACGTATCATACATGTCATCTATTAAACCTACCAAATTCCCCCAGAGGACCCTTCTTATCCCACTGCATACCCTCCTAGGATGAGAGTTCCCCCTCACTCTCTGCCGCTACCTTTGATCCTGCTTAAAAATTATCAGGCCCAGAACCGTGGGTGTCTGCAGAAGGGACAGAAGTAGTAAGGGATACTAATGGTCTAGGACCCTGGGTTAAATGCAATGCTTGAGGGATGAGTGTGCCAGCAGTGGATACCCCTGGGTGCAACCCAAAGCGCCTATAGACCTCAAACATCGAGGCTATTTCATTCCTCATGGCTAACGTCTCCCTATACATAGCTGAAGTCTCCTCTTTAATTCTTGGCTGTAGGCATGTCAGACAGACAGACTTCTGCCAGGTATCCAGAAGTGTAACGTTACAGGATTCACAGCATCTAATGGGTTTAGGATCCTTGAGCTTTTCTTTGGTGAGTCCTTGTCTCTATCCTTATGCTTTACTAGATTACTTTACTACTCTACTGGATTAGACCAAAGGGGCAAAATACAAGACCAAAGTTATGTATACATAACTCCGGATTCAGCATAAACTGCAAAATATGAATGGAGAATGGAGGCTTCATCCTGCTGTGGGCTGCCGATAAGTCGAAAACTGCGCTGCTGTGCCACTGCCTCTGCCCTGCTCCGTCCAGAATCCCTTCCAGCCTGTGAAGCTGCTGGAAAACGGATACTTACACTTCTGGGTCATCCCACGTGTAGAGGCTGTGCTCGGAAGTAATGTCAGAGCACCGCTGGGTCAGCACAGCAAGTCCCCTCCCCCTTCCTTGCCCTGAGTTCCGAATGAAAAAGAGGGGAAAAGGACCACCGCCGTCGCTGATCGGAAGCTCCGGTAAGCCAGCCCAGTTTTCCTCCGGCAAATGGAATAGACTCCACTGCAGCTATCGGCTGGGATTTAAAGAGGACAGCTAACTACTTGTGCGCTGTCAGATTATCAGAGACTGCCCTGGCTGCCTCCAGACCTCGGATGAACTACACCCAAAGATAAAGTGGTCCGGTGCTGTCCAGTGGTTAATTAGGGAGAAAACACAAAGGGGTGGGATTTTAACCTCTGTTCAGTTTGTGTTTCCTCCCAGGGGGTGGAGCCACTCTCTCCATGGGTCGTCCTGAAGGACGAAGTGGGAAAAGATAAGATAAGATAGAGTCACTGTAGGAGTGGAGTGACTGGACGGATTTAGAAGAGATGTCTAAGGGGAGACAAGATTAACTTGTATAAATATATAAATTGCCAAAGTTAAAATCCTCTCTAAAGACAAGTCGGCACTCCCTTTGACAAAAAAAAAATACAATTCTGTGATTACTCACCTGTAGAATTGTTTTTGTAGTATACAGCACGTCCTCTTTCACTTATTCCTTACGTCTGGGTCATCCGCCACAAGGTGGCGCAGTGGACTGCAGAAAGACTTGTGGCATCTCCCGGCCCCATAAAAAGCCAGGAACCTCCCACAAATTCCCAGTATTACAAAGCAGTTGGACAAGAAGCCGGGAGAACAATAATGAAAGAAATCGAAAAATGAACATTTGAACAAATCACCATACAGAGGTGACCAAGAATAATAATAACAAGGGAGGGATGAAACAGGACGTACTGTATACTACAAAAACAATTCTACAGGTGAGTACTCACAGAATTGTATTTTTCCAAGTATACAGCACGTCCTGTTTCACTTATTCCTTACGTCTGGGACATCCAAAAGCAGTGTCCGTAAGGTAGGGGGGGATCCCCAAAAAGCAACGGTGGGCAGTTCAAACCACTGCTGAGGCCCTAACATCAACCTTGTAAACCTTGGAAAAAGTATGAACAGAAGACCAAGTTGCGGCCTTACAAACTTGTTCAACAGAAGCTTGGTGCTGAAAGGCCCAAGACGCTCCAATAGCACGAGTGGAACGAGCAGTAAGATGGAAGGGAGGATCCTTCCCCTTAGCAGAATAGGCCTGCACCACTGCCTGACGGATCCACTTGCTGATAGTGGATTTAGCCGGAGGCCCAGAAGTGAGAACAAACAGAGCATTAGACTTCCTAAAAGTCTCAGTAGCAACCAAAGAGAACTTCAGAGCCCTGACCACATCCAGAGAATACAGAGTCCGCTCCTTGGAATTAGCAGGATTAGGACACAATGAAGGCAAGACAATGTCCTGATTGAGATGAAAGGTAGACACAACCTTAGGCAAGAAATCTGGTCTTAAGCCGAAACACCACCTTATCCTGATGCAGCTCAAAATAAGGAGGTTTGAAGGAAAGCGCCGCTAGCTCAGAAACTCACCTTACAGAAGTGATAGCCACCAAAAAGCCTACCTTAAGAGTCAAAATGGGCAAGGCAGCCTTACGGATAGGCTCAAAGGGAGGCCCTTGCATAGCAGACAACACCAGATTCAGATCCCAGACTGGTAGCAAAGGCTTACGGGATGGACGCACATGAGAAACACCCTGGAAAAAAGGTTTAACCAGCTGGTGATTGGCAAAAAATCTTTGGAAAAAAATTGCCAGAGCTGAAACATGGCCTTTGAGGGTACTAAATTGAAGGCCCAAATCCAAACCATGTTACAAGAATTCTGGGAAAAGAGACTTGGACTCACACCAGGGAATGTAAGCATGCCAGACCCTGTAATAGATAAAAGACGAGGACTTCTTCCTAGTCCTAATCATGGTATCAACAACAGAAGCAAGTAACCCCTTTTCCATCAAGATGGAGGTTTCAGCAGCCAAGCCGTTAAAGCCAGTGTTTGTAAATTGGGGTGGCGTAGCTGCCCCTGAGTGAGGAGATCTAGATCCTTGGGCAAGACGTACTGGTCTACTGCCAACTGCATGACGTCTGCGAGCCAAACCCTTCTTGGCCAACAAGGGGCCACCAGGATGGCAGGTACCTGCTCCTGGACTATCTTGCGCATGACCCTGCCCAGGAGAGGAAACAGAGGGAACACATAGAGAAGCCGAAACTTCTTCCAAGGAATAGCCAATGCATCCGTGGCGAAGGCCAGAGGAACCTGAGACAGAGAGACAAATCTGAGAAGTTTGTGACGAAACGCAAACAGGTCCACGTCCGGCTGCCCCCAGCTATGACACAGGGAGAGAACACCCGGTTGTTGAGGGACCATTCCCCCATACAAGACGTCCCCCTGCTCAGGGAGTCCGCCTCCTGGTTTTCCACCCCCGGAATGTAGACCGCTAAGATGCCGGGAACATGCTGTTCCACCCAAGACCGGATCAGGGACACTTCCTTGAATGCTCGCTTGCTCCGAGTTCCTCCCTGATGAATGATGTAGGCAACTGCTGTCTGGTTGACTGAGTGGATCTGAACAGTCCGACCCCGAAGGTAAGTGGTCAGGCGAGAAAGAACCAATCTGATCGCCCTCAGTTCCAGGACTTTGATGGAAGCATGGGCCTCTTGTGGGCTCCACCGACCCTGGAACCTCAGGAACTTCCAGAAGCCTCCCCAACCAGTCAGACCGGCATCTGTGGTGACCTTCTCCCAGCACGGGGGCCGGAAGGTCCTGCCCACTAGAAGGTTCCTTGAGTCCAGCCACGACGAGAGGGACCGTCTGGCCAGAGGGGACAGAGCAAACTCTTGATCCAAGGACACAGGGTCCCGATCCCAAACTGGCAAGAGGAGTAACTAAAGATGTCTCATGTGAAACTGAACAAAGGGGACTGCCTCGAAGCAGGGAATCATCAGGCCCACCAACTGCATCCCCTGACGGATGGAGAGATGAGGACATGATTGCAGAGCCCAAGCCTGCATCTGAAGATCCTCCACCTTCTGCTGAGGGAGGAACACCCTGACCTGAGAGGTATCCAGAGTCATGCCCAGAAAGGACCTCACCAAGGACGGGGACAGAGAAGACTTGGGAAAGTTGAACACCCAGCCGAAGGACTCCAGAGTGGAGGTCAACATCTGAGTGTCCTGCTCAGCCCGAGGAAAGGACTGGGCCACAATCAGGATGTCGTCCAGGTAAGGAATGATGCGGATGCCCTGGATCCATAGCAGAGCCATCACTACCGCCAGTATCTTGGCGAACACCCGAGGTGCCGAGGTGATACCAAAGGGCAGAGCAGCAGACTGGTAATGCTGATCCTCCAGCGCGAACCTTAGAAATCTCTGATGACCTGGAAAGATAGGCACATGAAGATAAGCATCCTTGATGTCCACAGTGGTCATAAAGTCGCCCGGGCGAAGGGTACTGACAGCAGAGCGTAGCGTCTCTATATGAAAATGCTTGAATCTGACAATTTGTTAAGTCCCTTCAGATCTTGTAACCGGAGGACAATACCTCCTGTATCCTCCGGTCTGAGACGTGAAGCCTCCAGACGTGAGCAAAGAGCCGAAACTGTCCCCCACCCGGATGGGCGAGGGCGCCCCTTCATGCCTGAGGGGGCTTGTGAGAGGGTTTGGGACTTGGTATCCAGGAGAGCCTGGGACGACCACGGAATCTGCCATGGCCCCTAGAATCTCTGCAGCCACTAGGGAAGAGGGAGCCACGACCTCCTCTGGGAGCCGAAAGGAAGGGAGGAGGATGGAGGACCCCCGAAATGGCCTCTAAATCAGAACAAAGTAAGAAAGTACTATAGTCCCCCCCCCCCGCTACCAGCTGTAGCACCATCAAGGAGACGCTTGAGCAGCCTCTTGAGGGCAATAGCAGTAATGGCAGCGGCACAGGTCGGACGCAATCCAGCCCCCACACAGGTAAAAGCATGGCAGGCCAATTGATCCATGCGCCGGTCCTCACCATCCCTCCGAGAGGTAGTGTCATGGGGAAGGCATGACCGAAGTATTGGACAAGCCTTCTTAACAAGATCAGCAGGAAAGAGATACCTTTTATCCAACCCTTGGGCACAATACTTTAAGTACCAAAATGGTAAAATGTTCCTCCTCAGGGAACTCTGGACGCTGCTTACCAGGGCGAAAGAGCTCCCCCTGCTTTCTCTTAGCCACCTCAGGGGCAGCAATGTGCAATATATCAAAAATATGTGACAGCAGATTATCAGTGTCCTCAGGGTACCATGAATCCTCTCCAGACACCGACCCAGGGTCACTATCACAACCCTCCTGCTGGTTCCCAGAGGAGTCAGAATCCTGGGAAAATCCCCCCATCTCAAGGGGGTGACAGCCACCAAACTCATCAATACCCACATACACCTTAGCAAGGGGGGAGGGCCTGGGATCCAGGTGCCGCTTCTTGCCAGAGGCCTTCCTAGGAACAGGCCTGGCAAGCTGCCTCTCAATGTTAGCCACCCGCAGAGCCAAATCAGAATGAGACTCCCTGCTAACAGTGCCCTCACAGGGGCCTAGTTGCAGGAGCGTGACACTGTTAATCACAGGGGATACCCACACATGGAACATAGCCGGGCTTGCCCCGCAGGGCCCCCAAGCACCCCTGAAGCCTCCATATGGTGATTAACACAGGCGCAATAGACCAGTAGTGGGTAAAGGCTTAAGACAGAAGCCACCCAGGATGCCCTCCCACGGGATGCCCCCAGAAGTCTATTTTGTGAAGGAGGAGTGAGGGGGAGGAAGGAGTAAGCCGGGAGAACCACAAACCAATGGTATCCCGCCTGAAAGACATAGGTAAAAATACACATGAGCATCCCGCAGCACATGAAAATCCCAAGGTCAATAAACCCCCCCCCCCCCCCCAAGGGGGACTCACGGGGTCACTCATGCACAGACCGCTAGGTAAAGCGATACATCAGGGAAAGCAGGGCTGCAGCCGGGAATGAAGAAAACCAGACACGCAGGTTGTACAAAATGGTGCCGGCTGAGGTACCTCGAGGGGCAGGCTGCAGGGGAACAGCGCGATCCACAGCATCACCAGGCCCCGCCCCCCCTCGAAGAGTGCGAAAACGGCGCTCACATGACCCGGCCGGGGCCATGACAAAGCAAAATTACCTCAGGTTATTACCTCAGGTTAAAAACACACCAAAATCGCCAAATTACCTCAGAAAACACCACACGTGACCTGGCTGGCACCATGACAAAGCAAAATTACCTCAGGTTATAGCGCCCACAGCTGCGGAGCGTAGTACAAAGCTGCACGGCAGCTAAAAACACCAAAAAACACACCAAAATTGCCAACTTACCTCAGAAAACACCACTCACCACCACTGCCAACCGCCCCCCCCCCCCCCCGAACGGAGGGAGACGAGGGAAGGCAGCGGCGAGTATCCATGGCCAGGGAGGGGAGGGGGGAGCCCCAGAAGTAAAAATACCATTTTGTGAGTACTCACCTGAAAAATGGATATTGTCAGTGTGCCACACACCCCGCTTCCCCTTTAATTCTTACGATCGGGTTACTCCACCAGCAGGTGGCGACGTGCAGGAAGAAGTCTTGAAAACGAGCCCCTTCCGGCCTATATATACCTGGGACCTCCCACTTAATCACCAGTTATTTAAAAAGCAGAAGAGACAAGGTACCAGGAAATCCAACGGTAACCTCAAAATATAGAAAAGCTTCACCATATAAAGGATCCAGGATACCAAAAAGGGCGGGTGAAGCGGGGTGTGTGGCACACTGACAATATCCATTTTTCAGGTGAGTACTCACAAAATGGTATTATTCTCAGTGTGCCACACACCCCGCTTCCCCTTTAATTCTTACGATCGGGACATCCAAAAGCAGTGTCCACAAGGGATGGGTATCCGAAGGCAAAATGAAGCATAACTTAAACGACTGCGGTCTGCAGAACTTTGCGGCCAAACACAGCATCTGCTGAGGCCCGCACATCAACCTTGTAAAACTTAGAAAAAGTATGAACAGAAGACCAAGTAGCAACCTTACAAACTTGTTCAACAGAAGCTTGGTGCTGAAAAGCCCAAGACGCTCCAACGGCGCGAGTAGAATGAGCAGTGATGCGAAAAGGGGGAACTTTCCCCTTAGCAGAATAGGCTGCAATAATGGCCTGACGTATCCATTTGCTAATGGAAGATTTGGCCGGAGCCAAACCCTTCCTAGGCCCACAGGGCACAACAAAAAAGGCATCAGTTTTACGAAAAGGAGAAGTAATAATCAAATAGTACTTAACACAGCGTACTACATCCAAACAATGCAAAACCCTCTCCTTGTCATTCTTAGGCTTAGGACACAGGGAGGGAAGAACAATATCCTGATTCAAATGAAAAGCAGAAACAACCTTAGGAAGAAAGTCTGGTTTGAACCGAAAGACCACTTTGTCCTGATGCCTCTCAAAGTAGGGCGCCTGAATAGACAAGGCCACCAACTCCGAGACACGCCGAACCGAAGTGATAGCTACCAAGAAGACAATCTTCTGAGTCAGGGTAGACAAAGCAATCTCTTGCAAAGGCACAAAAGGAGGAGCCTGAAGAGCAGAAAGAACCAAATTCAAGTCCCAAACAGGGAGTAATGGTTTCCTGGGAGGCTGCACATGCGTAACCCCCTGGAAAAAAGTTTTAACTAAAGGATGAAGCGCAAAACGCTTTTGAAAAAAGATAGATAAGGCAGAAACCTGCCCTTTCAAATTACTCAGCTGAAGACCAGAGTCCAGCCCTGATTGTAAAAACTCCAGAATCCTGGAGACCGAAAAGACCCTACAAGGCAAAGACCTAACCTCACACCAAGCGACATAGGCTTTCTAAGTCCTATAGTAGGTGATAGAAGAAGACCTCTTTCGGGCACCGATCAGAGTCTTAATAACCGAGTCAGAAAGACCCTCCTCCTTCAAGATGGAGGTCTCAGCAGCCAAGCCATCAAAACCAACGTTGGTAAACTGGGGTAAGACAGCCGACCCTGAGTGAGCAGATCGGGCCGAAGAGGCAGAATGAGCTGATTCACTGTCAGCCAAACGATGTCTGCGCACCATACTCGTCTTGGCCATCTTGGGGCCACGAGAATGGCGGAGACCCTTTCCAGAACCAGCTTCCGTACCACTCAGCCTAGCATGGGTATCGGAGGAAACAGGTACAGAAAACCCGGGTTCCCCCGGCTCAGGGATATGGCTTCCGCCGCCAGAGCCAGAGGATCCTGGGAGGGCGACACAAAGATCGGGAGCCTGCAATTGTGACGAAAGGGAAACAGGACCACCTCCAGTGTCCCCCACCGGAGTGGACTGCAGACTGCCGAGAGACAAGGAACATGTGCCTTCGCCCAGGTCAGGATCAGGGACCCCACTCTGAGGGCACCCAGACTGGAAGTCCCTCCCTGATGATTGAAGTAAGCAACCGCTGTTTGATTGTCCGAGCGTAGCTGAACCAGAAGGCCCAGACCATGATGGGACAACAGAGCAAGAACCAGACGGAAGGCTCTCAGCTCCAGGACAGACGGCCGAGGATTGGAAAGAAGTACCCAAGCCAACTCCTGAATCAGACAAATTTTGGACTGAGTGAGCAACACCCTGTGTTGACCAGAATCCGACCACATTCCCAGAAAGGACACCACCCTGGCCGGAGCAAGGGGGGACCTGGGAAGTTTGAAAAACTTCAGATGCAGGGCGGGGCAAGCCGACCCGTCCTTCTTGGGGACTGCGAAGAGAATGGAGTAAAAACCGAGGCCCACCTCTAAGCGCGGCACCGGCCGGATGACCACCATTTCCAGGAAAAACCGTGAAGGAGGGCGAGACTCGAACTCCGGTTTGTAACCGGGCGACACCACCTCCCAGATCTACGTGTCCGGAAACTCCCGGCCTTAAATCAGGGAGAAGTGTCGCAATCGTCCCCCCACCCGCACGGGTGAGGGCAGCCCCTTATTGCTGACCGGGCTTAGCAGTAGGTTTGGGCTTGGCGCCCCAGGACTGACCGGGACGGCCACTGCCCCTTCCCCGGGTCCAACCTACACTCCCGGTAGCAGGAAAGGAAGCCCCTCTGCCCGCTCTGGCTCCCCGAAAGGAGGGACTAAAGGAACTCGCACCCCTAAAGGAGCGACGAGGCTTCTTGAATTGAGGCAACTTACCATCCTTGGTAACAGTATACAATTTCTCGCCAAAAAGGCGTAAACCTAGGAAAGGAAGCGCTGTAAGCGCCCTCTTAGAGTTAATGTCCGCCGTCCACTGGCGCAGCCATATAGACCGACGAATAGCCACCAGCAATGCCGCTGTCCTGCTACTCATCGCCAGAGCATCGCCCTGAGCAGTCAGGACAAAAGAAACAAACGACTCACACTGCATGAGAGAACTAAACATATCACAAGCGGGATCAAGATCTGCGAGCAGATCCCTAATAATGGATCTAACTGCCAGCAGAAGAAGCGCCGAAGCACAAATTGGCCGTAGTGTCGACCCGGCACTGATAAAACCATGGCGAGCCAAGTGATCCACCCGACGATCCTCACCATCCTTAATGGTAGTGGTGCCAGAAAGGTGCAACGCAGCCCAGCCAGTCAATTCTAACACAGGGGTATCGACGTCGGGGGGCACTGACCAAAGCTTCACCAAGTCCTCCGGAAAGGGATAACGCTTATCCCAATTAGGAGGAGTTCCAGCCAGGCATGCGGGTTGTTCCCATTCCTTAAGGACAACCCTCTCAAAGTGCTGTTGCCTGGGAAACACCAAACGCGGCTGGGGTACGTCAAACAACTCACCCTTTGGCAGAGGGACCACCGCAGGCAGAGCCAAGGCCAAGACTTTAAACATCTGAGCCAAAATGGAAGGAGTGTCAAGGGACACCCCCACAGCCTGATCACCAGCAGTGTCAAACAATAGCTGGTCTGCAGGCTCGTCCGACTCCTCAAGGAATTCCCCCCCTCATCAGGGGGACAATCAGAATAATCCAAAAACTCCGGTACCTCACCCTCCGAAGCAGGCACTGCCGGAGCAAGGTGATTCCGCTTTGCCGTAGCCTTCTGAGCCACTGAAGCAGAGATAATTTTCTCGAGGTTGGCCAACCGTGCATGCACCTCGGAATGCGAATCCCCATTTATGACAATGTCACACAGGGTCCGGACTAGGTTGGGGGGGATAGGAGATGACGGAAGTTGCGAGGAGCCAGAAGCCGGAGCAACGGACTGGCGCGCAATGTTCTGCTTTGCACATGGAACGCATAAAATGACATCATCGCCTGGGAGCGGAGCCCCACAACCCCCACACAGCCTGGATAGCCCCGAAGAGCCATTTCCGGTAACGTCGGAAGCCTCCATATGGTGAAATTATGGTATTCGCAACAACCCGGGGTTTTACGCATTAAGCAACCCGGGATGCCCCTTTGTAATTAAAGTCCCGGAAGTGGGAGGATTTTTTTTTTTTTTAAGCCTAAGGAAATCCCAATTTAGAGACTAAGACTAGCCAGGTATAACAGACCGGGAGAGCCACTTCCATGAAGGGATCCCAGAATCTGTGGGGGGAAAAGAGACCACAGTCAGTCCCCCAGCCAGAATGCACCACAATCATACAAAACCAACAAGGCAATATATATATGGATAGCTTAAACATCTTGAATAAATATACATGATACATGCAATTTCAAGGAAAAGCCAAAGAGTGCATCAAATAAAAAATCAGAGTATATACCTGTATGAATATATATATATATATATATATATATATATATATATATATATATATCCATGCACATAAACATACATATACATACAACCACACATAAAAAACATCCCAATAAGTAGAAATGCCCCAGGAGAGAAAAAACGCTATACATGGCAGGCATACACAGCACAAGGACGGCCCCACGTGCGCAATGGTGGGGACCGTTTACCTTACAGCTTCAGCCGCACAGGAGACGTCCTCTTCCCCCACCGGCTGCAGACCACTAGTCTCAATGAGACCAGGGAAGTGAAGGGCGGGCCCGGACACAGCGCGCCCCGGCCACGCCCCCTTAATCACGGAGCGAGGCCGCAGAGAGCGCGGCCCCGCCCCCCAGTGATGCGGCTCGTCCAATGGCGAGACCGCAACCAGAAAAAGGAGGGAAATTCAAACGTGCAACACATAAACAGGCCCCAGCAGTCCCAGCCACGCGCTGCCACTGAAACCTGCCAAGGCAATTCCACAAATGATATAAGTAAAGCACCTCATGCAACACACACACACCCCCCCCCCCCCCTTAGCGAAGGGGGAAGGGACCGAGCGGGAAGGTGACCTAAAGGGAACATCGGGACAGGGGCATCCCAAATCCGGATCACCATGCCGGATAGCCGCATCGCCCCACAAGTGGGGTCGAGCGGAGGAGATAAGCTCCTAGGCACCTACCTTTGCCCAGCCAGCAGCCTAGGTTGGGAGGCTTCCGTTTAACTAGGCATAAACAACACAATAGAACTGGGCAGAAATAGACCAAGAGGGGATGCCGGGTTTTACCCCAGCTACCTGCAAGCAGGAGACTTCATTCTTCTGTCTTGTCGCCTCATGCAGAGAGAAAAAAGTGGTGATTAAGTGGGAGGTCCCAGGTATATATAGGCCGGAAGGGGCTCGTTTTCAAGACTTCTCCCTGCACGTCGCCACCTGCTGGTGGAGTAACCCGATCGTAAGAATTAAAGGGGAAGCGGGGTGTGTGGCACACTGAGAATAGAAGAGGACGTCCCCAAATAACTCACCCCCTCAGAAGGCAGTGCATGAACTCCGCATCCCAATCAGGCTCACCATAAAGCCTATTGCTGGCTCCCCTTTGTGGTACAGGGTCTGCGGCTTGGAGCAGCGCTCCTGGAGCACTTGACCCTAGTACTCTTCTACCGTCACCCAATCTGCCGAGGCTGGGAGGCAGTGGGAGTCCAGAATCGGATGGGAATAGACTTGCAGGGCCGCAGGCTTGGTTGCCTCGCTCACCTGCGCAAGAGAGAGAGAGACATCTTCTATCTTCACAGTCCGACTGCAGAAGGAAACTGGGAATTTGTGGGAGGTCGGGAGATGCCACAAATCTTTCTGCAGTCCACTGCGCCACCTTGTGGCGGATGACCCAGACGTAAAGAATAAGTGAAACAGGACATGCTGTATACTTGGAAAATTCAATCTCTGGAGGCTACAATCATTTATTACCATAAGAACTATAAATATGTGGAATAGCCGCCCATAAAAGATTGTTACAGCATCAACAGCTGTCGGCTTCAAAAAAGGATTAGATGCTTATTTAGAAGATATTAACATTAACAGTTACTAATAGCTTTTATCAGTAAAAAATAAATAAATAAAAAATAACTTTTCAACCCCTGGTTGAACATGATGGACATATGTCTTTTTTCACCCGTATTAACTATGATACTCAGAGGCCGATTCAGTAATAGCGCCAGGTAGCGACAGATGAGCGCCAGTAGCGTGATTTTCACAGCGCCCGCTAGTATTCGCTGTGCTTGGCCGTTGTTCGGTTGTTGACAGCGACTCAGTTGGTGTGCGGTAATGTTGAATACGGGGTTAGGAGTCGCTGTTTGACAGGTTCCGCACTGTATGGGAGCGCCTGACAGCGAATGGTCATAGCGAACGGCTCCCAGCATATTCATTAACAAATCACGCTCAAAAAATTCTCGCGCTGTGAAAAGCTTGTTTAAACCCCAGAGCGCTGGCGGCGATGGCTTAAAAGTAGTTTTTAACCCCCAAACATCCATATTTTTTGATTAAAAAATGAAACAAGTTTTTCTAAACATTTTGTAATATGAATACATTAATATCAGACCTGTAATATCAATTCTGCACAAATTTTTTTTTTAAATTTTTTTACCTTAAAAAAAAAATCTAACATTGCCGAAGTGGTCACAGAATTTTTGACATTTAAAAAAAAAAAAAAAAAAAAACAATATCAATTAAATATGAAGATTTAAAGATTGCTCCATTGAAATGCATTGGAGAGCGCCAGGTAGCGAGAGGTCATACCTGGCGCTGTGATGGGATTAGCAGCGGCGCTGTTCGTTGCAGTCCGCTACATGATGAATCCCGCGCTAGTTCACGCTCTCGCCGGCGCTAGCCTCATTTAGCGTGATAAATGCGTGATTGTGTCCGCCGCCTGGAGTCGGTAGCCGCCGACAGCTGGCGATACCTGGCGCTAGTGAGACACTACCTGGCGCTATCCCTTGATAAATAAGGCCCTCATTCTGCTCTGAAGGCCTGGATCATTGTGTCAAAAAGCTGTTGTCCCTGAAGCAAGGATCCAATGTCCTTTGTGGGCACCACACTGCTGAAAGTTAATGTATACTTTGTTTGAACCAGGTATTGATTAAAATTTACTAGAAGGTCTAATGTGCAGTGTTTAAATATATATTTTAAATATAATTAAATATATATTTTACTGTTCTCACATTTAAATGAAACACATTGTTGAGGTAGAACACTGTTCAATATATATCTCTACACTCCGGACATGTTTACATAAACATCCCACAGAATATTATTGAAAACCCAGTTATCTATAGCCCTAAGCCCTGCCACTGAGGCAAGATGGGGGTGATGGGCTGCACAGTGGCATCCCCAGCTCTTTGCATGCTCACGGCCCTCAAGTTAATGGGCACTCGCGGAGCAGGGGGTGCCGCTCTGTGTAGCCTAACCAAGATGGACAGTGTTGGATTGCAGGGACAAGGTAAGGTCTATTTTTTTAACCCTGTCTTTCCACAGCACCAAGTTGGAGGGAGGGGGGGATATAAAAATAATTCAAAGGTGCCCTCACTTATTCAGACAAGCATATAATCTGGTTTAACCAATTTTCTAAAGGGCTTATGCCACAAAGCTCAATACTGACTGTTTGTGATCCTTCCCCCTCGTCTTCACCTCTCCTTCTTTAGACTGTAAGTTCGCAAAGGTAGGGCTCTCTCCCCTATTGTACCTTGTACACAGAATATCCATTATCAACTCTGTAAAACTGCATTTGAAATAGTATATGTACCATATGTTTCTACCCTGTCTGTAATTACTACTTTGTAAAGCGCTACGGAAGATGATGGCGCTATATAAATAAACAATAATAACATATGACTGTATTTTGCTTTTGATAAATCGCGATACATGCGACATATATGACTCACTTCAGGATCTTGAGGCAGTGACATACATATATATTTTAAAGCAGCGACATTTATGCTTTCTCCACTCTGTGCACCTGGCAGTACCTTGTAGGGTGGAGAGAGCAGAGATGTCACTGCTCTGCAATGCCATCTGCTGTTGCTTCATGTGAGACCTGGAATCCAAAAGAGGGTCAGTATGTTGAATGGCCAGGGGTATAAAGTGCCCATCCGCACTGCAGGCCATCCTATCTTAGGGTGACTCCTTATGAACACTGCAAGTGGACCAAGACCCTAATTAGAGTTTTGGTGCATTATAACCAAAAGGCATAACATATATATTTATATAATATATTTGAAATGTATACTCACAATTGGAAGCTCTCATTGTACTTTGGGGCCCAACTATTATTTTTCGATTTTGTAGTAAATTTTCTCTTTTTGTCGCTCAAATTTGGACCTATCATGTTAACCTCGATGAAGGGCCGGAAAATCCCAGAAGTCTGCCATTTTAGATCATTTGCAGCAACAACTTTTGAAAGAAAGTAAGGGAACACAACTGTAAAACTGTTGCAGAATATAGATAGCGTAAGACCAGGCATTTTGTCTGAATAAGGTAACATAGAAACATAGAAGGTTGACGGCAGAAGGAGACCATACAGTCCATTTAGTCTGCCCTTATGTACTTTATTATCTTAGGATAGATGTATGCTTATCCCAGGTATGTTAAAATTCACTGACGACTTTTCAACTACCTCTGCTGGAAGTTTGTTCCAAGCATCTACTATTCTTTCTGTGAAATAATATTTTCATAACATTGCTCCTGATTTCCCCCCCAACTAGCTTCAGGTTGTTTCTCCTTTTTCTATTATTAAGTTATCTTTCACATATTAAAGGTCTCAATCATGCCCCCTCTCTCCCTCCTTTCCTCTAGGCTGTCCAAATGAAGTTCTCTAAATCTCTCCTGATAAGTTTTAAGTTTAAGTCCTTCTACCATTTTTGTTGCCTGCTTTGGATCCATTCTATCTGAATAATGTCTTTTTGCAAGTAAGGTCTCCAGAACTGCACACAGTATTCTAGCTGTGGCCTCACCAGGGCTCTATACAGCGGCATCACAACCTTCCTCTTCCTACTGGTGATACCTTGTGCTATGCTGCCAAACATCCTGCTTGCTTTTCCTACTGCCTTGCTACATTTTCCATTCATCTTGCAGATTTCATTCGTCAGTATCCCTAAATCTCTTTACTCCGAAAGAGGAAAAGACAAACATGATGTCAGAATGGCTTTTATAACATAGCTCATTTGTTGTTGAGGATATTTATGTAAATTGTAAACCTAAACACAATAATTTTGCCTACTACTGTACTTGTTGCTCTACTTAAAGTTTAAAGTTGGCCCTATGCTAAAAATCAGTCTATTGCCTGTATCTTGAGCCCTGTTTGCTATCAGCCATGGTCAAACACGAAACAACACACAATTTAAATATACTCATAATAATGGGATATATATGAAATATTTTTTGCACATTCATTCTATGTTAAAATCATACTATTTATCCTATTCGAGTGACTGTATATAGGGTTATAGTAAATATTGATACCACAGCTGGCTATATCACAGGATTTACGTCTCATGTGACTGCGAACATCCCATTAGGCTCACCGGCGGCAATGCACATTACTGTCAAGGTTTGTCAGGCTGGTCGCCTGGGCTGCCAATGAGCCAGATGGGCTGCAATTTTTACTGGTCTACAGATGCTGTGGAAGGATCCTGTGTATACACTTTCAGTTAAGCCCCCTAAGCAATAGACTGCACTGAATTTGTCTAGGAAAAACAGGACATTTATACAGGCATGCTGGGTGAGTGGGGCCTCATTTGGAAAACTAAAAGTAGAAATAATTTTTCAATAATAGGCCATGTCTGTGCTGTTTGTTCTAGTAGGTCAGTACCTTTTACATTGATTTTGTGCTCTCCAGTTCCTGGGTGGGTAAAAAGTTCTACGTGAATGGAAACCTCTCCAACAGAATCATCCACGCCTGATCCTGGGAAATGAGAACAGTTTACATTTTTTTTTATTACGTCACAGCTACAAAGACACACAACACTTCTGAGTATAACTGCTGCCAGGGTCTAGCTGGTGATTAACACCTTAAAACAATTCTAGAGATTCCTGTGGACCTGATAACAAAAAAAGGTTGAAATTCTTACACCTGCCAGCAGCCAATTCAGTTCGGGCTTTGTGGGTTACAATTTTACTTGTAACTCATGTCACCCAGTATGCTTCTAAAACCCATGTTCTCCTTTGCAGTCTTGTCATGCTTACTCAGTGCAACATGCAATTTTGCTTTTAAAAAAATTGTTATTGGAACTACCATCCCCAACATTAGTATAGTTATCTGGAGCTCTTGTGGTGATATCTTGCAATGCCCAATAAGGGATTTTATTGTTTTTCTTGTTTGATTTACTTTTTACCGTCCAGGCTAAAAAACTTGCAGTTGTGGCTGGGCCTTGACCTAATGGAACATTAATATGTTCTTACACATATTGAATGAGCACCTCAGAAATCTCTGTGCCAGCTATTTTTTTTTTATTTTTAGTCTGGACAATTCTTTTGTCATTTTGTCATCTTAGGGAACAGAGCTGGCAAAACAGGAAAAAGCCTGATCAAGGCTGATCAAAGTGATGCATTGCATGCTTCATACAGGCAAAGGGTCATCTTGCAGTATTTTGCAAGACAAGCTTCACATTCAGTCTCTGCATTAAATCTCCAATAGCGTGCTGTTACATCCACAGGTGTAGAAAAGTTAACACTTCAGTCCCACTTATACAGGTCTACAATATCATATCAATCATACAGAACTGACTTATTTGCAGTCAGAAAAATAATATTTCCTTGTTATAAATTTGCTAGCACTAGTGCTAAATAATCTAATTGCATAAATTGACTTTTTAGAATAGTTATGCAATTGAAGAATACATATAAAAGATTGATTAAAGGGTACTACTCAGCAGAAACAGTTAAGACATACATAACAATAGAAACATTGAGCAAAACAACCAGGAAAACCAACAATCCAGCGTGACAATGCTGACAAGTGGGACTGAAGTTTATACATGCTCACCCCTGAGCCCTGCTACTCTTTATTAGCCAGAAAATTAGCTCTCGTTCATGGTGAAATAAAGTGAATTGCCTGGCGGTATAGGACATGCTTCCAAAAACCTTTGCATCAATGACATACCCTTTTCTGGATACATTTCTTCACTAACAGTAAACCTAATACCTTTTCCACCATGGACTGAGGAATCAAGGAAGGGAAACAGAAAAGATGGAAGAGGTGTGAGGTTTTAGGGGAAGAAGGTGCATAGGAGAAAATGGAGAACTTACTTTTCTTTTAGTCCATGAGTCATGTGAAACATTGAGTTTACTGGATTATCATGTACACTAGGCTGTAAAATAGGGGGAGCGCACACCTCTCATAAATGTAAATGTTAACTATTTTTCACACTTAAACCAAGGAAGTTCATCATCCACTGGACTCAGGATGTCCTCTGCTCAGGGCTAAGATGGATTTGGGTATGAATAAAAAAAAAGCTTGCTGCTGCTGCCGCCATTTTGTGCTTTACTTTATAATTTAAACAACCGTGGGCAACTAAAAATAAAGTACACTCACCTTCTCTTCCAGCAGCACTTTGGTCCAGTTTTGGTTTTAAAAAGCTTATTAATTACTTATTTACACTGTGTTCCAAATTATATGTCATGTGGCATATAGATGTTATTTTTTGTTTTCCAATTAAACTTATGGATGTAAAGTTCAAATGTCCAGCATATAGGTAAAGTCTAAAATCATTCATTTATTTATCCATATTAAAAGATACACATTTTCCATCAAATGATTAGGGGCTTTATGGACGTCCTGAAACACGTAATGCAATGTCCTGGAACAAGTGAGTTTCTGTAATGGGTGGAAAATGTGTATCTTTTAATATGGATAAATAAATGAATGCTTTTAGACTTTACCTGAGTGTTGGACATTTGAACTTTATACTTATCAACCTTGCTGGCAAGTCCTAAGCCTTGGTAGTCTATTTCCCAACAACTAGATTGAGCTGGCCATTAATGTCTCTTTACACTTATGGATGGTATTGTGTCTCAGGGACCTTTGGATCATTGATTTCAGTCTCAAACACCTGTGAGTTGCTGACTAACCACTTCCTTCGATATTATAAAAAGTAGAACCATGTCTTCCATAGCAAAATCATCTTCATGCGCATGACAATGCACCAACTCATTCTGCAAAGAATACATATGAGGCATTGGCTTCTATGGACATAAACATTGGTCACCATCCTCCCCTGACTTTATTGACCTATTGAGAACCTTTGGAGTATCCTCAAGCAAAATATCAGCTTTGGGAGGCTATTCTGACATCCCGAAAAAAAATTCAAGCAGAAAATCTCCAAAAATGCGGTGATAGGTGATATTAAAAAGCTTTTCACAAATTGGTGCATATTCAACAGATGGGCATTGCCAGTTCTTTACAAGCGATAAAATTAATATTGAATTATATTGAAACACTGTGCATAATAATTTGCATTTTAGCCACGATTCAAAGACACATTTGTCCGGACTTCCGTAGCTGTCTGTGAAAGTTTGGGTGGGTGTTAGTTTTTTTTTTTGCTTTTTTTCGTTAATTTTTCATTCGTACGAACGTTCGGGAAAATGTGTATATGTGCTTTCGATGAACGGAAGCAAATCAGATCATTTCCGTTAGTTCGGATCATTTTCCGAACAAAATCTTATATTTTTAGTTCGTTCAGATAACTTACGTTGTTGGGATGGGCTTACGTCTGATTCAGAGAGCTGATTTCCAACGGATCACCACCCTATAATTCCGTTTCATTTCCGATCCACTTACGGGACCTTTGAGGGCTCGGATTGCTATTGTTGAACATGTTTTGCGGCTATGTGGAGGAGTCTGGGCGCCTTTAGCACCAAATCATTGCATGTATCAGCATGGCCGAGGCCATAAATTGTATAGCAATGCATACCTGAATGAATCAATACATTTCATGTATGCCTTATAGATGCATTTTAATGCTGACCTTAATTAGTCCTTAGCATGTAAACATTTATTTTCCCACACATCCATATAATTGCTATATTTTTTTAGACTTATGTCCTTTGTGAATTATATTTGGATTGTTGAACTTGAATCTTAATTTGTTGTAGGAGTTATTGTTTTAGTCGGTTACCTTTGCTTTGTGTAATTATTTTATATTTGGTTGCAGGAACCGCAAGATGTGCCACTCACACAACATACAAGCAGTGTTTGGTCCAGCTATGCTATTCCTCAGTGTTCTTGCAGGGCATCCAGGGTCGTCCCATGATGCTTATATATTGCAGAGTTCCGGCTTATTTTGTCAGTTTGAGTCAGGAGAATTATCTGGTGGATGGCTCCAGGGTAAGTTTGCTCACATTCCATCATTCCATCAATCCATTTTCACTGTATAGCAATGAATATAGTTGATGACTCATGTCTTAACCTATGGCTGTTTTTAGCCCTTGATGACATGTTAAACAATATTGTAGCTTAGAATGTGTATTTTATGTTAGTATTTTTAAATTCTTTCAGGGGATTCTGGATATCCACTCCTGGCCTTGCTCCTGATGCCCGTTCTTAGCCTGCAGAATGCGGGCCAGGGGTTCTCTAATCAGGCACTATGCAAAACCCGGCCCGTGGTGGCGAGGGCCCTCTGGCTTTTGAAGTCCAGATTTAGGTGTTTGGACCCTACAGGGGGGGGGGGGGGGGCATTGCAGTATGACCCCAAGAAGGTTATACCAATATTTTAATTTACGTTTTTTAACAGGTACCACACATGCCAGAGTGGCACAACTGAGTGTCACTGAGTCCTTCAGTTGGTGGGCGAGATGCAGGAGCTGCGCAACTCGTTGGGGACCACAGATGAAGAATAATGTTATGTGGCCTGCCATTGCTATGTATTTTGTTTTTTATAGTTGTAAAAATTTGAAATTTTCAAAATTTATAAAAATGTTATATTTTATGATGGAATAAAAAAAAATGTTATAGTGTCATTTCATTTACAAAATACATTAACACAAAACTAATGGACCCAGAAATATTTAAAGATGAATATTCACATGACCGATAAGTGATTTGGTAGGGGGCTAAAATGGAAGAAGAACCTAACCGCGAAGTGGTTTGGGTGAGCTACAAGGGTCTAAAAGGGAAGATGGAGGATAGTGCTAAGTGGTTTTGGTGAGCTTTAAGGGTCCAAAAGGGAAGATGGAGGATAGTGTTAAGTGGTTTGGGTGAGCTTTAAGGGTCCAAAAGGGAAGATGGAGGATAGTGCTAAGTGGTTTGGGTGAGCTTTAAGGGTCCAAAAGGGAAGATGGAGGATAGTGCTAAGTGATTTAGCTAAACATTGTAGTAGAAGTGAGGGTGGCAAATATGTAGGCGAGCACTTTAATGAGTTAAGTTTGTAGTGCGCAGGCGCAAGATCGTAAGGATTTCCGTCTGGACGAATATTTATTGAAAAAGGGAAACAGAATCTAATGGGAAATGTAAAGGATTCGTGGGAGGATACGATGGGAAAAGGGCAAAAACGAAAGCCTACGTTGTAACATGTGAAAATGAAAAGGAAAAGTCACGCTGGAAAATGACATACTCGTATTCGTAATCTGCCGTACGAACGGACGGAAACTTTACAGAAGGATTGCAATGCATGCATAGAATCGTACACTCATACGAGAGCGGAAAATTAAAAAAAAAAAACAGATCGGCACTAAAACAGAAGTTTTTTTTGTCTCTCTGAATCGAGCCTTTTGAGTATTTCAATTTGTGAAAAAATACATTCATTACTGGAAGTCTTGGTAATTGGATGTATAACTGTTAGTAACTCTAAAATTATACTGTTAAGTAAATCTAAAATCATACTGTCATTTGCATCGACCATTTAGGAAAATAAAAGAAAAACAAATGCTGCATACTAATTTGGAATGTGGTGTATTCAGGAGATCCAGGTCCTAGTCCTCACACATTTCCTATTTACCGTGATGTTGGTGGAGGGAAGCATTTAGGACTCTGCTCTGCTCTGAGCAAGCTAGAAAGACTGGCAAGTGGGTGAAGCCTGGGGACAGGTCTTCTGGATGTTAGGTTTCAAGGAACAGAGCTTAGAGTGATGTGCTGCAGGAAAAGAAAGGAGAGCATACTTTTTCTTAGCCCACAGATGCTCTTTGAAATCCTTTATGGCCTGATTTACCAAGCACTAATTAAGCTGGCGTGCGCCATATTGGTGCAGATCAGCATGTGTGAAAACATTTCAGCACACTGTAAAACACACATTTACTAAATCATCAGCATACGATGCTGCAGCAATGGCTACTGCACCTGCTTTTCTTGGTGCAGAGTTCAATATGCTAATAGGATATGATGGGCAATTTTTTCACCCTTTAAATCAAATGCTGCCCATGTTTTTGCATTTAAGTTTCAGTGATTTTTGCTTTCTTAAAATATCTTATCTAGATGGCTTTCGGTGCATGCAATGGATGGATGGGGTTTGGGAATCTGAGGTGAAAGCATATTGGTGAACTAGAGGGTTTCCCACAGCTGGACATCAAAAACCAGTATGCACCCTAGAATTTTTTATTCTCCAGACTCGGGTTACATGGGTTCTGGTCCACTTCTAGGGTTATTTTTTCAGGTATTTTAGGAAGTCTTTTTTGTTTCAAAGTTGTTGGGAAATGTTCAAACTGACAATAAGCTGCCTTTTTATGGTGGTGTGCGTTACAGGTTTTTAGTGCAGTTTTGTAAAACAAAAATAATAGCTGAACTCCAGTTTTGCTGTGCCATGTTGAACAATACTGGATATATTTATCGTTCACGTGGGAGTGCAATAGTTGGGATTCATTGTGCCTCCCTGTGACAGTTTAGTACACTATACTTCAATGAATCTGTTTTGTGTCACTAAGGCACAAAACAAATTCAATCTTTTCCCAATAACTGCATTGCAGCAAACTATGAGTTTATTTGGCTTTACTTTAAACCCCTTTAGTCACATAACTTGAATTTAAGGGATTTGTGGATATAGGTATTGATATTCATGTATGGGTAAGTCTGTCTTCCTAGGGTTTAATGTTAACTGTTGAATGTTCACATGAGGCATAGTATAAATACATATCTAAGAGCTTCATTAAAATAGATGGTGGATAAAAACACAGATCACATATATAAAATATATAAGAACGTGTCATGAAAGAGTACCAATGTACATACTATATAGGTAGGAATAAATAGGGTAACAATAAAAAAGTTCATTGCTTATCTTGCAACAAAAGATTATAGTGATTTGTTAGGGGCACAGTGTTAGGCCACATATCAGGTCAAAAACATACATTCACTGTATCTTGTTGACAAGAATTTAAAGTCAGGTTAGTCAATGCTTACCACTTCCTCATTCTAATGTATGACTGTTACAAAACGGCAACCAATTTGTATGGTCACTGGTAGTAATGTGATTGGCAGCCATAAATGGGAAACAAAGAAGTGGGTAAGCAGTGGATGACTTGTTAATCTTTATTGGGAAAAGCAGACAATTTCTTGAAGCATTTTCTAGCTACATACACATTTTATTCTGCACTTAAGCTGTAAAAATCATTGTCTAATATAAGCAATTGTTACACAGTGGCCTTTTCAGTACAAAAAAGTTGAGAAGACTTTCTAAGAAACATATGTCTGTATTGTTAGAGCAAAAGCAGTTTGTCCTCTAGCCCTATGCCTGATTTTATTAGAAAGATCTTGTTAACAACCTGCTGTTTTTCTTACCAATGTCATACCATGCAATTAGGGTACCACAGTATGAATGTTAAAAAGAGGGATTTTTTTTGACAAAGGAACATGTTTTAGATGTTCTTTCCGGAGTCCAGGAAACACAGCCCAATGTATATGGTATTACGATTCAGAAGCTTATTTAAACAGGAACAAAACCCAGGATCTTGTCTTGATTTTGTCAGGGGCATTCTGACTTGGGATGCCCTGCTGTGTGCAGGTCCTGTGATCACCTGTAAACTCACCTTCTATTTGGCACATGGCACATGTGCTCAAAGCAGCAAGAAAATCTGAATGGAGTGTGCACCAACTAGCTGCATCGCTGCTCACATCCAGCTGTGGGCGTGCCTGCCCAAGCCATTCAGAAATGCGTGTTGTGGGTATGCTCCTAGCTAATGTATAAATAGCAGGGATGCGGCTGCGGCAGAGTCTTGTAGACTCGAGGGGGGGGGGGGGGTGGTGGTTGTACCTTATTAAGAAAAGTAACACTTATCAGCAGCATACATTTAGTCTGTGTATCCTATCAATTTGCAAACACATATGAAAGAGTGTATTAAAAGATACATGCTTACCCTGAGCAGTTTGTGTTTGAACAAAGGTTTTAATAAGTGTATCTGTAGCCTGTGTGTATAGAGAAAGTGCATAGCGGAGAGACTGCAGATCAGGACTTTTCTCCAAGAAAGTCTTTTTAAGACCAACACCCCCAGCATGGAAATATTGCTGTAATAAAAGAAATTAGGAACACTTTACTTTATCTAAGCACAACAACACTGCTCGCACTTCCGAAAGTTAAATGATAGGCAAAGATCACCACGGTGCTAGCACATGGGAAAAGAATTTAAAACAAAACACAAACACCTGCCCCCCCCCCCACACACACACACAAAATGGACCCAGAACAATATCCTAGAGGCTGTACTGTGTGTAAAAATTTAATGATATTTTATTACTCTTAATTATGTATACAGACAAAAAGACAAAACAGATAAACTGACAATTTATAACAACTGAAATGGAGATGAAACTCAAGGTTGCTCTCATATACAATACCACTTAAAACAACTATTGCCATTAACCCTTAATCTGACCTCATATTAGTAAATAAATAGTTTGAAAGGACAACTCATCAGTGACCAATTCAAATATTATTAAATAATAAAGTGCACTTGCTGAATATAAGAACCATGCACAAAAGACTGTCAATTTTAAATAGTGACAATAAAGAAAGCGGTAAGAGGATATAACTAATATAACTAAAGCCAAAGCTGCGGACAAGATAGGGTTAAATGGGATGTAAATGAATAAATATCAACAATAAAGTGGAGCAGATTTTACCGCCAAACCCAGGCACCACCGTGGGGAACCCCTTCTTCATCAGGATGATGATGGCAATAATTGCTTTAAGTGGTATTGTATGTGAGAGCAACCTTGAGTTTCACCGTCATTTCAGTTGTTATATGCTTTTAAAATTGTCAGTTTATCTGTTTTGTCTGTATATGTAATAAAATATAATTACATTATTACACGGAGTGCAACATTTTATTCATTCACTTGGAAAGACAAGCATACGTCTTAAAGTGATAGACACCTAAACACTAAGGCATTTCGGGACTAAGTAAAAAATTCTTTCAATGAACAATAACATTTTGCATACAGCCAGCTAGGACCAGTGGTCAACCAGAACATGACAACATGCAATGTTTGAGAATTTGAGATAATTACATAATTATATACAGCAGCATGGGAGTTATGTCCCCAAGTGTATACTGTTAGATGGGTTTTACTTAGTTATTTTCCTGTTCATTCACTTAGGGACCAATCTATTACTCTTAGGAATGTCCAAAAGTAGTTGGGAATCCTCAGGTTACTAGGCTGATAAAGTTCCGCCCATCAACAGATCTCAAACTTGTGCCTTATATTAAAATCGCAGAACTTGTGTATGTACAGTTGACAAGGACAAGGTCAGCAAAGGTTATTTGGGGTGACAGATAATACCCATGGAATGTAGGCCCAGATGAATCCATAGGGGCCAAGGCCCATCTAATTAAAGGTTGAAAATATCAGCCAACCAAACTAGTTTCGGCCAGTTCAATAGAATGGTCACTATTTTAACAATTCTTTCCAGTTTTACACTTTTAGCAGATGCTAAAAAAAAGAAGTTATTACATGTATACCAGTGAAAAGTTTTTTCAGCGACATCTATCCCACCCTGTTCCAATGATAAATGCATGATACCACTAAAAATGAAGGTGCATCCAGCATGCACCACACAGCTGAGATACATCCAGTATGTTGGGTGGCCACATCTCCTTTGCACACTGACATTACAACACAGATAAGATCCTGGGACAATTGTAAACTTTACATAATCAATCAGTTTGTTTCCTGTCATTATAGAATATGCACAAGCAAATTAGCTACTGGTTGCACACATGTGCAATTGCATGAATAGGAAGTGGTCTTGTTTCTGTGGTCAGTGCCTCTGTGCACTGCGCTCATGTGCTCATGTGCTGACAACCATGTGTTCCCATAAGTAATCACCTGTGGATGTGTGGGTAGGCAAAACAGATGCTGCAGTGCTTCCCTTAGCATTTTTGCATCTTTATACTGGTTGCATCTTTATATTGGTGCATAAACAGATGCAATTGACAATTTCTTTGCCAGGAACATTCTACTATTGTGACCCAGCTTGTTGACCTGTTTGGTCTCCCCTGTTTATGGACCATGCTTGGCAGCAATTCCCCTCTGGATTTTGACCCCCAACTTGGCGAACTTCTTTGTATGGTGTCTAAACCAAGGTTGGCTAATGATCCTTCTCTGTTTTCTGACACAAGCTTGGCTGACAATCCTGCCCCGGCTTATAATCTCATCTTGATGGACAATCCCCTTCTGGCTTTTTACCCGATGACCATTCCTGACCTCCCTGAGTCTGGCTTAGGCCTAGTAAAATCAGCACTATCAGCCTTGGTGTGGTGAGTAGTGTTCTAGCTTATCACTACTTCTACATCCAGCTGGTCTTGTCATACATTTTTAATATGCCAGATCATCATTTGCAATCTGTCACCTCTATCTACCAGGTCCTTCACCTTGTCATGTGTCTCCAGGTTCCAGTGGTGTAACTGCATTTAGCCATGTTCTCTGTCTCCAGGGACAGTAGATCTTCTGTTCCCAAATTTCCACCACACCTACTGGTGGTTCCTGGACAACTAGGGTCATAACACAAACTAAGAAATCCATAGGATAGTCTGTTATAGAAATCTACACTTCTTTAATGGATTCTTGGTGGAAGTCCTAGGACTTAGCAAGGGACTCATGCCCCATTGTATATTGCCAGAATATCATGCCATTAGTCCTGGGGACCCACATTCCAGTATTCATTAGGTCTGTCTCCGAACCATTCAACTCCTGCTACCCAAGCTTTTTTAACCTATGCAAGTTAATTGCACATGTATGAGGAGAAATAGTGTAGGACAACTCTGTCTCTATAGGGTCAATTCATGGTTGTGTGCCTAAAAAACCCAAAACAAGCTCCAGTGATTTCGCATGCACTTAGACGGCTGTTTCGTGGTTTCATGCGTGCCCGGCAAACGTGCGAAGTGCGCTAAATGGCTTGCGCCCAGAGTGAGTGCAAAACTCCTTTTCAGACACCTTCCACCTGAAAAAGCAAATGGCCCTGCCCAATGCGCTTCTGGCTGGCTAAGGACTTAACTGGTCCGGTGTCTCCCATATTTCTCCTGTTTGTCAATTGCGATTTTGTCTCTCCGGCTTCTATGTATTAGGCGAATCAGGAGAAATATTTAGGTGTTGTTTATTTATAGGTACTTATTTCTCCTTAACTTTAGGTGCCATGTTTTATTGGAGATGTCCTGATTCCAGGTCACCTCCAGTGTTTTTCCAAATGTTCAGTTCCAGATGTTCTCTTTACCCCTCCTTCCATTTTAGGCCATGTGAGGTGGGCTCCTGAAGCAGCAGCACAGGGAGGGCAGCAAACTCGGGAGCTTAATTTTTTCTTAACTTAGCGTTGGTTCAACTGAACCAATGTTTTTTTTTAATATAGGCAGCGCAGTGCTGCCCATCATTGGTGGATCAGAGGGTACGATCACACCCCCCCTCAGTTACCCACCCCCGATGAAATGGAAAAGTGGTGAGGCTTCTAAACAGGAACAGCTTGTTCCTGTCATATTGCTGACATCGCAGCAGTCCCTCCTCTCAGCCATGATGGACACTGTCTACATGTGTCCCTGCACAGGACTATGTGTTGTTTCTGTCCTTCATCACAGGCTGTCACGTAAATGCTCCTCTTCATGCTCTTGCTCCCTGCTTGAAAGGATGAGGGTCAAGGGACTGAATTCAGCCTGAATGCTGACATAATGGTGTACGTGGAGACACCAAAGGTCAGTCAAGCAGCTGTTACTTTGAGTTAACCCATAACGCGGAACAAAACAATACAATTCAGAGAAACTCACCTGTAGAATTGTTTTTGAATATATCCAGTCCAGGTTGTCCCAGAAGTAATGACAGTTGGGTAATCCACCCCCAGGTGGCGCCTGACTGCAGGATCAAAAGCTGCAGATCCTCCCGGCCCCCTATAAAAACAGGTGTCTCTCTATGATTCCCCAGTGGTTAAACAGCAGTAAGAAAAGAGACAGGCCGGGAGGCCAAGAAACCATGTTATTTCACATAGCTTTAGCATGTACTCTCTCCATCAAAACTAAGGACAACGGTCCAATACAAAAAGGCAATCACCATAACAGGCAATCCAGATATAATGAATAAGGGAGGGGTGGGACGACCTGGACTCGTCCCAGAAGTAATGACAGTTGGGACATCCAAAAGCAGTGTCCATTAGGGCAGGATCCCCAGTGCGAAACAGCATGTAGTTCATTTCACTACAGCCTGAAGCACTTTTCGGCCAAAGACAGCATCAGCTGAGGCCCTAACATCAACCTCGTAAAACTTTGTAAAGGTATGAACTGAAGACCAAGTGGCGGCCTTACAAACTTGTTCAACAGAGGCCTGGTGCTGAAAAGCCCAGGAAGCACCAATAGCTCTAGTAGAATGAGCTGTAAAATGAAAAAGGGGGTTCCTTCCCCTTGGCAGAATATGCTTGCACCACCGCCTGTCTGATCCATTTACTGAGAGTGGACTTGGCCGGAGGCAAGCCCTTCCTAGACCCCTCGGAGAGGACAAAAAGATAATCCGACTTCCTGAAGGACTCAGTCACAACTCCAAAATCCTAGAGATAGGGAAAGTGCGACAAGGAAGGCTCTTCGATTCACACCAAGCAATGTAGGCATGCCAAACTCAGTAGTATATCATGGAAGAAACTTCTTCCGCATCGGAATCATGGTCTGAACAACCGTGGCTGACAGCCCCTTGTCCGTCAGGATTGAGGTTTCAATAGCCAGGCCGTCAAGCCAGTGTCTGTAAATTGGGGTGCCGCAGTGACCCCTGCGTGAGAAGCCCTGGATCGTCGGGCAAGGCGTAGCGAACGACTGACATCTGAATTGTGTCCGTGAACCAACTCCGCCTCGGCCAGCGAAGAGCCACCAGGATGATTGGTACCCCCTCCTGGGCTATCTTGCGCAGCACTCGGCCCAGGAGTGGAAACGAAGGGAATGCATAAAGGAGCCTGAACTCCGTCCAAGGAATCGCCAGAGCGACTGTGGCAAAGGCCAGAGGATCTCTCTACAGGGAGACGAATCTCAGTAGCTTGTAATTGTGTCTGGACGCAAATAGGTCCACGCCCGGCTGACCCCAGCGGAGACACAGAGCGTGAAAAATCTTGTTGCTGAGAGACCCCCAGGCGTGAGGCACTCCTGCTCAAGGAGTCGGCCTCCTGGGTCTCTATCCCAGGAATGTAAACCGCCGAGATGCAGGGAACATTCTCCTCTGCTCACCATCGAGGGAGTGATTGAAGACTTGGGATAATCGACTACCCAACCGAAATCCTCGAGAGTGAACAACACCGTCCGGGTGTCGCTTTCATCCTGAAGAAGAGACTGAGCCGCAATCAGTAAATCATCCAGATAAGGCAGCATGCGAATGCCCTGGATACTCAGGATAGCCATGACGCCCGCCAGAACCTTGGTGAACACACGGGGGGCTGAAGATATCCCGAATGGCAACGACACAAACTGGTAGTGCTGATCCTCCAGCGCAAACCTTCTGATGCCCCTGGAATATAGGGATGTGCAGATAAACATCTTTGATGTCCACCGTGGTCAAGAAGTCGCCAGGTCGAAGCGAGCCCACTGCGTCCCGTAAGGTCTCCATGCGGAAATGTCTGACTCTGACAAACCTGTTGAGACCCTTCAGGTCCAGGATGGGTCTCAGCGTTCCGTCCTTCTTGGGCACCGTGAACAGATTGGAGTAAAAGCCCTGACCCCGTTCCTGCTGAGGCACGGGACAAATCACACCTGACAGCAGAAGGTGTTGGACGGCCATCTGCAGGCCTTGTGCCGTCAATGGGTTCTGGGAAATCCGTGACTGAAGAAATCTTGAGGGCGGCCAGACTGCCAGCTCTATTTTGTAACCGGAGGAAACCACCTCCTGAATCCACCGATCCGAGACGCGCTGTCTCCAGACCATAGCCGGACCAGCTCCTCGGGAAAGGGATACTGCCCATCCAGGCCCTTGGTCACCGACGGTAACTTGTTAGGCCTTTCCCATTCCTTGAAAATCATGTTAGAAAAAAAAAAGGGCATGCTCAGAAAAGAATCGTCTCTGTCTCTCAGGCCGAAACAATCCACCCTGCCTCCTCTTAGCCACTCTAGGAGGGACAATGTGCAGCGTCCCAAAGATCGCCGTCAGCAACCGCTCCGTATCATCCATGCATCCATGTATCCTCATCCGAGGAAGAACCGGGCCCACTATCAAGGCCAACACCTCCAAAGAGATCATCATCATCTCATCATTATCAGAATAGATCGGCTCAATATGCCGCCTCTTACTTGTGGCCTTCTTAGGAGCCGAGCGAGAGATCTGTCACAAGGCTGGCCACCCGATAAGCCAATCAGAATGGGACCCCCTACTGACTTCCCCCTCGCTGGAGGCTGAGAGCAAGCGCAGGGGTTCTGGAGAGGCCGCAGGCAATAACGGGCTAGGGGCAGATACGCATGCCCGATCATGCTCCGAGATAACACTTCTGGCGCAAGTGACACAAACCGTGCTGAGTCCTCCCAGAGGGCTAGCACCGCACCTGGGGCAGAGCTTCACCAGCCCAGATGGGGTCCCAAGCTCACTATCCCCAAAAGCCTCCATTATGGGGATTTGAGTTATGTTAACAGGTACAAGGCACTAACGACCCAACCTGGCCAGCCCGCAAAAAATTATCCATCTTAAGTGATCCCTCTTTACAGGGAGAGGGCTTGGAGTGAGAGGGGAGGGAGGCGGAGGCCGAGAGAAACCACAACCCTTAATATCAAGGGGCCCATCTGGAAGACACATGTGAATAAAGTATAAGCATCCCACAGCACATGCCCAGCGCATAAGAGACATATCAAGAGACAATATCAAGAGGGACTCATGACACCGCTCAGAAGGCAGGCAGAGACGACAGCAGCATGCAGGAGGAGAAGATGGTGCGGATCAGCCAGCAGCACACATTCCTCGAGGGGTGGGCCGCACGACCGTGATGCAAAAGCGTCATCGTGCGCCCCCCCCCCCGACAGCGCGAAAATCGCGCCCGCCCCCAATATGGTGGAGGGCTCAGGAACATCAGGCGGCTCACGGAGGAGCCCAGCAGAATCACCAGCCCGGCACCCTAGCGCAGCCCGGGCCGGCCGGCAGCACGTGCGCACCCGGCGGCAGAGCCCACAGCCCCAGACATACTCTGCCCCCGTGCAGCACCGACGTCCTCCCCCCCTCTCACAGCGCGGCAGCATGAAGGAGAGGGGAGAGAGTGGAGCAACTAGGGAGCAAGGAGGGTGAGTATGTGAGGTAAAAAGTTAGTAAAAAACACAGGAGGGTGAGTATGTGAGGTAAAAAATCTGTAAAAAACACAGGAGGGTAAATATGTGAGGTAAAAGTCAGTAAAAAACACACCAGCACACAAGGGACAGCAAGTCCAGTCAATAAACACGAGCACAATACAACAATAAAGCTTGTGGGGCAGGGAGGGCATGAACCCCGTGGGCATAAGGTGGTTCCTCTCCCCCCTATATAGGCTCACCATCAACTTATGGCCAGCTACCCTTTGGGCTGGGTCTGCGGCCCAGAGCCTAGCTCTGCCAACGCCTGACCCCGGCGTTCACCCTACCTTCACCGTCCCGGTCAGCCGAAGCTGGGAGGCAGTAGTGGGTCACGGAAACGGTGGCAATAAGGATGCAGCGGCTGACGGGCTCCTGGCCCCGCTCAGCTGCAATATCCAGGAGAGAGTATCCATACGATCTTTATGCAGCAGACTGCAGGAAGAACACTGGGGAATCATAGAGAGACACCTGTTTTATAGGGGGCCGGGAGGAGCTGCAGCTTTTGATCCTGCAGTCAGGCTCCACCTGGCGGTGGATTACCCAACTGTCATTACTTCTGGGACGACCTGGACTGGATATAGTGAAAATAGGATTTTGACTATCCCAGGTTTTGTTCCCTGCTCTGGGGACATCCCTATATGTGACCCTCCTCAAAACCCCCCAGATCGGCCAGTGAGACTCACTTCTTCCCGGGCCTATGACACATGCGTGGCCTAATGTCTCTGTTCAAGGCAATCAGGATCATCTTGAGTGTCCACATCCCCAACAGTGGGTGCACTCCCTCCTCCAGCCTATCTGAATGGCTGGGGGCGGGAGCGCGCTCACAGCCCAAAAATGCGGAGATGTTTATATTGGCGAAGAAACCTGGGATTTTAACTATCCCGATTTGGAATGCCCCACTGTGTGAAACCCCCAAGGCCACTAGTAAACCTCACCCTTTCTCTAGTTGTAAGGCGCTTGTGTGGGCACACAGCCAATCAGAGCATTTGGCCGCGCTCATCTATTTCGGATAAGAATCGACTAAGGGCTGAATCTAGCCAAAAGCAGCCAAGCACACCTACAGCCACATCCCTGATAGCCTTTCACAGGATGTATGCCCTTGTCAGACATTCAGAAATGGCTGGTGTGGGCACATATCCAGCTAAAAGATATAGCTTACAGCAGGCGCAGCTCAGGCATGCGCAGTTGGATCGGAGAGGAGGTAGGTTTCACAGGGGACTCGGATGCCCCAGGGGGGAGAATCATGTGGCCCTGGTGTCTTTTGGTCCACTTTAAAGCTAAAGGACACCCATCAATTTGCTGACTGCATTGCCCAAGTTGATTGGGTGGGGAAGATTGTGGGGGGGGGGAGGGATTTGTGCCAGTTAAGCACTATACTCAAAAGCATTTTCTGTAGTATACAGCACAAGTAAAAAAGGTATTTTAATATTTATTAAAGTGGAACATTTCTGACCAGACTCCTTATTTAATATGCAGCAGTGGAGCAGCCTAGGTTGAGCTCCCCCGGTATGCATCACCACCACTAAAAGAAAGAGCGCAGCCACTCGGATACACACCTATTGAAGGATCTTTATATGGCCAGCAGCTGAACAGTAATGTGCTTGGCCACTGGCCGTGCTGAGAGGCTGCTGACGGTCATGTGGGGCATGCTATGCAGAAGAGGCAAATATCCGGATGGCCCTGTTCTTTCGTCTAGCAGCACTGTTGCACAGCGTGGCAGACTGGCTCATGCTGCCCCATACCTGCATATTAAAGGGGGGTCTGGTCATTTCTGACCGAAGTTCCTGTTAAAGGTGGGGGGAGCCTTTTTATAGTCTGACTCAGGCAGTAAAGAGGCTAGGTTCACCCCTGCTCACTGTCCTGTTTTGCATATTAATGCTTAATAATTGTGCTACTAATGTTTTTCCACATTGGCACACACTTTGGGCGCAAGTTTCAGCCTTGAAAAAAACGCTTCGAATTTAGATGACCATGAATCAGGAGATAGCCTGCGCGTGCTCAGAAAAAGTGTGCAAATGCACAGGCGCACGACCATGAATCGAGCCTAATATGTCTCTGTGTCTAAGAATAAGGACTAAGAATGGGCATGTCCTTACAAACCAGGAAACCCAGAGGTGCAGTCTGCATGTACACAACAGGACCACATCTGAGTATTGGGGATCCATTTGACGCTGCCAAAAACACCACTTTCACTTATGGAGTTTGATTCTCCTGAAAGCTTCCCCAGCCAAACAGTCTGGCATCTGTCAACATTACTCACCTGTCAATATTACTCACCTGGGAACGTTAAAAATAGTCACTCAAAATCAGGTTCAGTACAATATCTCTCATTAATGATAAAGTTAAAGGGACATTCCAGGCAAAGGGTTAAATTAGCCTGCCTCCTGCTTGCCCAGTGCTGGCTGTCAGTGGCTGCATCTGTTATTCACAAGCACTTTGCATTGTTGACTCTATTTATTTATGAAAAGTCATGCATGAGTGAAAGGTCCAATCCCTCACAGGCAGCATAAAGGGGGCAGTAAGTAGGCTAATTTAATTTTTTGCCAGGAATGTCCATTTCATCAGCCCAACACTCATTTCAAAGCAATGGGTGCTGGTCCATTCGGGGGGGGGGGGGGGCGGGCATCTCAATAGTTGGGATTCCCCCTCAATCAAGCCATTGTAAACTCCCTAAATCTGACAGGTAATATTTAGGGGGCTTGCCGGGGTTTGATCAAGGGGATTCCTCCCAGGGTAGTCCATCTGTTTTTTGTAAAATAGTTGTTGGTCCGTTTTAATGGTTAGGCTATATCAGAGCCACTGTCGACAGATCAAGCTAGAGGATCTCCCTACTATAGCTACAGAAAGGGTCAAATTCAGGCACCATTAGAGAAAGCCCAGAAATAGCCTTTTGTCAAAGTAAACCCTGTTTGCCATATGTCCATAGGGCCTATCAGGAATTTACTAATGAATGTCCTTCCCTTTGTCCTGTAGTCTCTGCAGTACATGAATGGCTTAACAATCTAAGAACAAAAATGAAGAGAAATGGGGATTTTGGCAAAAGACAGGGTCCAAAATTACACGGTACTCAAGCAAACATAATGACTGATCATATTTCCCTTGGCAGATACTTTAGACAAGCTCCTTCATACCTCCAGAAGACAAATGTCTTTTGAAGGTGTATCTCATCATCCCAGGGTAGGCCTCCATCTATTAACACTGAAGCCACCATGTTTCAGCCCCCCCAAAATTGGGACCAATCTACAACAGGGCTGAGTAAGTAGCTTTGCCCCATTTGAACCCAATGAAATCTATATGCAAATTACAATTTGAAAATAGTAATGGACAAGCCTACAAGTTCACACAAGGCAACAACTGTTCCTAGCTATCTACAAAGGAGAGGTTAAAGCCCAAAAGGAAGAGTTTTTTTCCCATCCTAGTGTCAACCCCCCCAATAGTTGTCCATAACTTAACGTGAAAGAGACAACGAGTAAATGAAAGTGAATGGAAATAAAAACAAACTAAAAGTTACTAGTTAAATGTGTTGCCGAGTATGGCTTGCAACCCAGGCTACAAGGCCTACATAAATAATTTTTATATGTCTGCATAATTAATTGATCTTGTGAACAAAACAATTTAAAGCATTTGCAATTGCTTTCAGCTTTCAGCAAGAGCCTTATATTTTTTTAATTAGAGTGATTACCTTAATAGTGTCCAGTGCAAGCTCCACTACAGCACATTGCTTAGGGGTCAGACTTTTTGCTTCCTCTCTAACCATATGATCCTACATAAGGGAAGAATAAACATCAGCTACCAAGAAAAGTAAGATGCTAGTATGCAATGAGTATAGCAGATGTGGTGTAAAAATATGTACTTGCTAGTAACATATATACATATTGCGTTCACTTGGATTGGTGTGATGTGGACCACTTTCTGGTCACTGAGAGACAGTGTAACGGTAAAACAGTAAAATGGTTGATTTACTCTCTCCTCTAAACATCCCATTAGAGCAGCAGATGAACAGACAGCAGCCAGGCACATTATATCATCTACCCCTTGGACTGATTTTCACTCTTCCGGGAGTCATTCCTCTACTGCAGTCATTCCTCACTGTGTATATCCCCTGGGATCAGCCAGAAAAATTCACCCTCGGATGATTGCATGGCACATGGGATGACCAATCAACGCTCCATGCACCCACTGTGTATACATGGGCTTACAGCCAATCAGAGTATGTCGCTGTGAATATTAACACTCAACCTATTCAGAAGGTGCATGCCCATGCCAGTCTTTCAGGTAGGCCTGCCGTAGGACAACGCTTCAGCCAGGGATGGCGGCAGTCTGCTCATGCACCATGGATTTTACGGCAATCCCATGGGGATTTCACACAGTGGCATTAGGATGCCCCAGAGAAAGAGATTTTGCCTGTTGCCGACTGTTCCTGTCTATTTGCCCTTTGCTCTTTTAGTAAATGGGAATGTGCTTTCCCCTATTAACCCTTTCCTTACTGCCAGCACGCAACAGTGTGAGCGTGCCCCACTTCTATGACAGACAAGCTCCAGTGAACAGGTGAAGAGAGGCAACACAGACTAGAGTCAGTGCCTGCTCGAACATACATCGAATAAGCATGAGGATGGTCTCTAATACTGTCCTTATGCAATCACAAGATTAAAACCCAACAAACTCTTGGAGTGCAGACATGCCCATTGCTCTGGATATTGCAGGAAGAACCTAGGACATAAAGTATGTTTTCATTAACAATGAGGCAGTGTTTTCCTAAAAGAAAAAACTTTATGACCATTATGACCACAATCTTGGAAAAGGACTTTGCACCACAAGATCACTGTTGCAGGTAAGGAGATATTTGTGCAGATGGGGGAATGTTTGCACATTTATTTATACTTAATTTTCTTAAAATATAAACTATATGATACATTATTATGTATAAAAGCAAAAAATAAACAAGAGTACAAAACTGATATCTCGCATCTTTTGAGGTCCTTCATCTCATAATGACATACCTTGAGTTTAGATAGCTGGCCAAGTTCCTTAGCAGCATTAATGATTAGATGGGTTCCCTGGTGGAAAGAATTAAAGCTGGATAATTAGGCAATAGTTAAAAACAATTAAAAAATAGTTAAAAAATAAATAAACCAAGCACAGTTTATCACAGTTTATAAATATATAAAGGTTCTTCCCTGGATTAGGTGTATTTGATATTAAACATAATAATTTCAGACTTGCACTGGGCGACTAGTTGGGTGAACTGGTTTCTATTTTCGCTGTACAAAAATATATATCTTTTTCTATTTACACTGTGTCAGACAAAAACAAATATCCATGGAATTTGCATAGAAACCAGAAAGCAACCTTTTTTATATCTACAAGGATTCAAAGGCATCTAGAAATAATGGGCCAAGCATTTTCCTACATTCATGGCAGCTAGGTGATCCAAATTGTCCCTTCCTTCAGGTCCTGCAACACTCACATTTTGACACAGGTAAACTTTACCAACATATTAAGTAAGAGAGAGGCGGCAGGTTGCTGTGCTTTGAGCACATTTAACGGGAATGTCGGGTGGACAGGGACTCAGTCTGGAGTGCTCCAATTGGCTTCAATTGTCGCCTATGTATATGGAAGTTCCTGGTGTATGGAGGCACCCATTCAAGTAAATAGGAGTACTCCTGACTGAGGCACACCCACACACGATGCCAGCTTCACAAATTGGTGCTGTGGTTGGGAGATGAGTGGTGTGGTGGGAAGGCGGCAGGTAAGCCGGTCGCCTTGTGTCTTTTAGCACATCTGGCCTGAAGACTGATTACCTTTAAATAAGAGATGTGAATGGCCAAATAGAAAAATAGGCGATGGAAGGCTATAATGCCCTATAAAGACAATGAAAGTTAATATATAGATATCTATGTGCCTGTCAAGATAATGAGCACTGAGTGCAACTGACAGCTTTTCCAAGGGGGCAGAAAACTGTGGGTGCTAGTTTACTGGACTGCACTTCAATGCCCCTGCCATATCCAATGTGTTGATCAGAGTGGTGTAGCAGGCAGAACGAGATGTAGTCACCACAGGCAATGGAGAGCAGGATGGTAAGTATTGTTTGAATTCTCTTGAACCTCTTTGGGGCTGGGGGTTAACTTGTGTGAGGCAAGTATTTTATAGGGCTGAGGGATTCAAGTGTTTTATGTTTTCTAAGTTAAAAGTGTTTTATTCATGTCGTCTGTGATTGGAGTGGCAGGGCTGAGCCATACAAGCACATTCTGTGCATTGAATTTGATAGAGCTGAGCTGTGTATGACTCTACTTTAGAGCTCTATTTTAGCCAATCACTAGAGGGGGTGTCAACTGGGCCCGAGTCTGAGGATTCTATTTGTGGCCTGTATCGGGGGGTGGGGGGGGGGGTTGGGCTGCTGAAGGCAGAGGAAGAAGAAATTCCCTTTCCTTTCTGTGATCAGAAAAGAGAGACTGCATGGTACTGACACTCCATCAGGTAAGCTGCCTTTTTTGTTCAAAGTGTTATTTGTTTCTATGATCTATTCAGGTTGAATCTGTCTCCCGAGCATCTCTCAACAGAAAATATGGCTCTCATGTGGACCCCTGGTATAGTATATACTACCTTACAGTTGATGTTCCTCTAATACCATTACAAAATGTTTTATAACAAAATCTTTTTTCTATGCCCTAAACCTTTACATAAACACAACACAAATAATAGACACATTTAAGACACATGTCACAAGGGCAGATTGTACAAAGAAACATAGGTATAGAAATAGGAAAAGGTGCAGACAGACAGACACACACATAGTGTCCTTACATCTGCATGGTACGGCAGCTTCACCCTGCTCTGGAGAGAGAAGTGTGAGATTAAATGG
Organism: Gastrophryne carolinensis; assembly: GCA_027917425.1. NCBI lineage: Eukaryota > Metazoa > Chordata > Amphibia > Anura > Microhylidae > Gastrophryne > Gastrophryne carolinensis. Next base: position 292,746,023 of record CM051234.1, read on the forward strand.
TGAGTGTGGGTGTGAAATAGGAGGGTACAAGATCAATACACATCCTAAAAATGGTACATGTATATACAGCATAGCTACATGGAGAATGCACAAATCCAGACTGGATATGCACTGCTCAGCAACTGCACACATTTAGTTAACAAATACCTTAGAATATAGAGTTCTAGTTAAAAATACAATTACAGACAATAATCACACAAGTGACCACAGCTTCCTACACACCTTTACTTCTTTACACGGCACTATATTCAATACAAACATTGCTAATGCTCAGTTATTTGCAATATGTGGACAAGAGTCAAATTTGCCTTTTTCCACCGATACAGTGCTTCATCAGCTATACAATGCTGCAAAACACAAAAGTGATGGGTCTCCATACAGTTTTACCTTCTCTAGCCCTTTGCCATGTTTTCTCAGTAGCGTCCCCTGCAGAAACATTTCACAGTCGGTCACTTTTCATTTTCTTTTGTTGTCACAGGCAAGTGTTTGGCCAAATCAAGTGTCGGTGTAAAGATGTAATTAGAAAGTACAAGTAGATAGAAATGCTCTGGGTAAGGCGTACTGTGTCAGTAGGACAGATGGTGTCTGGTAGGAGTTTGTGATGCTATTTTCTCTTAATAGTAATGAGTACATGTAGGGAGAGGGAGGCAAGTTAAGGAGGCATAATTTTTGTCATGAAAAAAGGTGGTTATAATATTCTATAGCTCATACATACAGTATAAGAAAGTTTTAAAGTTACAGTAAACACTAAAAAGACGTCACCATACACGTGACAAGACAATGCGGCATGTAACATAAGGCAGTAGTTGCATGTAACAAGGAAGAAGAGGACAATCAAGCAACAGTAGAAATAACGAATAAAGAAATGATGCCAGGAGGGTAGCAGTTGCTATATAAACAAAAATTCCAGTGTGCCATTTACTGCGGGGCAGGGCAGGTGGTTGCAGTGTGACTAGTGTATATTATGTGTGTTATAGTTACCAATTAATGTTATATATGATACTTAAATATCACAAGGCTGTTTCTTATAATAGGAGACAAGGGCACTCAAAATAGCTATGGAAGTAATCATCCCATTAAGCTGTACCACTATCTGCATTTACTATGTTGATATGCTGGTTAGAGACATAGAAAACTTGTGGCAAACATAAACTTGCATCCGAATTTAAACTGGACCTTCAGCAACATCATTATCATCATAATGAAACGTTGAAAAATTATTCCCCAGCATCTAAAATTAATATATTTTAAGTCACTTACTTATTATTATTATTATTATTATTATTTCCCCCACTGGGCTGCAACTCTGTTCAGGACTACAGGATACGGGTGCCTCATGCCTCAGAAGAATCACATATCGAGGTGAGTGCAGGGGGCGGGTTATAGCGGTGGTATACACAGATAAGAGCTGAGCTGGGGTCAAGAAAAGGACAAAAATCCCAGAATGCAGAGCAGCATAGTCAGAAGGCACTACCTGTCTGCAGGCAGCCTGAGACTCCATGGGTCTCCATCTTGGATGTTAAAAGACTCAAAAAATGCAAGGGTGCAGGAGGTAGGATGATTTTTAACGTGGGCAGTTAGTATGTACAGGTGGGGGAAACCTACAAGATAGATAAATAACAGCTATTTAATATTTAGGCAAATTATTTTTATTCATATTTTTAAATTATTCCGCAATATAAATAATGGAAAAGATCTCCATGACTCTTGTGACTCTTTTCATTGTAATGTTTTATACCTAATATGTAGCTGTAGCAAAATGCCCCTTTCCTGAGGCAGTCAAAAGCGTGACCAAGACATAAAATATTGATATTGTGCCATGCTCTATGAAAACCTGTGTTCAAATCTGAAGAATTTGCTACTAATGAGCCTCTGAACCCAAAGAGCAGATTCAATCTCACAACCTGTTTGATTTCTGCAGAATGCAGAACTTTCCTTAGAAAACTGCATTGGAATTGAAAGGTGGTTTCTAGCATAGAATATGGGATTTCCCATACCAAACAAACCCCTCTAGTGCCTGTGCGGCTATAACTCTACAACTCGAGTCAGTAAAACAGGAATGGTAGCGGACTGAGTTTTAGTGTTATCATTTGGATTAACCCTTTAAATGGCAAGCACGTAGTTTTTACGTGGTTGCTTCTCCTACCGTTAAGTGGCAAGCACGTAGAAACAACGTGCCTGGCATTTCCTCCTGCTAGTTAAAAAATGGAAATAAAAAAAAAACTCACCTCTGGTATTGTTGGAAAGCTGGGGGTCTCCTCTTCCTGGGGGGCACATCCGATCCTCCCCTCGGGGTCTCCCGTCTTCAGGAGGGCGCCTGAAACTGCCCCCCCAAAGCCTGTGCGGCTATGAGAACCCTATACCAGTTCACAAGGCTGGGGGCTGGCAAGTCACCTGCGGCTAGCGGGTGACTTGCCATTAACCCCCGGCACCCCCATTACCTGCCTCCCCAAAGCCCAGGGGGAGCAGAAGAGCCCGTGGCCATGGGCTATGCGGGCTTGTAGCCTGCAGGGCCAGGGGCCACAAAAGCCCCTGCGCCCTGTTCCTACAAGCCCTGCATAGCTGGTCCCGGGATGGTTACTTCGGGTAAGGGGGACCCCATGTCATGTAATTAACCCCTTATGTTCTGTCACCCAGCAGCTATAAAAGGTTTCCAGCAGGTGAGCAGAAGCCAGTGATTGTCAAGGGACACAGTGCTCCAGGATAGATGGGAGGTAAGTATTAAAAAAAAAAAACTAATAAAATATTGTTTTCTCTGTGTATGTGTGTGTTCTTTTTACATTGAACCCATTGTAAACTGGTAAGGGGTCCACGAGACCCCTATACCAGTTCACAAGGCTCGGGGCAGGCAAGTCACCTGCTGCTAGCGAGTGACTTGCCATTAACCCCCCGGCACCCCCAATTACCTGCCTCCCCAAAGCTCAGGGGGGACAGAAGAGCCCATAGCCTTGTAGCCTGCAGGGCCAGGGGCCACCAAAGCTGGCCCCAATGCCCTGTTCCTACAAGCCTTGCATAGCCGGTCCCGGGCTGGTTATGATGGGTAAGGGGGACCCCATGTCATTTTTGGGGGTATTTTTAAGGGTTTTTAACCCTTAAAAATAAAAAAAATGGGGTCTCTCCCCTGGGAAGGGGGACTCTATGTCATTTTTTTTCTCGATTTAACCCTTTGTAGTGTGGATGGTAGTTGTATTTTATTTGTAAATGTTATAAAGTTTGTTTCAGTTTGTGGGGTCTCCTGGGCAGGAACGGGGGGCTACCGATAAATATGTGGTACCGTTCTAATCGGTAGAAATGTGGCTTTCACATGCAATATGGTTTTCTTTAATAAAATAATTTTTTTATTTAAATAATAATAATTTTTTTTTTTTACTTAATAATATTGTAAAAAACAGAATAAAATTTACAAACAAGACATTTCACGTTAAAGCAAAAATGGCACAAAATGGGGAAAAATGACCTTTCAACAGAGGGTGACAAAATCTCAAGTAGGCAATTAAAAGGGTTAAAAGTAGCTATGCATGTTGGGTATTGTTCTGTTCGGGGGACCTTGCGCTTTCAGACTTAGCTTGTTTTTTCTTGTTTGCATATTTATATTTTAGGAAAAGGTGTTTTTTATTCTGCTTCTTTATACATTTTTTAGGGAAACCCTGGGCAACCAAAGAATTCTTTGAGGGATTATTTCCAGAAAGATGAGCCCACTACAACAAGCTGGGTACGCTTAGAAAGCTTAACATGTGTACTTTCAGGGAATATATGGTTTGTAGGGGGTATTCCAAATGTAAAGGGTTGTTTTGGTTGAAAAATTGCTTTGTCTGCAGAGCTGAAATTTTCAAGTAAAATTACCGTAACGCACATGCTTTACTTTGGGGTGTTTGGCAACTCTTCCCTTGACAGTGGCTATGCATGTTGGGCATCGTTCGGGGGATGTTGCTTTTTCAGATTAAACTTGTTTCTTGTTTGTATATAGTTGTTTTTAGGAAAATTTGGCTTTGATTCTGCTTTTTTATCCTTTTTTAGGGAAACTCTTTGCAACCAAAGAATACATTGAGGGATTACTTCCCGAAAACTGTGGCCATATCAACAAGCTTGGTACTCCTAGAAAGCTTGAGGTGTGTACTTCCAGAGAATAGTTTGTTGGGGGTATTTCAAATGTAAAGGGTTGTTTTTCTGGAAAAACTGCAAGGTGCGCATAGGGCATAGCATAGTTGTATTTTATCTGAAAATACCCTAAAGCACTGTTTCAGTTTGGGGGAGTCTTCTGGGCAGGAAAGGGTGTCTACCAATACATATGTGGTATCGCTGAAACTGGAAGAAATTGGGATTTCACACGCAATAAGATTTTATTGACTTACATTTTTTATTACAAAAAAACACTACAAATTGTATAAAATAGTGATAAATGGCCTGGCAACAAAGGGTGACAAAAACTCCAGGTAGGCTGGCACTTAAAGGGTTAAAGTTGAGTGTGCATAAATACTTAAACCATTTAAAATGGAAAAAAAAACATCCTGGAGTCTATAAGTCTCAAGGGCAGGCTTACTCCCTTCCCCAATTCAGGATGCCCCCCGCTGTGTGAAGCGCTCCCCAGGGTGCCTGATGAGCATAACTTTAGTCCAAGCACAAGGCACATGCGTGTCCAGCACTGACATCACTCATCTCCCTTCTTGATGCAGCCCGGCCACACACAGCCATAGGGAGCTGAATGATGCTGTGCGCTGCTAGCAAGTGCAGCTAGAATTTCATTCAGCTTCTCTAGCCGCACATTAATATGCATTTATGCATTAATGCAATATGCATTAATAAGCGGTGGAAGCTGATTGAACAAATTGTGGGCTCAAGGAGAGGTGAGTGAACTCGGCAATGTCAGAAGTTTTACACAGTGGGGCACCCAAAACCAGTGCCCCAGGGGGAAGGACCAAAACCTAGGATAGTAAAAATCCAGGGTTTTGGTCCACTTTAAATATATGCATTGCTGGCTATACAAAATGCTACAAACTTAAACAATCTTACTAACAGCCAAATATAATGTAATCACCTTGCTAAACAATACCCATTATTAGGACGGCCCTGTAAAGTGTTGGTGAGACTGTCTGGTAATTGATCGATTAAGACCCTCATGAAGGTATATAAGGTGTTTAACAGGGAACTGCATCTTGAAAGCATCTAAAATGCATGCATTTAAGGAAGGTGCAATCAATCATATCAACTTAAATAGCCCAAAAAGCTGGTGCTACAGCAAGATGCAATGCAATGCAAAGGAAGCATAAAAGCTTTAGTTTTAGTACATTGCCTTATGTAAGGCTGAGTTCTAATTACAATCCCTGTTTCAACCAATACACCGTAAAAAGAATATGTCAAACAAAGCATATACATTCAAATCAATAAAATAGTGCAGCATGACAGCCAGAAAGTTGCCAGCATTTTACAAAGGATGTAAGGATGCAATGGCATCACATTTCTTTTCATGACAATCAGTCATTGCATTTATAAGCATTATTAAAAAATAATAAGAATTGTTTGTTATCCAAAATCCGATTTCCACCATGAATATGAGTTCATATTTTATAGGAAAAAGGCGACATTAAACGAATACATCTAAGCCAAAGCAAACATGCTGAGTTTAAAGATCAGGCCAAGCTGTTTTAAATACTCAGTTTTATCCCTGACAAAAAATTGGACTAGTAAAAATATATCACGGCAATGTTCTGAGGAAGCTGGTTTTAGCAACATGCTGGTAAGATACTATGGGGTTTATTCATCAAGGGATAGCAGCAGGTAGTGCCTCGTAGCGACAGGTAGCGAACGGTGAACGCCGGGCTCTGTAGGCAATACCACATTTATCAAAGCTATTCTGGTGAGCGACTCCAACAGCACCGTTTAGCGTCCGATTCATCATCACACACGGCTCAGCGTATACCTCTGGCTCTCTGGCTTCCAGAGCGCCTGGTATTACCTGTCGCTCTACCATACATTTCAATGGTCGTTACTTCCCTTCTCTTTAAACAGGGTTTTCTTTTAATTTTTTTTTTTTTTTATGAAATCATTGTGTGAACTCTCCTGGTCTATTAAGACCTTTTTGAAACCTTTTTTAATTTTTTTATATTTTTACGCAGAATTGTCATTACAGGTCTAGCATTAAAGTGTTAATGTCACAATGTTATAACAATGTCATTCCATTTGTTATCGCTTGGTTACTAGTGGATATAAGTTATAAAACAGACTTTAATCACACAGCGTCTAGCGCTATGGGCTACAGCGACTCACTTTGAGCGCCAGCGTTCTGTAAATTTGAGTCGCTGAGAGTCGGTCGTACTGAGCAGTCGCTTCCATTCGGAGCGACTGCTCAGTACGACTGCAGGGAGACTGCAACCCTGTACTGGTGTTAGAACGCCCAACATACATCTCATTCATCAATGGCGGCCAGGTTACTACAGTGACTGAGGTGCTCTTTAACAGCGCCTGATAGCCTCTGTGCAGACGCTCATCTGCCGATACCTAGCGCTAGTAATGAATCAGTCTGCCCATCTTTATGACTTTTTGTGATCTGCTGTGTGTGCTCCTTTTTGTCTTGATTTTCATATTGTTGTCCATGTGATTTGGTACTTTTAGGCCTGCAGACACGCTATTTAGACTTACAAAGAATGAGCAATGACATCAACTATCAATATGTTATTAAACATAAAAAAACATTGTTACATCATTAAAAAATGTAGGCTTTTATTTAGGCTTCATTAAAAGAGTTGGAAACCATGTATCATATCTTCATTACTTGGTCCACTCTGTGAACGTGATTCAATATTATTTTTGGTCACAAGGTGGACCTAAAAAATTACAAATGTAACAAAGTTTGTATTACTACAGGTTTCCATGTACATACATTGTTAGTCTTGCATTATGCCATTACTAATAAAAACATTTTATTGATCTTCTTTCTGTCTCTGATAATTTTGGTACACATATTTCATGCTCAATAATAAAGACTAAATAAAAAAAGATATGTTTTCAAGGATATACCATAATGTTTTTTTTTATGTTTAATAACAAGTGATGTCATTGTTCCTTCTTTAAGTCTAAACCCAGGGGATAGAGTGGGGGTATATTTGTTTCCTGCCTAGAGTGGGAAAAATACATTTTTGGTTCGGCATTTAGTGATTCCGCTAAACCCCTGGGTACAGGGTAAAGAACCCCATACATGATAACTAAAGGACGATCTAAAATTTGATTCTGCAGACATGCTGTTCTTGATAAGTATTCTACATTTATATAGTTATGCATTGTTATATATAAGTATATTTGGTTTAGAATGTACTGTTCTATGGATATTTTAATGTTGCCCTTACAAAGAATGTTTTAATGTTTTTCTACAATAAACCTTTGTATTGTTAGCTTGAGCTTCAAGGGGTTTGGGTTTACTTGCTCAATAGCTCATTATTAACAATAGCAGTTTAATTAGTCTTTGTTCCGATCTCATAAAATTTGACTGCTAAAAATAAAGTTGATCTGCACCCCAATAAACAGTTCTAAATATTTATTGGAAGCATCTCACAGGACACACATTGCTTGAGCATTCCTATATAAAGAAATAGACCCAAAACCAGATAATATGTAGACAAGAGGATGTGATACACATAAGGGTAGACACGGTTAAACTGAAATCAGTACCTGCATATTTATTGTACACATTACATAAGAAACCTGCAAATATCACTCTATTATGATGTTTAGATTGGTTCTGTAATACATCTGAAAAACTAGTGTCAGTAACTAAAATGAATAATACAACAAGACTCACATTGCCCAAAGCTGAAGTTATATTATGCAGGTAGTACAAGAAAGTTTGTAAATGGTAGATATGACACTTGTAAATTAATGTAAATCAATGTAAATTAATCTATGTACAGCTTGCAGAACTGTGTCAAATTGGTGGGCCCTCAAAATAACTCAACTCACAGACATTAATATCTAAACCCCTGCTTATGATCGTGAGTACACCCCAAAGTGAAAATGACCAAATTGTGCCCAATTAGTCATTTACCCTTCCCAATGTCATGTAACTCATTAGAGTAACAAGGTCCCATGTGTGAATGGGGAGCAGGTGTGTTAAATTTGAGTTATAGATCTCACACTGTCATACTGATCACTGGTTCAACATCAACCTCATGGCAAAGAACTCTCTGGGGATCTGAAAGAAAAAACAATTGTTTCTCTACATAGAGATGACCTAGGCTGAAGCATCACTTTACACTCAGAACAGGCCATGTCATGGTCAACCAAAGAAGTTGAGTGCATGTGCTCAGCGTTATATCCAGAAGTAGAATTTTTAAAATAGAGGTATGGGTGCTGCCAGCATTGCTGTAGAGAATACAGGAGTGGGGAATACCGCAGTGCGTGGATTGAGCTTAAATATTTTATTTAAAAATTTAAAAAAAAAACACATTGCAAAAGTACTCCCAGGTTAGTCCAAATAGGCTGATGGGATTAAAATTCCTTGTTTAGTCCAAGAATAAGATCCGTTATTAAGCTGCGCTTCCTGCGCTGCTAACTGCCCAACATGCATTTTGGTTTTTAAAAGGCCGTCCTCCGGGTGCTCAGCACTGCGGTATTCATTTAAAGTGCGGTTACCATCATTAAAGGACACCAGCAGGAGAGCAACCTCAGAGGTGAACCATTTTCTAGTAGCAGCACAGCATTAGTGGAGCTTCGTAACCTCAGAGTTTTTGTCAATTGATTTTTAGAACTCAAGTACAGCTGAAAGCAATATTCAGAAGGTGTTTTTCAAGCCCAGTTAAAAAGCTCACATTTTCTCTAGCTAATTACACACCTCTAAAACAACCTTAAAGCGCGCCTAAACTATGTCTTTTGTTTTGGTACACTATTTTCCATCTTATTACCAATCAAGGAGACCTTACATTTCAAAGACAACTGAGAACGTGTTTGACTGCATTAACCCTTTCAAGAAGTGCTGTCAAATAATGGTGGCCACACACTACTATACAAGCTGTACACTGACTATGTTATATCGTATCAAAGTGTCACATCTTCAGTGTTGTACCATGAAATAATATAATAAAATATTTACAATCTCTTGAATTGTAAGCTTGTGAGCAAGGCTTTCATTCCTTTTGTTTCAATGGCTTAGCAGTTTTGCTGCTACGTAATTTATTACTGTTTGTACATGAATTTTCGATTTTAAAGCGATGTGAAATATGTTGGTGCTATATAAATAAAGATTATTATTATTTACATAAATTTGAGGGGTGTAGCTGCTTTTATGAGATACTGTAAGTACGGAAAGTAATCTAGTATATGGCATTAAAATCTTTCATTATGTTATAGCAGCGGCAAGATTTTTACAGTTTTTAATATCACGGGTATTGTTGCTGTTCAGCAGGGCATCCTGATTTAGGATGCCCCGCAGAGTGAAATCCCTTGGATCGCCTACAATACGCAACTCTCTGCGATCCAACAGTCCACGAATGGAGTAGTACACGCATTAGCCACAGAAAACCGGGTATGTGGTTGCGGACCATGCATGCGCCATTGAATAGTCAAGATGTGCATACAGTGGGCATCTCTAGGGATGAGCGTATCGATCCGGACGAACCCGGATTCGTTCCGAATTTCATGAAAAATTCGATTCTGAACGAATCCGAATTTCCCGGCGATTCGATCGATCAAAGTTTTCCTTAAAACTCAATGACATGCATTCTAAGATGGTGGACGGAAATGTTCAGACATGTCCCCAGGGGCAAGTGATGATGGGACAGTCACATGCAGCCTATCAGCAGCCAGGAAGCCCGGTGACGTCACCGTGCTATATAAAGCGGCGGCCATTTTCCTTTTGCGCAGTTCAGCCTTGCATTGCAGAGAAAACGGAGCTAGCTGCAGGGAGGGACAGACAGTTAGTCATAGTTAGGTGAGAGTTAGCGATAGCTAGAGACAGTTACAGATAGGTAAAGAGAGAGACAGATAGGGAGATTTAGAGAGGTAGACAGAGCTAGGGAAAGATAGATTTAAAACCGGAACAATCCAGAAGCATACAAGTCACAGTGACAGGGTTCTTAGTGCTATGATTCATATGTCATAATAACTGGGTTACTGTTAATATATTTGGTTTGGTTTAAACACAGCTGCACACTGTGCATGCCATGCACATGCTATTTAACCCTTTCTGCTATTTAGCCCTGAATGCTATTTTAACCCTATCTGTTAAACAAAAGCATTTCTCATAATTGGATTAGTGTAAATATTTTCTGTTCAGCTTAAAATACACCAGGCCACATGGGCATCCCAAGGCACATGCTATTTAACCCTATCTGTTAAACAAAAGCATTTCTCATAATTGGATTAGTGTTAATATTTTCTGTTCAGCTTAAAATACACCAAGCCACATGGGCATCCCAAGGCACATGCTATTTTAACCCTATCTGTTAAACAAAAGCATTTCTCATAATTGGATTAGTGTTAATATTTTCTGTTCAGCTTAAAATACACCAGGCCAAGGGGGCGTGGCTAGGCGATGGAGGAGTAGGCAGCACACTGAAGGAGCTCTGCACAGAATATTGTAAAACGGATATTTACAGCGTAAACCAGGGATCCCACTGTCTCATGACCAGGCACGGGAGATCCACGGGCTCGGTGAGGAGACGGCAGTCGGCCTCTATAGCCCAGTACTTTGGCGCTGCGGGCTGTTCAGAGGAGGAGGACCGCTCAGACAAGATGGTGGCGACGTGACAGAGGGGCGTCCTCAGAACATGTGAGGCCGGAGCGGAGGGGGAGGATGGGCCGGCATCTCCTACCGTGAATCGTGCCGACGGGGAGAGGAGAGGTGAGCGGGAGCGCAGGGGCACATCTGATGCCGTCCGTGCCGGGAGCGGTCTGACAGGCGAGAGCTCGAGGCGGCCGGGGAGTTCGATGACGACACCGCTGGAGGCGGTGAGAAGCACAGCAAGTGGCGGCGGATCGGCTTCCCCGTCCAGGGGAGCGGCGGGTGCGCTCTCTCACCCTCGCCTCCGCTGTCTGCAGAACAGACCGGCGTACCTGCTGGGGATGGGGGGAGGCAGGAGGCGATGACAGGGGGTCCCTCTTCCCCCACGTGGAACACACCTAAATCACAGCTGGGTGGTTGGATGTCATGGCCCCCGCAAACAGGGGGGGGAGAGCCCTAGCTCCCCTCAATGCCAAAGTCCATATAAAGCAGACAGGCGGAGCTCGCCAGCCAGCCCTGGATCCCCCATAACAGTCGACGAGGGAGTGGGGGAGACGGGCCTCATCCCACAGCGGGGTTTAGAGGAGTCCTTGCTGGCCGCGGCAGGGCTTGATGAGGATGTGCCCAGCCAGTTGCCTCTTGTGCCAACAGAAGCTACCCCCACGGGCTGGGCTCGGGATACCCCCAGTGTGGAAGATGGAAGCATTCCCTGGAGGTGCAACCTGGTCTCCCCGGGATTCTGGGACGCGAGTTCCGTTAGGGGAGATGGGGTCTGGCCCCTGGTGATCCCCCCGCCCAGAAACGATGATGACCCAGCAGCGGATGCCTGTTCATCTTCCCCGTGCGGGATGCCCTCGACTATGCAACTCGTGCCCCCGTCTTTGATCGCGGCACTGGCTGATGTGGTCAAATCCAATATCTCGGATGCCCTGAGGGCACTCCCCTCCCGCTCAGATTTCGATGGATACATCACTCAAATGGAGAACACTCTCAGAAGAGAACTCAGCTCACTAGAAAAACCCAATAATCTGAAGTTTCCCACAGAGTGGATTCCACTGAACAAGACCAGTCTACGCTGACCCAGAGAGTGGCGGCCTTGGAACAGTTGCAGCGAGATGAAAGGAGACATACTTCTGCCCTTTATCTAAGTTTGGATGACTTGGAGAACCGCAGTAGACGCAACAACGTTAGGCTGAGAGGGCTCTCGGAGGCGGTTGCTCAGCCAGACCTGGAACGCACTGCCAAGACCATCTTTAACATGATCCTGGGGTCCCCCCATGCAGAGGACATTGTTATCGACAGAATCCACCGGGCCCTGGGCCCCAGATCAGCAGATGCGCAGCGTCCCAGGGATGCGATCTGCAGATTACATTACTACAAGACCAGGGAGGATATCTTGAGAAAGGAGTGGGAGAAGGGCCCAATCAGATTCGAGGGCTCCTCCGTGGCGGTCCTTCCTGACCTTTCATCCAGAACACTTCAAATGAGGCGAGTATTGCGGCCCTTATTGGAGGTCATTCAGCACCAGGGGGCCTCCTACCGCTGGGGGTTCCCGTTTCACCTCATCGTCCGCAGAAACGGGAGATCCTTCGCTCTGAAGACATATGAACAGCTTCCGCAGCTTTTCGTCTTTTTGGACGCTGACCCGATTCAGATCCCGGACTGGCTCGCGCCAACTCTGGAGCTCCTCCCTGGCGGACTGAGGGGGCGGAGACTGCGCGGCCCACCGGTGAGAGCAGGGGGGGGCCCCGAGACATCGGGAGCCTCCACCCGGCGACAGAGCTTGAGACGAAACATCATCGGGCCGCGGCTTCCCCCTTCGTTGGGCCCCCTGGGGCTGGCCCGCGCCTCGACCCTGTCACCATAGAGAATAATCATCTCGCTTATCCGGGCCGTCTGGTCGCTGTCCTCATGCCCCCAGTTGGGCCGTCGGCCTCCCCCCCGCATCAGGGCGGGTTTTAGGATCCCGGGGGGCTGGGGGGGTCCTGTGGGGGCTTGGGCGATACTGATGGAGGGGTGGGGCGGCCCAGGGTCGGTGGGGGGGTTCTGAACACTTGCTGGGGGGGGGCCCGGCCCAAAATACGCCCCGCCTTGCCACAATATCTTGAGGCGTCTTGCCTCCTTGGTTCTTAGGTTTTAGTTTTAATGATTACCCTGGGGCGTTTCAGGTGGGGGGGAGCCCTTTGGGGCGGCCCGCCGCCCCGGCCACCCGGCTCCGCTCTCGCACCCGCGTGTTCTGCGGGGTGGGGCCGGTCGGTTCGGGGGAGCGTGCCCCCCTACCAACACGAGCCGGGACGCCTGACCGGGTGTCACTCCAGGGGCCCGCTCTGGGCCGTATAGCTTAATCAATGTCTTTGTTTATGAAACATCTATGGGATTACAATGTTGAAGCCTCAGGGGTTAAATGTTGATTAAGCTTGTTGTTAAATTATCCTTAAACTTCTAAAATATCAATAATTAATGACTGTGCCTTCTGTGCTCGGGGCCGAGGGGTCTGGAGCCGGTGATATGAGCGTCCACCCCCCTATGTGGGTGCCAGAGTCCTTTAGACCTCATGGTCTGATGGAGGCATTGACTACCCTGCCCCTCCCCCCCGTTTGTGGGGGGGTAAGCAGGGGGGGCTTGGACAACCGCGAGATGGGGTGAGGGGTGCCCCCCCACCCACGCGGGCTGATCGCAGGCCCCACCCCGAGGCCTTGTGCCCACAGGGTATCAAGATGTTGCAATGTCATAAGGTTATAATGCGGTTAAGGCCTATATCTGAAGAGACAGTTGTTTCCTTATCTCGTAGCTCTTATTTCTCATTTTTATTAGTCCGTATATAATGTGACAATACTTTCCAGTATGTGCATCTCCTACGCCAATGCTGTTCCCGTCTTACATACCCCCAACTTAGGTGCCCCTGATTGGGTCTAGCGCCACCGTTGCTGGCGCTTCCCCACACAGGGATGCGAGGGTACTCGCGGTTCTTGCGCTCCGCGAAACCCCTCGTGATAGAGTTTAGCGCGGGCACACCTGACCCGGTGTCCCGCCCTCCCTAACACTACCTTCCTGAATTGTAACCTTCCTCTCTCCCTTATAGGTGCTGCGTAGCTGCCCACCTAATTCAAGTCCCGTCCCTTCTACTCCCCGCTAGTTGGAAACCCCCTTCTGTGCTCATCTTCCGACACTCCCCCCCCCATTTTTTTTTTTCTTTTTTTCTTCGTTTCATTCTTGTTTATTTGTCCTATCCTCTCTCTCTCTTTTCTCTTTCCCTCTGCCCCCTCCTCCACTCTACTCCTCTTCCCTTCCCCTTTTTCTTTCCACACCCCTATTTCCCGACCCTTCCTAGACTTCAGCCTCCCAAACCGCCCAACCCCGCCTCTTGATTACACTCCCCCCCCGGCTGCTTGACACCTGACACATACAATCACTGGCTTATCCCACAGGCATCCCAAGGCCGACGCCTCCTCTGCGATATGGCTAAATTGACAGTCTGCTCCCTGAACATCAAAGGGCTAAATGTTCCTGAAAAGCGCTCCAAGGTTCTATATGACCTACACAAACAGAAAGTAAGCATTCTTCTCCTCCAGGAAACCCACTTCCAGGGAGAGTGCCGAACCTACGCCATAGATACTTCACGTCATGGTTTCACAGCACCAACCCGCAGAACAAATCTCGGGGTGCATCCATTGCAATTCATAAATCCCTGCCCTTCACAGAGATAGATCACCTTGTGGACCATGAGGGGAAATTTGTCTTCCTTAAGGTAACGATTCATCAAAAAAAGTATACAGTGGCGAACGTGTATCTGCCGAATCAGGACCAGGCTGGAACACTCCAGAAGTACCTTAGGAGATTGGAGGAGTTCGCTGATGGAATCTTGATCCTGGGGGGAGACTTCAATTTCACTTTGAATCCCACCTTAGATTCCTCATCTGGAAGGTTTTCGGTGCCACTGGGAAAGTTGCAGTCCTTACGGAAGACACTCCATGGCATGCAGTTGATAGATGTGTGGAGACTGGAGCATGGACAAGCTAGAGACTATACATATTTCTCGCCCATGCATGGATCCTACAGTCGCATCGACTATATCTTCATGAGCCATCACGCCTTGCAATGGCACCCTAAATCGCGCATCGACCCTTTTTTGTGGTCGGACCATGCGCCAGTCTTTGTAACGTTCGATCTACCAAACGCAACACCGAAAAGCTGGAACTGGCGCATGAATGACAACCTGCTAAAAGACACAATGTGCATGACCAAAATCAGAGAAGCGATAACTCACTTTACGGCCGACCATGGAGGGGATGATTGCTCACCAGCAATCCAATGGGAGGCACTTAAATGTGTGATCAGGGGAATATTCATCCAAGAAGGTTCAAGGCTGAAGCGCGAGAGGGCGGCGTTGGTCGTTAAGACATTAGACACTATTAATGACTTGGAAGCTAGACACAAACAAGACCCCACCCCGGAGCTGCTAGGGGAGCTTTCGTTTCACAGAAACAATTTACTCAAAATCTGCGACCAAGCGCATCTTAGATATAGGGTTAGACAATGGGCCTCAATGTATGAACAGGCGGATAAGTGCGGGAAGCTCCTGGCCAGATCGCTCCATGGTAGGGCAGGAGCAACATACATTCCAAGTATCAACTCCGGGAAAGGAGAGGTCGTCACGGACCCGTCTAAGATTCCAGAGGTGTTCAGAAGCTTCTACAGCAGCCTATATAACCTCCATCCGGACATCACCCAAGCCTCAGCAGCGGCGCTAGAGACAAACATAAATGACTACATAGCGGAGACCCCACTCCCAACAATCACTGAGGATTCCGCGGCGGACTTGGAGGTGCCCTTCACGGAATCTGAGGTCCTGAGGGCCATCCAGGAAGCCCCTGCGGGGAAAAGCCCAGGCCCGGATGGTTTCACTCCGCGATTCTACAGGACCTTGGCCCCGCAGCTGGCTCCTTGGCTAGTGAGAGCCTTCAATTATATAGGAGAAGACACTCCTTTTCCTAGACAGGCGCTGGAAGCCACAGTCACAGTGATCCCTAAACTGGATAAATACCCCTCAATATGCGGCAGTTACAGGCCTATTTCCTTACTAAATGTAGACCTGAAGCTGTACGCAAAAATAATAGCCACTAGAATCAAGCCGCTGATTCCTCATTTAATACACTTGGACCAGGTAGGATTTGTCTCTGGCCGCGAGGCTAGGGACAATACCAATAAGTTACTGGACCTCATCGCCTATCTGCACAAGACTGGTATCCCAGCATGTGTCCTATCCTGCGACGCCGAGAAGGCGTTCGACGGGGTAAGCTGGCGCTTTCTCAGGGCCACCCTCTCCCAGATCGGCATGGGTCCCACTATTATTTCCAAGATCTTGGCACTATACAAGAATCCCTCGGCCCGCGTGAGAGCTAACGGGATGTTATCCAATGTTTTCACAATTACAAATGGCACTCGTCAAGGTTGCCCTCTTTCACCCCTGCTATATATACTCACAATGGAGCACTTGGCGATAGCTATTAGAAATAACCCGGATGTCAGGGGGATCGAATGCAGGGAGAGGCAATATAAAGCCTCGATTTTTGCGGACGACTTGCTCCTCCACTTGACCTCCCCGGCCATATCTTTCCCGGAGGTGCTTAGGGAGTTCGAGCGATTTGGCCAACTGTCCAATTTCCGTATCAATTATGCAAAGTCTGAGGCATTGAACCTTACCCTGCCTCAGCCCTTAGTGGAGCGACTCCGGAGCAGTTTCCCTTTCAAGTGGCAGCTGTCCGCAATAAAGTACCTAGGTACCTTTATACCGTCCAATCTAAATGACCTCTATGAGCTGAACTTCAAAGCTCTGCAGACCAAAGTCAACCAGGACCTTGCGAAGTACGATAGAGGACGATACTCGTGGTTCGGAAGGATAAACATCCTAAAAATGAATATACTACCCAGGTTCCTATATCTTTTTCAAACTATCCTGATTAGACTCCCCTAGCACTTTTTCAAAGCCTTACAGACAACCTTCCTGAAGTTCATCTGGGGTGCACGGAAACCGCGTATCAGATTCAACATATTAGTCAGACCTAAGAGTAGAGGCGGAACTGGGGCTCCGGACCTGAGACTCTACCACTCGGCGGCTGTCATCTCGAGGATGGCGGACTGGACATACAGGAAAAAGGACAAGCTCTGGGTCCAACTGGAACAGGATCTTCTGGGGTACAACCCGTGCTCCCTCCCGTGGACATCTACTGCGGGAGACGCTAATAGAAAAGGGTTCCCCTACTTGATCCAGCATTTTCTTTACAGCTGGGACAGCCTGCAACGGCAGGAAGAACTGGTGAGTAGGCCAGCCCACTTTTTAACAACCCGGAATTTATACCGGGACAGAACACTCTCCTGACCTGGAGTGGGATGGATGATGTTAGGTTGAAAGACGTGCTGGTAGGGGGGAGGCTACCATCCCTGGCAGATATGAGAGAGCAAAATGTAGGTGGTCACCTATCCTGGCTACACCACTGGCAGCTGGAGGCATTTCTCAATACGGGGGAGCGCCTCACCAGGGCAGCTCTCCCCTTGACACCTTTGGAGGAATGCCTCACGCAGGTGCAACCACTGGAACACGTGATATCGACATTCTATAGTCTACTAGTGGCTTCCAAGCACACATCGGAACTGGAGTTCATGTCCAAATGGGAGAGAGACCTGGGGATGGTAATTACAGGGGAGGACACCCAAAAGATCTTCGCGCTGACACAAAAACTTGTAGGGGCCAGCTCCACTCAGGAGAAAAGTTACAAAGTACTCACGCGGTGGTACAGATGCCCAGCAGACGTGGCATTGTATTCACCTGGAGAATCGGACGCTTGCTGGAGATGCGGGGCACCTTGTATTGTTATTCTTCCCTGTACTTGAAAAATGCCAATAAAAAAAGAAAAAAAATTAAACTAAAATACACCAGGCCACATATACAACATAAGCGTTGATCAGCATCAGCTGCTTTATTAAGCTACTTCAGTTTGCACTTGTTTTTGACTGCTTTCAATAAACCAGGCCGCAGGGCACCCCAAAGCTGCACCTTGCACCCTATCTGTTATACAACATAAGCGTTGATCAGCATCAGCTTTATTAAGCTACTTCAGTTTGCACTTGTTTTTGACTGCTTTCAATAAACCAGGCCGCAGGGCACCCCAAAGCTGCACCTTGCACCCTATCTGTTATACAACATAAGCGTTGATCAGCATCAGCTTTATTAAGCTACTTCAGTTTGCACTTGTTTTTTAATGCTTTCAAAAAACCAGGCCACGGGGCACCCCAAAGCTGCACCTTCCACCCTATCTGTTATACAACATAAGCGTTGATCAGCATCAGCTGCTTTATTAAGATACTTCAGTTTGCACTTGTTTTTGACTGCTTTCAATAAACCAGGCCGCAGGGCACCCCAAAGCTGCACCTTGCATCTATCTGTTATACAACATAAGCGTTGATCAGCATCAACTTTATTAAGCTACTTCAGTTTGCACTTGTTTTTGACTGCTTTTAATAAACCAGGTGGCAGGGCACCCCAAAGCTGCACCTTACACCCTATCTGTTATACAACATGAGCGTTGATCAGCATCAGCTGCTTTATTAAGCTACTTCAGTTTGCACTTGCTTTTTGACTGTTTTCAATAAACCAGGCCGCAGGGCACCCCAAAGCTGCACCTTGCACACTATCTGTTATATAACATACGCGTTGATCAGCATCAGCTTTATTAAGCTACTTCAGTTTGCACTTGTTTTTGATCAGCATCAGCTGCTTTATTAAGCTACTTCAGTTTGCACTTGTTTTTGACTGCAGAGCGCCTCAAAGCTGCACCTTGCACCCTATCTGTTATACAACATAAGCGTTGTTCAGCATCAGCTTTACTAAGCTACTTCAGTTTGCACTTGCTTTTTGACTGCTTTCAATAAACCAGGCCGCAGGGCACCCCAAAGCTGCACCTTGCACCCTATCTGTTATATAACATAAGCGTTGTTCAGCATAAGCTTTATTAAGCTACTTCAGTTTGCACTTGCTTTTTGACTGTTTTCAATAAACCAGGCCGCAGGGCACCTCAAAGCTGCACCTTGCACCCTATCTGTTATACAAAATAAGTGTTGATCAGCATCAGCTGCTTTATTAAGCTACTTCAGTTTGCACTTGTTTTTGACTGCTTTCAATAAACCAGGCCGCAGGGCACCCCAAAGCTGCACCTTGCACCCTATCTGTTATACAACATAAGCGTTGATCAGCATCACCTGCTTTATTAAGCTACTTCAGTTTGCACTTGTTTTTGACTGCTTTCAATAAACCAGGCCGCAGGGCACCCCAAAGCTGCACCTTCCACCCTATCTGTTATACAACATAAGCGTTGATCAGCATCAGCTGCTTTATTAAGCTACTTCAATTTGCACTTGTTTTTGACTGCTTTCAATAAACCAGGCCGCAGAGCAGCCCAAAGCTGCACCTTGCACCCTATCTGTTATACAACATAAACGTTGATCAGCATCAGCTGCTTTATTAAGCTACTTCAGTTTGCACTTGTTTTTGACTGCTTTCAATAAACCAGGCCGCAGGGCACCCCAAAGCTGCACCTTGTACCCTATCTGTTATACAACATAAGCGTTGAACAGCATCAGCTTTATTAAGCTACTTCAGTTTGCACTTGTTTTTGACTGCTTTCAATAAACCAGGCCGTAGGGCACCCCAAAGCTGCACCTTGCACCCTATCTGTTATACAACATAAGCGTTGAACAGCATCAGCTTTATTAAGCTACTTCAGTTTGCACTTGTTTTTGACTGCTTTCAATAAACCAGGCCGCAGGGCACCCCAAAGCTGCACCTTGCACCCTATCTGTTATACAACATAAGCGTTGATCAGCATCAGCTTTATTAAGCTACTTCATTTTGCACTTGCTTTTTGACTGCTTTCAATAAACTAGGCGGCTGGGCACCCCAAAGCTGCACCTTACACCCAATTATACAACATGAGCGTTGATCAGCATCAGCTGCTTTATTAAGCTACTTCAGTTTGCACTTGTTTTTGACTGCTTTCAATAAACCAGGCCGCAGGGCACCCCAAAGCTGCACCTTGCACCCTATCTGTTATATAACATAAGCGTTGATCAGCATCAGCTTTATTAAGCTACTTCAGTTTGCACTTGCTTTTTGACTGCTTTCAATAAACCAGGCCGCAGGGCACCCCAAAGCTACACCTTACACCCTATCTGTTATACAACATAAGCGTTGATCAGCATCAGCTGCTTTATTAAGCTACTTCAGTTTGCACTTCCATTTTGACTGCTTTCAATAAACCAGGCCGCAGGGCAACCCAAAGCTGCACCTTGCACCCTATCTGTTATACAACATAAGCGTTGATCAGCATCAGCTTTATTAAGCTACTTCAGTTTGCACTTGTTTTTGACTGCTTTCAATAAACCAGGCCGCAGGGCACCCCAAAGCTGCACCTTCCACCCTATCTGTTATACAACATAAGCGTTGATCAGCATCAGCTGCTTTATTAAGCTACTTCAGTTTGCACTTGTTTTTGACTGCTTTCAATAAACCAGGCCGCAGGGCACCCCAAAGCTGCACCTTGCACCCTATCTGTTATACAACATAAGCGTTGATCAGCATCAGCTTTATTAAGCTACTTCAGTTTGCACTTGTTTTTTAATGCTTTCAAAAAACCAGGCCACGGGGCACCCCAAAGCTGCACCTTCCACCCTATCTGTTATACAACATAAGCGTTGATCAGCATCAGCTGCTTTATTAAGCTACTTCAGTTTGCACTTGTTTTTGACTGCTTTCAATAAACCAGGCCGCAGGGCACCCCAAAGCTGCACCTTGCATCTATCTGTTATACAACATAAGCGTTGATCAGCATCAGCTTTATTAAGCTACTTCAGTTTGCACTTGTTTTTGACTGCTTTCAATAAACCAGGCCACAGGGCACCCCAAAGCTGCACCTTGCACCCTATCTGTTGTACAAAATAAGCGTTGATCAGCATCAGCTTTATTAAGCTACTTCAGTTTGCACTTGTTTTTGACTGCTTTCAATATACCAGGCCACAGGGCACCCTAAAGCTGCCCCTTGCACCCTATCTGTTATACAACATAAGCGTTGTTCAGCATCAGCTTTATTAAGCTACTTCAGTTTGCACTTGCTTTTTGACTGCTTTCAATAAACCAGGCCGCAGGGCACCCCAAAGCTGCACCTTGCACCCTATCTGTTATACAACATAAGCGTTGATCAGCATCAGCTGCTTTATTAAGCTACTTCAGTTTGCACTTGCTTTTTGACTGCTTTCAATAAACCAGGCCGCAGGGCACCCCAAAGCTGCACCTTGCACCCTGTTATACAACATAAGCGTTGATCAGCATCAGCTTTATTAAGCTACTTTCGTTTGCACTTTCTTTTTGACTGCTTTCAATAAACCAGGCCGTAGGGCGCCCCAAAGCTGCACCTTGTACCCTATCTGTTATACAACATAAGCGTTGATCAGCTTCAGCTTTATTAAGCTACTTCAGTTTGCACTTGTTTTTGACTGCTTTCAATAAACCAGGCCGCAGGGCACCTCAAAGCTGCACCTTGCACCCTATCTGTTATACAACATAAGCGTTGTTCAGCATCAACTTTTTTAAGCTACTTTAGTTTGCACTTGTTTTTGACTGCTTTCAATAAACCAGGCCGCAGGGCACCCCAAAGCTGCATCTTGCACCCTGTTATACAACATAAGCACATAAGCGTTGATCAGCATCAGCTTTATTAAGCTACTTCAGTTTGCACTTCCTTTTTGACTGCTTTCAATAAACCAGGCCGCAGGGCACCCCAAAGCTGCACCTTGCACCCTGTTATACAACATAGGCGTTGATCAGCATCAGCTTTATTAAGCTACTTCAGTTTGCACTTCCTTTTTGAATGCTTTCAATAAACGAGGCCGCAGGGCACCCCAAAGCTGCACCTTGCACCCTATCTGTTTACAACATAAGCGTTGATCAGCATCAGCTGCTTTATTAAGCTACTTCAGTGTGCACTTGTTTTTGACTGCTTTCAATAAACCAGGCCGCAGGGCAACCCAAAGCTGCACCTTGCACCCTATCTGTTATACAACATAAGCGTTGTTCAGCATCAGCTTAATTAAGCTACTTCAGTTTGCACTTGTTTTTGACTGCTTTCAATAAACCAGGCTGCAGGGCACCCCAAAGCTGCACCTTCCACCCTATCTGTTATACAACATAAGCGTTGTTCAGCATCAGCTTTATTAAGCTACTTCAGTTTGCACTTGTTTTTGACTGCTTTCAATAAACCAGGCCGCAGGGCACCCCAAAGCTGCACCTTGCACCCCATCTGTTATACAACATAAGCGTTGATCAGCATCAGCTGCTTTATTAAGCTACTTCAGTTTGCACTTCCTTTTTGACTGCTTTCAATAAACCAGGCCGCAGGGCACCCCAAAGCTGCACCTTGCACCCTATCTGTTATACAGCATAACCGTTGATCAGCATCAGCTGCTTTATTAAGCTACTTCAATTTGCACTTCCTTTTTGACTGCTTTCAATTAACCAGGCGGCAGGGCATCCCAAAGCTGCACCTTGCACCCTATCTTTTATACAACATAAGCGTTGATCAGCATCAGCTGCTTTATTAAGCTACTTCAGGTTGCACTTGCTTTTTGACTGCTTTCAATAAACCAGGCCGCAGGGCACCCCAAAGCTGCACCTTGCACCCTATCTGTTATACAACATAAGCGTTGTTCAGCATCAGCTTTATTAAGCTACTTCAGTTTGCATTTGCTTTTTGACAGCTTTCAATAAACCAGGCCGCAGGGCACCCCAAAGCTGCACCTCCCACCCTATCTGTTATACAACATAAGCACTGATCAGCATCAGCTGCTTTATTAAGCTACTTCAGTTTGCACTTCCATTTTGACTGCTTTAAATAAACCAGGCTGCAGGGCACCCCAAAGCTGCACCTCCCACCCTATCTATTATACAACATAAGCGTTGATCAGCATCAGCTTAATTAAGCTACTTCAGTTTGCACTTGTTTTTGACTGCTTTCAATAAACCAGGCCGCAGGGCACCCCAAAAGCTGCACCTTCCACCCTATCTGTTATACAACATAAGCGTTGTTCAGCATCAGCTTTATTAAGCTACTTCAGTTTGCACTTCCTTTTTGACTGCTTTCAATAAACCAGGCCGCAGGGCACCCCAAAGCTGCACCTTGTACCCCATCTGTTATACAACATAAGCGTTGATCAGCATCAGCTGCTTTATTAAGCTACTTCAATTTGCACTTCCTTCTTGACTGCTTTCAATAAACCAGGCCGCAGGGCACCCCAAAGCTGCACCTTGCACCCTATCTGTTATACAACATAAGCGTTGATCAGCATCAGCTGCTTTATTAAGCTACTTCAGTTTGCACTTGCGTTTTGACTGCTTTCAATAAACCAGGCCGCAGGGCACCCCAAAGCTGCACCTTGTACCCCATCTGTTATACAACATAAGTGTTGATCAGCATCAGCTGCTTTATTAAGCTACTTCAATTTGCACTTCCTTTTTGACTGCTTTCAATAAACCAGGCCGCAGGGCACCCCAAAGCTGCACCTTGCACCCTATCTGTTATACAACATAAGCGTTGATCAGCATCAGCTGCTTTATTAAGCTACTTCAGTTTGCACTTGCTTTTTGACTGCTTTCAATAAACCAGGCCGCAGGGCACCCCAAAGCTGCACCTCCCACCCGATCTGTTATACAACATAAGCATTGATCAGCATCAGCTGCTTTATTAAGCTACTTCAGTTTGCACTTCCATTTTGACTGCTTTCAATAAACCAGGCCGCAGGGCACCCCAAAGCTGCACCTTGCACCCCATCTGTTATACAACATAAGTGTTGATCAGCATCAGCTGCTTTATTAAGCTACTTCAGTTTGCACTTCCTTTTTGACTGCTTTCAATAAACCAGGCCGCAGGGCACCCCAAAGCTGCACCTTGCACCCCATCTGTTATACAACATAAGCGTTGATCAGCATCAGCTGCTTTATTAAGCTACTTCAATTTGCACTTCCTTTTTGACTGCTTTCAATTAACCAGGCCGCAGGGCATCCCAAAGCTGCACTTTGCACCCTGTTATACAACATAAGCGTTGATCAGCATCAGCTGCTTTATTAAGCTACTTCAATTTGCACTTCCTTTTTGACTGCTTTCAATAAACCAGGCCGCAGGGCACCTCAAAGCTGCACCTTGCACCCTATCTGTTATACAACATAAGCGTTGTTCAGCATCAGCTTTATTAAGCTGCTTCAGTTTGCACTTGCTTTTCGACTGCTTTCAATAAACCAGGCCGCAGGGCACCCCAAAGCTGCACCTCCCACCCTATCTGTTATACAACATAAGCGTTGATCAGCATCAGCTGCTTTATTAAGCTACTTCAATTTGCACTTCCTCTTTGACTGCTTTCACTTAACAAGGCCGCAGGGCATCCCAAAGCTGCACCTTGCACCCCATCTGTTATACAACATAAGCGTTGATCAGCATCAGCTGCTTTATTAAGCTACTTCAATTTGCACTTCCTTTTTGACTGCTTTCAATTAACAAGGCCGCAGGGCATCCCAAAGCTGCACCTTGCACCCTGTTATACAACATAAGCGTTGACCAGCATCAGCTGCTTTATTAAGCTACTTCAGTTTGCACTTGCTTTTTGACTGCTTTCAATAAACCAGGCTGCAGGGCACCCCAAAGCTGCACCTCCCACCTTATCTATTATACAACATAAGCGTTGTTCAGCATCAGCTTAATTAAGCTACTTCAGTTTGCACTTGTTTTTGACTGCTTTCAATAAACCAGGCCGCAGGGCACCCCAAAGCTGCACCTTCCACCCTATCTGTTATACAACATAAGCGTTGATCAGCATCAGCTTTATTAAGCTACTTCAGTTTGCACTTGCTTTTTGACTGCTTTCAATAAACCAGGCCGCAGGGCACCCCAAAGCTGCACCTTGCACCCCATCTGTTATACAACATAAGCGTTGATCAGCATCAGCTGCTTTATTAAGCTACTTCAGTTTGCACTTGCTTTTTGACTGCTTTCAATAAACCAGGCCGCAGGGGACCCCAAAGCAGCACCTTGCACCCTATCTGTTATACAACATAAGCGTTGATCAGCATCAGCTGCTTTATTAAGCAACTTCAGTTTGCACTTGCTTTTTGACAGCTTTCAATAAACCAGGCCGCAGGGCACCCCAAAGCTGCACCTCCCACCCGATCTGTTATACAACATAAGCATTGATCAGCATCAGCTGCTTTATTAAGCTACTTCAGTTTGCACTTCCATTTTGACTGCTTTCAATAAGCCAGGCCGCAGGGCACCCCAAAGCTGCACCTTCCACCCTATCTGTTATACAACATAAGCGTTGATCAGCATCAGCTTTATTAAGCTACTTCAGTTTGCACTTGCTTTTTGACTGCTTTCAATAAACCAGGCCGCAGGGCACCCCAAAGCTGCACCTTGCACCCCATCTGTTATACAACATAAGCGTTGATCAGCATCAGCTGCTTTATTAAGCTACTTCAGTTTGCACTTCCTTTTTGACTGCTTTCAATAAACCAGGCCGCAGGGCACCCCAAAGCTGCACCTTGCACCCTATCTGTTATACAACATAAGCTTTGATCAGCATCAGCTGCTTTATTAAGCTACTTCAATTTGCACTTCCTTTTTGACTGCTTTCAATTAACCAGGCCGCAGGGCATCCCAAAGCTGCACCTTGCACCCTATCTGTTATACAACATAAGCGTTGATCAGCATCAGCTGCTATATTAAGCTACTTCAGTTTGCACTTGCTTTTTGACTGCTTTCAATAAACCAGGCCGCAGGGTACCCCAAAGCTGCACCTTGCACCCTATCTGTTATACAACATAAGCGTTGATCAGCATCAGCTGCTTTATTAAGCAACTTCAGTTTGCACTTGCTTTTTGACTGCTTTCAATAAACCAGGCCGCAGGGCACCTCAAAGCTGCACCTCCCACCCGATCTGTTATACAACATAAGCATTGATCAGCATCAGCTGCTTTATTAAGCTACTTCAGTTTGCACTTCCATTTTGACTGCTTTCAATAAACCAGGCCGCAGGGCACCCCAAAGCTGCACCTCCCACCCTATTATACAACATAAGCGTTGTTCAGCATCAGCTTTATTAAGCTACTTCAGTTTGCACTTGCTTTTTGACTGCTTTCAATAAACCAGGCCGCAGGGCACCCCAAAGCTGCACCTTGCACCCCATCTGTTAGACAACATAAGCATTGACCAGCATCAGCTGCTTTATTAAGCTACTTCAGTTTGCACTTCCTTTTTGACTGCTTTCAATAAACCAGGCCGCAGGGCACCCCAAAGCTGCACCTTGCACCCTATCTGTTATACAACATAAGCGTTGATCAGCATCAGCTGCTTTATTAAGCTACTTCAATTTGCACTTCCTTTTTGACTGCTTTCAATTAACCAGGCCGCAGGGCATCATAAAGCTGCACCTTGCACCCTATCTGTTATACAACATAAGCGTTGATCAGCATCAGCTGCTTTATTAAGCTACTTCAGTTTGCACTTGCTTTTTGACTGCTTTCAATAAACCAGGCCACAGGGCACCCCAAAGCTGCACCTTGCACCCTATCTGTTATACAACATAAGCGTTGTTCAGCATCAGCTTTATTAAGCTACTTCAGTTTGCACTTGCTTTTTGACTGCTTTCAATAAACCAGGCCGCAGGGCACCCCAAAGCTGCACCTCCCTCCTGATCTGTTATACAACATAAGCATTGATCAGCATCAGCTGCTTTATTAAGCTACTTCAGTTTGCACTTGTATCCAGCGCGAGTGGAGGGGATCATATCTCCTCCCGGGTTGAGACCATCTGGCAGTCATACACGCTGCGGGGGACAGCAGCGGAAGCAGTGAGAGACATCACGTGCATACCGTAATGAACACATCCAGACAGCTCCCCGTTTAAAACCGTGCTGGATACATTGCAGTGTTTTTGAGGAAAACTCCTGCCTGAACAAGTATACCTTATTAAGAACGATGTCCTTACATTTAAAGAGAGATCATTAGAGCTCCCTGCAGCAACGCATTATATGGGAAGTGAATTTACAGGGTTGTCACCACATGGAAATAAAGTATTAAACTTTGTAGATAGGGATGAAAGATACTGAGACAGGAGGGAGCTCTCCATTTCCACCCGGGGAATAGAATCTGACCCTCTCTAGCAACTTACTAGCAACCAGATTAATAGGGCACTGAGGAAGCCTACATGGCGAAACATGTTTGCCCTCTCTGGCCAACCAACGGACCAGTAAGAGTAAATTAGCAAATAAGGCATTAAGACCTCATAGTGTATGGTTTTACTACTTGCATGTATTTTATGGGAAAGCAATCATGTATAGGAGGGATCTGATGTAATTAGAGGATGATCATTACATGAATGGACTAATTATAGAATATTGAATATCTTAATAATGATGCAATGATCTGTTTTTACCATGTATATACTTTTTCTACAATAAAGTATGAATTAGTATGAACTAAACAGTATATAGAGGTGTGGTAGTGATGCTGGGTCTGATTGCTGCACAGTAGGACTAGACCTGATCCTACAATTTTGGTATTCATTACTTCAGTTTGCACTTGCTTTTTGACTGCTTTCAATAAACCAGGCTGCAGGGCACCCCAAAGCTGCACCTTGCACCCTATCTGTTATACAACATAAGCGTTGATCAGCATCAGCTGCTTTATTAAGCTACTTCAGTTTGCACTTCCATTTTGACTGCTTTCTATAAACCAGGCCGCAGGGCCCCCCAAAGCTGCACCTTGCACCCTATCTGTTATACAACATAAGCGTTGATCAGCATCAGCTTTATTAAGCTACTTCAGTTTGCACTTGCTTTTTGACTGCTTTCAATAAACCAGGCCGCAGGGCACCCCAAAGCTGCACCTTGTACCCTATCTGTTATATAACATAAGTGTTGTTCAGTATCAGCTTTATTAAGCTACTTCAGTTTGCACTTCCTTTTTGACTGCTTTCAATAAACCAAGCCGCAGGGCACCCCAAAGCTGCACTTTGCACCCTATCTGTTATACAACATAAGCGTTGATCAGCATCAGCTGCTTTATTAGGCTACTTCAGTTTGCACTTGCCTTTTGACTGCTTTCAATAAACCAGGCCGCAGGGAACCCCAAAGCTGCACCTTGCACCCTATCTGTTATACAACATAAGCGTTGTTCAGCATCAGCTTTATTAAGCTACTTCAGTTTGCACTTGCTTTTTGACTGCTTTCAATAAACCAGGCCGCAGGGCACCCCAAAGCTGCACCTTGCACTCTATCTGTTATACAACATAAGCATTGATCAGCATCAGCTGCTTTATTAAGCTACTTCAGTTTGCACTTCCATTTTGACTGCTTTCTATAAACCAGGCCGCAGGGCACCCCAAAGCTGCACCTTGCACCCTATCTGTTATACAACATAAGCGTTGATCAGCATCAGCTTTATTAAGCTACTTCAGTTTGCACTTGCTTTTTGACTGCTTTCAATAAACCAGGCCGCAGGGCACCCCAGAGCTGCACCTTGCACCCTATCTGTTATACAACATAAGCATTGATCAGCATCAGCTTTATTAAGCTACTTCAGTTTGCACTTCCTTTTTGACTGCTTTCAATAAACCAGGCCGCAGGGCACCCCAAAGCTGCACCTTGCACCCTATCTGTTATACAACACAAGCATTGATCAGCATCAGCTGCTTTATTAAGCTACTTCAGTTTGCACTTGTATCCAGCGCGAGTGGAGGGGATCATATCTCCTCCCGGGTTGAGACCATCTGGCAGTCATACACGCTGCGGGGGACAGCAGCGGAAGCAGTGAGAGACATCACGTGCATACCGTAATGAACACATCCAGACAGCTCCCCGTTTAAAACCGCGCTGGATACATTGCAGTGTTTTTGAGGAAAACTCCTGCCTGAACAAGTATACCTTATTAAGAACGATGTCCTTACATTTAAAGAGAGATCATTAGAGCTCCCTGCAGCAACGCATTATATGGGAAGTGAATTTACAGGGTTGTCACCACATGGAAATAAAGTATTAAACTTTGTAGATACAGATGAAAGATACTGAGAGAGACAGGAGGGAGCTCTCCATTTCCACCCGGGGAATAGAATCTGACCCTCTCTAGCAACTTACTAGCAACCAGATTAATAGGGCACTGAGGAAGCCTACATGGCGAAACATGTCTGCCCTCTCTGGCCAACCAACGGACCAGTAAGAGTAAATTAGCAAATAAGGCATTAAGACCTCATAGTGTATGGTTTTACTACTTGCATGTATTTTATGGGAAAGCAATCATGTATAGGAGGGATCTGATGTAATTAGAGGATGATCATTACATGAATGGACTAATTATAGAATATTGAATATCTTAATAATGATGCAATGATCTGTTTTTACCATGTATATACTTTTTCTACAATAAAGTATGAATTAGTATGAACTAAACAGTATATAGAGGTGTGGTAGTGATGCTGGGCCTGATTGCTGCACAGTAGGACTAGACCTGGTCCTACAATTTTGGTATTCATTACTTCAGTTTGCACTTGCTTTTTGACTGCTTTCAATAAACCAGGCTGCAGGGCACCCCAAAGCTGCACCTTGCACCCTATCTGTTATACAACATAAGCGTTGATCAGCATCAGCTGGTTTATTAAGCTACTTCAGTTTGCACTTCCATTTTGACTGCTTTCTATAAACCAGGCCGCAGGGCCCCCCAAAGCTGCACCTTGTACCCTATCTGTTATACAACATAAGCGTTGATCAGCATCAGCTTTATTAAGCTACTTCAGTTTGCACTTGCTTTTTGACTGCTTTCAATAAACCAGGCCGCAGGGCACCCCAAAGCTGCACCTTGTACCCTATCTGTTATATAACATAAGTGTTGTTCAGCATCAGCTTTATTAAGCTACTTCATTTTGCACTTCCTTTTTGACTGCTTTCAATAAACCAAGCCGCAGGGCACCCCAAAGCTGCACTTTGCACCCTATCTGTTATACAACATAAGCGTTGATCAGCATCAGCTGCTTTATTAGGCTACTTCAGTTTGCACTTGCCTTTTGACTGCTTTCAATAAACCAGGCCGCAGGGAACCCCAAAGCTGCACCTTGCACCCTATCTGTTATACAACATAAGCGCTGTTCAGCATCAGCTTTATTAAGCTACTTCAGTTTGCACTTGCTTTTTGACTGCTTTCAATAAACCAGGCCGCAGGGCACCCCAAAGCTGCACCTTGCACTCTATCTGTTATACAACATAAGCATTGATCAGCATCAGCTGCTTTATTAAGCTACTTCAGTTTGCACTTCCATTTTGACTGCTTTCTATAAACCAGGCCACAGGGCACCCCAGAGCTGCACCTTGCACCCTATCTGTTATACAACATAAGCATTGATCAGCATCAGCTTTATTAAGCTACTTCAGTTTGCACTTGCTTTTTGACTGCTTTCAATAAACCAGGCCGCAGGGCACCCCAAAGCTGCACCTTGTACCCTATCTGTTATATAACATAAGTGTTGTTCAGCATCAGCTTTATTAAGCTACTTCAGTTTGCACTTGCTTTTTGACTGCTTTCAATAAACCAGGCCGCAGGGCACCCCAAAGCTGCACCTTGCACCCTATCTGTTATACAACACAAGCGTTGATCAGCATCAGCTGCTTTATTAAGCTACTTCAGTTTGCACTTCCTTTTTGACTGCTTTCAATAAACCAGGTCGCAGGGCACCCCAAAGCTGCACCTTCCACCCTATCTGTTATACAACATAAGCGTTGTTCAGCATCAGCTTTATTAAGCTACTTCAGTTTGCACTTGCTTTTTGACTGCTTTCAATAAACCAGGCCGCAGGGCACCCCTAAGCTGCACCTTCCACCCTATCTGTTATACAACATAAGCGTTGATCAGCATCAGCTTTATTAAGCTACTTCAGTTTGCACTTGCTTTTGACTGCTTTCAATAAACCAAGCCGCAGGGCACCCCAAAGCTGCACCTTGCACCCTATCTGTTATACAACATAAGCGTTGTTCAGCATCAGCTTTATTAAGCTACTTCAGTTTGCACTTGCTTTTTGACTGCTTTCAATAAACCAGGCCGCAGGGCACCCCTAAGCTGCACCTTCCACCCTATCTGTTATACAACATAAGCGTTGTTCAGCATCAGCTTTATTAAGCTACTTCAGTTTGCACTTGTTTTTGACTGCTTTCAATAAACCAGGCCGCAGGGCACCCCTAAGCTGCACCTTCCACCCTATCTGTTATACAACATAAGCGTTGATCAGCATCAGCTGCTTTATTAAGCTACTTCAGTTTGCACTTGTTTTTGACTGCTTTCAATAAACCAGGCCGCAGGGCACCCCAAAACTGCACCTTGCACCCTGTTATACAACATAAGCGTTGTTCAGCATCAGCTTTATTAAGCTACTTCAGTTTGCACTTGCTTTTTGACTGCTTTCAATAAACCAGGCCGCAGGGCACCCCAAAGCTGCACCTTCCACCCTATCTGTTATACAACATAAGCGTTGATCAGCATCAGCTGCTTTATTAAGCTACTTCAGCTTGCACTTGCTTTTGACTGCTTTCAATAAACCAGGCCGCAGGGCACCCCAAAGCTGCACCTTGTACCCGATCTGTTTATACTAAATAAGCAAATACATAAAAATGTCCGGCAGACAAGTGCCAGGATGTTCAAAGAGGAGTGGCAGAGGCCAAGATTCAGCAGGCAGAGGTCGCAGCAGACTAGGGGTGAGTGGCAGCAGGAGTCACGGTGAGAGACCTGATCTGCCAGTATGTGCTAGCGGTTGTGTCTCCACCAGTAACGCATCTGCCGTGGTAGTTTGGTTGACACGCTCATCAACATCATCACAAGTTACGTCTGAGACTCCCAGTCTAGGGTCGGTAGGTTCCTCTGACACAACCCTGAGTTGGCATGCCCCGAGAGCAGTCCCTGTCCTCCCAATTGCCTCTGTCCTACGCCGTTCCCTCCCCCAGCGACGTATCCTATGCTTTGGGTTCAGCTCCACTCTTTAGTGAGGAGGACAATCAGATAGAGGACAGTCAGCAGCTACTGCCCAGCCATGAAATGGAGGTGGCTTCTTTAGCTCGGCAGACAATTAGTGATGTGGACAGTGTCGTGGGTATTGCGAGCTTTCCAGCTCCTGCGCCCGACACTGAGGAAACCGAGAACATCAGTGACGTACAGCCACAACTCGGTGATGATGATGATGATGATGATGAAGCCGATCGCACTTGGGAGCCGGGTGATGAAGGGGCTTCATCGTCATCATCAGGAGAAGAGTGGCGCAAGTTGCCCCGGAGTTAGCAGCTCAGGCAGCAAGGTGTTAGCAGCATGGTTGGCAGTCAGCATGGGGGCACAATTGTAAAGCCTGGAGCCAAACGGGGCCGGGGTAGAGCACCTGCTGCGCGACAGGCTACCTTATCGGGAGGTAGTGGAGCAGGGGTTCCTGGAGTTGGCGACAATAGCAGTGAATCAGTGAAGCCTGTTGGTGGGAAAAGTAGCTACTCGGCAGTGTGGCAGTTTTTCCTGAAGCATCCGCAGGAGGGTAACATGGCCACATGCAAGATATGTAGGCAGAAGGTGAAGCGTGACCAGGGTCCAAATGTTGGCACCATGGCCCTGCGTCAACATATGATGCATCACCCTAAAGCGTCTTGGGAGACTCCCAAGGGGTGGTCCAGCCTGCTTCCTCACCAAGTGGCACGCCGCTCCCAATTTCTGCCAGCCAAGGCTCCAGCACCTCAGCTGAAGGTAGCTGTGCATCATACCCATCTTCTGTCGCTCCTGCTCCTCCTCCAAGTCATGCATCCCGCCAGCAATCCATCAGCGAAGCCATGTCCAAGAGACAGCAGTATGCGCCCACTCATCCTACGGCGCAGAAGCTGAATGTGCTCCTGTCCATGTTGCTGGTGCTGCAGTCGCTCCCTTTTCAGGTGGTGGACTCTGCACCTTTCAGAGAATTGATGGCTTGAGCTGAGCCAAGGTGGAGAGTCCCAAGCCGTCATTTCTTTGCCAAGAAGGCAGTACCAGCGCTGCACACTTTTGTTGAACAGAAGGTGGGCCAGTCCTTGAGCCTTTCGGTGTGTAGCAAAGTGCATGGCAGCGCCGACGTCTGGAGCTGTAACTACAGTCAGGGACAGTACATGTCGTTTACGGCCCACTGGGTGAATGTGGTCCCTTTGCAGCAGCAGCAGCAACTAGGACAGGTCACGCCGCTTCGGCCTCCGCGCTCCCTGCCCGTTGGGCCTGTGACACCGTGCGACTCGGCCTTCTCATCCTCCGCCATCTCCTCACCCTCCACTGTAGGCTCAAGTCTCAGTGCCCCTCCAGTCTACCATGTGTGCAGGGCACAGAGGTGTCACGCAGTGCTTCACATGGTTTGTCTTGGCGAACGGAGTCACACAGGGGAGGAACTGCTTAAATTTATTCATCAGGAAATCCAAACATGGCTTACTCCAAGAAAACTTAAAATGGGAATCATGGTTACCGACAATGGGAAGAACATTTTGTCTGCGCTGCGCCAAGGAAGGCTGACCCATGCCCCCTACATGGCTCACGTCTTCAATCTGGTTGTCAAGCGGTTTCTGAAGTGTTCCCCCCATATGCAAGACATCCTAACTTCAAGGAAACTTTGCATGCACTTCAGCCACTCATACACTGCCAAACACACCCTTCTTGAGCTACAGTGTCAGAACAGTATCCCCCAACATAGTCTGGTTTGCGATGTTTCCACCCATTGGAATTCCACCCTTCACATGTTGGACCGATTATATGAACAGAGAAAAGCCATCACGGATTTCCTGATGATCCAAGCGGATAGGGGGACTCCCCTGTGTAACTTCAATGTCAGCCAGTGGCAGCTCATACGTGACACCCGCCGTTTGCTCAGGCCCTTTGAGGAAGCCTCTTTATTCGTCAGTCGGCAGGATTACGGGATGAACGACGTGATTCCACTGCTTCATGTACTACAGCACATGTTGGAAACCATGGCTGGTCAGGG
This sequence comes from Gastrophryne carolinensis, assembly GCA_027917425.1. Taxonomy (NCBI): domain Eukaryota; kingdom Metazoa; phylum Chordata; class Amphibia; order Anura; family Microhylidae; genus Gastrophryne; species Gastrophryne carolinensis. The sequence goes on from CM051234.1 coordinate 292,779,830, forward strand.
CACTGGAGACATGGCGTCTACATCTTACGGCCACATGAACCCCGTTGGAGCTGAACTGGAGGAGGAGGAGGAGGGGCCCAGTGAAGCACAGTTTAGGCTTGGCGAAATGGCTGGTTTATCTAGTCAGCGGACAGGAGAGGAGGAGCAGGAGCAGCCAGAGGAGGTAGAGGGTTTTGAGGAAGGCGAAACAGAGGACCCGGACACACCATGGCAGTATGTAGTGGAGATGGAGACAGGTAGTCCCTCCGAGTCACTTGCGCAAATGGCAGGAAGCATGCTCACGTGCTTGCGTAGTGACCCCAGAATTGTTTCCATTTGTTGCCGGGATGACTTCTGGCTGTCCACCTTATTGGACCCTCGCTTCCGGCACAAAATGGGGGCATTTTTTAAACCCACCGAGAGGGAGGACAAACTGAACTACTACAAAGACATTCTAGGTAGTCAGCTGGCCGATGCCTATCTACGCCATGGTCCATACTCTCGCAGGTCTGACTCGGGGGGACCTCTGCGCTCACCTTCCACTGCCATGGCTGCTGGGGGGGTTGGCAGGAGCAGCAGCTCCATCAGCAGCAGCCTCAGTCTTCAGTCGCTAATGAGTAGCTTTCTACACCCGCATAGTGAGGCTACTCATGAGCAGCAGGAAGACCTGGAGCAGGACCTCAACCAGCAGGTCATGTCATACCTTGACATGACCATGCCAACACACCTTGAGGATCCGCTGGACTTCTGGGCAGCCAAACTTGGCTTGTGGCCGCAACTAGCAGAGTTTGCCCTGGAAAAGCTGTCCTGCCCGGCAAGTAGCGTGCCATCTGAGCGGGTGTTTAATGCGGCGGGGGCCATAGTTACGGCGAGGAGAACTCGTCTGTCAACTAAAAATGTGGAGAGACTGACCTTTGTCAAAATGAATCAGGGATGGATCAGCCAGGATTTCCACCCACCAATGCCTGATGCATGCGATTAGATTCAGCATGGTGCCACGTTTTACACTTTCCAAATGGTGCAAAACATATTTATGTCTTTAGGCCAATTTTTGGGCTCCTGCTGATGCCAACTTCAGGGTGTGCCTTTCAGCCAATTTCTGGCCTCCTGCTGTTGCTGCTTGCAACTCCAGGGTGTGATTCATCCAATTTTTGGGCTCCTGCTGCCAACTCCAGTGTCTCTTTCAAGCTATGTTTGGGCTCCTGCTGCTGCTTGCAACTCCAGGGTGTGATTCATCCAATTTTTGGGCTCCTGCTGCCAACTCCAGTGTCTCTTTCAAGCTATGTTTGGGCTGCTGCTGCTGCTTGCAACTCCAGGGTGTGATTCATCCAATTTTTGGGTTCCTGCTGCCAACTCCAGTGTCTCTTTCAAGCTATGTTTGGGCTGCTGCTGCTTGCAACTCCAGGGTGTGATTCATCCAATTTTTGGGCTCCTGCTGCCAACTCCAGTGTATCTTTCAAGCTATGTTTGGGCTCCTGCTGCTGCTTGCAACTCCAGGGTGTGATTCATACAATTTTTGGGCTCCTGCTGCCAACTCCAGTGTCTCTTTCAAGCTATGTTTGGGCTGCTGCTGCTGCTGCTTGCAACTCCAGGGTGTGATTCATCAAATTTTTGGGCTCCTGAAGCCAACTCTAGTGTCTCTTTAAAGTAATGTTTGGGCTCCTGCTGCTGCTTGCAACTCCAGGGTGTGATTCAGCCAATTTTGGGCACCTGCTGCCAAGTCCAGTGTCTCTTTCAAGCTATGTTTGGGCTGCTGCTGCTGCTTGCAACTCCAGGGTGTGATTCATCCAATTTTTGGGCTCCTGCTGCCAACTCCAGTGTCTCTTTCAAGCTATGTTTGGGCTCCTGCTGCTACTGCTGCTTGCAACTCCAGGGTGTCATTCAGACAATTTTTGGGCTCCTGCTGCCAACTCCAGGATGTCTTTCAGCCAATATTTGGGCTCCTGCTGCTGCCAGCTCCAGGGTGTGTTTTTCAGGCAATATAGGGGCCCCTCATAGTAATGCCACCTCAACTCCCTGCAATTGTGCCGCTCCGCGATTCTAATAGCGATGCCTCTGATCTGCATGTCCTAATTATTTACAGTATTATTTCACTAACCCAGCACTCGTCCTATGCATGTTACAGCAAGGCAGAATGGTTTACAACCCTATTGAGGCTCTAGGAAGCTCAGAAATAGCTGTTTTTAATAGCGATTCGTTGCGAATAAATTCGAGTCGAAAAGATTTTTGTCTGAGAATTAGGCGAATCAGTCGAATCTAATTTTTCAAAGGTTTGCTCATCTCTAGGCATCTCATATCCGGACGCCCCAGAGATGGGGAAATCAGTGTTTTAACACCAGGGAGGTTATAGCCTATCCAAAAATAATATCAGATTACAGCCATCATATATGAAGTAATCTGAACATAAAGATATGAATAGGTTTGTAAGTTTACTGCCCTTTTCAAATAAGTGACAAATAAAGACAAATAAGTTTGCTAGTGATTGTACCATTGTTATCCTTGAATTTGTTTATAAATGTGTATCAGTTGTGTCAAAGTGTCAAATCATGGAGAATGAGAAAGATCTAAATAGTTTTATATGAAAGGATAATATCAGAGCTATATAACACCAATATATTATGCAACTATTATAGGCTCTATCAAAGTTGAATACAAGTATTCATTACATAGTGATGTTGACTGCAAAAGTACACATTCCCTACTGTAAATATTAGTGTGGAATGTACATGTAGATATTCCCACACTGCTATATATACTGATCCCCTCTAACACTACAGTTCATGCCACTTTTACCAGCTATGGTTATGTGTGCATACATTTATCTACCTACACCTACAAATATTGAATGCCTGTGCCCATGTTTGCAGGGATGTCTTGGGTACAGACTAAACCGGACATATTGGTTAAGCTATGGAGACTGGCAAGTGCACTGGCAGTGGACGCAAATATGAAGTAGGAGGGGAGAGCTGGTTGTTCTAGTCTCTAGTACTAAGTACCTGCTGTTATATGTTTCTGCTTAACATAACTACTTGTTGTACTAGCGTGCATTCCTAAATGTATTGTCAAGATCAAAGAGCTTATGTATATCAGGGAATGAAAGGTATATGCAAGAAGTGACCCATGTGTTACAGGTAGAAGGGACAGCAACAAATATAGCTGATAGACATAGGACCAGCGCAGAAGGGAAAAAGAAGGTGGCAGCAGCTGTGACATAGACCAGCTAAGGGCAGACAGAGACATGGGACGTCTACTTACTATCATCTGCATGGATGGTGAGCAGAGGAGGATAAATAGCATTCAGTTATTCAAGAATTAAAACCATGCTACCTTGCCTATTGTTTGATTTTCCTGCTTATGATTCATAAAATAACCCGATATGACATTATTTATATTTAGTTCACAATTACAGCTGTATACCAAAACACATTTACCAACAGTCACAGTAGAGGCCATGCTGGGTAGATGTTCCATCCTGTCCCTGTAACAAAAGTAGGGGGTTCCGAGCCTTGTAAAATAGCTTGGCCCGTTCCCCGGAAACTATGATTACCCACACTGTCATCATGGTGCGATTGACATCACAATAACAGAGTGGAAAAATCACTATATATTCAAAGACAAGAGAAAACTCATAAACGTGTGGTGATCTGCACCTTAGTGACAACTACCTAGGGGTAGATATTTTCATGTTTTTGGAAAACGTCTCTACATATCTGGATGCAAACAGGTAAATTACAAACCATGTAGGCAAGATTTTATATAAATATTTTGCACTATTTTGTATACACGTACAAGACTTAATATTTGTCCATGTTTTTGCAATAGAACAGAATATAAGTACCGTATTTTTCGCCCTATAAGATGCACCTGCCCATAAGATGCACCTAGGATTTGGGGAAGGAAAACTAGAAAAAAAAATATTCTAAGCCAAATGTTATGCTAAAACACCCAATTACAGACAGTGTGGCGTTCCCCCATCCCATTCCCATAGGCAGTATGGGATGTCCCCCTCCCATAGGCAGTGTGGCATTCCCCCCTTCCTACTCCCCATAGGCAGTGTGGCATCCCCCCTCCCATATAGGCAGTGTGGCATTCCCCCCTCCCATTCCCATATAGGCAGTGTGGCATTCCCCCTCCCATTCCCATATAGGCAGTGTGGCATTCCCCCCTCCCATATAGGCAGTGTGGCATTCCCCCCTCCCATTCCCCATATAGGCAGTGTGGCATTCCCCCCTCCCATTCCCATATAGGCAGTGTGGCATCCCTCCCCTCCCATTCCCCATATAGGCAGTGTGGCATTCCCCCCTCCCATTCCCCATATAGGCAGTGTGGCATTCCCCCCTCCCATTCCCATATAGGCAGTGTGGCATCCCTCCCCTCCCATTCCCCATATAGGCAGTGTGGCATTCCCCTATAGGTAGTGTGGCATTCTCCCCCCTCCATTTCCCATATAGGCAGTGTGACACCCCCCCTCCCATTCCCCATATAGGCAGTGTGGCATTCCCCCCTCCCATTCCCCATATAGGCAGTGTGGCATTCCCCTATAGGTAGTGTGGCATTCTCCCCCCTCCATTTCCCATATAGGCAGTGTGACACCCCCCCTCCCATTCCCCAGTTAGGCAGTGTGGCATCCCCCCACCCATTCCCTGTATAGGTAGTGTGATATCCCCCCTCTTCCATTCCCTGTATAGGTAGTGTGGCATCACCCCTCTTCCATCCGCCTATAGGTAGTGTGGCATCCCCCCTCTTCCATCCCCCGTATAGGTAGTGTGGCATCCATCCCTCTTGCATCCCCGTATAGGTAGTGTGGCATCCATCCCTCTTGCATCCCTGTATAGGTAGTGTGGCATCCCCCCCCTCTTCCATCCCCCGTATAGGTAGTGTGGCATTCATCCCTGTATAGGTAGTGTGGCATCCCCCCCTCTTCCATCCCCCGTATAGGTAGTGTGGCATCCATCCCTGTATAGGTAGTGTGGCATCCCCCCCTTCCATCCCTATCCCCCCCTTCCATTCCCTGTATAGGCAATAGCAAAAAAAAAAACTCACCTTTAAATCCTTCCAGCTGTCCCCTCCGTCTTCACACACAGACACACACAGCGGTGGGCGTGGCCGACGCTCGAGCATCGCCCACGCCCACCGCTGTATAGTCCGGGTGTCTCCGTCTGCTGGGGCCGTTGAGAAGTGACAGTGACAGTGCGAGCGGCAGAGGTATCGCCGCTCGCACTGTCCCTGTCACTTCTCCACGGCCCCAGCAGATAGAGACACCCGGACTATACAGCGGTGGGCATGGCCGACGCTCGAGCGTCGGCCACGCCCACCGCTGCATAAGGCCGTGTGTCAGAGAGGAAGCGAAGGAGGCAGCTGTACCTGCCGCCTTCTCCGCAGCGCCAGCACATACAGGCGCCGTGGAGGAGGCGGCAGATACAGCTGCCTCCGTCGCTTCCTCGCTCTGCGGCGCCAGCACACACAGTGAACACCCGGCCTTGGTATAGTGGTGGCCGTGGCCGATGCTCGAGTGGTGGCCGTGGCCGATGCTCGAGCATCGGCCACGCCCACCACTATAACAGGCCGGTGTCTGTGTGTGCTGGCGCCGCTGCCTCCGCCGCTTCCGGGACAGCGCGAGCGATGGAGAGGTGAGTAAACTTTTCCCTTTTTATTTTTTTTTTTTTTCAGCATTTGCCCGATAAGACGCACTGACATTTTCCCCCCACTTTTGGGGGAAAATAAATGCGTCTTTTAGGGCGAAAAATACGGTATTTTGTAAAACTATGAGAACAAACAAATTAATAATATAATAAGGCATTGTGTAGTATTCATAACTTACTTACTTATACTTCTCTTTATCCACGTGGCTGGAGCCCTATTAGTAGTTGAGTGCTAATAGCTTTAACACTGTGCCTCGATGGCAGAGGCTTGTGAATAGAAGCAGTTAATATTAATAATTTTTGATGTATTGGGCATTAGCTAGACCAAATTAAAAAACAAGTGTTCTAATCCTGCTAATGTCAGGCTGTTCAGACTGAAGGCCAAGTATGATGCTTTGTAGCACTTACACTTACAGTATTATAAACGTATGTTCCCGGGGACATAACAAACTCTAATGGTCCTGTACTTCATTAAATGTGGTCCAAAACATAGCCATTGGCTTGTCATTTTGTGTATAATAATAAAAAACAGTAACATAATTTCAAGTTTAATAAAATCCAATAGAGGCTTAAACATCAATATGTAATATATGCACAAGGCTGGTAAATAAGGCAGAGGGGCAAACACATCTGTCTCCCCTGACATGATGTATTGTGGACGACGGGTAGATGTCAGTAACAGTGAAGTGTAGTCAGTAACAGTGAAGTATACTACGTAGGCAAAGTGCAATAGTATGCAATAGCAATCTCCAAAACAAGAATGTAAAGCAAAGTTCATACTGGACATTTATTGGATAAAAAAGCCAATACAGAGATAATTTTATATAGATTTCACTTGGAACTTATAACATAGTACTTAATTTTTAATACTCACCGTCTGATCAGTTAATGGCGGAAGAACAATAGTTTTCTCCATTGTGTTCATTACTAGTTTCCATAGCTCCTTTAAAACACGTTTTAAAACAGTCTTCTCACAAATTTTAGCAAACAAGGTAAGGCTGGGGACAAAAGCACAAGGTACTGACAGATTGAGGAATATACATTCAAAAACAATTATATAGTTCTTTAAAAAAAGCAAAAAAAAAAGCTTAGCAAATGATAATCCCTCTTAGGCACACAGTCACTAACAGGCATGATAGATTTTTTGTTGTGAAGGGAGCTGGCATAGTACTGCACTGTGCACTGGCATTGAGTGGATAATTTGTCTTGTGTATCATCAAACTCTGTTACACCTAATGCCAGTGGAAGAAAAACAAAACAAATATTTTATAACCCCCTTTTTGCAACATATGTCCTTTAATGTAGAACTACACTATACAGAGAATCCCCACACAGACAGGCATTCAGGCATCCCTGAATGCCTGTCATGGACAAGGCTGTAGGCACACTTGTACATGCTACAAAGTAGGTGTGTTTTTACATCTCTAGTCAAAAAAAATCTTCTGTACAAATACATTTATAATGAATGCTGCGTAAAGATGAAAATATAATAAAACTCTATCCTGGGTAAAATATTTATAAAAAAACTTTTAAAAAATATTTTAAAATGCACCTACTATTGTGTGAGACCCCTCCCAACCCACACAGCATGATATCACCATAAAGAAAAAAACTGGTGCTGGCTGTTAGCCTGTTTCCATGAAAAGAATGGGGATCTCTGTAATGGCCACCACTATTGAAGATCATGAGTAAGTTTCGGTATTCAATGCAGGAGCTACAGTACCGCTCTTTCCACCATGACTTGGTGACACTGCCAAGGACCCTGTGTAGAAGCAGGGGAAACCTGGGGTTTACAGAAGTTCTGGGGTTTACAGAAGTTCTGAAACAGATGTTTAATTACCAGAAAAGCAGTGGGTGTGAATATGACCTGATGAGTTTCACTGGCACAGGAATTAATGATTATCTTTCATTTGTGATGACACTAATGTATTTTGTAATGTACACTGATTGTAACTGGAAGTCACAGACAGCATAAACCAAGTCTGCCTAGTAGCAAAAATTTTGATTAGAGTTGGGTTTTAGGTGAGTTTGATTGTTTCTGTTATATGATTTGTTGGGTTGGGGTTTTAGGTGAGTTTGAGTGTTTCTGTTAGTTCTGCTTTGTTAGATGAAACACTTTTGGTGTATTTTCCTCTTACTTGCTATCTAGCGGGTCCAGTATGGGCTGCAATACATTATCAGCATCCTGGGCCACACTGCTGCAGTTACTGGCAGGCACATTTCCAGTTCCTTTAACCTGGCTCAGAATTTCTCCCATTTGTTTCACACACTCTTCAATATGTGGCTGGAAACTGAAACATAAGACAGACTTAGATAACTATAGATGTGTCATGCTGAGAAAAAAAATGTTTCATTATTTATGGATGTAAACAACAAGATGAATGTCTATCATAGTTGTGTTATATTTGCCAATTTATGGGCAATATACAATTTAGAGCACAAAAGTGACAAATGTCCAGATGCTAAACTCTGCACAGAAAAACATTAAGGCCCTTATTTAACAAGGGATAGCGCCAGGTAGCGAATGGTGAGCGAACGGTAATGACGGTCACCGCCACGAGTACGCCGGCTCCCCTCCGCAATCACACATTTATCAAGCCGATCCTGCTTAGCGACTCACAGAGCGCCAGATAGCGAATCATTCATCATTATTCCAGCCTCACCCCACAGTGCCAGCGAGCGACCTTGAACAGCGACAGGTATGACCTCTTGCTACCTGGCGCTCTCCAATGCATTTCAATAGAGCAATCTTTAAATATTCTTAATTAATTGCTATTAATGTTTTGTTTGTTTTTTTTTAAATGTCAAAAATTCTGTGACCACTTCTGCAATGTTAGATATTTTTTTTAAGGTAAAAAAAAAAAAAAAAAAAATTGTGCAGAATTGATATTACAGGTCTGATATTAATGTATTCATATTACAAAATGTTTTGAAAAACATGTTTTTTTTTTTCACAAAATATGGTTGTTTGGGGGTTAAAAAACTACTTTTAACCCATCGCCGCCAGCGCTCTGGGGTTTAAACAAGCATTTCACAGCGCAATAATTTTTTGAGCGTGATTTGTTAATGAATATGCTGGGAGCCGTTCGCTATGGCCATTCGCTGTCATGCGCTCCCATACAGTGCGGAACCTGTCAAATAGCGACTCCTCACCCAATATTCAACATCGCTATCAACTACAGAACAACGGCCAAGCACAGCGACTACTAGCGGGCGCTCTGAAAATGCCGCTACTGTCGCTCATCTGTCGCTACCTGGCGCTATTAATGAATCGGCCTCCCCGTGTCTTATCTTATTCTTATATTCACTATTACTTTTATATTGACAAACTTTCACATACGTTTACAGTTGTGGTTGGAGGTTTGGAACAGACTTGGGTCAATTTGGTGGTTAGGGTTAAGGTACAGTTCTGGAATTAAGTCTGGAAGTTAAATTTACCTTGTGGCAAATATTCTGCTAAGCTCATCTAACACATTGTTCAGTTTCACTTGCAACTCTTTGAGGATGTCACTTGTTTCTGGATCCAGCTAAAAGGTAAAAACAGCGATTTATATTAAAAGCATTTTTTAATGTGTAAGAAAGGCTGCTTTCATGTCCCAGAAACCAGAAACAGAAAATTAGTTTTTTTAATAAAAGAAAGAAAAATTGACTGCTTCTATATAAGACAGAGACCTAATATCTAGTGGACCCATACGTACAGACTAGAGATGAGTGAATCGAATCTGACGAATCCAAATTCGTTACGAATTTCAGGAAAAATTTGATTCTAAATGATTCTGAATATCACCATAATTCGATCGCTCGAATAGCTTCCTTAAACTCCATTTAGTGCGGTCCAGGCAATCTAAAATGGTGGATCCACATGTCTGGACATGTCCCATGGGGCAGAGAATCCTGGGTAGGCATCACGTGCAGCCTGTCAGCAGCCAGGCTCGCAGGTGATGTCACAGCCCTATATAAGCAACGGCCATCTTGCGGGTGCTTATTTCAGCGGCGTATTGCAGCGAGAACAGTTCAGGGAGAGTTAGAGGCAGGGAGAGTTAGAGCCAGGGAGTGATAGAGCCAGGGAGAGAACAAGACAGTAAAAGAAAACGAAAGGGCGAGAAAGAGAGAGGCAGTGACAGAGAGAAACAGTTTACAGTGTGTTTGCATTTGCTATTATGCTCTATGATGCTTATGATCTTTCAAGCCTTTTTAGTGTTACTACAGGTCACAGGACTACAAAAACCATGTTTTAAAACTTACTGTAGTGCATTTACCTCACTTTCACCAGGGACATACTATTTCAGGCCATGATCTGACAGTGTGTTTGCATTTGTTTTTAGCAAGAGCACCTGTCTAAGTTGCTCTTGCTTTTCTACAAAAAACACATTTTAAAGCTTGCTGTAGTGCTATTAACTAACTTTGAGCACGGGGCATCCCATTTCAGGCAATCTGACAGTGTTTGCATTTGCTTTTTTTTAAGGGCACCAGTCTATATTGCTTTTCTACCAAAAACACATTTTAAAGCTTTCTGTAGTGCTATTAACTAACTTTGAGCATGGGGCATCCCATTTCAGGTAATCTGACAGTGTTTGCATTTGCTTTTATCACAGGTAGCAGTCTATATTGCTTTTGCTTTTCTACAAAAACCAAGTTTTAAAGCTTGCTGTAGTGCTATTAACTCACTTTGAGCATGGGGCATCCCATTTCAGGCAATCTGACAGTGTGTTTGCATTAGCTTTCATCACGGGCACCAGTCTATATTGCTTTTCTACAAAAACCATGTTTTAAAGCTTGCTGTAGTGCTATTAACTCACTTTTAGCACGGAGCATCCCATTTCAGGTAATCTGACAGTGTGTTTGCATTAGATTTATCACGGGCACCAGTCTATTTTGCTTTTGCTTTTCTACAAAAAACACATTTTAAAGCTTGCTGTAGTGCATTTAATTCACTTTGAGCATGGGGCATCCCATTTCAGGCAATCTGACAGTGTGTTTGCATTTGCTTGTATCACGGGCACCAGTCTATATTGCTTTTGCTTTTCTACAAAAAACACATTTTAAAGCTTGCTGTAGTGCATTTAACTAATTTTGAGCACAGGGCTTCCTATTTCAGGCAATCTGACAGTGTGTTTGCATTTGCTTTTATCACGGCACCAGTTATATTGCTTTTGCTTTTCTACAAAAAACACATTTAAAGCTTGCTGTAGTGTATTTAACTAACTTTGAGCATGGGGCATTCCATTTCAGGCAATCTGACAGTGTTTTTGCATTTGCTTTTATTACGGGCACCAGTCTATATTGCTTTTGCTTTTCTACAAAGACCACGTTTTAAAGATTGCTGTGGTGCATTTAACTAACTTTGAGCATGGGGCATCCCATTTCAGGCAATCTGACAGTGTCCGCATTTGCTTTTATCACGGGCAGCAGTCTATATTGCTTTTCTCCCAAAACCATGTTTTAAAGCTTTCTGTAGTGCTATTACCTAACTTGAGCACAGGGCATCCCATTTCAGGCAATCTGACAGTGTTTGCATTTGCTTTTATCACAGGTAGCAGTCTATATTGCTTTTGCTTTTCTACAAAAAACATGTTTTAAAGGTTGCTGTAGTGCTATTAACTCACTTTGAGCATGGGGCAACTCATTTCAGGCAATCTGACAGTGTGTTTGCATAAGCTTTTATTCCCAGGCCTTGCGAGCCTAGTTAGTGTTACAGATCACACCCACCTGCCTATTTTGCTCTAGCTGTTCCAAAAATACTGTTTTAAGTGTAGTGTAGCGTATTGTTTTCCCCTCCTAAACGCAGTAAATATGTCAGGCAGAGAAGTCTCAGGATGTGCACAGAGGAGTGGCAGAGGCCTAGATTCATCAGGCAGAGGTCGCAGCAGACTAGGGGTGGGTGGCAGCAGGAGTCGTGGGGAGAGGCCTGATCTCCCGGTATCAGCTAGCGGTCGTGTCACGATCAGCAACGCCGTCTGCCATCATCGATTGGTTAACACGGTCATCTACTTCATCACAAGTGACATCTGACACCCCTAGTCAACAGTCGGTAGGTTCCTCGGACACAACCCTGAGTTGTCATGGCCCGGGAGCATTCCATGTCCTCCCATTGCCGTTCCCTCCCTCAGCTCCACTATTCAGTGAGGACGATCTGATAGAGGACAGTCAGCAGCTACTGCCCAGCCAAGAAATGGAGGAGACATCCGCCGCTTCTTTTGCTAGGTGGCCAAATACTGATGAGGAGAGTGGCATGGGAGGTGGTGTTGTGAGTGTTCCGGCTCCTGCAGCAGGTACTGTTGAGGAAACCGTGAGTCAGCAGTTGAGGCAGCAAGGTGGTAGCATGGTTGGCAGTCAGCATGGTGGCAGAATGGTGGCAGAATTGGAAAGTCTGGAGCCAAAAGTGGCCGGGGTCGGGGTAGACCACCTGCTGCGTGGCAGGCTACTTTCCCTGGAGGTAGTGGAACAGGGGTTCCGGAGTCGATGGCAGTAGCAGTGAATTAGTGCGGACTGTTGGTGGGAAAATCGGCTACTCGGCAGTGTGGCAGTTTTTCATCAAGCATCCGCAGGAGGGTAACATAGCCACATGCAAGATGTGTAGGCAGAAGGTGAAGCGTGGCCAGGGCCCCAATGTTGGCACCACGACCCTGCGGCAACATATGCATATGTCACCATAAAGCGGCCTGGGAGAACCGAGGCTTCGAAGTGGTGGCCCAGCCTGCTGCATCACCCAGTGGCAGGCCACTCCCAATTTCAGCCAGCCAAGGCTCCAGCACCTCAGCCGAAGGTAGCTGTGTGTCATACCCATCCTCTGTCGCTCCAGATGCTACTGCTCCTCCTACTAAAAGTCAGTCATTCCGCCAACAATCCATCAGCGAAGCCATGTCCAAGCAACAACAGTATGCACCCACTCATCCTATGGCGCAGAAGCTAAATATGCTCCTGTCCAAGTTGTTGGTGCCGTAGTCCCTCCCTTTTCAGGTGGTGGACTCTGCACCTTTCAGAGAACTGATGGCTTGTGCCGAGCCGAGGTGGAAAGTCCCAAGCCATCATTCCTTTGCGAAGAAGGCAGTACCAGCCCTGCACAATTTTGTTGAACAGAAGGTGAGCCAGTCCTTGAGCCTGTCGGTGTGCACCAAAGTGCATGGCAGCGCCGACGTCTGGACCTGTAACTACGGTCAGGGACAATACATGTCCTTTACGGCACAATGGGTGAATGTGGTTCCTGTATAGCCACAACAGCAACTTGGACAGGTCACGCCGCTTTGACCTCCACGCTCCCAGGATGTTGTGCCTGTGACAGTGTGCGACTCTGCCTCCTCATCCTCTGCCGTCTCCTCAGTCTCCACTGTACGATAAAGTCTCAGCGTCCCTCCAGCCTACCATGTGTGCAGGGCACGACAATGTCACGCTGTTCTTCACATGGTTTGTCTTGGCGAACAGAGTCACACAGAGGAGGAGCTCCTAAAATTCATTAATCAAGAAATCAAATCATGGCTTACTCCACGAAAACTGCAAATGGCAACCATGGTGACCGACAATGGGAAGAACATCTTGTCTGCGCTGCGACAAGGAAGCCTGAGCCATGCGCCCTGTATGGCACGTGTTCAAACAAGTTGTCAAGTTTCCTGAAGCCTTTCCTAACAATGGGAAGGAAACTTTGCATGCACTTCAGCCACTCCTACACCGCAAAGCACACCCTTATTGAGTTGCAGCGTCAGAACGGTATCCCCCAACATAGTCTGATTTGCGATGTTTCCACCAGTTGTAATTCCACCCACGAACAGAGAAAAGCCATGACTGATTTCCTGATGATCCAAGCGGATAGGGGGACTCCCCTGTGTAACTTCAATGTAAACCAGTGGCAGGTCATACGTGACACCTGCCGTTTGCTCAGGCCCTTTGAGGAAGCCACTTTATTAGTCAGTCGTCAGGATTACGGGATTCCACTGCTTCATGTACTACAACATATGTTGAAAACCATGGCTGGTCAGGGCACTGGAGACGTGGTGCCTACATCTCATGGCCACATGAACCCTGTGGGGGCTGAACTGGAGGAGGAGAAGGTGGAGGGGCACAGTGAAGCATGGCGAAATGGGTGGTTTATCTAGTCATCTGACAGTAGAGAAGCAGCAGGAGCAGCCAGAGGAGCTAGAGGGTTGCGAGGAAGGCGAGACAGAGGACCCAGACACACCATGGCAGTGTGCAGTGGTGATAGAGACAGGTAGTCCCTCTGAGTCACTTGCACTAATGGCAGGATGCATGCTCACGTGCTTGCGTAGTGACTGCCGAATTGTCTCCATTCAGCAGCGGGATGACTTCTGGCTCTCCACCTTATTGGACCCTCGCAACCGGCACAAAATGGGGGCCTTTTTACACCCACTGAGAAGGAGGACAAACTGACCTACTACAGAGACATCCTACGTAGTCAGTTGGCCGATGCCTATCTGCGCCATCATCCATCCTCTTGCAGGTCTGACTCGGGGGCCCTCTGTGCTCACCTTCCACTGCCATTGCTGCTCGGGAGGGGTGGGGTGGCAGGAGCAGTACGAGCTCCATCAGCAGCAGCCTGAGTCTACAGTCGCTAATGATTAACCTTCTTCACCTGCATAGTGAGTCAACTCATGAGCAGCAGGTAGACCTGCAGCAGGACCTGAACCAGCAGGTTGTGGCATACCTTGACATGACCATGCCAACACATGGATTCTGGGACCGCTGGATTCTGGGCAGCCAAACTTGATTTGTGGCAGCAACTAGCAGAGTTTGCCCTGGGAAAGCTGTCCTGCCCGGCCATTAGTGTGCCATCTGAGCGGGTGTTTAGTGCGGCGGGGGCCATAGGAGAACTCGTCTGTCCACGAAAAATGTGGCGAGTCTCACCTTTGTGAAGATGAATCAGGCATGGATCAGCCAGGATTTCCACCCACCAATGGCTGATGCATGTGAGTAGATTGATCATGGTGCAACACCAACACTTCACAAATAGTGCATAACATATTTACGTAGCTGCTCGCCAGTCACAGACATTCCTCCGCATCAGACCACAAGTAATTATTGAGGAAATGCATTAAATAAAACGTAACTTTTAATAAAATTCTTAGGATACCATATATTTGCCCAAAATGTTTATATGTTCCCCTCATGCTGCTGCCAACTCCAGGGTGTGTATTTCAGGCAATATATGGGCTCCTCATGCTGCTGCCAACTCCAGGATGTGTTTTTCAGGCAATATATGGGCTCCTTATGCTGCTGCCAACTCCAGGGTGTGTCTTTCTTGCAATATATGTCTTTCAGGCAATATACAGGCTCCTCATGCTGCTGCCAACTCCAGTGTGTCTTTCAGGCAATATATGGGCTCCTCATGCTGCTGCCAACTCCAGGGTGTGTCTTTCAGGCAATATATGGGCTCATCATGCTGCTGCCAACTCCAGGATGTGTTTTTCAGGCAATATATGAGCCCCTTATGCTGATGCCAACTCCAGGGTGTGTCTTTCTGGCAATATATGGGCTCCTCATGCTGATGTCAACTCTAGTGTGTGTCTTTCAGGCAATATATGGGCTCCACGTGCTGCTGCCATCTCCAGTGTGTCTTTCAGGCAATATATGGGCTCCCCGTGCTGCTGCCAACTCCAGGGTGTATTTTTCAGGCAATATATGGGCTCCTCATGCTGATGCCACCTCATTGTGCAGCTCTGCGACAGTGATTCTAATAGCGATACCTCTGATCTGCATGTCATACATTTACAGTATTATTTCACTAATCTAGCACACATCTTATGCATGTTATAGCAAGGCAAAATGTTCTGCAACCCTATTGAGGCTCTTGGTGGGCCAGAAATAGCTATTTTTAATAGCTATTTACCACAAATAAATTCGGATCGAAACAAATTTCCGGAAAATTTGCTCATCTCTAGTACAGACTATTCGTCAATTGCTCAACTAAGTGTCAGCCAGCCAGTTGTGCAATGAGAGATGTCTACTGTCATCCTAACTGGAACTTGATAAGCAGCAGGGTTACCAGGTTCCAGTAATGGTGTACCCTGGATTCAGGTCATGACCTGGCCACATGGATATAGGTTGAGACTGTGCATAAGGGCTTGTAGGAGAAAAGGAAAAATGATACCCCCCTCCCCACGCTTCTGGTCAAGTGATTTAAACCAATATATTGCAGCTTCATCTTCTTCAAGGATCATGTTTTATTTTTTACACCAAGAGAACCTCAGGGGAAAATGTAGCTCCAATCAGCCGACTATAAATAAACAGATGACCCGGGCGTGGCCTGGCAGGCGAATGGAGTAGAGGTACAGACGCTCGCTCCTGACCGAAACCGGGCTTTCTACATATAATCGCGGACTTACCGGGTGCCACAGTGTCCCAAGCATGGCAGGGAAGAGGCATAAGAAGAAGGAGCGAGAGAGGACGGCAGGTGTTACTGCTGGCGGAGTGGGAGCGGACCCGCCATCCGAGCAGGCGGACCGCATGGGGCGAGAGCGCCGGACTGAGTCTTCTTCCTCCCCTGCTTCAGGTGATGTGCAGCGCGGTGCAGAGCGTCTCCCCGGCAGACTGAAGAGCGGAGGCTGCGGCGGGACAGCTGATCCGGCGGGGGTGTTGGCGGCGGAGATCCGCGGCGAAATAATGGAGGGGGCTGAGGAGGTAGTCCCCCCTGTCAAGATGGCGGCCGGCCCCGAAGAGGTATGGACGCCCCCACCCTCCTACAAGATGTATGCGGCGGCGGCATGTGTGTCAGCCGCTCATGGTGACACAAGTGTCGGCTCCGGTCCCCGGAGCAGCGGTGAGACAGAGACTGTTGGCGGACTTCCCCTGATGCTGCAGGATGTCCAGAAGGAGCAGCAGAGCGACGCTATGGCGGCCACGAGGTGGGTGATGTCAGAGCCCCCGTCACCATCAGCCTGGGCTCATGACTCGGGGAGCACTGTACACATGCTGGGCATGGAGGCAACACACCTGGCCCCTGGACCACAGGAAGATAACACGTGGGGGGAACCACAGCGACCTCCTGATAATCTGGCCTGTCAGTTGACCCAGGGCACTAGCTGGAGAAGTGCAGTCCATAGCAAATTGGAGAGGTTTGCATATGCTCCCATTGGGAGAGAGCTGGGATCACAGGGCCCCCCCAACTCAATACAAGGGCTACCACACACCGTAAACGCTTCCCTTGGGGATGCCCTCCCGCAAAGGTCACCGCGCTCCAGAAGTGGGTCTAGATCGGATCGGGGGAGAGGATCTGTAGGAGGCACCCCATCCTCCACACATGAGCGGCAGTCCAGTCCCTTAGGATCGCCCCGTGACACCTCCAGGGAGTGGCTTACCTCAGGGGCTGCCGGCCTAATGAGCCCCCCATTCTTGGCACCCATGATGCAGGTGGACCCCATGCCACCGGTGGTGGATCTCTCTCCCGAGCTTAGTGTTGCCCTCCCGTCCCCGGCTACCCCTTATATACCAGCTCCAACCCTGGGTACGACTGACGTCCCAGTTTCCGTGGCTGATGGAAGCAGCATCCACCGAGAGACACTTGCCTTTCGACCATCCCCACCAGAGCAGATTTCGAGGCGCTCTTGTCCAAGTATGAGGCGGCGCACAGGAGAGACATCGCTGAGGTCCGGGGCCAGATCCAGGCTCTCGATTCCAGAGTGACATCCCATCAGTCAGCAAATGAGGCGGCTATTGCTGACCTGACGACTCGCGTTGAGGCGCAGAGCGCGCAAATTCTTCAGATGCAGCTGCAACACGACGATCTGGAGAACAGACATCGTAGGAACAATCTTCGGCTCTGGGGTATTCCCGAGGCGTCGTCAGGTGAAGACGTCAAGCAAATCATCACGTCTATCTTTAACACGCTTCTGGAGAGAAGTATTGACACCCCAATTGAGATAGACAGGGCACACAGGGCCCTGGGTCCCCGAAGCCAGGATCCGGCGTGCCCCAGAGAGGTTATCTGCAGGGTGCACTTTTACAAAATGAAAGAAGAGATCTCGCGCAGGGCCTGGAGACATGACCCAGTGGACTTCGACGGTGCCAGGATACAAATTCTTCCGGACCTTTCCAGGCGCACGCTTCAGATGCGGAGAATGCTGAGACCGGTGCTGGATATTATCAGGAATGCAGGTGCCTCATATCGTTGGGGATACCCCTTCCACCTGATTGTCTCTAAGGGCCGGGACATGTTCTTTCTCAAAACATATCAGGACTTAGATGGCCTTTTTTCCTTCCTGGACACTGCTCCGGTATCAATCCCTAATTGGCTCGTGCCTGCTGTGGAGCCTGCCACTCGGAGGCCCTGGGGGGACCCCCCTCGCCGCGTCAGAGCGACCAGACGCAGGATAAGTCGGGAGAGGCGCGTCAGACCAACGGACAGTGAACCTTGAAGACGACCCGATGACCACACAAAAGTCTGCTGACGTGTCTGATCCTTTAAACATCGGACCTTAAAAGTTTTCCTTCTTCTTTGCTGACCTTTTGCATTTACATGTTTGCTGATTGCTGGCGGCGGCGGGGTTGGCCCTGGCGGGCCATCAGCGGGACAGACCTCGAGATCTGGCTGGAGCATGTGAGCTCCCTCGGGAGCGTTTGCTCAGGTGGTCCTGCGGGTGGCTAGCGGGGGTCGACAGCTGACCGCACGCCTCTTTAGATACATTGGTCATACTGACCCGTTAACCACATAAGAGTTTGCTATCCTGCCTGTTCTCTTAGGCCTCATATTTTATAAGTTTTCTCGTTGAGTTTTTCTATGCTAGTTCTACACAGTTGTTTGCTGTTGTCTGCTGGCTGCGGTGGGGTCGGGCCTGGCGGGTCATTGGCGGGGCGGGTCATTGGCGGGGCGGACTGTGAGCATAAACATGGAAGGCCGTCCAGGGGTCTGGTGCCGGCCGGAGTCTGTGGGCTCCCTCGAGAGCGTGTGCTCGTATGGTCCCGCTGGTGGCCGTCTTGGACCGATGGCTCGCCGCTCGCCTCCCTATAGACGCGATAGTACAGCATTCCCTAATTTTTTAGATACGCTTATCAAAAGGTTGATCTTGGTACCCGGTAACCCAAGAGATTTTTCATGCCCGGTAGGCGCGGGCGACAGTTGCTCCCAGACTCGCTGCTAGACGCAGTCCCCCACTTAGGCCGGTTCCTGCTTTCCTCGGCGCATAGGAGAGCTGAAACCTAGAGCAGTTGCCCATTAGTTTATATTCTGTTGCCCTGGTTTGGGCTCTACCACTGTTTAACTTCTTCCACGTGTACCCATCCCCCTTCCCCGCCTTCCTTTGGTCTCCTCTACACCTGGTTTTTATTTTTCTTTTCTTCTTTCTCTTCTCCCCCTTCCTCGTCTTCCAGCCCCGAATCGGCACTTGGACCACTCTTCCACACATTTCTCATTGCCACGGAAATGAGTGAGTTTAATTTGGTCTCTTATAATGTGAAGGGCTTAAATACCCCGCACTTCAGGGCCATGAACCCCCCATCCCTCGGGAGCAGGGCTTTCCCGATCTCATACCATAGCTACTCCCCAGACTCTAGATCTCGAGGCGTGAGTGTTTTGATCGCCAGGTCCACTCCCTGGGAGGAGGTGGGTGCTCTGAGTGGTGGAGACGGGTGTTGGCTATTTGTTAAGGGTAAGTTGGGGCATGAGATGTTTACTCTGATCAATGTCTACGCACCTAACACTGGTCAGGTCTCCTTTGTTGAGGAGGTACTGGATAAGTTGGTAGACTTTGCTGAGAGCAAGGTAATAATGGGAGGGGATTTCAATCTCACCTTAGAACCCACGATAGACACGTCCAAGGGTCACTCGTATATTGCATACTCCAAGCTTAAGAAGATTAAAAAGCTCTTCCACTCCCATCAACTGATTGACCCGTGGCGTGTCCTTAATCCCAGCACCAGAGACTATTCTTATTACTCTGCGCCACACAATATGTACTCAAGACTGGATTTCTTCTTAATTCAGCATTACCTGTTGCCGCGTGTCACCGCTGCTGCAGTTGGTAATATCACCATTTCGGACCATGCCCCGGTATCTCTCAAGCTGGTGACCCAAGATTCAGCACCACGTCCTTGGACGTGAAAATTAAATAACGCCCTTATTCAGGACCCTGTAGTCAAGGAAGACATTAGCAAGAAGATTCAGGAATATTTTACAATAAACACCACTCCCGACACAAGCCTGCCTATGGTGTGGGAAGCCCATAAATGCGTTGTTCGTGGACTGTTGATTCAGCATGGGGCCAGACTTAAGAAAGAGAGAACCAAACAAGTAGGCGACCTTCTCAGAGAAATCCGTAAATTAGAAGCCCTCCACAAGCAATCCCTGGCAGCGGCGCATCTGGCCACCCTGACCTCCCTCAGAGAACGGTTGAAGGGGATCTATAACGATAGAAATAAACTCCAGCTCTTAAAGAGCAGGAGAATTTTTTAGTCGGGAGTCGGGAGACAAATGTGGACGTCTCTTGACCTCGGCTCTGAGGGGGGAAAGGATTAAAACCTATATTCCCAAAATTAGGAACCAGACAGGAACCATGTTGCATAAAGACAATGATATAGTTAGTGTATTCAGGGAATACTACAAATCACTTTACAACATCCCTACTAACTGCCCAGGCCCCAGTCAGATGGGGATCAGTGAATACATCCAACAATCGGAAATGCCCAAGTTGCCACGGGCAACTCTGGAAGGTCTAGAGGCCCCTATCACGCCAGAGGAATTAGCATTAGCCATTAAGGGATCTGCCAACTGGAGAGCTCCCGGCCCAGACGGCTTTCCCCTGCTCTATTACAAGACATTTGCTGAGCCTCTCTCGGCTAGACTTCTCGAGGTTTTCAATTCACTGAAGGCAGACAACACCCTCCCATTAGACAGCCTACGGGCACATATCTCGGTAATACCAAAGGAGGGGAAGGACCCCACCATGAGCTCCAGTTATAGGCCGATCTCCCTTCTCAATGCCGATGTTAAGCTCCTCGCCAAAATTCTTGCCAGCCGCCTCTCCCCTCACCTCCACCAGGTCATCCATCTCGATCAGGTGGGATTCATGCCTCATAGAGAGGCTAGAGATAACACTACAAAGGCTGCCCTCGATCCTCCTTGCGACCGACGCCGAAAAGGCATTTGACCGAGTGCGGTGGGACTTTATGTTCGGGGTCCTAGATCATGTTGGCCTGGGACCCGGCATGAAATCCTGGATTACCAGTCTGTATCATCTGCCCACGGCTGCAGTGAGGGTTAATGGAGCCTTATCGGAGCCCTTTGGCATTGGGAACGGGACGAGGCAGGGGTGCCCCCTTTCTCCGTTAATATTCATTCTCTCATTGGAGCCACTCCTGTGCAGCATACGACAAAATCCTGATATACAGGGGTTTTCCCTACCATCAGGCCATTACAAGGTTGCGGCCTTCGCCGACGACCTACTGTTTTTCATAACTGGCCCCGAGGTGACATTACCAAACCTCATAAGAGAACTGGAGCTCTTCGGGAACTTGTCTAGCTACAAGGTTAACATGCAGAAATCTGAAGTATTGAACCTTTGCCTATAGTTGACGAGGGAGGAAAACCTCAAACAATCCTTCCCTTTTAAGTGGGCTTCCGAGTCCATCATGTACCTGGGTACGAAGCTGGGCAGGTCCGTGGAGAAAATCTACTCCTTAAACTTCCCCCCTTTACTCCGTACACTTTCAAGGGACCTAGAGTCGTGGTCCCTCAAAAAACTCTCATGGTTTGGGAGATGCAATGCCCTTAAAATGAACATTCTTCCCCGCCTCCTCTACGTGATGCAAGCTTTGCCAGTGGTGGTTCCTGCCTCATTTCTACAAAACATGGGGTCAATTTTCTCTAAATTCATCTGGATGGGTAAAACCCCAAGAACAAGCAGGAAGATCCTGATTAGGTCAAGGGACAATGGTGGGATAGGCCTCCCTGACCCTAGCTTGTACTATGCAGCTACGCACCTAACTAGGGTGGTGGACTGGTGCAGGCACTCGCGACATAAGCAATGAGTCCAGATAGAGCAGGATGGTTCGTCCTCTCCGCTTATGTCGCTCCCTTGGCTCCCGAGGCAGATGCTCAGCGCAGAATTGAAACATCCAACAATTGGGGCTTCTCTTAGAATCTGCTCCAGATACTTCCCCTTGAGTGAGATGTCTCCGGCTTTCTCTCCGTTGTTCCCGGTCCTGGGAAACCCAGCGTTTCCTCCTGGGATGCGAGGAACAATGGCAGAGAGTTGGCTTAGTAAGCGAGTTTGTAGGATTAGGCATTTCTGCGGTCGGGACGGTTGGGAGCCGCTGGATGCAATTGCGGGGTCCGGCGAGCTTCCGAGCTGGACTGATTGGCAGGAGAGACAGCTTGGTCATTTCCTATCCACCCTGAAGCGACAGGCCTGGCAGCTTAGGGAGATCACTTTGTTTGAGAAGCTGTGTGAGGAAAAGGAGCCTGTTCAACACGTGCTGTCCTGTACCTACAACATTTTGGGTGACACCCCAAGATCAGGAACCTCTACCATCTTTCACAAAGTGGGAGGATGAGTGGGGGACCACTTTTTCAGCGGGACATAGGAAGCGCATAATTCGACTTGCACACAAAACAGCTACTTGTACTAGGTACAAGGAGTGTAACTACAAAATCCTTACGAGATGGTACAGGGTCCCTGCGTTGTTGCATAGGTGGTTCCCAGCTGTCTCCCCAATTTGCTGGCGGTGTAACAAGGATGTAGGCAGCCTCCTCCATATCTTCTGGTCATGCCCTAGGCTGACTAGCTTCTGGGTCAAGGTTAGGGTTACAATGCAGCGTATGACAGACTGGGAGGTCCCCGTGGACCCGGCCTTCTTCCTTCTCCACCACTCGGAGTTGCCCACTAAACGCTACCAGAGATCAGTTCTTAGTCAGATGGTAAACGCCGCAAAGGCCTGCATACCTTCGCTCTGGAAGAGTCCAACGCCACCAAGCATTTCTATGTGGCTTGGTAAAGTGGCAGAGATTGAGAGGTTTGAGGGCCTGATCGCCTCACAGAAGGAAACCTCTTCAGATCACCGTCTCAAGTGGTCTAACTGGGACTTATTCGCTACCTCACAGGAATTTCAGAAGTTATTGGAGGACAGTCAATAGTTGGTTCGGGCGTGCTGTCTCCCTCCCATATTCATCCCTACCCCCTTTCCCCTCTCCTCACCCCTCTGTTTACTGCTACTCTGCTTTTCCCCCTCCTCCGTTCTGGTCCCCTGGGTTCTTAGCAGGGGTGTCTGCACCGGGTCTCCCAAAGTAGAGTTTGGGGCAGAGTTCTCCTGATTCGTCGGGGGGGGGGGGGGGAGCCTGACACGCGATCCCTGTGGACCCTGGATGGCGACAGATGCTCTGGGGCCATCGTGGGTCCCTGCTCCTCTCCTTTTTCGTGTAGATTGCACCTGTTGCTCGGGAGGGGAAGGCCCGGTTGCTAAGACACCCTTTTGCAACGAGTGACTTTTACATACGCCAGAATAAGCCATATACTTATTTCTTTTGTAAAGTTTTTCCCTTTTCTCTTTATGTGATGTAAAATTTTGAAAACGACAAATAAAGAATATATAAAAAAATAAAAATAAACAGATGCCCCGATGCACGAAAAAAGTCACCGCTAAGCCCATTCAACAACATGTAAAGCCAAAGGAGAGTCTTCAGCACAGGAGCTCCGGAATAGCAATATTAAAATATAACTTTTACTAAGTATGCAATAAAATCTCACACAGGGACCGACCGTCCCATTCCCAAACACATGCTTGCAGCTCCCCGAAATACGTGAATGTCTGCTAGCAGAGCCACAAAGGTTGGGTGGGTTAATGAGGATGATGTGGGGTGCTCCTGTGGATTAAGGATGCACCCTGGAGCATCCCAAATCAGGATATCTCTAAGGAAATCTCTTAAAGAAGGCCTCATTCATAGGTGTTTTGGTCCACTATTTATGACTGTGGGTTTTATATGAAGAAAATTAAACAAACTGAACCATTTTTTAAATGAAGTGGTATTTCATTTTTCTCATATACTTTAATAGGACTTGTGAACAACAGCATTTACCAGTATAATATCTGCCCAAAATATTTCATGATGCATCTCAACATATCAGAAAAAGCTGTTATAACAGCACAGGCTGGCTCATGGTAGCAGGTCATTGGAGTTGAGCAAATCTCCGCTGCAAAAGCAGAATATAACATTCAAAACCTCTCTTCATTCCAATAAAATATAGAAACATTTTTGATGCAGGGCATATAAGTAAACCCTTCTGTTCTCATTTAGCATACTCATATGGATTTTTATTATCGGATCTAATTCCTTGTGGTAACTGTAATTAGGGTTGCTTAGAATTAAAGAACTATGTTATTCAACCATCAGATTTTCCAGTACTTGGTAGTTAGAAGAGGAAACTGCTTGGTCAAACAGCCCAGAAACAGTTTTAAAGTGGGATTGTGTTTTCACTGAGATACCGTTACCTCTACAGTTTTACTTATTACAGGATGGTAAAATAGGTGAAATGCATAGCAGATGAAGCGGGTAGCTTTGATTCTTAAGTGCTGTTGGGCGAACCCGAACCACTAAGTAACGAACTTTGCGAGTTTAAGTTCCCAACCCGGAACATGGATTTCAGACAGAAATTTGTGTTCGAGTGTGCAGCTAGAAGTGCTGCTAGCTGCTGCCAGTGTCCCCACTCATGGGAGTGGCGGCCATCCTTCTGTATCCCCCATCTCAGCCAGTTTAACAGTGCAAAGAAATCCTGTCACAGACCAGATTTCCAGCTCAGGTAACTGTACAGCCACTTCCTGCTGCACACTCTGCATTAGTTAAAGGCACCCCCACAACCCCCAGCACAATATTTTTTGTTTTACAGTCACAGTCATGATTCTGCCTCTGGGAGCACCTTGACATACGGACCCTTCTTTGTCTGGGTGGGTGAGGAGTGGTGGGGGCAGAGGCAGAGTCGCCACCAAAGTTCAGGCCCCCATTAATTTTAATGGGGACCAGGTTTGGGTCAAGTTAGGGTACCTAAACCCAATTTTTGTTCAAAGTTTGGCTGAACTTGCCGAACCCGAACCTCCAATGGTTCGCCCAATACTATTCTTAAGTTAAGTTTACTGTATAAAGGGATAGATTTGCAAGTTTCCTTGATTGGGTTCACATATTTAATTGATAATTGGGGTCATGCTAAATATTTGGTGACGAAAGGTGCACCTGTGATGTGAAACGTAAATTTCTGTGAGCTTTTTAATTTTAACACACAAGTACAGTAAAACATGTTTATTACAATCGAATTCCCCAAAAATCACCTGAACCTGTGAGGGGGCCTTTTTTTACGGATGAGGTACAAAATTTTGCCAATGAAGCAAGATTATTTTTATTTAGAAATGTATATATAACAGCGTTCTATACGGTACGGTATGCATAAAAAATGCCACATTTTTCTGCATAGCACATAATGTTCTGTTATTTACAATTGTATTTATTATTTATTTAAATACATTTTTACCCAATTTGAAAAATAATGTACCTCACCTTAAAATTACTAAATGTTGAAATCTTATTTTTCTATTTTTGTTTGTTAAAAACTAGTAAATTACACCATGCAGCATTTAAGGCACTCACCTCTTTCCCACCCATGGCTTCGAACATTTTCTCCAGCTGGACCCGGAGTTGCTGGATATTATTCATTAGAATACATGGCTGTTAAACCAAAAGATATTTGAGTGTCCTGGGATAATGTTATTTAAGACATGTTAGGTATCACAAACAATACTTATGCTAGTCAATTCAAAGAAAGTCTGATACAATTCTATAATTCCAATAGTTTGTATATAATGAGGAAGTCATGTATTACACTGTGAGGTTTCTAAAGACTGTATCCAAACTTTTAGAGCAAAGGGCCACCATTTTGGAGCCCAGTTTTAAGCATACTATTACCTGACAACTACAATGTTGTAATTGATCGCTAACAACCATTGAATGTACATTTGACATAGCCGTAAAGCTGTCAGCACTGCCAAAATGTAGGGGCTTTCATGTAAAAAAACTCAATAAAGGCAATCACATAAGTAAACCGATTTACCACTTTCTCCTCTTTCTTTTCTTTGGAGCAATGTGAAGCAAAGTCTTTAGAGATTATCTCAGCATACTGGAGCAGGACATTACTGATTGTCTGAAACAAGAGCAAGCATAAAATAGTAAAAAATAAAATATTAATTATCTCTGATATAATAAGGAGTTACCGTATTTGCCGGCGTATAAGACGACTGGGCGTATAAGACGACCCCCCCAACATTTCCACTCAAAATTTAGAGTTTGTTATATACTCGCCGTATAAGACTACTCCTTCTTCTGCACACCTTCCACACACCAAATAAAACGTGAAAGAACATCAGATTTGCTTTCAACATGTTTAATTTATAATCAAATGCTTATGACATGCAGGAAACTGTCACAAGGCTGTATGTCATGTCAAACATGTAAAGTAAACATAGTATAAGTGCAAGTTTATTAAACGTAATTCACTAAAGAAAGCAACACACTGTAAACTGTTAACCAAACTGGAACTGTCAATGATAGAAGGAAGATAACAAATATAGGGAGAGAGCAAGTGCCAGGCAAGTCCCTAGCAAGTTTGCTGGCATTACAGTTTCCCTTTAAAAGCCTTCAAACTCCTGTTCGCCATCTGATATTAAAAGTTCATCAATGACATCTTGTGATACAGTTGCAAGGCAGTCATCATATGGATCTACCGGTAATTCCGTGTCAGATGATGTGGCCTCAGCTTCAGCTTCCTCTTCATCTTGCCACAAGTACTCGTCCTCCATGCCATCTAATGAATTTGATATGCCACACTTCTTGAAAGACTTGATTACTGTTTGTGCATCAATATCATTCCAGGCGTTTATGACAAATTGGCATAAAACATCCAACTGTGGCGCACGCATGTTTCCTCCTTTTGTGTATGATTTTTCGCCGCTAACCATCCATTCATTCCACTGTTCTCGAATGCGATCTTTAATCCTGCAGGAATAACTGCTGCATCTGTTTATATTCTCGCAAGCCTTTCCTTGGTGGTGGGAGTTAAATGAGCCCTGAACATATCCCACACAAGTAGACTACGTTTTTGAAGTAGACCACCTGGTCGTCTGCTCCATACATTATCCAGCCATAGTTTCACACCCTCCTCATCCATCCAGCCTTTTTCATGCACATGCACAAAACAACCAGCAGGGAATTTGGTTTTTGGCATTGTTTTCCCTTTAAAAATAATCATAGGTTTCAATTTGTTGCCATCAGCTGTGCATGCTAGCACCACTGTAAAACTTGACTTCTCATGTCCTGTTGTTTTTATTAAAATGTTTTTTTCACCTTTTTGATGGACAGTTTTATTTCCAATCATATCAAAATTCATTGGAGTTTAGTGCGCTGTTGTATTACGTATCGATGGAAACTATCCACTTTGTTATCCAGATCTGCAGGTAATTTTGGGGCAATTTTTGTCTTTTGCCTTAGTACAAGATCATGCCTTGCCATGAATCTACTACACCAGGATATAGTGGCCTTAAAATTGTTGCTGTGATCTGGGTTAGATTTGGCCCACTGAAGTGCAAGCGTATTGAATTTCGTGTAATCACATAACCATTTTGGCGACGCTGAGCCACCATGTCTACTACATGTTTTTTGAGTTCTGGCCACTGTGGGGTGCTTCTTCTTAATGCACACTTACCTCTTGGCATACTCTTCAATACCTTTTCATTTGATTTCCAGTCCCGAACCATCTTTTCTGTTACTCCATATTGTCTTGCAGCAGCACAATTATTATGCTCCATGGCAAAGTTTACAACTTTAAGTTTAAAACTTGCATCATATTTCTTTCTTTTGATAGGGTTGATAGAGGTTTGACTGCTGGACATTTTCTGTAATGTACTGTACTGTACAATGGTGCAGAACTGTGGTTGGCTGTTGGCTACAAAGCCTCATTGGATTGGTCCCTGGTCCCTGTCTCCATGTCACTAGCAGCAGTGTGGTCCGCCCTTGAATCCATATTATGGATAATACCAGTATTATATTACCCTAACATATAATAATACCAAGTGATATACTGTATATTAGATTTGGATATGGAATATACATTTATTTAAGGTACGGTAAGCATAAGAAGGGGGGAGGGGGGAGGAGAGAGTTGCTGCTTATGTAAAGTTAAAATGGGAGGGGGCGTGGCCACGGCATAGCAGCAGGAAGATGTGTCCTGTAAGGCTTCCTACTACCCCTGGCCCAGGTGTCATGTTTTCACAGATGTCATGTCACAGATTCCCAGCCTGCCCCCAGAGACGATTGGAAGAAGACAGGGGCAGCTGCTTGAGGGTATCGCCCGTTATCGGCCGGGCAGTGGAGAAGGACAGTGGAGCCTGAGAACTGTGTGGGAGGAGCGGGCAGGAGACTGGAGAGCGGAGGTGAAGAGCGGAGGCATAACTCCTCCAGCCAATCGGTGGACTAAACTTTAATGGAAGGCGGGGCTCAGGAGGGACCGCATATCGCCGTCACTGAGACAGCAGGCAGGAGACATGGAGAGAGCGGAGGCTGTTTTCGCCGCCGCCGCCGCTTTACACTTTACACTTGAATGGAAAGCGTGGCTCAGGAGGGACCGGATATCGCCGTCACAGAGACAGCGGGCAGGAGACATGGAGAGAGCAGAGCCACGCTTTCCATTCAAGTGTAAAGTGTAAAGCGGCGGCGGCGGGAAGACAGCCTCTGCTCTCTGTGTCCTGCCTGCCTGCTATCTCTGTGACGGCGATATCCGCTTTACACTTGAATGGAAGACGGGGCTCAGGAGGGACCGGATATCGACGTCACAGAGACAGCGGGCGGGAGAGCGAGAGTGGAGGCTGTGTACGCCGCTGCGGAAGGCGGGGAAGGCGGGAGAAGGCTCGAGGGTGCAGGACACGGTAAACAGCCCGAAGCAGCGGCCAGGAGACGTCCAGGAGCCGCGACCACGCTACACACCAGGAGAGAATCAAGGTATGTCACCCGTGCACCCGGCGTATAAGACGACCCCCCCCACTTGTAGCCATGTTTTTCAGGGGCAGAAAGTCGTCTTATACGCCGGCAAATACGGTAGCTAAGAAATACCCAGTCCATGCCAGGACACCTTTCTCATGATAGAGGTCTTGTGCTAATCCATCAGTAGCTGTTGCCTTGATGCTGTAAGTTTCATAAGTGACACTTCTTGTCACCAAATCACTGCATCAGCTAGCGCAGACCAGATGAGTATATTTTTTTATATTATTTTGATTATCAAGGTTAGGAATGGAGAAATGGGAAGCAGGATTTTAGTTAGAGTATAGGAACACTTTAAATTGATAGTGATCATAGATCCTAGATGCCTGAAGTACATTTGAGTTATTTATAAAAACAGTATCTAAAAGGGCACACAAGACATACCATTTTGTGTCATTTATTATAAACTATTGAATGCACAAAAAGTGATACTATGTTATTTTATACACATCTATTTCTGTCTGTCAGTGTTAAAGCAGACCAAAACCATCTGCCCCCCCCCCCAGTATACCTAATCTGTTTTAAGAATATTTATTGTCCTGATAACAGAAACCTCTAACATATTAAATATTAGTATATTAATACTAATCATGTGACATTTATTTGTGGATGGTGATTTATTTTATAAGTATACTATGATACCTTGAGTGTTAAGAGCGTGTAATGGTTTATAAGTGTTAATCCAAAAACAACCATGTAGATAACAGGAAAATAAGTTATAGTTTTTATTAGCCGTAAAGGAAGGAGTAGGGGTATTACCTTGGCAAATCTGCGCATGTAATGACCCACAATTTGTGGGTCTGGACATTCCAGCTTTTTAATAATTTCAAAGCTCTGGTTGAGCTGTGAAAAAACATCCACTACAGAGCATGAAAATAACGCATGCTCCGAAGTTTGCTGAAACTGCAAGACAAAAATGTGAGTACACCAGGTTAAATATCAGCACCAAATCAGCACCAGCACCAAATTATATGTGATTCAACATTGTGACTTTTTATGACTATTCTTAAATAACCATCTTTGCCTATGGACTATATCACTGTCGGTTTTTGGACAGTTAGCATATTAATTAACAAAAGTCACCAACAGCAACTTTAAAACAGACCTAAAGGATTTCCCCCACCTTTATGTCACATAAAGGGGCATGTCACAAATAAGACTCTAACTTAAAGAGTCTGCAGGTCTGTAATTAAATGCCCCCCTGATTTGGCATGTAAGACCATTTGGCATGTAAGACATGTAGGTGATTTCTGCATGATCTTTCTTTCTGAACATGCTCAACTTTGGTGCTACAGGCCATCAATGATAAAACCTGTATCACAGAATTGCTTCTGCAGCTACAGACAGTCTGCTACATTGACTGGGTAACTAAAGGTAATAAATGCCCCTATGACACCAAACTGGGTGACATAGACTAAGCAAGTCATTTTTAAATTTAAAATGCCAAATTAAGGTTAAAGTGGGCAAATAAGGGTGTTTTAGGTACTATTTAAAGGAAAAGTTCACTTTTGTAGACTTTTCCTGAAACTCCTTTAACTATTCAGCCCTGAGGGATCTAGATGATCTGCTTACCTTACTGCCACTCTCGTGCCTTCCTGGTTCTGGATGGCAGTTGGGTCTGGTCTGTGTACAGCCGGTTTCCATTGAAAACAATGGGCGCCTCCGTGCACGGAAGTTACTGCTTTGATTTCAATGGGAGCTGGCTGTATACAGGCTACACCCACAAGCCAGAATGGGGCTGTGGGTGAACAATCGGCAACGTGGAGTGGCGGTATGTTAAGGAGATCATCTAGCCCTCTTTTGGACTGCGGGCCCTGGAGTCTTAGAAAAAGTCCACAGGAGAGGACTTTTAAGCTACATTTAACTGTATGTAATAAGAATCTAATTAGAACTGACCCCATCTTTTTTGTCTCTCTCAAGGGCTCCATGGAGAAAATCACGAGAAACCTCTTCATTCTCATCCAACCACTGAATAACAAAAGGCTCAAACCAGCTATGAAAATAACAAAAACGTATGACATATATTAGGTCTATTCAGATCTATTTTCACATAATGTTTTTTATAAGTCACACTACAACAAAACTTTATTTAAGCCTTTATATGGAAGCAAATATTCAATTAAATTGTTGCACAAATACAGTAAACTGGTCAATGCATTACCAGGTCCCATATCCATCACACAAGGGGCCCCTGCTTTGTTGTGGCCAAATGTAATCAATTATTTCCTTTACAAGGCCTACTTGTAGTGAACTGACATATGGATCCTCTGACTAGACTTATACCAGCTATTTTTTTCTGTTTATAAGATTTACTGGTTAATAAGTTCTTTGGAGCCTCTAGCAATACACTACTGCAATGCTAAGATTATTGTAAGGCAGCACATCCAACTTATAGTGGAGGTGGAGGATTCATTTAAAAAAATGTGGGAGAATCACTTAAACACTTGCTCAAAAGCCACATGCTAATTGAATTTGACAAAATAGTTAGCAGAAGTTAAAGTGGACCTACAAAAGCTATACCAAAAACTAGCAGAGTGTACAGCTCAGGAGGCCTTTCAAGATTACCAAGATTCCATTAAAAGGGACTTGGAGAATTATGAAGATAATGTTGTACTCAATAAAAGCAAAAAAAATGGCAAGAGACAAAAAAGACAGGGAAGAACATAAGATCTATAAATGGAGACATATGGGCAATAAAAGAGAACCCCATTTTGAAACACACCGTACCTATAGCAGGAACTCCTCAGTCTCCAGCTATGGTTCGGCACATTCCTCAGAGAGTCACCATTTTTTAGAGTTGAGCCAGGAAAGAGGGGAAACCAGAGGAGGACGAGAGGGGGGGGGATATAGAAGGAAGAACATACAGGCAGGGAAACAATGGTTCAACAACATGGGATCCCCTGAGGATGGTGCCCCAACGCCCCAAACGGAGGAGGATGTAATATTGGACCCCCCACTTGAACAATCAGCAATTTTACAAGTCATCAATCTAACGGACTATGAACTCTCTGAGACTGAAAGGTCAGTTTTGAGTAGAGGGCTACATTTTCCTCCCACCTGTGGCCTTGACAAGTTTGAGGCAACTAAAGATCTTTTCTTATTTTTTAGGACATTGTTTCTTAGAAAGCATTTTTCAGATGGAAAGGGTGTGGAGACACAACAGGCATTGTCCTTCAGATCAAGATTTGATGACATCTGAAAGACTTCAAAAACACTCGACCTTTGTCCCCTCATTCGGCACGTCTCCTGCGATACATACATTCTATAGAATGTTAAGTGCAGAAATAGAAAGTTTACCAAACTCTAGAATGCAAAGTAATTTGACCAAAGAAGAACAGGTGGCTATTAGATCCCTGAATTCCAACCCTGTTTTTTTATCATCCGTGAGGCTGATAAGGGTGGGAATGTTGTACTGTGGGGTACGGATAAATATGTGAAGGAAGCTTTCAAACAATTAAATAACAAACATAAATATGTGAGACTATCCACAAATCCCATGGAGACCTATAAAATGGAATTACTGGACATTCTAACTACAGAACATAAAACCCATAAAAGCATGACCACTCCACCTGGATGTCCAGTAATATGTGATATAGGGAGCCTAACCGAACAGGCGAGTTGTTTTATTGATACGCACCTTCAGGGCTTTGTACTTTCTCTGCCCTCCTACATACAGGATTCTTTAGATTTGATGAGGCGTTTGGATGGAACAAGACACCATTTTGGTGACTGCGGATGTCGAATCCTTGTACACCAGCATCAGCCATCAGTAAGCCTTAGAAGTAATTGAATACTTTTTGCATATGGAAGTAGGACAACAAAGGGCCAGCCATAGACTCATTTTGGATCTAGCTGAGTTTGTTTTAACCCATAATCATTTTGTTTTCGATGACAAAGATTACCAACAAGTAAGAGGTGCTGCTATGGGGGCAAAATGTGCACCCTCCATAGCAAACCTCTTTTTGGGTTGGTGGGAAAGAGAGATAGTGTTTGGGGACCCCATGTCATGTTACCAACAATACATCACCGGTTGGTTCCGGTTTATCGATAATATACAGTTTTTTTGGCAAGGGCCCCAAGACCTGTGCCTGAAATTCTAAAATGAATTGAATCAGTATGATTGTAACATCTTTCTTACACATAAAATGTCTTATATACAGGTCGATTTTTTAGATCTGAATCTATATCACCAAATGGGACGATCAGCACCACCCATTACAGGAAAGATACAGCAGTAAACAGCCTGCTCCACTATGGGAGCTTTCATCCCAAACATCAGAAGGAAGGCATTCCTCGGCGTCAGTTTGCCTGGTTGAGGAGAAATTGCTCTGAGGAAGAATTTGGCAAGCATGCGAAAGAACTTACTCAGAGATTTCGAGCACTGGGCTATCCAAAAAGGGTGATCACAAAGGCCCTCCAGAGTGTGAAGAGTTTGGATCGTAGAACTATGCTTATCAACCGCGCCTGGCAACAATCAGATGAGGTAAGATTTATTACCAAATATAATGATAAGTGGGCAGCCCTCCGGAGGATCCTAAATAGGCATTGGAACATCCTACGGTCAGATCCTGGTCTTAAGAACTTTGTTCAAAAAGGCGTACGCATGACTGCCAGAGGGGCCCCAAATTTAAGAAATAAGCTTTGCAGAAGTCACTTTGTGCGACCACAAAATTGGCTAGGGGAGTTTCTCTTGTCCTTGTGGACAGTGTACCATCTGCTCCCTTGTTGTTAAGACCAATAGTGACCAAAATATGCTTACTAAAGAAGAATTTGAGATTCAGGGTTTCATCAACTGTGGCACAAAAGGGGTTGTGTATTGGCTACATTGTAAATGCAATGCTGGATACATGTGAGAAACAAAAAACGCAGTGAGAGTGCGCATACAGGCCCATCTGTCAAACATAAGGTTAGCAGAAAGAGATAAGGGACAGAATAAAATCATCTCCCCGGTTGCGGATAATGTTTTGAGGGCACATGGGGGGTGGAGTGATGCTTTGAAAGTTACCCTATAGGAAAGAGTCCATTTGGGCATTAGAGGAGGGAATTTAAAGAAAATCCTATTACAAAGAGAACGTAGGTGGATATACCGGATGAATACTACCGCGCCGGAAGGACTTAATGAGGATGCTTCTTTTGAATCTTTTTTGGGCAGGTAGAAGATGGCAAGAGGAGCACCCCCTTAGTGTTTCTGTGTGAGACGGTGGCAGGAGCTGGATGTGATAAGATCATGCATAGGCATCTTGGCAAGGTGGGTAAATCTTCTTAAAAGGATATATATATTATTTTTTTTTCACAAGAAATTTGTGATATGCATATCTTTAATTCACGTTTTGGCACTTGGTCATATAGTTATACACCGTGGTGTGACAAAACCGCCTTGCATAGGAAATCCCATGATGCTGTTAAGGCTACAAGCCTTCGGCCACACAGCTCTGATAAATGTCCAGTGCATGTTCAATACTTTGGGGTCCCTATGTAATTGTGTAAACATAAAGTAGAAGATCTTATATGATGAATTGTGGTTTTCCATGTATAACCACCAATATAGTAGGATTCCATCGCTATATATGGGGATTGCCCTCCTCTTATTGATCATGCCCTGATGTATATGTTCATATTCATACTTTCCATATTTTTGCATTCATTTACGTTTATTATCCATATATAGATCCGTTTGGACTTATTAGTGTCCACCAATATAGAAGGATTCATGAGGATTGCCCTCTGTTTATCAACTATGCCCTGATTAATGATATGACAGGTGGGCGGGCACAAAACACGCTTTACAAGCAGACAGGAGTTCCCTAATGACGCAAGCCCTGCGCCTGTGAGTGTCTACCGCCCGGAGCCGCTGCACACGCGGGGGTGAGCATGGGAACCTTTACTACCGGCTGGATGGGGGGATAAAAGTGGAGCAATGGAGGGCACAGTGTTACATCCAGAAGAAGGGAACTTCCCTTGGGCATCACTTTTAGGTGACTTTACACATTTTATATTGCATAATTTTGCACATTTATTCAAGCACTTTATCGGCACTGCAGCACTGTTTCTGCATCAGCAGAATGATACATATATATAATAGATGAATTCATTAGTTGTGGTTAGTATTACGTTTATGATTGGGTTTTGTTGTTTGGGATCTTCTTTTGCCCGGGGGTGGTCTCCTGCTATGGAATTATGTATGTCTGTAAATGGATGTTTTTAATGTAATGTATGGAATTTTTTATTAATAAACTTCATTTGTATGGATTAAACTAATGCCCTTATTCATCAAGCGATAGCGCCAGGTAGTGTCTGACGAGCGCCAGGTAGCGGCAGCTAACGGCGACTACCGACTCAAGTACGCCCGCGGCGGTCACAATGACGCATTTATCAAGCAAAATGAGGCTAGCGCCGGCGAGAGCGTCAGCTAGCGCGGCATTCATCATGAAGCCGCCTGGACCGAACAGCGCCGCTGCAAATTCCCTCACAGCGCCAGGTATGAGCTGTCGCTCCCTGGCGATGTCCAATGCATTTCAATGGAGCAAGCTATAATTACTCATAATTAATTGGTATTATTTTTTTAAATTTTTTTTTTTAATGTCAAAAAATCGGAGAACACTTCTGCAATGTTAGGATTTATTTTTAAGTCAAAAAAAAAAAAAAAAAAAATATGTGCAGAATTGATCTAACAGGTCTGAGATTAATGTATTCATATAACAAAATGATTCTAAAAACATGTATAATGTTACATTAAAAAAATATGGTTGTTTAGGGGTTAAAAACTAGTTAATACAGATCGCCGCCAGCGCTCTGGGGTTTAAACAAGGAATGGACAGCGACAGCACATTCGGAGCGTGATTTGTTAATGAATATGAAGCTAGCCGTTCGCTCTGGCCATTCGTTGTCAGGCGCTCACATACAACGCTGGACCTGTGAAACAGCGACCCCCCAGCCCGTATTCAACATTACCGCACACCGACTGAGTCGCTGTCATCAAGCTAACGCCGGCCAAGCACAGCGAATACTGGCTGGCGCTGAAAAAATCACGCTACAGTCGCTCATCTGTCGCTACCTGGCGCTATTGATGAATCGGCCTCTAATTGTATTCAATTAAGGGATTTTTTGGTGCAGTGGGTTAACCCTTTAGCGGCAGCTGGATTAATTGTATTTGTTCTCAAATTATAGTAGTCATGGCTTGCCTTTGCTGGTAATAGAAAAGTAACATTTTGATTACTTCCTTCAGTTCATGGAGTTTTCTGTACTTTCAGTACTTACGCTGGATATTCAGGGACTTTGTTCTTAAAAGATGGAAGTTCTGTCACATATTCATTATAAAGCCATTTGACTTTAAAGTGTAAATTCATGTAGTCAGCGCTCTTACATAGACGGTGCTTGTCATGTTCTGGAAAATAAAAGTTTAAACATTAAACATAGCTCTGCAAATCCAGCACTGTGTCCACTTTTTAAAAGCATGTCCATGTTACAACATCACGCAACCTGCAGTATCTAGTACTCTCCTAATTTACATTTATCAGCATTCCCTAGCAACAGAATTGCTATTATAGTTTGGGTTGCATCCTGTGATTGAGGAATTACAAAGCCATGGATAAATAAAGGAGCTCAACGCTTAGCAGATGGATAAAAAATTACTGCGGATTCTTTTATAAAAAAAAAGAAAATAATTTACATTTTAAAAAATGTGATAAAGTAAACACTCACCTTCCATGGCATATTTCATATCCTGAGCAAAAAGACTCCACATAACTTCAGCGCTGATCTTACCTACATTTAGTTCTTGGGGGAATCTGAGAATGTAGAACATTTATCACACAATAACATTAATAGAGGTATTAAAATATGTGTACAGAGCTACAAAATGGTATGTACATCAGATTCTAGACAAATTAAAACAATTTTAAGAAAGCTTGATATTGCTGATCAGCCCTACTGGTGGCCTAGCTGCCTTGTTGCTGCAATGAACCAGTCCAAAACTTCCTACATTCCTAACTTATTCAACATAGGTGGTTAGGAGTATGAGAGGTGTATGAACTGCATAGTGGTATGGTATCTTACAGAAGGAGGCTAGTGGTGGCAGCCTCAGAGTTTCCCTCCTGAAAGATTCTTTAACCAAGGTAGTAAGTTTAAGAAATAGCCAGGACACTTTTTGCTGGATCATTTTTTAACTAGTACGTAAAACGCAGCCTGGCACAGTTGGAAAAGAAAGGTAGTGACCACGTTGGAGCTTCCTCTCCCAGCATCTCAGCCATGCTGCTGCCAACTGACAATGCACATGAACAGGAAGCCCAGCAGCACTTCCTGTTTGCAGGTGGCCTGCAAATGCATGACCCGCCATTTTGTTCCTACAGCAGGAGGTAGAAAATGGTAAATGAATTTTTATGTGCAGCAACCTAAATTGCACTGGGGAGGATGCATATGAGCACTGTTTGTTGTGTTGGTGTGGTTTAAGTTATTTTTGACTGTTGGTCTACTTTAAGAGCAAAGAATGACTTACAAAAATGTTTTTTTTTAGCTGGAATACTAATTATCTGATAGAGGAGTGCAGAGGCCTGGATGTTTTGGGTGTTACCAGCTAAGTCAGCAATGGCACCAGCTGGTAATCAACGGCTTTATGTATTGTTTAATATGGCATCCATTCGATCGAAGTGTATTTATCTCAGACATGCAGCCACCAGTTTTACAGGTCTTGGGCAGGCATTGAATATTTATTGGAAGCCGTTGAAAACTCAATTTCATTCTAATTTCACTTCTGTGAATCCAGAAAAAAATCTCCATCTGGCATTGGTCTTACAAAAAGTGTGGTCTTCTTCCTGAACAACACAGCAAATGCACAAAAATTATTTTTCATGAAATAACGATTTGCCCTCTTTGAAAACTTACTGATTTAAACATGGGGTGTAGGAATTTTTATCTTCCTCTATGATAGACACTATCAGCGTAATTAGCTTTGACCAGAAATCCAAGTTCTTGATACTTGGCCCCTGTTCTTCTGGAGGGACCTCTCCCTTTTTACTCTAAAAAAAGAAAAACATAATAGCTACCTTGCAGATGATTCAGTTAAACATATGCAGTAGTGACATCTAGCATCAAGACCTGACAGTATTCTGAAAAATTCACCGATTAATTTTACAGACTATACTGTACCAGCAGTCTTCATGATCAGGGATGTGAAGATAGGACTGCAAGATCCGGCATCTGGTTACAAAGGTGGCCATTCACATAACATTTCCTACAGATGGATTTAATTTCTTCCTCAAAATATCTGTTGCTACTGTGTTACTATCCTTAACCATAAATAACTCGTGTTCAAGTCCTTGTTAAGTCTGCATAAAACACAATAATTCCTTAACTTCCTACCCACAGGCTTGATCCCAGTAAGTCACAAGCTTGCAGCCACCGTCATTGATTGGCTGCAGGGGGCATATCATGTTAGCATCCACTGCCAATGTGCATTCTGTGGTGGATGCTAATACACTCATCAGGGACCAGACAGGGAATGCACAATCAGCTTCAGGGGCCAAAGCCCCACACACAAGCACTATAACCCCCAGGACTATTAGGGGTCAGGCAAGTGGGCTGGATAGTGAGCAATTTGTTTTGTTACCGGTCATTTAAGCAGTAACACATTTTCCCTCATTTTAAAAATAACATCCAAATACAGTTAAAGGCATCACCCAGGCATAACCAAGGGTTATCCCATTGTGTAGGGCTACACTTGCAAATATCCTAAAATGGCATGCGTTTTTAAATAGAACCCTTAATTGTAGAGAAATTAGGATTTAAACTTTTAACTTTAATTTCCAGCCAGTAATTCCAATGAAGTGGCCCAAGCAGCGTGACACAAGCGGACTATGTACGTTGCTTGTTTAAATAATTTTATAAACACCAGCAGAGGAGGTTAAACTGTGTGGGGGGGGGGGGGGGGGGGTTAACTTAAAAGCACAATGCTTTTTCACAGCTGTGACTATGACACCTAGTCAAAATGGCAAACACACAGGCAGACGCAGGCTATTCACCACTATCAAGGAAGAAATACACTAGCAGGGGGAGAGGAAAGCAAGCTTTTAGGAGTAAGAAGCTGAAGGAGGGGTTGATGGAATGGCTGTTCCGAGAAGCAGACCAATAGGTATGGAGCTGTATACCACCAGTTGAGCCCTGTGATTGGTGGTGCCAACTCCCACTGCCTATTTTCTACTTACAGGAGTTGCTGCAAGCTCACAGAAAGAGAGAGAGAGTAGCCATGAGGAGGTGCAATGCCGGGACAGTCTCTTTATTGAATGTTTATTGAATATTTTTTTTTAATAAATATATATATATATATATATATATATATATATATATCCTAGTAAAGCACTTAAAAACACTAGGGAAACACTCACTGGGTCACTTTGATATTCTCGGCTGTATAGTTCATGGCAGTTGTTAAAGATGTATTCATAGGTAGAGTTGAGGCAAGCCTTCACACAATCCTTCACTACCTGGCTTGCCCTTGGAGGACTCTGTAACTCCTGCACCTGTAATAATTAGACAAAACAACATTTTCATAAACCATACACCTGTAATGCTGTAACGCTTACAGTGGCCCTAAAGTCCACCAAGATTCTTTTATCCCTCCCATCTGTGCTTCCATTTGCCAGATTTGGGTATTAAAGTAAAAAGCCTCTCACCATGTCCCTGCAATCTCTCTTTTTTAAAAAAAAATATTTTTTTAAATCATTCTGGATCAGAACACGCCTACCTTCATTCTGAAGAATGTTATACTAGTTAGAAGATCAACAGTGGACTTGAGGTCTTGAAGCCTTTCTGGGCTGCTGGCAGGAAAATTGTTCTAGAAAGATATAAAGGATGAATGAACTTGTATTTTACATTACAATTGTATTACTAACATTTTTCGTAACTTAAAGCAATTTCTGGGCAGTTTATGTTTTCTTAAGAAGAAAGTTTGGAATTGTAGCCTCCTATAAATTATTCCAACTACATCTATATATAAGTGACAGTCTTAAAATTCTCAATTTCAGTTTTACTTGAATGTCCCCAAGGTGCTGAGCTTATCTAACATTTTTAAGGTTTTCTCATTTTAGCAAATGTCTGTTTTTTTAACCCTTTAAATGCCAGCCACGTAAAATTTACGTGGTTGCCTCTCCGCCACTTAAGTGCCAGCCACGTAAATTTTACGTGCCTGGCATTCCCCAATCACACAAAAAAAAGTTTAAAAAAAAGTAACTTACCTGACCCCTTGTTTGGTCCGGCCGGGTCTCCTCTTCAGCCAGCGGGGCTCCGATCGCCGATCGGGGCTTCTCCGGCTGCAGGGGAGGGCCCGGAATAGGGTGCCCCCCCCCATTTCAGCAGCCGCCGGGATTGCCTGTTAAAAAAAAAAAAAAAAAAAAATGACAGTTACTCACCTCCGCTCCCGCCGACTCCCGCCACCTCTCCTCTTCATGGGGGGGCTCCGATTACCCCCCCCCCGGGTCTTCTGTCTTCTGGAGGGGGGCATAACAGCCCTCCCTCCGTCGCATCTTCCGATGGCGGCCGCCATCTTGGCTAATGACGTCACCGCCGGGTGTCATCGGGGCACCCGGCAGTTCTCCTGTCAGATGCCGGTGACGGCTGGGCAGAGAAGGAGGGAGGTAGGTGATCATCCGATCGCCTGCCTCCTCCCTTCTCTGCCCAGCTGTCACCTGCATCAGATCGCCGCGGGACACTGCATCTGAACATCGGAGGTGAGTAAAGTTAAATTTTTTTTTTTTTATAATACAAAAACCTGTGTCTGTGTTTATTTTTCTATACTGTTAACCCTTTGTGAACTGGTAAGGGGTCCATGTGACCCCTTATACCAGTTCACAGGGCTCAGGGGTCTGGCAAGTCACCTGCGCAAGCGGGTGGCTTGCCATTAACCCCTGGCACCCCCATTACCTGCCTCCCCAAAGGCCAGGGGGGGGCAGAAGAGCCCGGGCCCACATAGGCTATGTGGGCTCGTAGGCTGCAGGGTGGGGGGGCCACAAAAGCTGGCTCCCCCACTCTGTGCCTACAAGCCCCCATAGCTGGTCCCGGGCTGGTTACTTTGGGTAAGGGGGACCCTACGTCAATTTTTTTTTTTGATTTTTAAGGGTTTTTAACCCTTAAAAATAAAAAAAAAAATGGGGTCCGCCCCCCCTGGGAGGGGGGACCCTATGTCATTTTTTTTTTTTGATTAACCCTTTGTGTTCTGTCATCCAGCAGCTATAAAAGGCTTCTAGCAAGTGAGCAGAAGCCAGTGATCGCCGAGGGACAGAGTGCTCCAGGATGGATGGGAGGTGAGTACAGTGTAAAAAAAAAAATAAAAATTAATAAAATATTTTTTTCTCTGCTTGTGTCACAAAAAGCTGGCCCCCCCACTCTGTGCCTACAAGCCCCCATAGCTGGTCCCGGGCTGGTTACTTTGGGTAAGGGGGACCCCACGTCAATTTTTTTTTTGATTTTTAAGGGTTTTTAACCCTTAAAAATCAAAAAAAAAAAAATGGGGTCTCCCTCCCCTGGGAGGGGGGACCCTATGTCATTTTTTTTCTCGATTTAACCCTTTGTAGTGTGGATGGTATTTGTATTTTTTTTGTGAATGTTATAAAATACTTGTTTCAGTTAGAGGGGTCTCCTGGGCAGGAACAGGGGGCTACCGATAAATATGTGGTACCGTTCTAATCGGTAGAAATGGGGCTTTCACATGCAATATGATTTTCCTTAATAAAATACATTTTATTAAGAGTCAATTTTCTAAAAAAAAATTTTATTTATTTTTTTTTTTTTTTACTTAATAATATTGTAAAAAAAAAAAATGGCCTGTCAACAGAGGGTGACAAAATCTCAAGTAGGCTGGCAATTAAAAGGGCTAATAGTACCTATGCATGTTGGGTATTGTTCTGTTCGGGGGACCTTGCGCTTTCAGACTTAGCTTGTTTTTTCTGGTTTGCATATTTATATTTTAGGAAAAGGTGTTTTTTATTCAGCTGTTTTAAAAAATTTTTAGGGAAACCCTGCGCAACCAAAGTATTCTTTGAGGTAATAATTCCAGAAAGATGAGCCCACTAGAACAAGCTGGGTACCCTTAGAAAGCTTAACGTGTGTACTTTCAGGGAATATATGGTTTATGGGGGATATTCCAAATATCAAGGGTTGTTTTGGTTGAAAAATCGCAAGGTGCGCACTTTGTCTGCAGAGCTGAAATTTTCAAGTAAAATTACCGTTACGCACATGCTTTACTTTGGGGTGTTTGGCAACTCTTCCCTTGACAGTAGCTATGCATGTTGGGTATTGTTCTGTTCGGGGGATGTTGCGTTTTCAGATTAAACTTGTTTTTTCTTGTTTGTATATAGTTTTTTTAGGAAAATGTGGCTTTGATTCTGCTTTTTTATCCTTTTTTTAGGGAAACTCTTTGCAACCAAAGAATCCATTGAGGGACTACTTCCAGAAAACTATGGCCACATCAACAAGCCTGGTACGACTAGAAAGCCTGAGGTGTGTACTTCCAGAGAATATATAGTTTGTTGGGGGTATTTCAAATGTAAAGGGTTGTTTTTCTGGAAAAACTGCAAGGTGCGCATATTGCGTAGCATAGTTGTATTTTATCTGAAAATCCCCTAAAGCGCTGTTTCAGTTTGGGGGAGTCTCCTGGGCAGGAAAGGGTGTCTACCTATACATATGTGGTATAGCTGTAACTGGGAGAAATTGGGATTTCACACGCAATAAGATTTCATTGACAAACTTACATTTTTTATTACAAAAAAAACTACAATATGTAAAAATTTTTTTTTTTTTTTTTGCACATATTTCATCCAAAAATATTAAGAATACACCTAACAAATGACAAACAAGACATTTCATGTTAAAGCCCAGACTCTGCTGAAAAAAACAATATATCATTTTCCTGGGAAATCCCTGGAAATCCCTTCAAAAATCACATTTGAACATGGGGAGCGCAAAATAGTGCAAAATGGTCTGGCAACAGAGTGTGACAAAAACTCCAGGTAGGCTGGCACTTAAAGGGTTAAACGTAGTTTTACCTGCAATTTGTTACTATTAGACATACACCCTGTGATTGGCCACTGGGATCAAGTTGTCACTAGAAGCCAGATACCCAGGGTGCCCCCTTGCGCAGGGACTAACACCCAAGTGCCCCCCCACCCAGCCCAAGAACCTCAGCTGATGCAGCCAGCTTATCATTAACCTGGTTTTCATTAAAATGGCTTTTCCCACTGCTGTGACCAAGCCTACCAGGCAGTTTTAAAATCTCAGATTGGCTGACCTCAAGAATGGTGACTGACATGACTCAGATCGCTGTTCACCTGCCTGTAGTTTGGGAAGCACTATCACCCCCACCTATGAATGTCAGGGAGCGGAAGCGCAACGCTGCTACAGGGAAGCCGGGGGATGCTGGTGTGGGTAAAGACAGTGCAGTGTGAGCCGCTAGTAAAGGTTCACCTCAGGGTGAGCCTAGCTGCCAGCTAGAGAGTGTTAAGAACATTGCCACTGCAGGAGGGTTTTGGGACACTTTAAATATTCAAACACATCCAAGTTTTATAGCACTTGAACAGAGTATATATTACTCCTAATGCCCTAAGAACAAATAAATTCCAGCTTGCTCTGTAATGTGAACAATATGGCA
Organism: Gastrophryne carolinensis; assembly: GCA_027917425.1. Classification (NCBI taxonomy): domain Eukaryota; kingdom Metazoa; phylum Chordata; class Amphibia; order Anura; family Microhylidae; genus Gastrophryne; species Gastrophryne carolinensis. Next base: position 292,823,100 of record CM051234.1, read on the forward strand.
GCTGATAGGCGGTGAGAGATTCAGAATTTTTCCACTGTTATTTCCAAACTTCTAAAATAGCACATCTAAAACTCATTAAAATAATTTGGCCCTCACATTTAAAATGTCCCCATTGCAGGGACAGGTGATTGTGATTTTTAAATAAAAAGAAAACAGATTTTATTTAGCTTTACTGTTTTCTGAGTGAGGAAATGTTTCTGAAAATCTCTCAGACCATCCCTCAGACTGACATACCTCTTAAACTTTTTCATATTTTTTAAATGTTACAGTTGCATACTTAACTGTATTTTATTGATATTTTATTTTATTAGAGAAACACAAAGTAGCAAGTATATGTAAAATGTAAAGAAAGTGATACATGCTTTTCCAATAAACATGAACTCTAATATCCCCTTCAGAAGTATTAGGGAACAAACAGCATCAAGAAAACCATGAAACTGCCAGAAGTGTATTGCAGGGTTTTGTTATGAAAGGAATAGCCCAATCTCTGAACACCTCACGAATCTGTTAAAACTATCAATTGTAAAACTACCAAGACCATTTAGTCAACTAAAAATAAGGAGCATCAAGTGGCCTTTCTCCCCTGACACTGAGGCAGGATGAGGGATCTTCAAGTGAAGACAAGGAGGAGCTTCAAGTGGATGTCCAGTTTCTATACACCCCAGCCTTCCTTCCTGCCCAGGTAGGATGGGGGGGGGGGGGTTAAAAAAGCCCTACCTCTTCCAAAATTGATTATGGATTACTCTGTGCGTGCACCTTCCGATTTGCACGTAGAGTGGGCGCCAAAGACAGTAGATGCCAGCGGAACGGTACTGAATCCCAAGTTAAGCAAGGAATTATTTTTTGTAACCTACCATCCTGCCTCAGCATCATGGGAGGGAGGCCACTTCAGACATTTAACAAGTTTAATATGCATATATGGTACACAAAGTTCAGGAGTAGCCAGACTACTTAAAAAAGAAAAAAAGTCTTCTTACCCGGTACATTGAAAGATCAATGCGTAAAGAGTTGTGCAGCTGATCTAGTAGCTTTACAAACCGTTCTTTCTACAAGGGCAAACAGAGAGAACAAAGAGAAAATATAATATCTGCAGCAATAACATCGATATAAGCAATATAAATAATGTCACAATGTAAGTGAACATTTATTTTAAAGCCGGTTTGAGATATAAAGGGGGGTGTGTGTCAAAAAATCTACCTGAATAGGAAAACAAAATGTTTTGAAAAGGTAGACCTTTTTACTTTTCAATGTAATCCTTCTTGACTTCAACACACTTATTCAACTTTGCCTCCAGTGGAAGCCCTCAGAATAGAAGCTCTTTCTGATGCAGGAGCACCGTAACTTCCCCTTTTAATGCATTATCATCAGAAAATTGTTGTCCATGCAGAAATGTCATTAGGTTATGGAAAAGAGAAAGTAATCACTGGTCTGGAATGTAAAGTTAAGCTCCATGAAGTCGCATTTCCAGCTTGTGGTTTGCGTGAATTGAGCTGGTGCATTGTTTTTAAGCAGCAACACACCTGCTGACAATTTCTCATGACATTTCTATTTGACTGTCTCTCACAATGCCTCATTGTTGAAGCACAGGTGTCTCCAGTAATTGCCCTCTTGTGTGGCATTCATTCTAGTAATTAAACACCTTCTGTATCCCAAAAACTATTGCCATGGCCTTTCCAGCTGACTGCTGCTACAACATTATATATTGGGGGTAGGTGACATCTTATGCTCCCTTTGCTTAGACTCTTGTTTTGTGTCAGGATCATGGTGCTTCAAGATGCTTCATTAAGTTTACCTGTACGGGGGTCATCTTCAAAAATTTCCTATCTCATTTAAACAGCTTGGCGCAATACTTGGCAGTAGGAAGGTGCATCATCACCATTAGAGATGAGCAAACTTTTGAAAAGTTCGATTCGACCAATTCGCAGAATTTTCCGACAAAATTCGTTTCAAGCCGAATTTATTCGCGAGGAATCGCTATTAAAAACGGCTATTTCTGAGCCTCCTAGAGCCTCAATAGAGTTGTAAACCATTCTGCCTTGCTGTAACACACATAGGATGCGTGCTGGGTTAGTAAAATAATACTATAATAATTAGGACATGCAGATCAGAGGCATCGCTAATAGAATCGCAGAGCGGCACAACTGCAGAGAGTTTAAGTGGCATCACTATGAGGGGCCCCTATAGTGCCTGAAAAACACACCCTGGAGCTGGCAGCAGCAGGAGGCCAAAAATTAGCTGAATCACACCCTGGAGTTGCAAGCAGCAGCAGGAGCCCAAACATTGCTTGAAAGAGACACTGCAGTTGGCAGCAGGTGCCCAACAATTGACCTAAAGACACACTGGAGTTGCAAGCAGCAGGAGGAGCCCAAACATTGCTTGAAAGAGACACTGCAGTTGGCAGCAGGTGCCCAAAAATTGGATGAATCACACCCTGGAGTTGCAAGCGGCAGCAGCAGGAGCCCATTGCTTGAAAGAGAAACTGCAGTTAGCAGCAGGTGCCCAACAATTGACCTAAAGACACACTGGAGTTGCAAGCAGCAGCAGGAGGAGCCCAAACATTGCGTGAAAGAGACACTGGAGTTGGCTGCAGGAGCCCAAAAATTGGATGAATCACACCCTGGAGTTGCAAGCAGCAGCAGGAGCCCAAACATTGCTTTAAAGAGACACTGGAGTTGGCTGCAGGAGCCCAAAAATTGGATGAATCACACCCTGAAGTTGCAAGCAGCAGCAGGAGCCCAAACATTGCTTTAAAGAGACATTGGAGTTGGCTGCAGGAGGCCAAAAATTGGATGAATCACACCCTGGAGTTGCAAGCAGCAGCAGGAGCCCAAACATTGCTTTAAAGAGACACTGGAGTTGGCTGCAGGAGCCCAAAAATTGGATGAATCACACCCTGGAGTTGCAAGCAGCAGCAGGAGCCCAAACATTGCTTTAAAGAGACACTGGCGTTGGCTGCAGGAGCCCAAAAATTGGATGAATCACACCCTGGAGTTGCAAGCAGCAGCAGCAGCAGCAGCAGAAGCCCAAACATTGCGTGAAAGAGCCACTATAGTTGGCTGCAGTAGCCCAAAAATTGGCTGGAAGGCACACCCTGAAGTTGGCATCAGCAGGAGCCCAAAAATTGGCTGGAAGGCACACCTTGAAGTTGGCATCAGCAGTAGGCCAAAAATTGTCTGGAAGGCACACCCTGAAGTTGGCATCAGCAGTAGGCCAAAAATTGGCTGGAAGGAACACCCTGAAGTTGGCATCAGCAGGAGCCCAAAAATTGACTGGAAGGGACACCCTGGAGTTGGCAGCAGCAGCAGGAGGAACCCAGAAATTGGCTGGAAGGCACACCCTGAAGTTGGCATCAGCAGGAGCCCAAAAATTGGCTGGAAGGCACACCTTGAAGTTGGCATCAGCAGAAGGCCAACAATTGTCTGGAAGGCACACCCTGAAGTTGGCATCAGCAGTAGGCCAAAAATTGGCTGGAAGGAACACCCTGAAGTTGGCAGCAGCAGCAGGAGGAACCCAGAAATTGGCTGGAAGGCACACCCTGAAGTTGGCATCAGCAGGAGCCCAAAAATTGGCTGGAAGGCACACCCTGAAGTTGGCATCAGCAGGAGGCCAAAAATTGACTGGAAGGGACACCCTGGAGTTGGCAGCAGCAGTAGGCCAAAAATTGTCTAGAAGGCACACCCTGAAGTTGGCATCAGCAGCAGCAGGAACCCAGGAATTGGCTGGAAGGCACACCCTGAAGTTGGCAGCAGCAGGAGCACAAACATTAGCTGGAAGGCAGACCCTGAAGTTGGCATCAGCAGTAGGCCAAAAATTGGCAGGAAGGTACACCCCGGAGTTGGCAGCAGCAGTAGGAGGAACCCAGAAATTGGCTGGAAGGCACACCCTGAAGTTGGCAGCAGCAGTAGCCCAAAACTTGGCTGGAAGGCACACCCTGAAGTTGGCATCAGCAGGAGGCCAAAAATTGACTGGAAGGGACACCCTGGAGTTGGCAGCAGCAGCAGGAGGAACCCAGAAATTGGCTGGAAGGCACACCCTGAAGTTGGCATCAGCAAGAGCCCAAAAATTGGCTGGAAGGCACACCCTGAAGTTGGCATCAGCAGGAGGCCAAAAATTGACTGGAAGGGACACCCTGGAGTTGGCAGCAGCAGCAGGAGGAACCCAGAAATTGGCTGGAAGGCACACCCTGAAGTTGGCATCAGCAGGAGCCCAAAAACTGGCTGGAAGGCACACCCTGAAGTTGGCATCAGCAAGAGGCCAAAAATTGACTGGAAGGGACACCCTGAAGTTGGCATCAGCAGCAGCAGGAACCCAGGAATTGGCTGGAAGGCACACCCTGAAGTTGGCAGCAGCAGGAGCACAAACATTAGCTGGAAGGCAGACCCTGAAGTTGGCATCAGCAGTAGGCCAAAAATTGGCAGGAAGGTACACCCCGGAGTTGGCATCAGCAGCAGGAGGAACCCAGAAATTGGCTGGAAGGCACACCCTGAAATTGGCAGCAGCAGGAGCCCAAAATTTGGCTGGAAGGCACACCCTGAAGTTGGCATCAGCAGGAGGCCAAAAATTGACTGGAAGGGACACCCTGGAGTTGGCAGCAGCAGTAGGCCAAAAATTGTCTGGAAGGCACACCCTGAAGTTGGCAGCAGCAGGAGCACAAACATTAGCTGGAAGGCACACCCAGAAGTTGGCATCAGCAGTAGTCCAAAAATTGACCGGAAGGGACACCCTGGAGTTAGCAGCAGCAGGAACCCAGAAATTGGTCTAAAGACATAAATATGTTTTGCACCATTTAGAAAGTGTAAAACGTGGCACCATGCTGAATCTAGTCGCATGCATCAGCCATTGGTGGGTGGAAATCCTGGCTGATCCATCCCTGATTCATTTTGACAAAGGTGAGTCTCTCCATATTTTTAGTTGACAGACGAGTTCTCCTCGCCGTAACTATGGCCCCCGCTGCACTAAACACCCGCTCAGATGGCACGCTACTTGCCGGGCAGGACAGCTTTTCCAGGGCAAACTCGGCTACTTGCGGCCACAAGCCAAGTTTGGCTGCCCAGAAGTCCAGCGGATCCTCAAGGTGTGTTGGCATGGTCATGTCAAGGTATGACATGACCTGCTGGTTGAGTTCCTGCTCCAGGTCTTCCTGCTGCTCATGAGTAGCCTCACTATGCGGGTGTAGAAAGCTACTCATTAGCGACTGAAGACTGAGGCTGCTGCAGATGGAGCTGCTGCTGCTGCTCCTGCCAACCCCCCCCCCCAGCAGGCATGGCAGTGGAAGGTGAGCGCAGAGGTCCCCCCAAGTCAGGCCTGCGAGAGCTTGGACCATGGCGCAGATAGGCATCGGCCAACTGACTATGCAGAATGTCTTTGTAGTAGTTCAGTTTCTCCTCCCTCTCGGCGGGTTTAAAAAATGCCCCCATTTTGTGCCGGAAGCGAGGGTCCAATAAGGTGGCCAGCCAGAAGTCATCCCGCTGACAAATGGAAACAATTCTGGCGTCACTACGCAAGCACGTGAGCATGCTTCCTGCCATTTGCGCAAGTGACTCGGAGGGACTACCTGTCTCCATCTCCACTGCATACTGCCACGGTGTGTCCGGGTCCTCTGTCTCGCCTTCCTCAAAACCCTCTAGCTCCTCTGACTGCTCCTGCTCCTCCTCTCCTGTCCGCTGACTAGATAAACCAGCCATTTTGCCAAGCCTAAACTGTGCTTCACTGGGCCACTCCTCCTCCTCTTCTTCCTCCTCCTCCTCCTCCAATTCAGCTCCAACGGGGCTCATGTGGCCGTAAGATGTAGACGCCATGTCTCCAATGCCCTGACCAGCCATGGTTTCCAACATGTGCTGTAGTACATGAAGCAGTGGAATCACGTTGTTCATCCCGTAATCCTGCCGACTGACAAATAAAGTGGCTTCCTCAAAGGGCCTGAGCAAACGGCAGGTGTCACGTATGAGCTGCCACTGATTGACATTGAAGTTGCACAGGGGAGTCCCCCTATCCGCTTGGAACATCAGGAAATCCGTGATGGCTTTTCTCTGTTCATATAATCGGTCCAACATGTGAAGGGTGGAATTCCAATGGGTGGAAACATCGCAAATCAGACTATGTTGGGGGATACCGTTCTGACGCTGTAGCTCAAGAAGGGTGTGTTTGGCGGTGTATGAGTGGCTGAAGTGCATACAAAGTTTCCTTGAAGTTGTTAGGATGTCTTGCATATGGGGGGGAACACTTCAGAAACCGCTTGACAACCAGATTGAAGACGTGAGCCATGCAGGGGGCATGGGTCAGCCTTCCTTGGCGCAGCGCAGACAAAATGTTCTTGCCATTGTCGGTAAACATGATTCCCAGTTTAAGTTTTCTTGGAGTAAGCCATGTTTGGATTTCCTGATGAATACATTTAAGCAGTTCCTCCCCTGTGTGACTCCGTTCGCCAAGACAAACCATGTGAAGCACTGCGTGACACCTTCATGCCCTGCACACATGGTAGACTGGAGGGGAACCGAGACTAGAGCCTACAGTGGAGGGTGAGGAGATGGCGGAGGATGAGGAGGCCGAGTCGCACGTTGTCACGGGCCCAACGGGCAGGGAGCGCGGAGGCCGAAGCGGCGTGACCTGTCCAAGTTGATGCTGCTGCTGCAAAGGGACCACAGTCACCCAGTGAACGACATGTACTGTCCCAGACCGTAGTTACAGCTCCAGACGTCGGCGTTGCTACACACCAACAGGCTCAAGGACTGGCCCACCTTCTGTTCAACAAAAGTGTGCAGCGCTGGTACTGCCTTCTTGACAAAGAAATGGCAGCTTGGGACTCTCCACCTTGGCCCGGCACAAGCCATCAGTTCTCTGAAAGGTGCAGAGTCCACCACCTGAAAAGGGAGCGACTGCAGCACCAGCAAACTTGGACAGCAGCACATTCAGCTTCTGCGCCGTGGGATGAGTGGGCGCATACTGCTGTCTCTTGTACATGGCTTCGCTGAGGGATTGCTGGCGGGATGCATGGCTTGGAGGAGGAGGAGGAGCGACAGAGGATGGGTATGATGCACAGCTGCCTTCGGCTGAGGTGCTGGAGCCTTGGCTGGCAGAAATTGCGAGCGGCGTGCCACTTGGTGAGGAAGCAGGCTGGGCCACCCCTTGGGAGCCTCGGTTCTCCCAGCTCGCTTTATGGTGACACATCATATGTTGACGCAGGGCCGTGGTGCCAACATTTGGACCCTGGCCACGCTTCACCTTCTGCCTACATATCTTGCATGTGGCCATGTTACCCTCCTGCGGATGCTTCAGGAAAAACTGCCACACTGCCGAGTAGCTACTTTTCCCACCAACAGGCCTCACTGATTCACTGCTACTGTCGCCAACTCCAGGAACCCCTGCTCCACTACCTTCCGATAAGGTAGGCTGCCGCACAGCAGGTGCTCTACCCCGGCCCTGGCCCTGTTTGGCTCCAGCCTTTAAAATTGTGCCCCCATGCTGACTGACAACCACGCTGCTAACACCTTGCTGCCTCAGCTGCTGACTCCGGGGCAACCTGCGCCCCTCTTCTCCTGATGATGACGATGAAGCCCCTTCATCACCCGGCTCCCAAGTGCGATCGGCTTCATCATCATCACCGAGTTGTGGCTGTACCTCACTGATCTTCTCAGGCTGAAACAGGCCTGCTTAGTATAACTTGCGGGGTGGGTAGTTGAGATTTTGGGATACCCCAGTCCCCAGTGTAATTTGAACAGACAGAATGCAATGCACACCTAAAGCAATTAGCAAAAAACAGGCTGAAACAGGCCTGCTTAGTATAGCTGGCGGGGTGGGTAGCTGAGATTTTGACTGGCGGGGTGGGTAGTTGAGATTTTGGGATACTCCAGCCCCCAGTGTAATTTGAAGAGACAGAATTCAATGCACACCTAAAGCAAGTAGTAAAACTCAGGCTCAAACAGGCCTGCTTAGTTTACCTGGCGGGGTGGGTAGTTGAGATTTTGGGATACCCCAGGCAGCGGTGGGTGTAATTTCAGCAGACAGCATTCAATGCACACCTAAAGCAATTAGTAAAACTCAGGCTGACACAGGCCTGCTTAGTATAACTGGCGGGGTGGGTAGTTGAGATTTTCGGATACCCCAGGCAGCTGTGGGTGTGATTTCAGCAGACAGAATTCAATGCACACCTAAAGCAATTAGTAAAACTCAGGCTGACACAGGCCTGTTTAGTATAACTGGCGGGGTGGGTAGCTGAGATTTTGGGATACCCCAGGCAGCGGTGGGTGTAATTTCAGCAGACAGAATTCAATGCACACCTAAAGCAATTAGTAAAACTCAGGCTGACACAGGCCTGCTTAGAATAACTGGCGGGGTGGGTAGTTGAGATTTTGGGATACCCCAGTCCCCAGTGTAATTTGAACAGACAGAATGCAATGCACACCTAAAGCAATTAGTAAAAAACAGGCTGAAACAGGCCTGCTTAGTATAACTTGCGGGGTGGGTAGTTGAGATTTTGGGATACCCCAGTCCCCAGTGTAATTTGAACAGACAGAATTCAATGCACACCTAAAGCAATTAGTAAATCTCAGGCTGACATAGGCCTGTTTAGTATATCTGGCGGGGTGGGTAGCTGAGATTTTGGGATACCCCAGGCAGCGGTGGGTTTAATTTCAGCAGACAGAATTCAATGCACACCTAAAGCAATTAGCAAAAAACAGGCTGAAACAGGCCTGCCTAGTATAACTTGCGGAGTGGGTAGTTGAGATTTTGGGATACCCCAGTCCCCAGTGTAATTTGAACAGACAGAATGCAATGCACACCTATAGCAATTAGCAAAAGACAGGCTGAAACAGGCCTGTTTAGTAAAACTTGCGGGGTGGGTAGTTGAGATTTTGGGATACTCCAGCCCCCAGTGTAATTTGAAGAGACAGAATTCAATGCACACCTAAAGCAAGTAGTAAAACTCAGGCTCAAACAGGCCTGCTTAGTTTACCTGGCGGGGTGGGTAGTTGAGATTTTGGGATACCCCAGGCAGCGGTGGGTGTAATTTCAGCAGACAGCATTCAATGCACACCTAAAGCAATTAGTAAAACTCAGGCTGACACAGGCCTGCTTAGTATAACTGGCGGGGTGGGTAGTTGAGATTTTCGGATACCCCAGGCAGCTGTGGGTGTGATTTCAGCAGACAGAATTCAATGCACACCTAAAGCAATTAGTAAAACTCAGGCTGACACAGGCCTGTTTAGTATAACTGGCGGGGTGGGTAGCTGAGATTTTGGGATACCCCAGGCAGCGGTGGGTGTAATTTCAGCAGACAGAATTCAATGCACACCTAAAGCAATTAGTAAAACTCAGGCTGACACAGGCCTGCTTAGAATAACTGGCGGGGTGGGTAGATGAGATTTTGGGATACCCCAGTCCCCAGTGTAATTTGAACAGACAGAATTCAATGCACACCTAAAGCAATTAGAAAAAAACCGGCTGAAAAAGGCCTGCTTAGTATAACTTGCGGGGTGGGTAGTTGAGATTTTGGGATACCCCAGTCCCCAGTGTAATTTGAACAGACAGAATTCAATGCACACCTAAAGCAATTAGCAAAAGACAGGCTGAAACAGGCCTGTTTAGTATAACTTGCGGGGTGGATAGTTGAGATTTTGGGATACCCCAGTCCCCAGTGTAATTTAAAGAGACAGAATTCAATGCACACCTAAAGCAAGTAGTAAAACTCAGCCTGACACAGGCCTGCTTAGTATAACTGGCGGGGTGGGTAGCTGAGATTTTGGGATACCCCAGGCAGCGGTGGGTGTAATTTCAGCAGACATAATTCAATGCACACCTAAAGCAATTAGTAAAACTCAGGCTGACACAGGCCTGCTTAGTATAACTGGCGGGGTGGGTAGCTGAGATTTTGGGAAACCCCAGGCAGCGATGGGTGTAATTTCAGCACACAGAATTCAATGCACACCTAAAGCTATTAGTAAAACTCAGGCTGACACAGGCCTGCTTAGTATAACTGGCGGGGTGGGTAGTTGAGATTTTGGGATACCCCAGTCCCCAGTGTAATTTGAACAGACAGAATTCAATGCACACCTAAAGCAATTAGTAAAACTCAGGCTGACACAGGCCTGTTTAGTATATCTGGCGGGGTGGGTAGCTGAGATTTTGGGATACCCCAGGCAGCGATGGGTGTAATTTCAGCAGACAGAATTCAATGCACACCTAAAGCAATTAGTAAAACTCAGGCTGACACAGGCCTGTTTAGTATAACTTGCGGGGTGGGTAGTTGAGATTTTCGGATACCCCAGTCCCCAGTGTAATTTGAACAGACAGAATTCAATGCACACCTAAAGCAATTAGTAAAACTCAGGCTGACACAGGCCTGTTTAGTGTATCTGGCGGGGTGGGTAGTTGAGATTTTGGGATACCCCAGTCCCCAGTGTAATTTGAACAGACAGAATTCAATGCACACCTAAAGCAATTAGTAAAACTCAGCCTGACACAGGCCTGCTAAGTATAACTGGCGGGGTGGGTAGTTGAGATTGTGGGATACCCCAGTCCCCAGTGTAATTTGAACAAACAGAATGCAATGCACACCTAAAGCAATCAGTAAAACTCAGGCTGAAACAGGCCTGCTTAGTATAACTTGCGGGGTGGGAAGTTGAGATTTTGGGAAACCCCAGTCCCCAGTGTAATTTGAACAGACAGAATTCAATGCACACCTAAAGCAATTAGTAAAACTCAGGCTGACACAGGCCTGTTTAGTATAACTGGAGGGGTGGGTAGCTGAGTTTTTGGGATACCCCAGTCCCCAGTGTAATTTGAACAGACAGAATTCAATGCACACCTAAAGCAATTAGTAAAACTCAGGCTGACACAGACCTGTTTAGTATAACTGGCGGGGTGGGTAGCTGAGATTTTGGGATACCCCAGTCCCCAGTGTAATTTGAACAGACAGAATTCAATGCACACCTAAAGCAATTAGTAAAACTCAGGCTGACACAGGCCTGTTTAGTATATCTGGCGGGGTGGGTAGTTGAGATTTTGGGATACCCCAGTCCCCAGTGTAATTTGAACAGACAGAATTCAATGCACACCTAAAGCAATTAGCAAATAACAGGCTAAAACAGGCCTGCTTAGTATAACTTGCGGGGTGGGTAGTTGAGATTTTGGGATACCCTAGTCCCCAGTGTAATTTGAACAGACAGAATTCAATGCACACCTAAAGCAATTAGTAAAACTCAGGCTGACACAGGCCTGCTTAGTATAAATGGCGGGGTGGGTAGCTGGGATTTTGGGATACCCCAGGCAGCGGTGGCTGTAATTTCAGCAGACATAATTCAATGCACACCTAAAGCAATTAGTAAAACTCAGGCTGACACAGGCCTGCTTAGTATAACTGGCGGGGTGGGTAGCTGAGATTTTGGGAAACCCCAGGCAGCGGTGGGTGTAATTTCAGCACACAGAATTCAATGCACACCTAAAGCTATTAGTAAAACTCAGGCTGACACAGGCCTGCTTAGTATAACTGGCGGGGTGGGTAGTTGAGATTTTGGGATACCCCAGTCCCCAGTGTAATTTGAACAGACAGAATTCAATGCACACCTAAAGCAAATAGTAAAACTTAGGCTGACACAGGCCTGTTTAGTATATCTGGCGGGGTGGGTAGCTGTGATTTTGGGATACCCCAGGCAGCGATGGGTGTAATTTCAGCAGACAGAATTCAATGCACACCTAAAGCAATTAGTAAAACTCAGGCTGACACAGGCCTGTTTAGTATAACTTGCGGGGTGGGTAGTTGAGATTTTCGGATACCCCAGTCCCCAGTGTAATTTGAACAGACAGAATTCAATGCACACCTAAAGCAATTAGTAAAACTCAGGCTGACACAGGCCTGTTTAGTGTATCTGGCGGGGTGGGTAGTTGAGATTTTGGGATACCCCAGTCCCCAGTGTAATTTGAACAGACAGAATTCAATGCACACCTAAAGCAATTAGTAAAACTCAGCCTGACACAGGCCTGCTAAGTATAACTGGCGGGGTGGGTAGTTGAGATTGTGGGATACCCCAGTCCCCAGTGTAATTTGAACAAACAGAATGCAATGCACACCTAAAGCAATCAGTAAAACTCAGGCTGAAACAGGCCTGCTTAGTATAACTTGCGGGGTGGGAAGTTGAGATTTTGGGAAACCCCAGTCCCCAGTGTAATTTGAACAGACAGAATTCAATGCACACCTAAAGCAATTAGTAAAACTCAGGCTGACACAGGCCTGTTTAGTATAACTGGAGGGGTGGGTAGCTGAGTTTTTGGGATACCCCAGTCCCCAGTGTAATTTGAACAGACAGAATTCAATGCACACCTAAAGCAATTAGTAAAACTCAGGCTGACACAGACCTGTTTAGTATAACTGGCGGGGTGGGTAGCTGAGATTTTGGGATACCCCAGTCCCCAGTGTAATTTGAACAGACAGAATTCAATGCACACCTAAAGCAATTAGTAAAACTAAGGCTGACACAGGCCTGTTTTGTATATCTGTCGGGGTGGGTAGTTGAGATTTTGGGATACCCCAGTCCCCAGTGTAATTTGAACAGACAGAATTCAATGCACACCTAAAGCAATTAGCAAAAAACAGGCTGAAACAGGCCTGCTTAGTATAACTTGCGGGGTGGGTAGTTGAGATTTTGGGATACCCTAGTCCCCAGTGTAATTTGAACAGACAGAATTCAATGCACACCTAAAGCAATTAGTAAAACTCAGGCTGACACAGGCCTGCTTAGTATAAATGGCGGGGTGGGTAGCTGGGATTTTGGGATACCCCAGGCAGCGGTGGGTGTAATTTCAGCAGACAGAATTCAATGCACACCTAAAGCAATTAGTAAAACTCAGGCTGACACAGGCCTGTTTAGTATAACTGGCGGGGTGGGTAGCTGAGATTGTGGGATACCCCAGGCAGCGGTGGGTGTAATTTCAGCAGACAGAATTCAATGCACACCTAAAGCAATTAGTAAAACTCAGGCTGACACAGGCCTGTTTAGTATAACTGGCGGGGTGGGTAGCTGAGATTTTGGGATACCCCAGTCCCCAGTGTAATTTGAACAGACAGAATTCAATGCACACCTAAAGCAATTAGTAAAACTCAGGCTGACACAGGCCTGCTTAGTATAACTGGAGGGGTGGGTAGCTGAGATTTTGGGATACCCCAGTCCCCAGTGTAATTTGAACAGACAGAATTCAATGCACACCTAAAGCAATTAGTAAAACTCAGGCTGACACAGACCTGTTTAGTATAACTGGCGGGGTGGGTAGCTGAGATTTTGGGATACCCCAGTCCCCAGTGTAATTTGAACAGACAGAATTCAATGCACACCTAAAGCAATTAGTAAAATTCAGGCTGACACAGGCCTGTTTAGTATATCTGGCGGGGTGGGTAGTTGAGATTTTGGGATACCCCAGGCCCCAGTGTAATTTGAACAGACAGAATTCAATGCACACCTAAAGCAATTAGCAAAAAACAGGCTGAAACAGGCCTGCTTAGTATAACTTGCGGGGTGGGTAGTTGAGATTTTGGGATACCCTAGTCCCCAGTGTAATTTGAACAGACAAAATTCAATGCACACCTAAAGCAATTAGTAAAACTCAGGCTGACACAGGCCTGCTTAGTATAAATGGCGGGGTGGGTAGCTGGGATTTTGGGATACCCCAGGCAGCGGTGGGTGTAATTTCAGCAGACAGAATTCAATGTACACCTAAAGCAAATAGTAAAACTCAGGCTGACACAGGCCTGTTTAGTATAACTGGCGGGGCGGGTAGCTGAGATTGTGGGATACCCCAGGCAGCGGTGGGTGTAATGTCAGCAGACAGAATTCAATGCACACCTAAAGCAATTAGTAAAACTCAGGCTGACACAGGCCTGTTTAGTATAACTGGCGGGGTGGGTAGCTGAGATTTTGGGATACCCCAGTCCCCAGTGTAATTTGAACAGACAGAATTCAATGCACACCTAAAGCAATTAGTAAAACTCAGGCTGAAACAGGCCTGTTTAGTATATCTGGCGGGGTGGGTAGCTGAGATTTTGGGATACCCCAGTCCCCAGTGTAATTTGAACAGACAGAATTCAATGCACACCTAAAGCATTTAGTAAAACTCAGGCTGAAACAGGCCTGTTTAGTATATCTGGCAGGGTGGGTAGCTGAGATTTTGGGATACCCCAGTCCCCAGTGTAATTTGAACAGACAGAATTCAATGCACACCTAAAGCAATTAGCAAAAACCAGGCTGAAACAGGCCTGCTTAGTATAACTTGCGGGGTGGGTAGTTGAGATTTTGGGATACCCCAGTCCCCAGTGTAATTTGAACAAACAGAATTCAATGCACACCTAAAGCAATTAGTAAAACTAAGGCTGACACAGGCCTGTTTAGTATATCTGGCGGGGTGGGTAGTTGAGATTTTGGGATACCCCAGTCCCTAGTGTAATTTGAACAGACAGAATTCAATGCACACCTAAAGCAATTAGCAAAAAACAGGCTGAAACAGGCCTGCTTAGTATAACTTGCGGGGTGGGTAGTTGAGATTTTGGGATACCCTAGTCCCCAGTGTAATTTGAACAGACAGAATTCAATGCACACCTAAAGCAATTAGTAAAACTCAGGCTGACACAGGCCTGCTTAGTATAAATGGCAGGGGTGGGTAGCTGAGATTGTGGGATACCCCAGGCAGCGGTGGGTGTAATTTCAGCAGACAGAATTCAATGCACACCTAAAGCAATCAGTAAAACTCAGGCTGACACAGGCCTGTTTAGTATAACTGGCGGGGTGGGTAGCTGAGATTTCGGGATACCCCAGTCCCCAGTGTAATTTGAACAGACAGAATTCAATGCACACCTAAAGCAATTAGCAAAAAACAGGCTGAAACAGGCCTGCTTAGTATAAATGGCGGGGTGGGTAGCTGAGATTTTGGGATACCCCAGGCAGCGGTGGGTGTAATTTCAGCAGACAGAATTCAATGCACACCTAAAGCAATTAGTAAAACTCAGGCTGACACAGGCCTGTTTAGTATAACTGGCGGGGTGGGTAGCTGAGATTGTGGGATACCCCAGGCAGCGGTGGGTGTAATTTCAGCAGACAGAATTCAATGCACACCTAAAGCAATTAGTAAAACTCAGGCTGACACAGGCCTGTTTAGTATAACTGGCGGGGTGGTTAGCTGAGATTTTGGGATACCCCAGTCCCCAGTGTAATTTGAACAGACAGAATTCGATGCACACCTAAAGCAATCAGTAAAACTCAGGCTGAAACAGGCCTGCTTAGTATAACTTGCGGGGTGGGTAGTTGAAATTTTGGGATACCCCAGTCCCCAGTGTAATTTGAACAGACAGAATTCAATGCACACCTAAAGCAATTAGTAAAACTCAGGCTGACACAGACCTGTTTAGTATAACTGGCGGGGTGGGTTGCTGAGATTTTGGGATACCCCAGTCCCCAGTGTAATTTGAACAGACAGAATTCAATGCACACCTAAAGCAATTAGTAAAACTCAGGCTGACACAGGCCTGTTTAGTATATCTGGCGGGCTGGGTAGTTGAGATTTTGGGATACCCCAGTCCCCAGTGTAATTTGAACAGACAGAATTCAATGCACACCTAAAGCAATTAGCAAAAAACAGGCTGAAACAGGCCTGCTTAGTATAACTTGCGGGGTGGGTAGTTGAGATTTTGGGATACCCTAGTCCCCAGTGTAATTTGAACAGACAGAATTCAATGCACACCTAAAGCAATTAGTAAAACTCAGGCTGACACAGGCCTGCTTAGTATAAATGGCGAGGTGGGTAGCTGGGATTTTGGGATACCCCAGACAGCGGTGGGTGTAATTTCAGCAGACAGAATTCAATGCACACCTAAAGCAATTAGTAAAACTCAGGCTGACACAGGCCTGTTTAGTATAACTGGCGGGGTGGGTAGCTGAGATTGTGGGATACCCCAGGCAGCGGTGGGTGTAATTTCAGCAGACAGAATTCAATGCACACCTAAAGCAAGTAGTAAAACTCAGGCAGACACAGGCCTGTTTAGTATAACTGGCGGGGTGGGTAGCTGAGATTATGGGATACCCCAGTCCCCAGTGTAATTTGAACAGACAGAATTCAATGCACACCTAAAGTAATTAGTAAAACTCAGGCTGAAACAGGCCTGTTTAGTATATCTGGCGGGGTGGGTAGCTGAGATTTTGGGATACCCCAGTCCCCAGTGTAATTTGAACAGACAGAATTCAATGCACACCTAAAGCAATTAGTAAAACTCAGGCTGACACAGACCTGTTTAGTATAACTGGCGGGATGGGTAGCTGAGATTTTGGGATACCTCAGTCCCCAGTGAAATTTGAACAGACAGAATTCAATTCACACCTAAAGCAATTAGCAAAACTCAGGCTGAAACAGGCCTGTTTAGTATATCTGGCGGGGTGGGTAGCTGAGATTTTGGGATACCCCAGTCCCCAGTGTAATTTGAACAGACAGAATTCAATGCACACCTAAAGCAATTAGCAAAAAACTGGCTGAAACAGGCCTGCTTAGTATAACTTGCGGGGTGGGTAGTTGAGATTTTGGGATACCCTAGTCCCCAGTGTAATTTGAACAGACAGAATTCAATGCACACCTAAAGCAATTAGTAAAACTCAGGCTGAAACAGGCCTGTTTGGTATATCTGGCGGGGTGGGTAGCTGAGATTTTGGGATACCCCAGTCCCCAGTGTAATTTGAACAGACAGAATTCAATGCACACCTAAAGCAATTAGCAAAAAACAGGCTGAAACAGGCCTGCTTAGTATAACTTGCGGGGTGGGTAGTTGAGATTTTGGGATACCCCAGTCCCCAGTGTAATTTGAACAGACAGAATTCAATGCACACCTAAAGCAATTAGTAAAACTCAGGCTGACACAGGCCTGTTTAGTATATCTGGCGGGGTGGGTAGTTGAGATTTTGGGATACCCCAGTCCCCAGTGTAATTTGAACAGACAGAATTCAATGCACACCTAAAGCAATTAGCAAAAAACAGGCTGAAACAGGCCTGCTTAGTATAACTTGCGGGGTGGGTAGTTGAGATTTTGGGATAGCCTTGTCCCCAGTTTAATATGAACAGACAGAATTCAATGCACACCTAAAGCAATTAGTAAAACTCAGGCTGACACAGGCCTGCTTAGTATAAATGGTGGGGTGGGTAGCTGAGATTGTGGGATACCCCAGGCAGCGGTGGGTGTAATTTCAGCAGACAGAATTCAATGCACACCTAAAGCAATTAGTAAAACTCAGGCTGACACAGGCCTGTTTAGTATAACTGGCGGGGTGGGTAGCTGAGATTTTGGGATACCCCAGTCCCCAGTGTAATTTGAACACACAGAATTCAATGCACACTTAAAGCAATTAGCAAAAAACAGGATGAAAAAAGGCCTGCTAAGTATAACCTGCGGGGTGGGTAGTTGAGATTTTGGGATACCCCAGTCCCCAGTGTAATTTGAACAGACAGAATTCAATGCACACCTAAAGCAATTAGTAAAACTCAGCCTGACACAGGCCTGCTTAGTATAACTTGCGAGGTGGGTAGTTGAGATTTTGGGATACCCCAGTCCCCAGTGTAATTTGAACAGACAGAATTCAATGCACACCTAAAGCAATTAGTAAAACTCAGGCTGACACAGGCCTGTTTAGTATAACTGGCGGGGTGGGTAGCTCAGATTTTGGGATACCCCAGTCCCCAGTGTAATTTGAACAGACAGAATTCAATGCACACCTAAAGCAATTAGCAAAAAACAGGCTGAAACAGGCCTGCTTAGTATAACTGGCGGGGTGGGTAGCTGAGATTTTGACTGGCGGGGTGGGTAGTTGAGATTTTGGGATACCCCAGTCCTCAGTTTAATTTGAACAGACAGAATTCAATGCACACCTAAAGCAAGTAGTAAAACTCAGGCTCAAACAGGCCTGCTAAGTATAACTGGCGGGGTGGGTAGTTGAGATTTTGGGATACCCCAGTCCCCAGTGTAATTTGAACAGACAGAATGCAATGCACACCTAAAGCAATTAGCAAAAAACAGGCTGACACAGGCCTGCTTAGTATAACTTGCGGGGTGGGTAGTTGAGATTTTGGGATACCCCAGTCCCCAGTGTAATTTGAACAGACAGAATTCAATGCACACCTAAAGCAATTAGTAAAACTCAGGCTGACACAGGCCTGTTTAGTATATCTGGCGGGGTGGGTAGTTGAGATTTTGGGATACCCCAGTCCCCAGTGTAATTTGAACAGACAGAATTCAATGCACACCTAAAGCAATTAGCAAAAAACAGGCTGAAACAGGCCTGCTTAGTATAACTTGCGGGGTGGGTAGTTGAGATTTTGGGATACCCTAGTCCCCAGTGTAATATGAACAGACAGAATTCAATGCACACCTAAAGCAATTAGCAAAAAACAGGCTGAAACAGGCCTGCTTAGTATAAATGGCGGGGTGGGTAGCTGAGATTGTGGGATACCCCAGGCAGCGGTGGGTGTAATTTCAGCAGACAGAATTCAATGCACACCTAAAGCAATTAGTAAAACTCAGGCTGAAACAGGCCTGTTTAGTATATCTGGCGGGGTGGGTAGCTGAGATTTTGGGATACCCCAGTCCCCAGTGTAATTTGAACAGACAGAATTCAATGCACACCTAAAGCAATTAGTGAAAAACAGGCTGAAACAGGCCTGCTTAGTATAACTTGCGGGGTGGGTAGTTGAGATTTTGGGATACCCCAGTCCCCAGTGTAATTTGAACAGACAGAATTCAATGCACACCTAAAGCAATTAGTAAAACTCAGGCTGACACAGGCCTGTTTAGTATATCTGGCGGGGTGGGTAGTTGAGATTTTGGGATACCCCAGTCCCCAGTGTAATTTGAACAGACAGAATTCAATGCACACCTAAAGCAATTAGCAAAAAACAGGCTGAAACAGGCCTGTTTAGTATAACTTGCGGGGTGGGTAGTTGAGATTTTGGGATACCCTTGTCCCCAGTTTAATATGAACAGACAGAATTCAATGCACACCTAAAGCAATTAGTAAAACTCAGGCTGACACAGGCCTGCTTAGTATAAATGGTGGGGTGGGTAGCTGAGATTGTGGGATACCCCAGGCAGCGGTGGGTGTAATTTCAGCAGACAGAATTCAATGCACACCTAAAGCAATTAGTAAAACTCAGGCTGACACAGGCCTGTTTAGTATAACTGGCGGGGTGGGTAGCTGAGATTTTGGGATACCCCAGTCCCCAGTGTAATTTGAACACACAGAATTCAATGCACACTTAAAGCAATTAGCAAAAAACAGGATGAAAAAAGGCCTGCTAAGCATAACCTGCGGGGTGGGTAGTTGAGATTTTGGGATACCCCAGTCCCCAGTGTAATTTGGACAGAATTCAATGCACACCTAAAGCAATTAGTAAAACTCAGCCTGACACAGGCCTGCTTAGTATAACTTGCGAGGTGGGTAGTTGAGATTTTGGGATACCCCAGTCCCCAGTGTAATTTGAACAGACAGAATTCAATGCACACCTAAAGCAATTAGTAAAACTCAGGCTGACACAGGCCTGTTTAGTATAACTGGCGGGGTGGGTAGCTCAGATTTTGGGATACCCCAGTCCCCAGTGTAATTTGAACAGACAGAATTCAATGCACACCTAAAGCAATTAGCAAAAAACAGGCTGAAACAGGCCTGCTTAGTATAACTGGCGGGGTGGGTAGCTGAGATTTTGACTGGCGGGGTGTGTAGTTGAGATTTTGGGATACCCCAGTCCTCAGTTTAATTTGAACAGACAGAATTCAATGCACACCTAAAGCAAGTAGTAAAACTCAGGCTCAAACAGGCCTGCTAAGTATAACTGGCGGGGTGGGTAGTTGAGATTTTGGGATACCCCAGTCCCCAGTGTAATTTGAACAGACAGAATTCAATGCACACCTAAAGCAATTAGTAAAACTCAGCCTGACACAGGCCTGCTAAGTATAACTGGCGGGGTGGGTAGTTGAGATTTTGGGATACCCTAGTCCCCAGTGTAATATGAACAGACAGAATTCAATGCACACCTAAAGCAATTAGTAAAACTCAGGCTGACACAGGCCTGCTTAGTATAAATGGCGGGGTGGGTAGCTGAGATTGTGGGATACCCCAGGCAGCGGTGGGTGTAATTTCAGCAGACAGAATTCAATGCACACCTGAAGCAATTAGTAAAACTCAGGCTGACACAGGCCTGTTTAGTATAACTGGCGGGGTGGGTAGCTGAGATTTTGGGATACCCCAGTCCCCAGTGTAATTTGAACACACAGAATTCAATGCACACCTAAAGCAATTAGCAAAAAACAGGATGAAAAAAGGCCTGCTAAGTATAACCTGCGGGGTGGGTAGTTGAGATTTTGGGATACCCCAGTCCCCAGTGTAATTTTAACAGACAGAATTAAATGCACACCTAAAGCAATTAGTAAAACTCAGCCTGACACAGGCCTGCTTAGTATAACTTGCGAGGTGGGTAGTTGAGATTTTGGGATACCCCAGTCCCCAGTGTAATTTGAACAGACAGAATTCAATGCACACCTAAAGCAATTAGTAAAACTCAGGCTGACACAGGCCTGTTTAGTATAACTGGCGGGGTGGGTAGCTCAGATTTTGGGATACCCCAGTCCCCAGTGTAATTTGAACAGACAGAATTCAATGCACACCTAAAGCAATTAGCAAAAAACAGGCTGAAACAGGCCTGCTTAGTATAACTGGCGGGGTGGGTAGCTGAGATTTTGACTGGCGGGGTGGGTAGTTGAGATTTTGGGATACCCCAGTCCCCAGTTTAATTTGAACAGACAGAATTCAATGCACACCTAAAGCAAGTAGTAAAACTCAGGCTCAAACAGGCCTGCTAAGTATAACTGGCGGGGTGGGTAGTTGAGATTTTGGGATACCCCAGTCCCCAGTGTAATTTGGACAGACAGAATTCAATGCACACCTAAAGCAATTAGTAAAACTCAGGCTGACACAGGCCTGTTTAGTATATCTTGCGGGGTGGGTAGCTGAGATTTTGGGATACCCCAGGAAGCGGTGGAATTAATTTCAGCAGACAGAATTCAATGCACACCTAAAGCAATTAGCAAAAAACAGGCTGAAACAGGCCTGCCTAGTATAACTTGTGGGGTGGGTAGTTGAGATTTTGGGATACCACAGTCCCCAGTGTAATTTGAACAGACAGAATGCAATGCACACCTAAAGCAATTAGCAGAAGAGAGGCTGAAACAGGCCTGCTTAGTATAACTTGCGGGGTGGGTAGTTGAGATTTTGGGATACCCCAGTCCCCAGTGTAATTTGAAGAGACAGAATTCAATGCACACCTAAAGCAATTAGTAAAACTCAGGCTCAAACAGGCCTGCTTAGTTTAACTGGCGGGGTGGGTAGTTGAGATTTTGGGAAACCCCAGTCCCCAGTGTAATTTGAACAGACAGAATTCAATGCACACCTAAAGCAATTAGTAAAACTCAGGCTGACACAGGCCTGTTTAGTATATCTGGCGGGGTGGGTAGCTGAGATTTTGGGATACCCCAGGCAGCGGTGGGTTTAATTTCAGCAGACAGAATTCAATGCACACCTAAAGCAATTAGTAAAACTCAGCCTGACACAGGCCTGCTTAGTATAACTGGCGGGGTGGGTAGCTGAGATTTTGGGATACCCCAGGCAGCGGTGGGTTTAATTTCAGCAGACAGAATTCAATGCACACCTAAAGCAATTAGTAAAACTCAGGCTGACACAGGCCTGTTTAGTATATCAGGCAGGGTGGGTAGCTGAGATGTTGGGATACCCCAGGCAGCGATGGGTGTAATTTCAGCAGACAGAATTCAATGCACACCTAAAGCAATTAGTAAAACTCAGGCTGACACAGGCCTGTTTAGTATAACTGGCGGGGTGGGTAGCTGAGATTTTGGGATACCCCAGGCCCCAGTGTTATTTGAACAGACAGAATTCAATGCACACCTAAAGCAATTAGCAAAAAACAGGCTGAAACAGGCCTGCTTAGTATAACTGGCGGGGTGGGTAGCTGAGATTTTGACTGGCGGGGTGGGTAGTTGAGATTTTGGGATACCCCAGTCCCCAGTTTAATTTGAACAGACAGAATTCAATGCACACCTAAAGCAAGTAGTAAAACTCAGGCTCAAACAGGCCTGCTAAGTATAACTGGCGGGGTGGGTAGTTGAGATTTTGGGATACCCCAGTCCCCAGTGTAATTTGAACAGACAGAATGCAATGCACACCTAAAGAAATTAGCAAAAAACAGGCTGAAACAGGCCTGCTTAGTATAACTTGCGGGGTGGGTAGTTGAGATTTTGGGATACCCCAGTCCCCAGTGTAAATTGAACAGACAGAATTCAATGCACACCTAAAGCAATTAGTAAAACTCAGGCTGACACAGGCCTGTTTAGTATATCTGGCGGGGTGGGTAGCTGAGATTTTGGGATACCCCAGGCAGCGGTGGGTGTAATTTCAGCAGACAGAATTCAATGCACACCTGAAGCAAGTAGTAAAACCCAGGCTCAAACAGGCCTGCTTAGTTTAACTGGCGGGGTGGGTAGTTGAGATTTTGAGATACCCCAGTCCCCAGTGTAATTTGAACAGACAGAATTCAATGCACACCTAAAGCAATTAGTAAAACTCAGGCTGACACAGGCCTGTTTAGTATATCTGGCGGGGTGGATAGCTGAGATTTTGGGATACCCCAGGCAGCGGTGGGTTTAATTTCAGCAGACAGAATTCAATGCACACCTAAAGCAATTAGTAAAACTCAGCCTGACACAGGCCTGCTTAGTATAACTGGCGGGGTGGGTAGCTGAGATTTTGGGATACCTCAGGCAGCGGTGGGTGTAATTTCAGCAGACAGAATTCAATGCACACCTAAAGCAATTAGTAAAACTCAGGCTGACACAGGCCTGTTTAGTATAACTGGCGGGGTGGGTAGCTGAGATTTTGGGATATCCCAGTCCCCAGTGTAATTTGAACAGACAGAATTCAATGCACACCTAAAGCAATTAGCAAAAAACAGGATGAAAAAGGCCTGCTTAGTATAACTTGCGGGGTGGGTAGTTGAGATTTTGGGATACCCCAGTCCCCAGTGTAATTCGAACAGACAGAATTCAATGCACACCTAAAGCAATTAGTAAAACTCAGCCTGACACAGGCCTGCTTAGTATAACTTGCGAGGTGGGTAGTTGAGATTTTGGGATACCCCAGTCCCCAGTGTTATTTGAACAGACAGAATTCAATGCACACCTAAAGCAATTAGTAAAACTCAGCCTGACACAGGCCTGCTTAGTATAACTGGCGGGGTGGGTAGCTGAGATTTTGGGATACCCCAGGCAGCGGTGGGTTTAATTTCAGCAGACAGAATTCAATGCACACCTAAAGCAATTAGTAAAACTCAGCCTGACACAGGCCTGCTAAGTATAACTGGCGGGGTGGGTAGTTGAGATTTTGGGATACCCCAGTCCCCAGTGTAATTTGAACAGACAGAATACAATGCACACCTAAAGCAATTAGTAAAACTCAGGCTGAAACAGGCCTGCTTAGTATAACTTGCGGGGTGGGTAGTTGAGATTTTGGGATACCCCAGTCCCCAGTGTAATTTGAACAGACAGAATTCAATGCACACCTAAAGCAATTAGTAAAACTCAGGCTGACACAGACCTGTTAAGTATAACTGGCGGGGTGGGTAGCTGAGATTTTGGGATAGCCCAGTCCCCAGTGTAATTTGAACAGACAGAATTCAATGCACATCTAAAGCAATGAGCAAAAAACAGGCTGAAACAGGCCTGCTTAGTATAACTTGCGGGGTGGGTAGTTGAGATTTTGGGATACCCCAGTCCCCAGTGTAATTTGAACAGACAGAATTCAATGCACACCTAAAGCAATTAGTAAAACTCAGGCTGACACAGGCCTGTTTAGTATATCTGGCGGGGTGGGTAGCTGAGATTGTGGGATACCCCAGGCAGCGGTGGGTGTAATTTCAGCAGACAGAATTCAATGCACACCTAAAGCAATTAGTAAAACTCAGGCTGACACAGGCCTGCTTAGTATAAATGGCGGGGTGGGTAGCTGAGATTGTGGGATACCCCAGGCAGCGGTGGGTGTAATTTCAGCAGACAGAATTCAATGCACACCTAAAGCAATTAGTAAAACTCAGGCTGACACAGGCCTGTTTAGTATAACTGGCGGGGTGGGTAGCTGAAATTTTGGGATACCCCAGGCAGCGGTGGGTGTAATTTCAGCAGACAGAATTCAATGCACACTCAAAGCAATTAGTGAAACTCAGGCTGGATGAAAAGAAAAAAAAAAAAACTTTCCCTGTCACGGCCTCCGATTTTTTCCTACCTTTCCATGGCTCTCCCTGCCTCTCCCTGACTTGCTGAGTCTTTCTGCCTGTCTCCTGCCTGTCTAACTCTCTCTCCCTAGCTGCAGCAGCCACCTTTCTCTCACGAATGCAAGTCTCAAGTGCGCATGATAACTTGCCCCAGGGGATATGTCCAGACATGTCCATCCACCATTTTACAATGCCTGTAATTGAAGTAAATGGAGTTTAAAGGAAAACTTCGATCGATCGAATCGCGGGTAAATTCGGATTCGTTTAGAATCGAATTTTTCATGAAATTCGGAACGAATCCGGGTTCGTCCGGATTGATTCGCTCATCTCTAATCACCATATACAGCAATCCTCCTTTCATGCATTTTTTTCCTATTCCATACTTCCTTTGTAAGAAAATGTCCAAACAAAGCTCTAAATCCCTCACTTTTTTTGTAGAATTGAACTGTACTGCACATGCCCTCCTGTTACTCCCAATGCTTTCATCAGACTGAACTGCAACTGTTTGTGCTACATGTCCAAATATGTCTCAACCTGTACATGCAAGCTTAGCTCTATAGCACTAACAGAACATACTGGAGTAGATAACTCTTTGAACACCCCCTTGTAGGTAGTACTCGATTTGTCATTTCACTATTTCATGTTTATATGGTATTTACTTACTAACAAGAGCTTGTACTAAAGTAGAATACTTTTATGACATACTTACTCCAAAGTTTGAGGCAGAGAAGCGATCAGAGGCAGACACATTGGTTGATGCGGTTGTGTGGGCATAGTATGCATTGATATTGGCTAGAAGTGTGCTCATAACAGCTGGAACTCCTGGACACATATACTTGGATGACAGGCAGGCAAAATGACTGTAAAATAGGAAAAACAGCAGAAGCTGGGAACATCTCGCGTTTAATAGAAATGATGCAGTTCATTTCAAATGCAGTTTGGAAATTTGTAATCAAAATTCCGTATTTGAATTAGAACACTATTCAAGCCCATAGGGGTAAATTCTGGTAACACTGGAAAGCAACTAAAGCAGTCAAATGGCTACAGTATTCATAGAAAGAAAAACAAACATCTGAGGAAAGCCGATTCAGGATGCCCCATTGTGTGCCCCCCCCCCCCCCCCAGATCATCCCACAATTGGTTACCTTTCCCTTAGTATGCATGGAATAAAGCATTGATTGGACAAGAGCCTGTGCATGCATAGTGGGAACAGAAAGGTAGAGGGTGTGGACAATCTGGGGGGTTTTAGAAAATGGGGCTTCTTAATTTACGATGTCCCAGTTAAGAGGACCAATCGCTAAGATAGTCAATATCTTGGTGGTTGGTCCATTTTATTAAAAATTCTATGAATATTGCCAGATGTACTGCCAATGGAGTTTTATAGTGAAGAAAAACCCCTTTGGCTACTGAAAAGTAAAACATTTATATATATTGTTCTTTAACCAAATAAAGCACAGTGAAAACATGCTCCCTCTTTTACACAGTAAGAACTCTTTATTTGGGGTTTCATAATACAGATGTTGCATCAGCTCTAATTGTGTCATATCATATATTGTTTTTCAGAGCTTTAAGAGGAACGGTTGTCAAAAATGACTATAGTTCCTCTGTACTATATAGCAGCTGAGCAGCACAACCCAGGCATCCCTGCTGTGCATTGTCGCATATAAAACAATGACACGGATAGGCTGCTTGAAGTCATGTGGGAGCGTCACCCTGGGCAACCTATCAGCGCTGCCCGATGCTGGCTCTGAAAGCTGATAGGCTGCTCCATTGCAGCCTTAGAAGAGGATCCTGGAAGCAGTGACAAGTATAAGCTATTGTCTATTGTTTTATATGAGGCGAGGCGCAGCAGGGCAACCATGGCTTGACCATAGTTCCTTTTTAAATGACGACTTTCTCTAGTAGGTATCCATGCCTCTAGTAAAAATAATTGAAACTAACTACATTCTCGAAGTCACTATAATAAAGTCACTGAATGGAACACAAAAATGACTTAAACCGGACCAACACAATAAACAGTGCTCATATGCATCTCTCCCCAGGGCAATTCAGATTGCTGCACATAAAAATAATTTTACCTTTTTCAAACTCCTGCTGTGGTAAATTTTAAAAACAAAATGGCAACTCATGGATGTGCAGGCCACCTGCAAACAGATAGTGCTGCTGGGTTTCCTGTTACTGAGCATTGCCAGTTATGTCAGGTGAATCCAGACAGCAGCATGACTTAGATGCTGGGAAAGGCAGCTCCAAAATGGCCGCTACCACTAGACAATTAGTGAAGTGGTGTTTCAGCTTTGAGTGGGTGCATATGCAAATGTAAGTGCTGACAATGATTCAGTTTCATGTATGCAGATGGGGCAAGTGAGTTTTTGGGAGTTTTCCAACTGAGCAAGGCTGTTGGTCTGGTTTAAAGAAATTGTCTAAAAAACTAAAAAGTGATCTGAGCTAAGCTTATACTTCTCTATATTTGCTTTGCCCAGTCATATCTCGATTTCATATTGAAATCTACAGGGCTCATAAAAAACATCTCTTTGCTCTTGGGTAAAGTGCATTATCTTCATTATAGATTTTATATTGGTTTTGTATTTGATTTATAATCCTTGAGCATCTAAGCAGGTAGCTTTATAGCCACATTTAATGCTAAAAAAACTCACGTCATAGCCTGGTATATGGACTCCACTCCGTATCGCATTGCAAACTCGTCCACTATTTCCTGGGCAGTCTCATCAAAGTAAACCTTCCAAGCATCATCCCCTTTAGCGTCTGGAATTTTCACCACTCCATTATTTTGTACATCCGTTAGAAAATGGAAAAGATTCTAGGTGGAGACAACAATACAAGTGTCACATGGAACTGTCCAATACAGTGCTAATATTTTTATTCGGATCAGTGAGGATAGCAGGAACAAAGAACATCCATTTCTTACAAACCTCATGCAGGCAGGTGTATTGTACATGATATGGCGCAACTTTTTCCTCTCCTTTGATCTCCACACTGATGTGTAGTCGAATTGCACCAGAAACAGCAGACTTGTCTGTACGTTTATCTTTATTAAAAATAATTTTGTCAGGAATTTGAAATGACAACACGACGAAAAAAAAGCTGTACAACAGTTCACAGAAAAGTTACAAGTATGCTTTACCGGACTTATGTGTATTTGTGTACACAAAATGTTACAAAACAGTCTGCACAATGTCTGAGACTTAGCATATGGCATAAGTCAGGCCTTCCTATACTAGCTGACGTATAACCTGAAAGTACTTTATCCATTAACAATGTCATATACTGTATATATATATATAGAAAATATTAATATTATAAAACACAAGCTTCATTTGAGTATGTTTTTAGTAAAGTTTATTTGGTTACATTAAAGAGGATCATAGTCAGAATTAAAACTGAAGCTAACCTTAAGGACTGTTATGTGCTATTCTTTGATTTGAAGTAGAAGTCTGGTCAAACCTCGCCCCCACTTCCCCGCGATAAGCTATTTATGGGTATTAAAAAAAAGAAAAACACACACATTTCCCAACCCTACTGCAGCAGCTACAATGACTGCTATTGCGCCACTGCAACACTGATTGGATGACTAAGCAAACACTCAAGCTGTGGCCACTAGGAAACTAGGAGGCCGATTCATTAATAGCGGTAGGTAGTGATAGTTGAGCGACTGTAGCAGTATTTTCACAGCGCCCGCTAGTAGTCGCTGTGCTTGGCCATTGTTCGGTTGTTGATAGCGACTGAGTCGGTGTGCAGTAATGTTGAATACGGGGTGACGAGTCGCTATTTGACAGGTTCCGCGATGTATGGGTGCGCATGATAGCGACTGGTCAGAGCGACTGGCTCCCACCATATTCATCAAAAAATCACGCTCAAAAAATTATCGCGCTGTGAAATGCATGTTTAAACCCCAAAGCGCTGGCGGCGATGTGTTGAAAGTAGTTTTTTAACCCCCAAACCACCATATTTTTGGAAACCAAAAAAAAAAAAAATTTTAAAGAATTTAGTAATATGAATACAATAATATCAGACCTGTAATATCAATTCTGCACAAATATATATATATATATATTTTTTTTTTTTACCTAAAAAAAATTATCTAACATGGCAGAAGTGGTCACAGAATTTTTCACATTTAAAAAAAAAAAAAAAAAAAAACATTAATAACAATTAATTATTAATATTTAAAGATTGTTCCATTGAAATGCATTGGAGAGCGCCAGGTAGCGAGAGGTCATACCTGTCGCTGTTCAAGGTCGAACGCTGGCGCTGTGGGCTGAGGCTGGAATAATGATGAATGAGTGGCTATATGGCGCTATCTCAGTCGCTAAGCAGGATCGGCTTGATAAATGTGTGATTGTGGTGGGGAGCCGGCGTTCTCGTGGCGGTGCCCGTCATTACCGGTCGCTCACCAGTCGCTACCTGTCGCTATTCCTTCATAAATAAGGGCCTAGGACACACTGACCCTGCTTGCACTGCTCTAGAAATTGTCTGACTGACTTGTCAGTCAAGTGCAACTGTCAGTCAGGTCCATGGAATGCCATGCAGAGCACAGGGGGAGAGCTGGGCAATCTTTGTATGCACTGGATTTCCTGTATAATGAAATTAACTGAAAATCCATTATGAGGATTGGAACACCCTTGTAACTGCTGTCAGAGTTACTATACTGTATGGGAATAACTGTAAATACATTCAAGCAGGAGCATTTATAGAAGTGATTTGCAGTAATTTGATCTCTTAGATGTGTGTAGGGATCAAATAGTATGTGACAGTATAAAAATGATTTAAAATAGCTTTGGTGGTAATCAAGAGGTAGCCTGTTTGCATCCTGTGCCTATATTTCTACTGTCTAGGATTCATTTGGGGAGAATTCCCATCACTCTCCAGTTTCCAAATGGCTCAAGACAAACTGTTGGGACAGTAATATCCCCAACAAATTAGCAGGCCATGGTCTAAAGATAATGGGCCAGAAGAATTGTGGGAACTACAATAACTACTAAAGGTTTTTGTAGTCATGTACTTGAAATACTACATTATAATAGAATAGTTACCTAGATTATACCATACATCCATTTCTCCGCTTAAGGTCCGGACCTCAATGATGGTTTGTCCTAAGAAATCATCCGATTCACGTTTGAACCTCTGCTTTACTCTTGATTTAATGTCATCATCTTCATCCCATACACGAACCTTGATCCGATCTGAAGAGTTGTGACACTCACTAGAGAGTCAAAACACAATACTTACAAAAAAAAACCCTTTTTTTTTACCAAGGCTTTAAAACACATTCAGCCCGATTCTGGCCAGCATTTTGGACAATGAGCACAGGGAGCTGTGTATCATGAAATTAATTGACTGAACATTAAAGTGAAACTTCATTAAAATTGTTAAATAGATTACAAATGGGGATAACAGATACCAAAATGAACAATAAAGTGGCCCTTACCCACTCTTCACAAAACCATTTAAAAAGTTTGGGCTAGAGCATCATACCTAGAAGCTTAAAATGTTGGAGACCATACATACAAACCCCTGGATCACCAAAATACCTCAGTGAAGGTCCATGGGACCGGATTTACAAAGCCTACACCTTAAACCGGACCTTCACAAGATTTAATGAAAAGCCTAAACCCTTAAATAACTATTCCCCAGCATTTAAAGAGTATATTTTAAGTTTTTAGTCACTAACTTATTATTCTTTGCCCCCCTGGGCTGCAACTCTGTTCAGGACTCTAGGATACGGGCGCCGCCATCTTGCCTCAGAAGCATCACACATACTGAGGAAAGGAGAGTGGGATAAAGTGCAGGGGGCATGGTTATAGCTGTGCTTTGCACAGACAGAGCAGAGCTGGGGTCGGGGAAAGGACAGCAATCCCAGAATGCAGAGCAGCACAGTCAGAAGATACTTCCTGTTTGCAGGCTGCCTGATGTCCCATGAGCCGCCATCTTGGATGTTTAAAGGCTTATAACATGCAGTAGATGCAGGTAGGATGATTTTTAATGTGAGCAATCTGTATGCACAGGGTGTGGGAAACAGATAAGCTCTTATTCAGGGTGAAGGTCTGCTTTAAGCTGTATTTAAGCACACAAGGCTCAAACTGATGCACCGAGTGTTCACTAGATAGAATAAAATGAGGGGCACTGGATCACCAAACCTTAGAACAGTCGTGCACCAACAAGAGCAGTAAGGTGCACCTTGACACAGCCTGACTGCTGGTTATTATCAAACGACTAAGCCATATTTACTAGTCCTGCATGTGGTGCAGCCCAACCTCCCCATTTTGCATAGTTATAGCGAATACAATAGTTTTATAATTGGAAATTCATGCATTTAGGAGCGTGACTTACTATTTTCTTTACAGTGCACCTTTCTCAGCAAAGCAGGGCTTGTCTGGGTGCGCTCCCTGATGCTGGTTCTGAGCGCACCACAGTTTAAAACCCATGGTAACTAGTAGCAAGCTGCCTTTTAACTTTGTTACTACATAGGCTTTGCCAGGGTGTGCCTATAATTGCCACATATATTTATCATTATTCTCACTGCTAGCTTACCCAGGTGCACATCACAAATACACTTACAGAGAACAAATTGACTTTGGTTCACGTAAGTGACAGTGTGCACCTGCTTGTACTGTTGCAGGGCTCTCAATTCCAATTATATCCTATAGGAATAGAGAGCCAGAAAAAGTCAGCCCACTCACAAGTGCTGCCCTAGTGCATGCTTACCAGGTTAGTAAATGTCAGTTTTTCATAGAATGGGGTTACAAAAAAGAGATAAATCTGTTTTTCACCTATGACGGGACGCGTTCATGTATGCTCATGTGGCACACCCTGTACTACTTGATAAATCAGGCCCTTAATGTATATGAACATATTTTTTTATACTTGTAAAATTACATTTGTGTTATTACCAGTTGAGTATCATGTCTGTTGTATAGTATGGGAGTACACTTACAAATGAAAGTTCTCCTCCCAAACTGGATTCAAGTTTCCATAGATTGTTTTTGTTCTCTTCTTTGTTTTTCCAACTTGTACAGTAACATATGGGTCACTGGAACCGGTTTTATCCTTGGCTTGTAGACCCTGTGCACATACCACTGTAATAGAACAAAGCCATGAAACCATGGTAACAATTGTTTATAAGCTTTATATGTAAAAAATTTGTAAAAGTAATTCCCTGTTCCCTACCATATAATGTATGGCCTGTTAACTGCATTGGTACTTGTTTTACAAGTGATCCATATTTTTTTTTTTAAGTTTTTATTTTGCATGAAACGTGAAACATAACATACAATAAAATTGTGCAATACAGCAATTAAGATGCCTCAGGCGCCTAATATCAGTCTGGCCTACTTGCACAAAAGAGATGTCCATTCACACAACACAACGACATTCACTCCGGACTCAAACCTTTACAAGATAAGTAACTCTTCTGAGGAGACCCCCCCCAAAAAAATGGTTAGTAGTACATCAGGGTATTCATTCTCCTACACAGATACTAACTCTCCACCTCCCTCTGCTCCCCCCCAGACCGGATGCCAATCCACAATCATATTCATCTGCTCCACATATCGGCGTAAGAGCCATAACCACCGTGATACAACCATACTTTCACCTCAGCCATCATCAGAGGCCGAATCCTGACACTGTAACCAGGGATCCCAGACCTTGGTAAACTTGTCTGGCACACCTCTTGCCTCATATATCAATTTATACATGGCAAGCTTCTGATTAACCAGCCTTTTCCATGCTTGCACAGATGGCTTAGCCGGGTGCTTCCAATTTATCAGTATACATTTCCGGGCATAAAAGAGCAGCAGCCGAAGCAACGTTTTCAATGCACTGAGCTCCGACAGCAAACGAATTCTCACTATTTTGCTAATCAGGTCCATTACATCCTCCCAGAAGCCAGCAAGTATTCCACATGACCAAATCATATGCACCCATGTGCCGCTACCACTTTCACATCTAGGACACTCGTCCCTATCCAGTAGGCCCATCCTGTGCAGACGGACCGGAGTGACATTCTATCTTTCGCCTCAACCACCGACGAGTGCAGGTTATCCAGCACCTCCTCCCAATCGTCCCGGTCCAAATTCTGGTCCATAGCCTGCCATTTCATCTCAATCCCTTCCCTAGGGGACCCCAGTTCGCCCAGCAAACATTTGTATAGTGTGGAGACTGGTTTTTCCAAATTCGAATCTCTAACCACATTCTTCACCCGCGAAACCGACACCCTTGGGCCCACCCTGGAGAATTGAGCATTCATGGCATGTCTAATTTGTAAGTAACGGAAAAAATCCCAGTTAGACAGGTGGGAACTCTCTTTGAGCTGATCAAAGGACACCAGTACCCCCTCTTCGTAAAGTTGGCCCAGCTGGTGGACTCCCCTTCTACTCCAGAACTGTGGGTCCTGTGGGTCTCGAGTTCCGGAAGCCTAGGGTTAGTCCAAAGGGGGGTGCATGGGGGAATACGCCCCACACCCGTCTGGATCCGCACATAATTTGGCCACCCGCTCCCTGATATTGCAGACCGTTCTCATACATGTGGTCGCCTCCCTGAGTCCCTTTGTACCCCTATAGGCCAAGGAGGATAGCCACGCAGGGGAGAACAGCACCGCCTCCTCCAGATGCACCACCGGATTATCCCCCGGTCGGCTAATCCACCAATGAGCATACAACAGCTGGGCAGCTTAAAACTACATTTGCATGTGCGGTACAGCCAGTCCTCCGACGTCTATTTGTGCCTTCATAATTTGCCTATTTAACCGAGGAGGGGACTGCCCCCAAATAAATCCAAAAATAATTGCTTCCAGCGCCTTAAAATGAGAAGCGGGGAGCAACATGGGAGAGGCCTGGTATATATATAATAATTTTGGAAGGAAGATCATCTTGAATACATTGATCCTGCCCATAACCGACAGTGGGAGATTCGCCCACTGACTGACCCTTAGCTTCAATTTCGCTATGACTGGTGATACATTGAGAGGTATAAATTGACTAGGCTGCATCCCAATCATGTTCCCAAGATACTTAAATTGCGTACCACCTTAAGCCGGGATCTCGGAGAGATACCCAAAGAGTCACAGGCATCAACCTGCATCAAGCTGGATTTGTCCCAATTCATTTTCAAGCCTGAGAATCTCCCTAATGTATCGATGTCCAAGGCTGCCTCTAGGGACTTCAGCAATCAGCCAAATATAGCAGGGCATCGTCTGCGTACAGCAAAATTTTCTCTTCAATTGCACCCAGTTTCCATCCCATGATGGCTGGGGAGTTCCTAACCAGAATTGCCAACGGTTCAATGGCCAATGCGAATAGCAGCGGCGAGAGTGGGCACCCCTGTCTGGTTCCTCTGCTCAATGCAAATGGGTCAGGATAACATCCGTTGACCCGCACACGGGTCGTGGGACACCCGTATAGTAGTTTGATGTATTTTATGAAACTCTCGGGGAGCCCAACTCTAGCCAACACCGCCCACAGAAAGGTCCATTCCACCGAATCAAAGGCCTTCTCATTGTCAAGCGAAGCAATCGCCCGACCACCACAGTTATCGTGCACAATTTAAAGGTTCGACATCAGTCTCCACAGATTTATCCCCGTGGTGTGACCTGGCATAAAGCCAGACTGATCAGGCCCAATCAATTGTAGCATGACTCGGTTTAATCTAATGGCTAACAATTTGGCTAATATTTTGGCATCCTGATTAAAAAGGGATATGGGTCTATATGACGCACATGCATCAGGAGGTCTCCCTTCCTTGCATATAAGAACTATATGTGCTTCGCAAAAAGAGGCTGGGAGGCTTTCATTTTCTAACGCCAGCTTAAATACTTCTAATAGTCTAGGCACTATCTGCTTCCGCTCCAGTCTGTACCACTCTGCCGGCATCCCGTCGGGGCCTGGTGCCTTCCTTCCACGGAGTGCCCCAATTGCACCCATGACCTCCTCCACAGTTATGGGGGCGTCCAAGGACTCCCGCACTTCCGGGGCCAGCACCAGGAAGTCGATCCGGTCAAGATAATTTCCCAGTTCCTCCACCCGGTAGCTGGACTTCGAGGAATACAAGGCCGAGTAATACTCACGGGACTGCCGAGCAATTTCAGTCCCCTCTGTTGCCAATTCCCTCCCATCAGATATCCCAGCAATACTATTGGATTTTGCCTCGGCCCTTGCTAGATAGGCTAAGGTTTTGCCATTCTTGTCCCCTTTATCAAAAATTGTAGCATGTCTATATAGCAACAATTTCCTAGCAGAGTCAGTCAGCAGTAGATTATACTCCCTCTTAAGAGTCAGCATCGAGTGGTCCCCACCGTCAGTTGAGGCCACAAATTCCTCCTCCGCGGCCACAAGTTTATTTTCAAGTTCAACCCTTTCCCTCCCTTTCTTCTCTCTAACCGCTTTAATGGCACTTATGGCGCAGCCTCTGGTGACTGCCTTAAAAGCATCCCATCTTACTCCCACTGATGTCTCATCCATATTACACTCCCAAAACATCTCCGCCGAAGATGACAGGCTATCTTTGATTTCAGGGTTCTCTAACCATAGGGGATTTAGGGTCCATCCCACTCTACTGCTCCGCACATGTGACAATCCAATCACAGTTAATAGGGGTGAATGATCTGAGATACCTCTCGGAAGATAGTTGCAGGCCTCTATTTTGGCAAGTAAGTCGGATGATGAGAACGCCAGGTCAATCCTGGACAGGGATTTGTGAGTGGCTGAGTGGCAGAAGTACACCTTGTCAATGGGATGTTTCCATCTCCAGAGCCGCAGGCCCAGAGCCTCGGCCCAAGAGACCAACTGTGTTCTGGGGCCCGAATTCCTGTCTAGGTGATCTAAATCTGCATCCAGCACCATATTAAAGTCCCCCATAAGGAGAATTGGCGCAGGTAGTAGGTTAACCACCTTTTCCATGACCCGGTTCAGTACCTGAGTACAAAAGGGAGGAGGAACATACACGCCAACTATGATCACATCAGTGTCCATGAGCTTGGCATGTAGGTTCACATAGCGGCCCTCCCGGTCCGTCTGCACAGAATGCAACACAAATGGCGTCCCCTTGGAGATCAGTACAGACACCCCCCTGGAGTAGGTCGAGAAAGAAGCATGGTGTCCATGGTTTCTTTAGTGCAAGTTCTCTCAGCCCCACCAGGTTAGTCTCCTGCAGGATCACCACATTAGGTTTGTATCTCTTGACAAACTGGAGGACCGTGGCCCATTTTCTTTTATAGTTAAGCCCCCAGACATCCCAGGAGAGGAATCTACAATCACCCATCATCGAAGATCAGGGTACAGGTATCCCATCCAGAGGTATCACCTCTCTAGCTCCCCATACCTCTCAACCAAGATCTTATCCCTTCCAGAGTCCAGCATTCACCCCACACATTCATCCCAGCACAAGACAGCATATACAGATAAAACTATACAAAAAACTAAACCAACAATTCCCATATCCCCCCACCCCCACCCAGCTCCACCAACCCCAAACTCTGGCGAGCTTCAAACCCTCCCAACCAAAAGTACAACAGGTGTAACTAGTTGCAACTGGGGTGCAGGGACCCAACGCCTAATGGGCCTGCAACATAGGATAACCGATAACACTATACAGGTCGGCAGACTAGCCGCCATGGGTTTCCAGGGTCGCATGGAAGTAGTCGGGAGGGGAGACATAAAGACGGGGGGAAGGGGGGAAAGAGGAGGGGGGACACACAAGGATTAAGGATAAGATAACAAGGGGGGCATCCCACCCTGGGAATCCAAAGCCAGAGCTCCCCTGTAGTAGTCAGCACAGGATACATTAGTAGCTTGGGCAGCAACTCAAATCTTAGCGGCCTTTCTAATTTTTCAAAAAACTGACGAGTCAGCCTCCATTTTGGGCTGCACAAGGAAGTTCCGCAGCCAAACAACCAGGAGACAAGAGGGGAGGTGGGAGCCCCGCCGGGCACATAGGTATCAGCTCAGAAGCAGGAATATGCAGAAAATCGCTCTCCCTGCCCTGGAGCCCAGTCCATCAGGCCCCAGCCAAGTACTGGCCTCCTTGGCAGAAGTAAAGAACCTGGTGGATTCCCCGTCCTGTACGCGAAGCCGTGCCGGGAACATCATGGAGTACTTGATCTTCCTCTTCCTGAGCCTCTCTCTTACTCCATTAAAGGTTCGCCGCAACTTTTGGACATCTGAGGTAAAGGATAACCGGGCATTATCGAAGGTCACCACTCCTTTCACTCTGGCGGCATCCGGGATAGCGTCCCTGTCCCTATAATGGAGGACTTTGAAAATGAAGGGCCATGGCGGAGCTCCCGGGGGGAGGGGTCTCATGGGGATTCTGTGCGCTCTTTCCACCGTGAAGAATTTAGTGAGGTTTATCGGTGCCAGAGTCTCCCGTATGAGATTTTCCACAAATTGCTCCGGTGTGGGCCCCTCTGCTTTTTCGGGCAGCCCTAGGATTCTGACATTATCCCTCCTATTCCTGTTTTCTTCGTCTTCAGCCCTTCCAATTAAAGTGGTCACCTGCCTCCTTAGCGTTTCAAGTTCACCCGCTTGAGCAGATAGTCTGTCCTCCGCTTCACCGATCCTCCTCTCCACCTCTCCAGTGCGGTCCCGGATTTTGTCTAGGTTGTGTCGGACATAGTTAAATTGCTCTTGGAGGGTGTCAAATTTGGCTGTGAGGGCACTCTGACACGAGGCAATAGCCGCCATTATAGCTGCAGTATCAGGATTAGATGGCTCCTGCCCGACCCCCTTCGGGGCCTCCATTGTTTGCGTGCTGCAGGTGATCACTGCTGATTTGCGTTTCTTATTTCCTCTCATGTGTAGGGGATCCCTGGCTGGATCTGTTCTGGCCGCGCACTGGGGAGGATTGCTTAAGGTCGCCTGTCAAGGTATCGAGTCCCTGATGTGGAGGAGGATCTTTATCTCTAGCTGAGAACTCAGTAAGCAGGGGGCATCCCACGCAGCCAAACCATGGGCAGTGATAGGAGCAGGGCAGTCAGGGAGCTGCACCTTCTGCAGTAGATAACAGGGGATCTTAGATGATCTGGGTGGGTCCACACCTAGGCGCCTCCGTCAATATGTAATCCCCCCCTGGGGCCAGTGCTTTATGTAGCAGCGCTTATAGTGGTGTCCTCTCCCGCGTTCTTTAGCCAGGTGACAGCAGCTTAGAAATGTGTTATTCGTTTAAGTAATAAATTGGGCTTCTCCCTTTCATCCAGCCTGGATATTATCAGCCCTTCAGACTGCAGCCTCACGCAGGGCACGCTGCCTCCCCCTCACCTCAGAGTCAGGGGGCAAGATGGCGCCTCTTCACACTTCTTCTCCCGCACTGACAGGCTGTTTGTCAGCCCCGCCGGGTCGCGCTGTTCAGCCGAGGGTGTCCCTCCTCCCTTCACCGCCGCAGCCCAGGTCAAGTCACCGCCGCTTCACCTTTCCGTTATTATCTAAGTACATGTGTGGGCTCTTATCCTATAAGCATTTTATGTCATACATACTTATGTACGGCATTAAGCATTGTTTTGAGCAGAGCTCTGGCACAGGGAGTGGGAGCGGCTGCACCCCCCCCCCCCCGTCTTCCTGTGCCACGAGCCTGAATGGCTGGGTATGGGAGAGTGCTTAGCTGCAAGGAGGCCAGGGATTTGGCCTGAACATTTGGCTTGGGAGCACCCAAAAGGTAAGTGATTGTGGGCCAGCAAAGGGATTGACACACTGGGTCATTATGGATGGCTCAGGGGCACATAATCAGCCAGCCCTGAAGTCCTTTAGACTCCAGGGCCGGTGTTTCAGTTGATAGGTCTACTTTAATAGATTCTTCTACAATAATAAAATCACATATAGATAGTAAAGCTTGAATGCAAATGCTTCACTTTCACTGCCTCCTTACGTCTTTCTTTTACAAGATCTTTCTAAAACCATTATATATTTTCCACCCTTCCTCCATCTCCTATTGTATACTCTCTATCTTTTCCACATTTTCTCTCTCTCTTTTATCATGTTTTCTCCATCTCCCTCACAAATTACATTTACTACACTTACCTATTTCTCCCCTCATAGATGTTTCATCGCTCTCCTAAGCATCTCCTAATCTCTCTCTTTCATTTCCACCTAACTTCAGTTTTTCTCCCCTTTCAACATGTCCTCCTTTCCATTTCTATTTCATGTCTATGCTCCAAGCATCTCTGTTTTTAGAAATCTTTCCATTGCCATCCCTCCCTGCTTACCCTCATCTCTCTGTATCTTATTTTCTTCGTCTTTCTTCCATTTACCCTACATCATCAATCCATCAATTAATGCTCAAGACAGTCACTTCACAGAGCTCTGAGCAGCCTTACTTCAACCACTGTGAGAAGCACCAGAGCAGCATGCTTATGCAAGAGCAGGGTAAGTTATTCTTTCGCCAGTTTGCTGACCTTAGTGTCCCTTTAAGCAGCCACTTACAGAGCATTTAAATAATTGTTCGACTGTTCTAATCTGTTTGGGTAATCCCCACACAACTAGGCCTACTCAGGCACACTAACAATGCCAACACACTGACATGTCTCTACTTCAGTCAAAATTTAGATTGAGAAAGGTAGCACTTAGATTAGTAAGCACCACAATGTGCAACTATCCATTGCATTATACTACCCACTACATATTTTAAGCAGTGTTCTTCACATACCAGTTA
Source organism: Gastrophryne carolinensis (assembly GCA_027917425.1). Lineage (NCBI taxonomy): Eukaryota > Metazoa > Chordata > Amphibia > Anura > Microhylidae > Gastrophryne > Gastrophryne carolinensis. The sequence goes on from CM051234.1 coordinate 292,862,100, forward strand.
TGCTGATCTTTGCTGACCACTTAGAGGTACCATCAAGCACACTTTGTTTAACAGCTTTAATTTGATGAGCATGTGTAGCTTTGGCAACACCAAACACTTCTTGGATCAGTTCAAAGATCTCTGGCTTGTTCCTTTCACGAATTTTCATACGATCTTTCAAAACCATGATAATATTATGAGTGCGATCTTCTGCCCCATGCTTTGAGCTCTTCTCTGCTGCCCCTGTTAGGAGGTGATAAAACAATGGCTATTACCCGATAACCAGTAAATATCCCCAAAAGCAAATTAGCTTAGAGCAGGGGTTCTCAACCTTTCCATTTTCCAATCATCCAGAATACCACCTGGTTGTTAGAAGATTTGTATTGCAAAATCGCTCAATATTTAAAAATCTGTATAAACGTGTGAAAGTGATAGTGAGAGGAGGAGTTACCTATACACACCACAACTGAAAAAAATATTGACAAGCTTGTGTTTTTTTCATCAGGTTTTGAATGTTTTTTAAGGTTGTCATTCCACTCTTACAGAGGTGATATGAGAAGCAATAGCATTAACCAGTCTAACCATTTAGAAATGCAACAGCTGTTATTCCCGCAGTCTGGCTCAGAAGAAAAAAATACAATTCTGTGATTACTCACCTGTAGAATTGGTATTATATGTATACAGCACGTCCTGTTCCAGAATATTCCTTACTCCTGGGTAATACATCCACAAGATGGCGCTGGACTGCAGAAAACGTCTTGTGGCTCCTCCCGGCCCTATATAAGTCAGGGACCCCCCACAAATTCCCCAGTATTGACAAGCAGTTAACAAGTAGTCGGGAGAACAATAATAACAAGAATTCAAAAATGATCACCATACAGAGGTAACTAAGAATAATGATAACAAGGGCGGGATGGAACAGGACGTGCTGTATACATATAATACCAATTCTACAGGTGAGTAATCACAGAGTTGTATTATTCTCTGTCTCTGTATTCTATAGTATACCCAAGTATACACCATGTCCTGTTCCAGAATATTCCTTACTCCTGGGACATCCAATAGCAGTCTCTGTAAGGTAGGGTGGGATCCCCAAATAGTAACAGTGAGCAGTTTAAACCATTGCCACCTGCAGAACTTTGCGACCAAAAGCAGCATCAGCTGAGGCCCTAACATCAACCTTGTAAAACTTAGAAAAAGTATAAACAGAAGACCAAGTAGCGGCCTTGCAAACTTGTTCACCAGAAGCTTGGTGCTGAAAAGCCCAAGAGGCACCAATAGCACGAGTAGAATGAGCAGTAAGGTGGAAGGGAGGCTCCTTACCCTTAGTAGAATAGGCCTGTACCACAGCCTGACGAAGCCACTTGCTGATAGTGGACTCTGGAGCCAGACCCTTCTTAGGTCCAGACAGGAGCACAAAAAGAACATAAGTCTTCCTGAAGGATTCAGTGGCCACCAAATAGAACTTCAGAGTTCTGACCACATCTAGAGAGTGTAAAACCTGCTCCTTAGGGTTACTAGGATTAGGGCACAGAGAAGGCAAAACAATGTCCTGATTGAGATGAAAGGCAGATACAACCTTAGGTAGAAAATCTGGCTTAAAGCGAAACACCACCTTGTCCTGGTGTCTCTCAAAATAAGGGGGCTTGATGGAAAGCGCCGCCAACTCAGAAACACGCCTCACATAAGCCACCAAAAAGACTACCTTAAGAGTCAAAATGGACAAAGGGGCCTCACGCAAAGGCTCAAAGTGAGACCCCTGCAAGGCAGATAAGACCAAGTTCAAATCCCAGACTGGTAACATAGGTTTACGTGGAGGATGTTACATACAAAACCGTGGTGTCCGGGTATGAACCAACCCAGTAATTGGTGGAGAACTTCAAGGGTGACCACGCCTTATGAACTCAAATAGTGCTCAGACACATATAAAAATACAATTTAGTTTATTATTCTTATAATTTAAAAAAACATGTATAATTTGCATGTAAGCATACTCATGGCCAACCATTGGCCTTTCATCCCTTATTGCAAGAAAAACACCTCCATATCATACAATTTCCATTATATGTATAAAAACCTAATTATTACAAAGGCTAACAAATTTGACATAAAGAATTGATTAATATATACATTACAGCTGGTATTGTCCCAGTAAACATCTGTTGATATATGATCATGTACAACAATTGTAAATTTAAGTATGTTCCACTATTCCTGTAATTGTGGACTCTAGTAGATATGTACATCTGGTGATGGTGAACTAGTTTCTCCCCTACATGAGGGGCTTCATCTGCACCAATCCACTCTTCATACTCTTAAGAATAAGCACTCTAATCAACAGTGCTAGTTTCCACTGTCTGAGATCCAAAAATGGGACCCAAATCAGATGCTAGTGCACATAAAGAAAAACAAAACAAGAAAAGCTTTAATTTTAATCTGTGACCTAAGATAGAATGTATATAGCGTTACTGTAGGCTCTATTGTCTGTCCATGCTCATTAGTAACAGAAAGTCATAATACTTACTGTTTTAATAGTAATAGCTTGGCCTGCCCTTTAAAAGAGGGCTGCTCCACTGCCCTGGACCCGTCGGGCAGCACTGCCACGATACTGCCCGATAGTTTCCACCCCGCTGGCTAGATCATCCGGGGGCAACGTAGCGGTGAGAGCGGGACCGTCCCTGCCCTCCTCCACCGCTGTTACAATCCTCGTCCGCCTCTGGTGACGTCACTGCGCCGCACGTGTGTGTACACGTGCTTGACCCGGAAGGTGCGCATTTAACTACTGCGCAGATAGAAGGGAGGACTGCGTCCCCGTCACATGTATCTGACAGGGCGGGAGGGGGGCCAGGGGAGGGGGGGAGGGGGGACACGCGAGCAGCCGGACATGGCGAACGCAAGTAAGCCACGCCCCCACGACGGCCGCCAGACACCTGCGCCTAACCAACCAGTGGCAGATGGAACGGCGCTGGTATCGCTGCCTCCAGCGGCTCACCTCACCCCCCCCCCTCCCCATGGCATCCACAACAAATCCACCTCACCTCTCCCCAACTGGAGACTTACGTGGAGGATGCACGTGAGTAACCCCCTGGAAGGTCTTGACCAGACAATGGTGAGCAAAGGATCTTTGGAAGAAAATAGCCAAAGCAGAAACATGACCTTTGAGGGTACTAAGTTGAAGACCCAAATCCAAACCATGTTACAGGAATTCCAGAATCCTAGGGATAGAAAACACACTACAGGGAAGCGACTTAGACTCACACCAGTCAATGTAAGCATGTCATACCCTATAGTAAATGGATGACGAGGACTTCTTCCTAGCCCGAATCATGGTATTAAACAACAGAGGCAGGAAGCCCCTTTTCCATCAAGATGGAGGTTTTAGCAGCCATTAAAGCCAGCATTTGTAAATTGGGATGGCGTAGCTGCCCCTGCATGAGCAGGTCTGGATCCTTGGGCAGAGCATACTGATCTACTGCCAACTGCACAACGTCTGGGAACCAAACCCTTCTTGGCCAACAGGGGGCCACCAGAATGGTTGGCACCTTTTCCTGGGCAATCTTGCGCAACACCTTGCCCAGCAGAGAAAAAGGAGAGAACACATAGAGAAGCTGAAAGCTCTTCCAAGACATTGCTAGTGCATCCATGGCCAATGCCTGGGACAGAGAGACAAAGACTGGAAGCTTGTGATTGTGACGGGACGCAAACAGATCCACATCTGGCTGACCCCAGCGGTGGCACAGGGAGCGAAACACCCTGCTGCTGAGGGACCATTCTCCCAGAGGAGAAGTCCCCCTGCTGAGGGAGTCTGCCTCCAGATTCTCCACCCCCGGGATGTACACAGCTGAGATGCAGGGAACATTCTCCTCCACCCAAGACAGTATCAGGGACACTTCCTTGAGGGCCCTCTTGCTCCGGGTCCCTCCCTGATGATTGATGTAGGCAATCGCCGTCTGGTTGTCCGAGCGGACCTGAACCGCCCGACCCCGAAGGTGTGGAGTCAATTGGGTGAGAACCAACCTTATCACCCTCAATTCTATAATGCTGATAGAGGTATGGGCCTCCTGAGGGCCCCACTGACCCTGGAATTTCAGGGATTTCCAGAAGCCCCCCCAACCTGTCAGACTGGCATCTGTGGTGACTGTGACTGTGACGGTGACTGTGTGACTGACTGTGGTGCCAGGAAGGATCTGCCCACTAACAGGTTTCTTGAGTCCAGCCACCACGAGAGAGACTGTTTGGCCAGAGGTGACAGAACCAACACCTGATCCAGGGACCGAGGGTCCCGATCCCATACTGACAAGAGGTGAAGTTAAAGAGGTCTCATGTGAAACTGAGCGCATGGAGCCTCCTCGAAGCAAGACACCATCAGGCCCACCAGCTGCATCCCCTGCCGGATGGAGGGATGAGGGCAAGACATAAGGAGCCTGGCTTGGGCCTGAAGACTCTCCACCTCCTGCTGAGGGAGAAAAATCTTGACCTGAGATGTATCCAGAGTCATGCCCAGAAAGGACCTCACCATTGACGGTGACAGAAAAGACTTGGGGTGGTTGATCACCCAGCCGAAGAACTCCAGTGTGTAAACCACCAGCTGGGTATCTCTCTCGGCGTGCTGGAGGGACTGAGACGTGATGTCGTCCAAGTAAGGAAGGATGCGAATGCCCTGAGATCTCAGCAGAGCCATTGCGCCTGACAGCACCTTGGTGAATACACTGGGAGCCGAGATGATACCGAAGGGCAAGGCCACAAATTGGTAGTGCTGATCCTCCAGAGCGAACCTGAGGAATCCCTGATGACCTGGAAAGATTGGTACATGAAGGTAAGCGTCCTTGATGTCTACAGAGGTCATGAAGTCCCCCGGGCATAGTGAATTGACAGCTGAGCGCAGAGTCTCCATGCGAAAGTGTTTGAATCTGACAAATTTGTTGAGGCACTTTAAATCCAGGATAGGTCTGATGGACCTGTCTTTTTTGGGAACAGTGAAAAGATTGGAATAGTAGCCTCTGCCCCTTTCCCTCAAAGGCACCTGGCAGATGACACCCAACTCCAGAAAGTTTTGGACAGCAAGGCACAGACCCTGAGCTGACAAGGGGTTTTGAGCCATCCAGGATTTGATGAATCTTGTAACCGGAGGACATACCTCCTGAATCCACCGGTCTGAGACGTGAAGCCTCCAGACGTGAGCAAAGAGCCGGAGCCGTCCCCCCACCCGGATGGGTGAGGGCGCCCCTTCATGCTTGAGGGGGCTTGGAAGAGGATTTTGGCTTGGGACCCCAGGAGAGGGCAGGACGGTCATGTCCTCTGCCCCTTTCCCAGTGATCTCCGCGGGCCCCAGTAAAGGAGACTCCTCAGAAAGGCACCCATCCCCCGGAAGGACCGTGACGGCCTCCTATGTTGAGGTAACCTACCACCCCTGGCAAACAAATCCAAACGCTCACCAAAAAGGTTCAGGCCCTTGAAAGGGAAACCAGTGAGAGCCTTCTTAGCAACATTATCAGCTACCCACTGACGTAGCCTGACAGAGCGGCGTATAGCCACCAACAGGGCAGAAGTCCTACCACACATTCTAATGGCATCATCCATGGCAGAAAGAATATATGCAATAAATTCCTCAAAAAGCAGGAGAGATCTATATTCTTCTCTACCCGCATGCTCAGATGCCTCGTCCAAGAGACACTTAATCACTCCTTTAACCCTTTCGCTGCCAGCCTACCTGGAGTTTTTGTCACACTCTGTTGCCAGACCATTTTGCACTATTTTGCACTCCCCATGTTCAAATGTGATTTTTTAAGGGATTTCCAGGGATTTCCCAGGAAAATTATATATTGTTTTTTTCAGCAGAGTCTGAGCTTTAACATGAAATGTCTTGTTTGTCATTTTTTAGGTGTATTCTCAATATTTTTTGGCGAAATATGTGCAAAAAAATTTAAAAAAATAAATTTTTTACAATTTGTAGTGTTTTTTTGTAATAAAAAATGTAAGTTTGTCAATAAAATCTTATTGCGTGTGAAACCCCAATTTCTCCCGGTTACAGCGGTACCACATATGTATAGGTAGACACCTTTTCCTGCCCAGGAGACTCCCCCAAACTGAAACAGAGCTTTAGGGGATTTTCTGAAAAAATACAACTGTGATATGCGCTATGCGCACCTTGCAGTTTTTCCAGAAAAACAACCCTTTACATTTGAAATACCCCCCACAAACTATATATTATCTGGAAGTACACACCTCAGGCTTTCTGTTTGTACCAGGCTTGTTGATGTGGCCACAGTTTTCTAGAAGTAATCCCTCAATGTATTCTTTGGTTGCAAAGAGTTTCCCTAAAAAAAGGATAAAAAAGCAGAATCAAAGCCACATTTTCCTAAAAAACTATATACAAACAAGAAAAAACAAGTATGATCTGAAAAAGCAACATCCCCCGAACAGAACGATACCCAACATGCATGGGTTCTGTCAAGGGAAGAGTTGCCAAACACCCCAAAGTAAAGCATGTGCGTAACGGTAATTTTTCTTGAAAATTTCAGCTCTGCAGACAAAGTGCGCACCTTGCGATTTTTCAACCAAAACAACCCTTTACATTTGGAATATCCCCCATAAACCATATATTCCCTGAAAGTACACATGTTAAGCTTTCTAAGCGTACCCAGCTTGTTGTAGTGGGCTCATCTTTCTGGAATTAATCCCTCAAAGAACTCTTTGGTTGCGCAGAGTTTCCCTAAAAAATGTATAAAAAAGCAGAATAAAAAACACCTTTTACTAAAATATAAATATGCAAACAAGAAAAAACAAGCTAAGTCTGAAAGCGCAAGGTCCCCCGAACAGAACAATACCCAACATGCAGAAGTACTATTAACCCTTTTAATTGCCAGCTTACTTGAGATTTTGTCACCCTCTGTTGACATGTCATTTTTTCCCCATTTTGCGCCATGTTTTGCGCCATGTTTTGTGTCATTTTTGCTGGAATTTTCAGGAAAATTATATATATATTTTTTGCAGCAGAGTTTAGGCTTTAACATGAAATGTCTTGTTTGTAAATTTTATTTATTATTAATTTTATTTATTATTAAGTAAAAAAAAAAAAAAATTTTTTTTTAGAAAATTGACTCCTTTATTTTACATGAAAAAATTATTTTATTAAAGAAAACCATATTGCATGTGAAAGCCCCATTTCTACCGATTAGAACGGTACCACATATTTATCGGTAGCCCCTTGTTCCTGCCCAGGAGACCCCCCTAACTGAAACAAGTAATTTTTAACATTTACAAATAAAATACAACTACCATCCACACTACAAAGGGTTAAATCGAGAAAAAAAAATGACATAGGGTCCCCCCTCCCGGGAGGGGGGGCCCATTTTTTGGGGGGATTTTTAAGGGTTAAAAATCCTTAAAAATAAAAAAAAATGACATGGGCCCCCCCTTACCCAAAGTAACCAGCCCGGGACCAGCTATGCAGGGCTTGGAGGAACGGGGCGCAGGGGCCAGCTTTTGTGGCCCCTGGCCCTGCAGGCTACAAGCCCGCATAGCCCGTGGGCCCGGGCTCTTCTGCGCCCCCCTGGCCTTTGGGGAGGCAGGTAATGGGGGTGCCGGGGGTTAATGGCAAGTCACCGGCTAGCGCAGGTGACTTGCCACCTCCCCCAGCCTTGTGAACTGGTATAGGGGTCATGGACCCCTTACCAGTTCACAAGGGGTTAAATGTAAAAATAAAACACAGACACACAAAGAGAAAAAATATTTTATTATTTTTTTTTTTTAATACTTACCTCCCATCCATAGTGGAGCACTCTTTCAGCCTTTTATAGCTGCTGGATGACAGAAAACAAAAGGGTTAATTAAAAAAAAAAATGACATAGGGTTCCCCCTCCTAGGGGGGGAGACCCCATTTTTTTTTGGAATTTTAAGGGTTAAAAACCCTTAAAAATCCCAAAAAAAAAATGACGTAGGGTCCCCCCTACCCAGCATTACCGACCCGGGCCAGCTATGGGGGCTTGTAGAACAGGGCGCAGGGGCCAGCGTTGGTGGCCCCTGGCCCTGCAGGCTACTAGCCCACATAGCCACTAAGTGGCCCGGGCCCTTCTGCCCCCCCCTGGCCGTTGGGGAGGCAGGTAATGGGGGGCTGGGGGTTAATGGCAAGCCACCCACTAGCTGCAGGTGACTTGCCATACCCAGAGCCTTGTGAACTGGTATAAGGGGTCTCATGGACCCCTTACCAGTTCACAAAGGGTTAAATGAAAAAAAACGCCACACAAAAGTATTTTATTAAAAAAAAAAAAAAAATTTTTTTTTACTGTACTTACCTCCGATTGTAAGCTCCTTTGTCCCGCGCCGCTCTGCTGACAGATGCCGGTGATCGGCATCAGAGAAGGGGGAGGCAGGAGATCAGAGGATCTCCTGCCACCTCCTTCCCCGTTGCCGATCACCGGCATCTGACAGCTGAGAACGCTGAAGCCGGTGATCGGTGATCGGGGCTGGGATGACGTCATAGCCCCGCCCCTCTTGACGCTGCGACGGACGGGATGACGTCATAGCCCCGCCCCCAAGGGGGCGGGGCTTGGCGGCAAGATGGCGGCCGCCATCGAAGAGGAGAGAGCCTTCCGGGCTCTCTCCTGAAGATCGGTAAGTCCTGGGGGGCGATCGGAGGCCCCCCAGGTGAAGAGGAGGGACAGCGGGAGCCAGCGCACACACAGGTAAGTGAATGTCATTTTTATTTTTTTATTTTTTTTACAGTTAGCAGCTGCTGCTGCCAAACGGGGGGGGGGCTATTCCGGGGGCTCTCCTGGAGCCATCCGACCCCCCACGGGGGATCGGATGGCACCAAATTAAAGAGGAGACCCGGCCGGATCCAACGAGGGGTCAGGTGAGTATTTTTGACTTTTATTTTTTTTACTAGCAGGGGGGAAAGTCAAGCCCGTAGATACTACGTGCTTGGCACTTAAGTGGAGTGGAAGCAAGCACGTAGTATCTACGTGCTTGGCACTGAAAGGGTTAATGGCAATAGCCGTGATAGCAGAGGCACAAACCGGGCGCAGCGCCGTCCCCACACAGGCAAAGGCGTGACAGGCCAGTTGGTCCAAGCGCCGGTCCTCACCATCCCGCAGGGTAGTAGTATCAGGAGAATGCATGACAGATGTATTGGACAGCCCGAGAACGGGCGCATCCACCTCGGGAGGACATGACCAATGCTTAACAACATCAGCAGGAAAGGGATACCTCTTGTCCCGACTCTTAGGCACCCCTGACAGCTTGCTAGGCCGTTCCCATTCCTTGAGCACTAGATTATTAAAGTGAGACTGCTCAGGGAACTCCCAGCGTGGCTTAACCGTATGAAAAAAGCTCACCCTGCTGCTGCATAGCCGCTGCCGGGGGAGAAATACAAAGCACTTCAAAAATATGACTCAGCAATCTGTCAGTGTCATCAGGGGACCACGGATCTTCCTCAAAGGGGGTCCCAGTACCACCGCAAATCTTAGGTTGTTCCTCAGAGGATTCAGAATCAGAAAATAATTCCCCCTCCTCAAGGGAGTAGGGGCCTGAGAGCGAGAAAGGGCCCTCATCTTCTACAGGGAAGAGGGAAACCGCGGGTGATAAATGCCGCTTCTTAGCAGAAGCCTTACGCAGGGCAGACCCAGCAAGATGTTTTTCAATGCTGGCCACCCGTGCAGCTAAATCAGGTTGAGACTCCCCGCTAGTATGCCCCTCGGTGGGGGTCAGATGTAAGCGTGGGGGGGTAGGCGAAGCCAGAGGGAGCACAGCACCAGGCCCAGTAACAGGCAACCTAGGCTGCAGCGCAAGCACTTGCTGGGCACAGGGTACACATACCCTGACATCATCACTTATGGGGGATACCTCACACACACAAAACATAGCCGGGCTTGTCCCAAAGAAACCCCAAGCACATTATCCCCAGAAGCCTCCATATGGTGATTAGAGTGGCACAACAGGCCAATATAGGGTTAACGCTAATAATAGCGACCCGGGATGCCCCAAAAGCCCGTTAGGGAAGTGGGAGTAATAATAGCAATAGCCTTAACAAAAAAGGGGGAGGACCGGGAGAAACCACAATGAGGTCTACCCACCTGAAAGACATAAGAATACATTCCCATAAGAATATAACGATGAAAAATATAAATAAAAGATAAACAATAAAGCCACCCCACAGGGGCACTCACGGACCGCGATAGGAAACAGCCGACACGCAGCACAGGGAAGGCAAAAATTGCGTCCGCATATACCTCGAGCTGCGAGGAGTGATGCGGAAAACGTCATCCGCAGAGCCCTCCCCCCCCCGAGGAGCGCCTGAGGTAATGTCGCCGCCGTCCGCGGAGCGCTGTACAAGTGCACGGCGGCGGCTCACAGTAAAACACATAAGCACAAGTAAAGTAAGCAATTCAGGCTACTTGACATACCGCACCCCCCCCCCAGGATCTCCCCAGAGAGACCGAGGCAAGGGTGCAGCAGTCACATAACGCCCCCAAAATGAAATAAAAGGATAGGAGGGGGGCAGACACCTAAAGGGGACTAAAGGGGACAGGGATTAAGGGGGAACCCCCGTGGCGGGAGGGGCATCCCACAAGGCTCACCACAGGCCTATACCGCCTACCCATGTCAAAGTAGGGACTGCGGTCAGAGCAGCGCTCCTCAAGCACCTGACCCGGTGCTGTCCTACCTTCACCCGAACCAGTCAGCCGAGGCTGGGAGGCAGTGGGTCCTCAACGGGTGGAAATAGTCCTGCAGGGCCGCAGGCTGGTAAGCCCTGCTCGCCTGCGTATATAGAGAGCCATCTTCTATCTTCGCAGTCCAGACTGCAGATGAAAACTGGGGAATTTGTGGGAGGTCCCTGACTTATATAGGGCCGCGAGGAGCCACAAGACATTTTCTGCAGTCCAGTGCCATCTTGTGGATGTATTACCCAGGAGTAAGGAATATTCTGGAACAGGACGTGCTGTATACTTAGAATAAGGCCAATAGAGTTGATCAGATCTACCCAGCAAAAGTAGAATGGCACATTCAAAACCTGTCACCCGTTATTTTAATTCCTTCCTTTGAAAATTGGGTGGAATTTTTATGCATGATGTATAAGTAACTTCTTTCATTGCTTGCTAGTAAGTAACTTCTTTCATTGCTTGCTAGTATTTTGATTTTTATTATTGGACACATTTTCATGACAGTGCTCCTCTGAAGTGCACAAATAAAAACAGAAATGCATATAAATAGTTTGCACCACCTTTTGGAGCAGTTTATGTGTATTTATAGGCTTGGCTAAGGTAAAGCTGATGGTCCATCAGGTTAGGGTAGAGATCAATCTGCAGTTTGGCCCTAATTATTGGATCTCACTGGCACCACTGGTTGAGAACTCCGTGCTTATTCAGTATTCATATTACTAATTAAACTAGCAGTGTGGTAAAGGCTATGGACAATTGCTTATCTCATATATAGCTTCTTCACAACAACTAGTTAACCATTAACAAACCTAATCTGCCTGTATCCCGGCATGGCTATTTCTGAGACTATGACTCATGGATCCTGACAAATAATGACCATCCTCATTATATGGAAGCAAAGTCCAGGGGTTTCCATGAGACTCTGGGACTATGGGGCAGTCAGTCTGGTGTGTGTTGAGATGGAAGCTCTCAGCATCTCCACAGTGTGGAGCTACAAGCCTGGGTTACTGGAAACCATTCCAAGTAATAGAAAAGAAGTCCCTTTTGACCCTTTTCCAGTCTAATTGAACAACATGCTTGTAAAAGTATGCAGAAACGTATTCTGTACACAGGAACAAAAAAAGTTGGCAGAACGAAAAATAATTATATACACAACTTTTTTGTTTTACTTCGGGCAAATTCTGCACTTACTTTGTAGACAGTCAGCATTCAGCAGGTCCTGGCATTTTTCATGGCACTTAACTCCACATTCTGTACAGCGCATACCCTGACGGGCTATACCCCATAAAAGCCCTTCACACTCATAACAGTAGGTGGGGGTTGTAGCAGTCCACACCTCAAAGTTGTGGGGAGTTGTGCTGGAGATCGGGTAGATTAAAGCTTGCAGTGCTTTCTTGTAAACATGATTTTTCTGAGAAAAAAAGTATATTTGTAGCTACCATAAAGAGTACAATAACAACACCTTATTTGAATTGTATTTGTTATACTTACTAGCTCTTCATTATTTAAAGTGCTTGTTGCTAGTGCAGATGTTATTCCGGCTTTGCGGGATTGGACTAATGACTAAAAGAATACATACATTAATACATCCAGTATCCGTATGACCTCAACAAACACATATCATTGTACATTGTTTTGTTGAAGCTCCATTTATATTGACATCTTCACAAAATAAATTGTTATAAACTGTTATCACGTTTACGCAAGGGAAGGGAAATGGTGGTGGGGGGGGGGGGATGTCATATACAAAACAAAATCCTTAGAGATTCGAATTATAATATTATACAGGAAAATGGGTAATTTACAGAGATAAAACACAGGTAATTTTGTACTGTTATAAATACAAACCAAGATGTTTGTCAAACTGTAAAGCATTACTTTAAAGTGGCTGAGGGCTGCATCTCGCGCTTCCCTCTAACAGGGAGCATGCCCGTGCTGGCCATTCACAAATGGCCGGCGCGGGCGAGTGCCCTGCTAGAGAGAAGCGCGAGATGCGGCCGTGGCCCGCGTCCTGGGGGGTTTCACACAGTGGGGCATCGTGATTTGGAATGCACCGCGGGGAGAGAATGGATCGATCCTGGCCGATCCTGCTGGGTTTTGGTCCACTTTAAATGGTTTGATACTAAGAGTTCATTTGTATCTGTAGAGTTTTCCAAGCACAAACTGTGTCCAACCCCTAACTATTTTGCCCTCTTGATAAAAAGAGCTTTTAGGTTTGGCTGAGCAGACTGCTTACCCTTACTGCCCTCTCACCCTGTGTGCCAGAACCCCCACACGCTGCACTGTGTTTGGAGTTGCCCCTGCCAATGGAGACATTTTTGGACATTTCTTTTTCAAGTTAAGGGGTTAATGCCCAAAATAAAAAAAGCAATTCTGTGAGTACTCACCAGTAGAATTGTTTTTGCATGGCACGGCCTGCTTTGGTATTCATAACAGTTGGGTTATTCCACCACAAGGTGGTGCAGTGGTACTGCAAAAAAGCTGTGGCTTGTCCCGGCCTATAAAAACAGGCTTAACCATAGAGTTCCCCAGCGTAGACGAGCAGTGAGACAAGAAGCCGGGAGAGAATAAGTAAATATGTGAAAAGGGTAAAAAACCCCAATTGACTTGGAACGATCACCATAAAGAGGCAACCAAGAATAACGATAACAAGGTTGGGGCGAAGCGGGCCGTGCCATGCAAGAACAAAAACAATTCTACAGCTGAGTACTCACAGAATTGCTTTTTTCTTTAATGCATGGCACGGCCCGCTTCGGTATTCATAACAGTTGGGACATCCAAAAGTGGTGTCCAGAGTAGGGTGGGATCCCCAAAGAGTAACGGCCAGTAGTTCAAGTCACTACCGCCTGAAGCACCTTGCGGCCAAAAGCAAAAAGCAGCATCCGCTGAGGCCTTAACATCAACCTTGTAAAACTTAGAAAAAGTATGAACAGAAGACCAAGTAGCGGCCTTGAAAACTTGTTCAACAGAAGCTTGGTGCTGAAAAGCCCAAGAGGCACCAATAGCACGAGTGGAATGAGCAGTAATCCTAAAGGGAGGTTCCTTTCCCTTAGCAGAATAGGCTTGAACCACCGCCTGACGGATCCACTTGCTGATAGTGGATTTAGCCGGAGGCAAACCCTTTCTAGGTCCAGAAGTGAGAACAAAAAGAGCATCAGACTTCCTGAAAGGCTCTGTGGCGACCAAATAAAACTTCAGAGTCCTGACCACATCTAGGGAATGCAAAGTTTGCTCCTTGGAAGTCGCAGGATTAGGACACAATGAAGGCAAGACAATGTCCTGATTAAGATGAAAGGCAGATACAACCTTTGGCAGGAAGTCCAGCTTGAGCCAGAACACCACCTTATCCTGATGTCTCTCAAAATTAGGAGGTTTGATGGAAAGTGCCGCTAGCTCAGAAACTCGCCTTACAGAAGTGATAGCCACCAGAAAGGCAACCTTAAGGGTCAGAATAGACAAGGTAGCATCATGGATAGGCTCAAAGGGATAGGCTCAAAGGGAGCAGACAACACCAGATTCAAATCCCAGACTGGTAGCAAAGGCTTACAGGATGGACGCACATGAGAAACACCCTGAAAAAAGGTTTTAACCAACCGGTGATTGGCAAAAGATCTTTGGAAAACAATTGCCAGAGCTGAAACATGGCCTTTTAGGGTACTAAGTTGAAGGCCCTGATCCAAACCATGTTGCAAGAATTCCAGAATCCTGGGAATAGAAAACACCCGACAGGGAAGAGACTTGGACTCACACCAGGCAATGTAAGCATGCCAGACCCTGTAATAAATAAAGGATGAGGACTTCTTCCTAGCCTGAATCATGTAGAATGGCACATTCAAAACCTGTCACCCGTTAGCCTGAATCATGGTATCAACAACAGAAGCAGGCAACCCCTTTTCCATCAATATGGAGGTTTCAGCAGCCAAGCCGTTAAAGCCAGAGTTTGTAAATTGGAATGGTGTAGCTGCCCCTGGGTGAGAAGATCTGGATCCTTGGGCAAGACGTGCCGGTCTACTGCCAACTGCACGATGTCTGCGAACCAAACTGTTCTTGGCCAACAAGGGGCCACCAGTATGGCTGGTACCCGCTCCTGGGCTATCTTGACCCTGCCCAGGAGAAGAAACGGAGGGAACACAGAGAAGCTGAAACTCTGTCCAAGGTATTGCCAAGGCATCCGTGGCGAAGGCCAGAGGATCCTGAGACAGAGAGACAAATCTGGGAAGTTTGTAATTGTGACGAGACGCAAACAGGTCCACGTCTGGGGTCACCACTGGGGTCAGCCAGACGTGGACCTGAGTCCTGCTCAGGGAGTCCGCCACCTGGTTCTCCACCCCTGGGATGTAGACCGCTGAGATGCAGGGAACATGCTGTTCTGCCCAAGACAGAATCAGGAACACTTCCTTGAAGGCTCCCTTGCTCCGAGTCCCTCCCTGATGGTTGATGTAGGCAACAGCCATCTGGTTGTCTGAGCAAATCTGAACAGCCCGACCCCGGAGGTGAGTGGATAGGCGAGAAAGAATCAACCTGATCGCCCCCAGTTCCAGGACGTTGATGGAAGCATGGGCCTCTTGTGGGCCCCACCGACCCTGGAACCTCAGGGACTTCCAGAAGCCTCCCCAGCCGGTCATACTGGCATCCGGGGTGACCGTTTCCCAGCACGGGGGCAGGAAGGACCTGCCCCCCAGAAGGTTTCTTGAGTCCAGCCACCACGAGAGACTGTCTGGCCAGGGGAGACAGAACAAATTCCTGATACAGGGACACAGGGTCCCGATCCCAAATTGACAAGAGGTGCAACTGAAGAGGTCTCATGAGAAACTGAGCAAAGGGGACTGCCTCAAAGCAGGACACCATCAGGCCCACCAACTGCATCCCCTGACGGATGGAGGGATGCGGACACGACAGCAGAGCCCGAGCCTGTAGCTGAAGACCCTCCACCTTCTGCTGAGGAAGGAAGACCTTGACCTGAGAGGTATCCAGCGTCATGCCCAGAAAGGTCCTCACCAATGACGGGGACAGAGAAGACTTGGGATAGTTGATCACCCTGCCGAAAGACTCCAGAGTGGATGCCAGAATTTAAGTGACCCGCTCGGCCTGAGGAAAAGACTCGGCCACAATCAGGATGTCGTCCAGGTAAGGAATGATGCGGATGCCCTGGTTCACTCCCGCCAGCACCTTGAACACCCGAGGTGCCGAGGTGATACCGAAGGGTAGAGCCACAAACTGGTAATGCTGACCCTGCAGCTCGAACCTTAGAAATCTCTGATGACCTGGGAAGATAGGCACATGAAGATAAGCATCCTTGTTGTCCACAGTGGTCATGAAGTCGCCCGGGCAAAGGGTTCTGACAGCAGAGCGCAGCGTCTCCATGCGAAAATGCTTGAATCTGACAAATTTGTTGAGGCCCTTCAGATCCAGAATGGGCCTCAGAGAGCCGTACTTTTTGGGGACCGTGAAAAGATTGGAATAGTCCCCCTGACCTCTTTCTTGATGAGGCACCAAACAAATGAATCCGGACTCTAACAGGCAATGAACAGCCAGAAGCAATCCCTGAGTGGACAGGGGGTTTAAAGACATCCGGGATCTGATGAATCTTGGGGGGGGGGCAGACTGCAAATTCCTCTCCGGACGCAGACCCAGGGTCACTATCGCAACACTCCTGCTGGTTCCCAGAGGAGTCAGAATTCTGGGAAGAATTCTGGGAGAGCAGTGGGTACAGGCTTAATACAGAAGCCACCCGGGATGCCCTCCCATGGGATGCCCCCAGAAGTTAATAAAGGGGGGGATGAGGGGGAGAAAAGGAGTGGAGCCGGGAGAAACCACAACCCAATGGTATCCCGCCTGAAAGACATATCACACATCCCGCCTGAAGTAAAATCACACATAAGCATCCCGCAGCAAAATACCCCAATTCAATTAAAACCCCCCCAAGGGGGACTCACGGACCTAAGAAACCGTGGGGTCACACAGGCACAGGCCGCTGAATAAGGCGACCCGCCGGAGGAAGCAGCGCTGCAGCCAGGAAGGGAGAAATCCAGACGCGCAGCTCATCCAAAATGGCGCCGGCAGAGGTACCTCGAGGGGCGGATACGCGATACGCGTCATCACCCGGCCCCGCCCCCCGAAGAGCGTGAAAAAACTGTGCTCACGTGACCCCGGCCGGCGCTATGACAAAGCAAAATCACCTCAGGTTATAGCGCCCACAGCCGCGGAACGCAGTACAAAGTGCAGCGGCAGCTAAAAACACCAGAAAACACACCAAAAAACGTAAAAACACCACAGATATGACTACTCGCCGCCACCCCCCCTCTTTCTCCCCCCCAAGCAAGTTAGAAGGGGGGGGGGGAGAGAGAGAGAGAGAGAAGCAGCGGCGAGCAGCCATGGTCAGGAAGGGAGGGGGCGGGGGGGACCCAAAGAAAAAAGAGAGGAGACACAGTCCCCAAACTACTTACCCCCTCAGAAGCTAGGATAGAAACTCTGCATCCCTAATAGGCTCACCAAAAAGCCTATGGCCGGCTACCTCTTCTACCTTCACCCGATCTGTCAGCCAAGGCTGGGAGGCAGTGAGGGTCCAGAAACGGTTGGAAATAGACTTGCAGGGCAGCAGGCTTGGTTGCCCCGCTCACCTGCGCAAGAGAGAGTGCCATCTGCTAACTTCACAGTCCACTGCAGAGGAAACACTGGAGAACTCTATGGTTAAGCCCATTTTTATAGGGAGCCGGGACAAGCCACAGCTTTTCTGCAGTACCACTGCGCCACCTTGTGGCGGAATAACCCAACTGTTATGAATACCGAAGCGGGCCGTGCCATGCAATAAAGAAAATGTCCTTCTACACTGCATGAGAATTAACATTAACGTGGACCTAAATCATACTTGGGGCAGAGTAGCCAAAAAAAATTTAATGTAGGGGTAATTATTACTGCTATCCATGTGCATATGTAGCAGTGAAAAAATATCTCTGCACTGCTAGGCTTGCAGGCAGCGAGAGGGTGCCTTTAGGGCCAAGGAATGTTTATTTGCAATTTATTAAAAAAATGGAATCTCCTTGTGTTCAGCTGAACCTAGCCTAACCTGAAATATATCATGGCATACCTTGGCATAATGCTAATACTGCATATAGGCAGTTACAGATTTGCTATACCCTCAGATACTGCTACTCTGCTATAAAGCAATCAGAACAATATAAGCATATTAATTATGCCTCCTAAGCAAAATCCTACCTTATGTATAGCAACATTTTATAATATTCTTTGAAAGCACTCTTGGGGGAAAATGTAAAAGTATCTTACACAATACATTCCAGTAAATTATGCGACATCAGCACTTGATTTTTGTGTATTTTAAATTATGCACAGTGCAATATACACTACAGAAACTGTGTGTAATCTAAATATGTCCCCAGCCAAGTTTAAATCTGTAAAACCAATTATTACAAAAGAGAGCTGATACTGTAAACCTAAAAAACTGCACAACTAAAAAGCTGTGGAATAAAGGACTCAAGCAATTGAAAAACTGAGAAATACCTGCCATGAAAATTGTGATAGACTCCATGAATACAACAGCAGGCAAAATGCAAAAGTCAAGTTGTGAAGCTCTGTACATTTGTATTTGCTGGCTTGTTAATAATGTGAATTTGCATATTGTGAATGCTATTACTTTTTATTTACAAATGAAACTACTTACCATTGCCTTGAGACAAGCAGGAAGCATGCAAAAAAGGAAAGGTTAGTCAACTATTACAGAAAAATATGATAGACCTGATTCAGATATAAAGTGCTACAGCAGGCAAGGCCATTTGTTACACCATTGCGTCAGGCAATGTTTGGCACTGTCCTTAACTGTTTTACGTTTTTAAATTGAAGAAGCAATTGCCAAGGTTTACAGTTTCACCATATGATTTATCTTATAAAAAAGGTGGGCATGGCCCTTGGCTCTGTGATAATGCATAATAATCAGAATAATGGGTGGGGTCTGTAACATTCCCAGAACATGCTATAGATACCCTGGCTGTGTTTCTCCCCTTTCCCCCTCTTGCTAAGTGGCATTGAAGCCTAGCCCAGCTACCCCAGTCACCATTGTGTGAACCCCCAAAACGCATGCACGCACTCCCAAACAGGCATGCACGTGCACGCATTGCCAAAGCACATGCACGCACCCCCAAAACACATGCACACATCCCCAATGTGCAGGGGGAGGAGGAGGTGGGGCAGCAGATTCTGCTATGCTCTCTCCCTGCATCAGCCATGGGAGAGAGGAGGATGTGGAGCGGTATGCATAGCGCTGCTCTTGCCCAGAATCGGCCGGGATTTAGGGGATGAGGTGGGGACGGCAAATGTAATTTTGCTCTCCCACATCCGCCGGGGGAGAGAGGAGGAGCTGAAGTGGCAGTCGTTGCGCTGCTCTCTCTCTGCATTGGCCCTGGAAGAGAGAAGGAGGAAGGTGGGACATCATGCAGCACTGCATAAGTGAGTGGCAGGGGAGGAACGGGCCGCACCGAGGGACGGTATAGATCTCCATTTATTTGAAAAAAGAAGTACCCCAAATGCTCAATAATATCAAAAAAAGTAATCTAGTTGACAGAATATTCTGCTGTTATCCCCATTTTTTTTGTTTTGTATTCTTCTGCATGTTCTTGCTTCATCTATATTCTTATGTTGCCCTATCTTCTCATCTTTCACGTGCTTCCTTCTATAGTCTGATGTGAAGGTTTCTGGCCCATCCTGACATTCAGATTGAAAGGACCCAAGAGCCTATCCACACTGGTTCATGGTGTTCTGTAAGTGGTGCCGCGTTTTTGGGAAGCCATGCTACAGAGTAAGCCCCAAATTTACATATTTGCTGGTTTTAGCATGGCCCACTAGTGATCTGGGAGGGAGGACCTCACATTATTGTTAAATAAAAAAATAAAAATAAAATGATACATGTGGAAATAAAATAGTGTTTTTTTACTGCATCAAGACTTATATCATGAATAGAAATACAGATAAAACTCACCAGGTCGCTGACAAGAGGTATAGGCTTTCTCTTTCTTATGTCTGGCATACTGTCAATAATTATGAGACCACCAGCAGGCCTAACGGTAAACAATGTGACAAGACAATATTAGACAATGAACAATAAGTAAAGGATGATTGACACATTATCTATCTATACATGAACTTGAGGAATGGTGATTGAGTGACCATCACCTGCGTTTATTACAGCAGATCTTTTGGATACATAAACCTGACACGGTCCAACCATGGACTGACCTTGTCTTTCTGTTCCTTTCTCTCTATTCCTTACTTCCCCTCTTTGCTCTTGCCTCTTTTCTGTGCTCCTTTTCTTTCCTTCCCCAATGCATTTTCTTTTGTCCCCCCTTCCCTTCTTTTCCTCATTCTATTCCATCCTCTTTCTTTCCTCCTCTTCCCTCCTTTTCCTATCCTTTTCCCATCTCCTATATATTCCCTTTTTCTGTTACTCCTCTCACAGCTAGGGTTCCTGCTAGTTTCTTCTTTATAAATCCTCATTACTTATTATTAGCATTTGTTATAAATGCCCCCGATAATGGTCTGGCCACAGCCGCCGACAACAATGTGATGCCTAACAAAGAGCGCGCCTGGTATGTGCCCTGACTGGTAGGATGAGCGCAACCTTTACTGTGAGGGGACGTTTTGAAACCTGCCCTCCAATAGGAAGGACGGTACCCACACGTCACCTGTTACCAGGCAGACTTGGAAACCTAGAATGTACACAGCATTTAACTTCTCCCCTAGACAGCGGAGGCAGCGCTGCTCCCGCTGGTGGTGAGCAGATGACTTGGTCTCGATTTTGAACCGAGGAACCCCCGGAGGGCACAATTAAGCAGTGGTTTTGCTTAAACCTGTAATTATGGTTTTGTCATTTAGTAATAACTTTATTTTTTATTACACATTCCAATGACGTCAGTCTTATGTCAGACGGGAACCTTTTCACTTCTGCAATTTAACTCTTGTGAGATGGGTGTTCTGCTTAGTAGTCTGGCCCTGAGGTAAGGGTACCTTTATACCCCGAAACATTGGACTTTATGGACTGCTTGGATCTTGCATACGTGATTGATGGCTTTAATACACTTGAATTGAACAGTTTTGGAGCGCTGGCCTGAATAATTTATACATTTTTATTTATAGCTCCCAACTGTCATTTTTTCAGCATGCCTGTAGCTTCTTGACTTAGCCACCCCGCACATCCTACAGGACCCGGCCAATGTAGGTCCTCTTTAAAGCAGGCCTATGTCCTTCCTGGGAAAGCTCTACCTACAGTGGATCTATACTCTCCCTGGTACATCCACTCCCAAATTAAGCTGTTTTCTGCAGCACTTCCTGTCTCTCCTGCTTTTTACCACCTGCTGGCTAAGTGTACCAGAGAGAAGCTCCAGTATGGCCAGTAGTACTAGTACCCCTGGTTGGGGAACATTGGCTTATAGGACTAAGGAAGAGTTTTAGGGCTATTGGTAACTGATGTCGAAGTAAGTGAGTTGATAAAACAAAAACTTCTTGACCTCAGGAATCCGATTAACATTGAAAGCAAGCACCACTGCCAGCAGCATCTCATTCAGCTTCAGGAACTGATCAGTTAAACCAATTAGTACAGCATCAATGCTGGCAATAACCACATGTCAGGCTGACAGTGGAGGTCATGCTAATTATTTAGTGAAGCTGGTTTAACTCTGGATGCACATCTAGGTGTGAATTGCAACACAAAGTGCTTTATTAACTTGGAGCCTTATGTAAGAAGCACCAGTGCCACACAGCGCCACTTTTTTGGCCTCAGCAACACTCAGCATATGATTTAACAACTAAAAAAACACTAATGCCGTTGCGACGGCCGCCTAGCGTCTTGTTTAAAACTAGCGCCAAAAAGGGTGCAACACCGGACACGCCGATTGAAGCAACGCAAAACTGGCACTGTAGCTCAAGATCCCATAGAGCACAATGGGCAGAACAGGATTGAAGTGTTTAATGCTTACAATTAATATTTATTTATTTGTACAGAACTTGCATTGGGACTTGTCAAAAATTGAAACTCAGGATCTAGATGGTCTAAAATGTTTTTTGTTTTTGGTTATTAAAAGTGAGTTTAATAGCTTCTTTTGCTTAACAATATGTAATTTGTATGCCAACAACTAAAACACAGCCGAAACGCACTGTAAAGTTTGTCCCCTTTCTCCCCAGCAGTGGTTTCTTGTAACTGTTATGAAGGAAGGCTAACCAGCACCAGAAAAATACAGTGCCAAAGATTTCAAGGAGAAAAACATTCATAAATATGCTGGGGAGCACTGAAAAAAGCAATTCTGTGAGTACTCACCTGTAGAATTGTTTTTGTTCTTGCATGACACGGCCCGCTTCGGTATTCATAACTGATGGGTTATTCCGCCACAAGGTGGCGCAGCAGCACTGCAGAAAGCTGTGGCAGCTCCCGGCTCCCTATAGAAACGGGATTAACCAACAAGCTCCCAGCGTAGACGAGCAGTGAGACAAGAAGCCGGGAGCGAATAAATGTAAGAATGTAAAAAAGGTAAAAAAAACCCAACTTAACTTGGAACAATCACCATAAAGAGGCAACAAAGAATAACTATAACAGGGTGGGGCGAAGCGGGCCGTGCCATGCAAGAACAAAAACAATTCTACAGGTGAGTACTCACAGAATTTCTTTTTTCTTTAATGCATGGCACGCCCCGCTTCGGTATTCATAACAGTTGGGACATCCAAAAGTAGGGTTGGATCCCAAATGAGTAAAGGCCAGTAGATCAAACCACTACCGCCTGAAGCACCTTGCGGCCAAAAGCAGCATCCGCTGAGGCCTTAACATCAACTTTGTAAAATTTGGAAAAGGTATGAACAGAAGACCAAGTAGCGGCCTTGCAAACTTGTTCAACAGAAGCTTGGTGCTGAAAAGCCCAAGAGGCACCAATAGCACAAGTGGAATGAGCAATAATTCTAAAGGGAGTTTCCTTCCCCTTAGCAGAATAGGCTTGAACCACCGCCTGACGAATCCACTTGCTGATAGTGGATTTAGCCAGAGGCAAACCCTTCCTAGGCCCAGAAGTGAGAACGAACAGAGCATCAGACTTCCTGAAGGTCTCAGTAGCAACCAAATAGAATTTCAGAGCCCTGACCACGTCCAAAGAATGCAGATTCCGCTCCTTGGAATTAGCGGGATTAGGACACAAGGAAGGCAAGACAATGTCTTGATTAAGGTGAAAAGCAGACACGACCTTGGGCAAGAAATCTGGCTTAAGCCAGAACACCACCTTATCTTGATGCCGCTCAAAATAAGGAGGCTTGATGGAAAGCGCCGCTAGCTCAGAAACACGCCTTACAGAAGTGATAGCCACTAAAAAGGCAACTTTAAAAGTCAAAATGGGCAAGGCGGCCTCATGAATAGGTTCAAAGGGAGGCCCCTGCATAGCAGACAACACCAGATTCAGATCCCAGACTGGTAGCAAAGGCTTACGTGGTGGACGCACATGAGAAACACCCTGGAAAAAAGTTTTAACCAGCCGGTGATTGGCAAAGGATCTTTGGAAAAAAATTGCCAGAGCTGAAACATGGCCCTTGAGAGTACGAAGTTGAAGGCCCAAGTCCAAACCATGTTGCAAGAATTTCAGAATCCTGGGAATAGAAAACACCCGACAGGGAAGAGATTTGGACTCGCAACAGGCAATGTAAGCATGCCAGACCCTGTAATAAATGAAAGAAGAGGGCTTCTTTCTAGCCCTAATCATGGTATCGACCACAGAAGCCGGTAATCCTTTTTCCCTCAAGATGGAGATTTCAGCAGCCAAGCCGTTAAAGCCAGCGTTTGTAAATTGGGGTGGCGTAGCCGCCCCTGAGTGAGGAGATCTGGATCCTTGGGTAAGACGTACCTGTCTACTGCCAACTGCACGACGTCTGCGAACCAAACCCTTCTTGGCCAACAAGGGGCCACCAGGATGGTCGGTACTCGTTCCTGGACTATCTTGCGTATGACCCTGCCCAGGAGAGGAAACAGAGGGAACACATATAGAAGCCAAAACTGCCAAATTTGCCAGGGCATCCGTGGCGAAGGCCAGAGGATCGTGAGACAGAGAGACAAATCTGGGAAGTTTGTGATTGTGACGGGACGCAAACAGGTCCACGTCCGGCTGACCCCAGCGGTGACAGAGGGAGAGAAACACCCGGTTGTTGAGGGACCATTCCCCCAGACAAGACGTCCCCCTGTTCAGGGAGTCCGCCACCTGCTTCTCCACCCCCGGAATGTATACCGCTGAGATGCAGGGAACATGCCGCTCCGCCCAAGACAGAATCTGGGACACTTCTTTGAATGCTTGCTTGCTCTGAGTACCTCCCTGATGATTGATGTAGGCAACCGCCGTCTGGTTGTCTGAGCAGATCTAAACAGCCCAACACTGAAGGTGGGTGTTCAGGTGAGAAAGAACCAACCTGATCGCCCTCAATTCCAGTACGTTGATGGAAGCATGGGCCTCCTGAGGGCCCCATCGACCCTGGAACCTCAGGGACTGCCAGAAACCTCCCCAACCTGTCAGACTGGCATCTGTGGTGACCGTCTCCCAGCACGGGGGCAGGAAGGTCCTGCCCCCCAGAAGGTTCCTTGAGTCCAGCCACCACGAGAGGGACTGCCTGGCCAGAGCAGACAGAGCAAATTCCTGATCCAATGACACAGGGTCCCGATCCCAAACTGACAAGAGGTGCAACTGGAGATGTCTCATGTGAAACTGGGCAAAGGGGACTGCCTCGAAGCAGGACACCATCAGGCCCACTAACTGCATCCCCTGCCGGATGGAGGGATGAGGACACAATAGCAGAGCCCGAGCCTGCTTCTGAAGACCCTCCGCCTTCTACCCTGGAATACCATGACCTGAGAGGTATCCAGAGTCAAGCCCAGAAAGGACCTCACCAAGGACGGGGACAGAGAAGACTTGGGTTAGTTGATCACCCAGCCGAAGGACTGTAGAGTGGAGATCACCATCTGAGTGTCCTGCTCGGCCTGAGTAAAGGATTGGGCCACAATCAGGATGTTGTCCAGGTAAGGAATGATGCGGATGCCCATGTTCCTGAGCAAAGCCATCACTCCCGCCAGTACTTTGGTGAACACCCGAGGTGCCGAGGTGATCCCGAAGGGTAGAGCCACAAATTGGTAATGCTGATCCTCTAGCGCGAACCTTAGAAATCTCTGAGGACCTAGGAAGATAGGCACATGAAGATAAGCATCTTTGATGTCCACAGTGGTCATGAAGTCGCCCTGGCGAAGGGTACTGACAGCAGAGCGTAGCGTCTCCATGCCAAAATGCTTGAATCTGACAAATTTGTTGAGGCTCTTTAGATCCAGAATGGGCCCTTTTTGGGGACTGTGAAAAGATTGGCATAGTACCCCTGACCCCGTTCTTGAGGGGGCACTGGACAAATGACTCCTAACTCTAACAGGCATTGAACCGCCAGACGCAACCCTTGAGCATACAGGGGGTTTAAAGACATCCTGGATCTGACGAATCTTGGGGGGGGGGGGGCAGGCTGTAAACTCTATCTTGTAGCCGGAGGACACTATCTCCTGTATCCACCGGTCTGAGATGGGATGCCTCCAGACGTGAGCAAAAAAAACAAGCCATCCCCCCACCCCGATGGGTGAGGGCGCCCTTCATGCCTGAGGGGGCTTAGGGGAGGGATTGAGTTTGAAGTTCCAGGAAAGACCGGGACGACCACGGGGTTTACCACGGCCCCAAGCATCTCTACGGCCACTATGGAGGAGAGAGCTCCGGCCTCCTCTGGGAACACGAAAGGAAGGGAGGGGGGCAGAGGACCCACAAAATGGCCGAGACTGCCTCCTACGCTGAGGCAGCTTGCCATCCTTAGCAAGAACATCAAGACGCTCTCCAAAAAGCCACAACCCCGCGAAGGGGAGACCAGTGAGAGCTTTCTTAGCAGCAGCATCAGCAGCCCATTGGCGCAACCAGACAGATTGTCGCATAGCCACCAAGAGCGCGGCGGCCCTGGCACTTAGCCGCACAGCATCATCCATAGTGGCAAGAATAAAGGCCACAAAATCAGAGCAACCCAAGAGAGTCCTAAACTCCTCTCCCTCTCCACGAGCTGAAGTGCCATCCATGAGGCGCTTGAGCAGAGACTTAAGAGCAATAGCCGTAATAGCCGCGGCACAGGTCGGGCGCAATCCAGCCCCCACACAGGTAAAAGCATGACAGGCCAACTGGTCCATGCGCCTGTCCTCACCGTCCCTCAGAGTGGTAGTGGTAGAGAAGGCATGACCGAAGTGTTGGACAAGCCCAGCACGGGAGCATCCACTTCAGGGGGAACTGACCACCTCCTAACAAGATCAGCAGAAAAGGGATACCTCTTATCCAAAGTTTTGGACACAGCAGGTAGCTTGTTAGGACGTTCCCATGCTTTAAGTATCATAGAGTTGAAATGACCTTGCTCAGGAAACTCCAGACGCTGTTTAACAGGACGAAACAGCTCACCCTGTTTCCTTTTAGCCTCCACAAGAGGGGCAATGTGTAGGATTTCACAAATATGAGACAGTAAATTAGCAGTGTCCTCAGGATACCATTAATCCCCAGACGCAGCGTCACTGTCACAACTCTCCGGATGGTCTCCCAAGGAGTCAGAATCCGGAGGCAATTCTCCTTCCTCCAGGGAATAACGTCCAGCAGTGACATCCAATTCCCCATACTCCTCAGTAGAGCGTGAGGGAGTGGAAGTCAAGTGCCACTTCTTGCCAGAGGCCTTCCTGGGAATAGACTTGGCAAGCTGTCTCTCAATACTGGCCACCCACAGAGCCAAATCAGAGTGTGACTCCCTGCTGACGTCCCCCTCACTGGGGCCCAGTGGCAGGAGCAGGGGGGTAGGTGAAGCAGAGGGATGTGCTGAGCTAAAAAGCGAAGCAGGCAAACCAGTTTGTAGCGCAATGACCTCTCAGCGCACGGAACGCACACCGTGACACCGTTACTCACAGGGGACACCCCACACATTGAACACAGCCGGGCTTGTCCCGAAGGGCTCCCAAGCACACTATCCCCAGCAGCCTCCATATGGTGATTAACACAGGCGCAATAGGCCAGCGGTGGGTAAAGGCTATACAAAGGCCACCCGGCATGCCCTCCCACAGGATGCCCCCAGAAATTAGTGAAGGGGGGAATGAAGGGAGGGAAGGAATGGAGCCGGGATATGCCACAACCTAATGGTATCCCGCCTGAAAGACATAAGAAAAAAGACGCATTAGCATCCCGCAGCACATACACCCTCCAATAAAAAAAACCCCAAGGGGGACTCACGGACAAAAGACACCTCAGCGTCACTCAGGCACCACCACAGGAGAAGCGACACACCAGAGGATCAGCCAGAAGCAGCCAGGAAGGGAGAAATCCAAACGCACAGCTCTCTCAAAATGGCGCCGGCAAAGGCACCTCGAGGGGCGGGCCACGGGGAGACGACGCGATACGCATCACCAAGCGGCCCCGCCCCCCTGAAGAGCGCGAAAACAGCGCTCACCTGACCCGGCCGGCGCCATGACAAGGCAAAATCACCTCAGGTTATAGCGCCCACTGCCACGGAGCGTAGTACAAAGCAGCGTAGCAGCTAAAAACACCAAAAAACACACAAAATGTCAAAACACCACAGATATTACTCCTCGCCGCTACCACCTACCCCCCCGAACAAGTCAGAGAGGGGAGGGGAGAAGAGAGGGACAAGGAGGCAGCGGCGAGCAACCATGGCCAGGGAGGGGGAGGGACCCCAAAAGGAAAATAGGGGGACAGAGTCCCCAACAACTCACCCACTCAGAAGCTAGGGCAGGAACTCCGCATCCGAAGAAGGCTCACCATAAAGCCTATGGCCGGCTACCCTTTGTGGCACAGGGTCTGCAGCTTGGAGCAGCGCTCCAGGAGCACTTGACCCTTGTGCTCTTCTACCTTCACCCGATCTGTCAGCCAAGGCTGGGAGGCTGTTAGGGTCCAGAAACGGATGGAAATAGACTTGCAGGGCCGCAGGCTTGGTTGCCCCTCTCACCTGCGCAAGAGAGATAGCCATCTTCTAACTTCGCAGTGTCACTGCAGAGACAACACTGGGAACTTGTTGGTTAATCCCATTTTTATAGGGAGCCGGGAGCTGCCACAGCTTTCTGCAGTGCTGTTGCGCCACCTTGTGGCGGAATAATACAATTCTGTGAAATACTCACCTGTAGAATTGATATTATTTGTATACAGTATGTCCTGCTCCAGATATAATACTTACACTTGGGTTATCCTCCGCCAGATGGCGCTGCACTGCAGAGACATGGAAAAAACAGGCTCCTCCTGGCCCCTCAAATACCCAGGGACCTCCCACAAATCCCCAGCATTGAAAAGCAGTGAACAAGAAGCCGGGAGAATTAAACCACCCAGAACAACTGATCATGAGAATAATGATAACAATCACCATACAGGGGATCCAGAATAATGCAAAAACCAGGTGGGTGGAGCAGGACGTACTGTATACAAATAATATCAATTCTACAGGTGAGTATTTCACAGAATTGTATTATTCTTAGTATACAGTACGTCCTGCTCCAGATAAAATACTTACACTTGGGACATCCCATAGCAGTGTCCATAAAGTAGGGTGGGATCCCCCAACAAAAGGTGACATCAGGCAGTTTAAACAACTGCCGCCTGCAAAACCTTGCGGCCAAAAACAGCATCAGCTGAGGCCCTAACATCAACCTTGTAAAACTTTGAAAAGGTATGAACCGAAGACCAAGTAGCGGCCTTGCAAACTTGTTCAACAGAAGCCTGGTGCTGGAAGGCCCAAGAGGCACCAATAGCACGAGTAGAATGAGCAATAAGGCGGAAGGGAGGATTCTTCCCCTTAGCAGAATAGGCCTGAATCACAGCCTGACGAATCCATTTGCTAATAGTAGACTTGGCAGGAGCCAAACCCTTCCTAGGACCAGAAGGGACCACAAAAAGAGCATCAGTCTTCCTGAAAGCCGCAGTGACTACCAGGTAATACCTCAGACACCTGACCACATCCAATGAATGCAAAACCCTTTCCTTAGCATTGCTAGGGTTAGGACACAATGAAGGAAGAACAATTGGCTTGATGCAGAGCCTCCCCGTTCA
Source organism: Gastrophryne carolinensis (assembly GCA_027917425.1). Lineage (NCBI taxonomy): Eukaryota > Metazoa > Chordata > Amphibia > Anura > Microhylidae > Gastrophryne > Gastrophryne carolinensis. The sequence goes on from CM051234.1 coordinate 292,890,862, forward strand.
GCTATCCCATGCGTTTTCCCGTTGGTTTTGGGCTTTGATCGGGTCAGGAAAGGGTGCTACGTTGATTTTAGTGTGCGTTTATGCGCTCAGGTGTGCGCTCAGCCGCCTTTCCGATTGTCGGCTCGCACGAGGCTGTTTCCCGGGAAAACGGATGCCTCGTTCATTGGTCCGTTTTTTTCAGTGATGCAGAGCCTTGATTTCCGATTGAAATCACCCTAATAAAACGGGGCCGCCGAGCCTTCACTTACGGGCAGTCAGAGCAGCCGTATTTGCACTCGGGCAATAATATGCAGTCCTCTGTTGGAGCACATCAGCGGCGCCAGCTCCGCGGTCTTGTCCTGCTGAGTATGGCAGAAACCAGGCTGCACCGCACGCCTTTGGACATTGATGGCATGAGTATTTGTTATATTTTAGGGTTTTTTTTTTTTAGGGTCCTTTTTACAGGGTCTACCTAATTTATTTTTTATTGCCTGTGTGCAGGAACTGGAAGATGGGACATTGCATAAATGTGCAGGCACTGGCTGGCCCTGAATTGTTTTTTGGGAGTCGTTTTGCTGGCTTTCCCTGCTCAACGCATGATGCGCACATCTTTAGGAATTCCTGCCTAGATGAGCGATTCAAATCTGGCGATCTTTTTGGTGGCTGGCTACTGGGTATGTGTATGAAACTTGTATTGGTTGCCCACCCTGTCTGACTGTGTTTTTTTCCCTTAACACACTATTTGGTAACTATTTTCGTAGTATATTTTGAGCCTAATTATTGAGCTACAAATTAAATGGGTTAAGTGATTGTACCCTATTGCGTCATGTTCTTGCCCTCTTATGTAAGTAGTATTCCCTGACTTTTTTAATGAGTGTACAGGTTGGATGTGCATGTAGTCTCATTAGAAATGTCCTTTCCTCCCACCCTACCCCGCTCACCTATTTGTCCCTCTTTTTTTTTTTTTTATTTTTTTTTTTTTGGGGCAGGAGACTCTGGCTATCCTTTGCTCCCCTGGCTGATGACCCCCATCCTGCACCCATCTTCACAGGCAGAGGAGTGCTACAATACTGCCCCCAGGAGGACTCGCTCTGTGGTGGAGCGAGGCTTTGGTCTCTTGAAGATGAGGTTCCGTTCTCTTGATGAGACTGGGGGGGCACTACAATAGACGCCTGCAACGGTCCTAAACCTAATCATGGCTTGTGGGCTACTCCACCACCTTTAGTTTCAGACGTCCCCACCCCTCCTTTTTCTTGCACCCAAAGTGGCACCGCGCAAACCATCCGTGCACAACTATTGTTTAGTGTTTTTTCAGAGACCACAAATTTTTAGTTTTTTTTTTATTTTACAAACAAATTTTGTTGTGTCATTTGTTTTTTTGGGAACAAAAGAAAAATTACACATGGGGTCAGAAAATGTATTCCCCGCAAATTAGTGGTATGTTGGGTTGCATGCTGACGAGGAATGATGTTGTGCCTGCAAATTGGCTGCAATGTGGGCCAGGCTTTGATTAATCTCACCCATATGGCTGGTTAAGGCAGAGATATTTCTGTTTAATACCTCTAATTGGGCGTTGAGGTTTGTGAGTTGGGTGCACACAGTCTCATTGAATTTCTGTGTTGTCGCCAAAAAGGCTATATTTTCCTGCCTCCATGCTTCCTCCAAAATTTGAAGTTGCCTTCTTTGGGAAATATGGCGTCTGGACTGGGTTGGAGCAGTGGGACGGGTGGTTGGTTCTGGTTCAGAAGGTGGTTGTGGATGTGGTGGTTGTGCCGGGGTTGACTGCGTTGCTGCCACTGGTTCAGTAGTGGTTAGTGACATATGTGGGGTGTCCTCCTCCAAATCTCGTATATGGTCGATGATGGGTGGGCTTCCTGTGGTCTGTAAAGAAATATAGCTTCCTTTTAGTTTATTTCTGTCCACAAAAGCTCTCAAAGATCAATGTTAAAAGTACACACCAATGACCATTGACTTACCTCATCGCAATCCACAATTTGGGTTCGTGGTGTAGAATCCTGGTGTGCCCTTGGTCTCGGTGCTAACGCAGGGGTTTGGGGGCCTGGTGTGTCCTGTTGACTTGGTCCTTAGAATGTAGATTTGAAGATTAGCTAAATGGCCAAGTACAGTGTGTTGTGTAGCATAACACTGCCTTATTGAACTTTTTGTAATAGGTCATGGCAAAATCAGACTCACCTTGGGACCTTACATTCCGGTCTGTGTCTTGTGCCTCTGCCAGGCCCTGGATGCTGGGTGTGTGGTGTCCCCTGCATCTGTGGAAATTGATGGTTGGCTATCTGGTGAGTCGTGTGTGGTTCTGGGGCTTATGGGGGAGGGTGATGTTGTGTGTGCTGCTATGGCTTAATGTCTGGGTTCCTGTTGAGCTATCATATGTGGAGCTGCATGTGGAATGTGAGGTACTGGTATTGGGAGAACCAGAGGGTTGAGGTGGAGGGGTGGGTGACCTTGGTGGGGTGGTGGGTTTGGCAATACGGTTTCCCTTGCTGATGTGTTTTGTTTTGTGGGTATGCTTTGTGTGTTGTGGTTGAGGATGCTGCAGGGTCTTACTCGATTTTGCACCCTTGTGTGTTCGTGCTTTTTTGGCAGGTGGTGGTGAATGGGTTAATGTCTCCTTGGTCCTGCGTTTTTTTGAATGTGCCTGCGTGTGTGGAGTATCCTGCGTTTTAGTTGGGGCATGTTCTGCCTGTGTCTGGTGCCTGCTCTTCTGTCTCTTGGAGGATGAGGCATGTGTGCGGCTGCTATGTGCCTCGGGCCTTGGTTGCCTATTTTTGCTCCCTTTAGGTCTGCCCATAATGATATGGTATCCAACACAGAGCTGAGTGCCTTGTGCTTCAAATATGTTTCCCGTGTGGGCGTTGTCAACAGCGGGTGCTCGCCTGCGCGCACGCACGCACGTCACCGCAATCTTTACCCACGAGCAGGACGACATCATCATGGATGTGAGTATGCGAGCGTGTGTTTAGTGTGCTTAGTTTGTCACGTTAAATACAAGCCCACCTTAGTTTAACACATGTACGCAGCTACAAACTAGGCTAGATGCAGATAGAAGAACTAGGGCAATGTGAGGCAGCAAGAGGTTAATAAAGTGACTTTAGTTAGGCCAGGAAACTTGGTAATGTATTTGGTGGATTAATGGTGGGTCCTTGTATCTTTTTTTTACAGATGATGCTGAGGAATCGCTACGACTTCCTGCCGTCAGATTATGAGAAGCGGATGTTGGCCCTGGCGGTGGTGGACGCGATCACACGCCGATCACAAACCACCTATACCTTCACCCAGATCGCCCAACACTGGTCTGATTTAAAGAGAAGGCATAAGCCCCGGGTGAGGCGGTACTTCGCCAAACATTTCCCATGTAAGTGTTGAAAATGTAAATGCACCTATAACCCTGGCATCGCCTGGGCGTGGTTTAATGATTGTGTTTGTATTTCAGCACATGAATGGAATATGCGCTTCCGCCCCACCCGGACCAGGACACGCAGCCCAGTGTTGGACGAAACAGGTGAAGGTGTAGGTGGTCCACCGCCAGTGTCAACACCCCCCCCTCCTCTGCCAGCGAGTATGAGGAGCCTCTGGACCTCAGCATGCAGGGGAGGGGGGAATCTGAGGGAGTTGAGCCTAAATGAGCCTCAACCTGACTCCGGTAAGGGAAATATAGTTAGATATGTGCTAATACATGCATTAAATACATATACTCATGTGCACTATTGTTAGTTGTAGATTCAGACGTCGCAGGGACATCCCAAGGGATGAGCGAGGAAGGGGGCGACGAGGAAGAGGTGGCTGGGGAAGGTGAGTAGATTGATACCTAGAAGCCTAACTTAATATGATATTCATGATACAACAACAGTCTCTAATATCAGTGTGTTTGTCATCCAAACAGATTCACAGCAGCAACCCAGGGAGGAAGAAAGGAGATGCCCCCGACGCAATGTGCGCTCCAAACATTGTAAGTGTTTTTTTATTTGGTCAAAGTAAATGAACTAACAATTCCATTGCCAAAAACATCGCCCAAAAAAAAAATATATATATTTTAAAAAATAGCCCTTAAAGCGGACTTTCACTCTGAATAAGAGTCTATCTTATATGTTTCCCACACCCTGTACATACAGATTGGCCACATTAAAATTCATCCTACCAGCACCTAGTGCATGTTATGAGCCTTTAAACATCCAAGATGGCTGATTATGGAAGCCGCCATCTTATCAGGCAGCCTGCAAAAAGGAAGTGCCTTGTAACTGTGCTGCTCTGCATTCTGGGATTGCTGACCTTTTCAAGAGCACAGCTCTGCTCTGTGTGAGCAAAGCACAGCTATAACCCACCCCCTGTACCCTATTCCACTCTCCTCTCCTCAGTAAGTGTGATGCTTCTGAGTCAAGATGGCGGCGCACGTATCCTAAATTCCAGAACAGAGTTGCAGGCCAGTGGGGGAAAGAATAATAAGTTAGTGACTAAAAACTTTTAAAATATTAGTTTCAAATGCTGCGGTCTCGTATTTGAAGAGTTTGGCCTTTTCATTAAATCACGCTGAAGGTCCGGTTTAAAAAGGGCCCCAAAAAAATCACGCAAAACCAAACCATAAAAACAATGCTAAACTAATGTTGTTTTTCATTCACAGATACCAGAAAATCACAGCCACAAGAACCCGAGGCCAAAAGCTTTTTAATTTGTCTTAAAATGTAAATAGTTTCTTTGGTTTTAAATTAAAAAAAAAATATTAGGAAAAAACAGAAAAAAAAATTATACATTCCAACGTTGAAATAAAAAAAAATTACAAAAATTTTGAGAGTTGTCTTTCCTGCACATGTACAATAACACAACATCATCACACATTTACATGCCACAAAAGGTTTAGATATGGGACAATAAATCAAAAACAATCAGAAACAATTAAGGTATGCATTAATGGCAAGGAAGAAGGAACAACAAAGGAGATTAAGGTATGCATTAATGGCAAGGAAGAAGGAACAACAAAGGAGATTAAGGTATGCATTAATGGCAAGGAAGAAGGAACAACAAAGGAGATTAAGGTATGCATTAATGGCACGGAAAAAGGAACACAAAGGAGATTAAGGTATGCATTAATGGCAAGGAAGAAGGAACAACAAACATTTTAATTAAATATATATATATGTGCCAAATTGGCAGTTGTTGCCATATGTATATTCCAATGGAGGTTGAGGGATGTGCGCTTGCGTGTAGCCAGATTGGCAACTGAAGAGCCATGGAGATGTAAGTATACTTGAAAAAACCACCAAAATGGAAGGTCAAATACGACTGAAGGCAAGCAGGTACGTTCAAAAATCAAGGAAAAAGCAGGGAAAAACGGGCCGCCCGTGTGAACGGGAACGGAAGCCCCGATCAAATTGAAGGCGCCCAAGAGAGCCAAAAAAACTTCCCGAGTGAAGACAAATTGACGGATCACTTAGGGAGCCATTCCGACGGAGGCTCTGCATCACATTTGAGCCACGATTCAAACGGGAGCCCCGGACAATCGGAAGCTTTTAAGGTCAGTTCAGGGGAGGCTCTGCATCAGGCCCAGTGTCCTGATTCAAATGAAAAGCAGACACCACCTTTGGCAGAAAATCTGGCTTAAAGCGGAACACCACCTTGTCCTGGTGTCTCTCGTAGTATGGGGGCTGAATAGACAGAGCCGCCAGCTCAGACACACGCCTGACCGAAGTAATAGCCACCAGAAAAACAACTTTGAGGGTAAGTACAGCCAGTGCAGCATCCTGAATAGGCTCAAAGGGAGCACCCTGTAAGGCAGACAAAACCAGGTTAAAGTCCCAAACAGGGACCGTAGGCTTACGTGGGGGACGCACGTGAGTGACCCCCTGAAAGAAGGTCTCAACCAAGGGATGCTGAACAAAAGACTTCTGAAAGAAGACAGACAGGGCCGAAACCTGACCCTTCAGAGTAATGAGTTTTAAACCCAACTCCAATCCATGTTGTAAAAACTCCAGAATTCTAGGGATTAAGAATTCCCTGCAGGGAAGAGACCTAGACTCACACCAGTCAATGTAGGAACGCCATACCCTATAATAGATGGCATGGCAGAAGAAGTTTTCTTCCTAGCCTGTACCGTGGTATCCACCACTGAGGCAGACAAGCCTTTCTCCATCAAGATGGAGGTTTCAGCAGCCAGGCCGTCAAAGCCAGAGTTTGTAAATTGGGATGGCGTAAGGAGCCCTGAGTGAGAAGATCTGGCTCCTCTGGCAGGACGTACTGGTCTACTGCCATTTGTACCACGTCTGCGAACCACACTCTTCTTGGCCACCTCGGGGCCACCAGAATCACTGGCATCCTTTCCAGGGCAATCTTGCGTAGAAACCTGTCCAGCAGGGGGAACGGGGGAAAGACATACAGGAGCCGAAATTTCTTCCATGACATTGACAGAGCGTCCGTGGCCAAGGCCAGAGGATCCTGAGACAGGGAGACAAAGGCCGGGAGCTTGTGATTGTAACGGGATGCAAACAGATCCACATCCGGTAGGCCCCACCGGTAACACAGGGACTGGAATACCCTGTTGCAGAGGGACCACTCCCCCTGACGGGAAGTCCCCCTGCTCAGAGAGTCTGCTAGAAGATTCTCTACCCCCGGGATATAAACAGCCGAGATGCATTGAACATTGGCCTCCGCCCATGTCAGAATCCGCGACACTTCCTGGAGGGCACCCTTGCTCCGGGTCCCTCCCTGGCGGTTGATGTAGGCAACCACTGTCCTGTTGTCTGAGCGCACCTGCACAGAGAGTCCCTGCAGGTGATCGGTCAACTGCTCCAAAACCAACCTGACCGCCCGTAGTTCCAGAATGTTGATGGGTAAATGGGCCTCCTGAGGGCCCCACCTCCCCTGGAACCTCAGGGACTTCCAGAATCCCCCCCAACCTGACAGACTGGCATCCGTGGTGACCGTCTCCCAGGAGGGGGCTAGAAAGGACCTGCCCTTTAGCAAGTTCTTGTGGTCTAGCCACCACGAGAGGGACCTTCTGACCAATGGGGGAAGCACACAAACCCCGTCCAAGGACGCGGGGTCCTTGTCCCATACTGATAGGAGGTGAAGCTGCAGAGGCCTCGAATGGAACTGAGCAAAGGGCACCTCCTCGAAGCTCACCACCATCAGGCCCACCAGCTGCATTCCCTGTCTGAGGGAGAGCTGGGGGCATGAGAGCAGGGATCGCACCTGCGCAGTCAGAGCTTCCACCTTCTGTTGGGGAAGGAATATTCATGACTGAACCGTATCCAGAATCATCCTCAGGAATGGGGTCACCGGTGAAGGGGACAGAGAGGACTTGGGATGATTGATCACCCAGCCGAAGGACTCCAAGGTGGACACCACCAGCTGAGTGTCCAGCTCCGCCTGCTCTAGAGGCCATGAGGCGATGAGGATGTCGTCCAGGTAGGGCAGCACTCGAATGCCCCCTGACCTTATCAAGGACATCACCCCCGCCAATACCTTGGTGAACACTCTGGGAGCTGAAGTGAGGCCAAACGGTAGAGCCACAAATTGGTAATGTTGATCTTTCAACTCGAATCTGAGAAACCTTTGATGTCCCGGGAACACAGGGATGTGAAGGTAAGCATCTTTGATGTCCACAGACGTCATAAAATCCCCTGGGCACAGAGAGCCAACGGCCGAGCGCAGGGTTTCCATGCGAAAGCGCTTGTTCTTGACAAATTTGTTGAGGATCTTTAAATCCAGAATGGGCCTGATTGACCCATCTCTTTTGGGTACTGTGAAAAGGTTGGAGTAGAACCCTTCTCCCAATTCTCTCAAGGGAACCTTGCAAATAACTCCCAGATCCAGAAGTCCTTGTACTGCCTGCATCAGGACCTGAGCTGATACCGGGTCCTGGGGGATCCGGGACCTGATGAATATTGAGGGGGGCCGCACAGCAAACTCTATCTTGTAGCCGGAGGTAACTACCTCCTGAATCCACCGGTCTGAGACTTGGCGCCTCCAGACGTGCGCGAAGTGCTGTAGCCGTCCCCCCACCCTGGCGGGCGAAGGTGCCCCATCATGCCTGAGGGGTCTTGGGAGGGGCTTTGGGTTTGGTTCCCCAGGAGGAGCCAGGACATCACCCCCTGCTCCTATGCCAGGAGTCTGCGCGAGCCCCTGCGAAGGACACCCCTTTTCCCTGCTTAGCGCCTCTGTAGGGGGCTGAAAGGGGGCCCTGGCTGCAAAAGGGCCGAGGCTGCTGCCTGCGCTGTGGTAACTTACCTCCTTTAGCAAAGAGGTCTAGGCGGTCCCCAAACAGGCGTAGTCCCTTAAATGGGAGCCCACTAAGGGCTTTCTTAGCAGCATTGTCGGCCGCCCACTGGCGCAGCGTATAGCCACCGCCAAGGCGGAAGATCTAGCACACAGCCTAATAGCATCATCCGATGCAGACAGGATAAAGTTCACATATACATCACAGTTAGACAGTGCATTAATAGTATCAGTAGGCAACTCGTCTGGGCCGTCAAGTGCATTCCTGGCCATGGCCCCGAGCGCCACGGCAGTAACGGCCAGAGCGCAGACCGGGCGCAGCGCCGCCCCTCCAAACGCAAAGGCATGGCACGCCAATTGGTCAATGTGCCGGTCCTCAGAATCCTGCAGCGTAGTAGTGTCGGGGGAGTGCATAATAGAGGTGTTAGGCAGCCCTAGAATAGGGGCATCGACCTCGGGGGGCGATGACCAGCACTTGACCATATCAGCAGGAAAAGGATACTTCCTGTCCAGACTCTTAGGGATCCCGGGAAGTCTACTGGGATGTTCCCACTCTTTAAGCACGAGGTTATTGAAATGGGTTTGCTCAGGAAATTCCAATCGAGCCTTAGCAGTATGAAAAAGCTCACCCCTTTGCCTGGGAGCCGCAACAGGGGGAGAGATGGACAAAACCTCAAAAATCTGAAGCAGTAGTTTATCAGTATCATCCGGGGTCCAGTGATCAGAGCCAGAATCGTCATGACCCCTAGACTTCTCATCAGATGACTCTGAGTCAGAGAGCAGCTCCCCTTCGTCCAAAAGGGCATGGTCATATAGATGCGTAAACTCATCAGGCTCCGTAGGGAAAGGAGCAGAGTCAGGGATTATGTGCCGCTTTTTTGCGGTGGCCTTGCGCGCTAGAGTACTAGCAAGCAATTTTTCAACACTGGCCAGTCTAGCAGCCACATCAGGATGAGAATCCCCGCTTGTATTGGGGGTTAGACTCAGGCTTGGGGGGTAGGTGAAGTGAGGCGAGGTGCAGGCCCAGCCACAGGAGGGGCGGGAAGTACCATTAGCGCCTGCTGTGCACAAGGGACGCAGACCTGTGCATTGTCACCATTGATAGATGAGACCCCACAAGCTACACACAGCCGGGCTTGTCCCGAGGGAACCCCGTTCACAATATCCTGGGATGCCTCCATATGGTGATTAATAGGCACAATAGGCCAGTAGGGATTGACGCTATAAGCTACCCTGGATGCCCCAAAGACCCGCAGGGAAGTGAGAGTAATTATACTAGGTCCAACTGACAATTACACCGGGCCAGGAGAAGCCACTGGATTCGACCATCTGAAAGACATAATGGGAATAGGGATGTCAGAGCCATGCGCAGTAAGCAAGAATGATGAAAATCGCCCGCGAAGGCACTTACAGATCGAGGGAGGAGGAGGACCGTTACCACGCGCGCGAGCGATGAGCATCTAAATGGCGCCAAGCGAACCTCGAAGGGCGGACAAGAGCGGGCTGTGACACGGAACGCGCCAAGCCAGGTCCCGGCCCCCCCGAAGAAAGCGAAGCTCTGAGGCAGTAGTCAACGCAGACAATACAAAGCGAGTGTATGACACACTTTAGAAGGAAATGGGGATTACTTCCAGATGCGCCCGACAACGTTTTCCAATGAAGACGCCGCAGCGTCTGAGGCGACGCCGCAGCCTATTCGCATGCCCATCCAATAAGGGCAAGAGACTTGCGTGGCGGCGGCCGATGGACAATAAAAAGCAAACAGCGCGGCTCTGACACCAGGTGTATAAGTCAAGGACAATACTAAGGCCATAACGTGTAACTGAATACACTAAGACCACCACACACACCCCCCCCTTTCTTTCCCCCGGATCTACAGGGGGAACGAGGGAGGATGGCGACCCTTTGAACAGGGTCCACCGCTACATGGGGTATGGGGCAATAATGCGGGAGGGGCATCCACTAGAGGCTCACCATCTGCCTAAACCGCCTACCCTTTGGTGGGGGACTTCGGTGGAGCATGGCTCCATGAGCACGCATAGTGCTGCCTACCTTCACCCGACCAGCGCAGCCCAGGCTGGGAGGCACATCACGAAGAGGACGGGTGGGAGTAGTCCAACAGGGCCACAGGCTTTAATAGCCCCGCTCACCTGCGAGAGAGTGACACATGTCTTCGCAGTCAGCACTGCAGAGAAATCTGGGGATTTGTGAGAGGTCCCTGGATATTTGAAGGGCCGGGAGGAGCCTGTTTTTTCCATGTCTCTGCAGTGCAGCGCCATCTGGCAGAGGATAACCCAAGTGTAAGTGTTATATCTGGAGCAGGACGTACTGTATACTAAGAATAACCCATCAGTTATGAATAATGAAGCGGGCCGTGCCGTGCATTAAAGAAAAAATGGAATTACAAAGTGGCGCTCACTGGCGATGGGATAATCGTAAGGAGGGTCCAACAGTGACAAAGGCTGGCCGATACCTGCAACTATCAAAGTGCAAGGATCAAAGCTAATTAGTTAGAGTTCAGTGCAGCAACTTCTAGCACCAATGTTGTACACAGCACAGTGCCAGATTAGAAGGGAACGCTGGCACTTTGAAGCTGGCGCTATAGCCACAAAAATTATGCTAAAAGGCACACAACATAAATAAGGCCAAAAATGTCAAAAAAAAGGTTTGTTCTAATTTATCCAAAAAGAATCACGTGCGATGGACCATTTTTTACAATAAGGCACATCATTTCCCCATTCACCATTTCAGGTAAGGATAATTTCTTGGAAACCACGGCACTTTATTTTTTATGCAGGGAAAAAATATATTTTTTTAGCATACCACATTGAAGCTGTTGGAAGCTGTTGTTTCCAAGCTTTCAAAAAGTTATCCTTACTTAATTGGAAAAATTATGTACTTCACCTGTAAAAATGCCCCCTCACATGTGCAGGTGATTCTGGGGTTTAATTTTTTTGTGTGTTAAAGGGAAAAATGCTCTCCAAGAGGCAGGCTGTAAATCTCACCCACATGTGCACCGGGAGTTACAGTTGCTTCACAAAATTATTAGTATGGGAATTAATTCTTCTCAGGGAAAATGAATAAGACAGGATGCACACAAAGCACTTGAGGTGCAAAGGACCCATTTATTTTGTGAAAGATAAATACACTGGAGCAAAACCGCTATAATTCAATACTAGTACCGGCACCAACACAAGAGAGCACAGAGGTCAACTAAGCCAAAGTGGTCAGAAGGCCAGCACAGTAACTTATTATTATAAGGAAACATATAACACTGACCCTCAAAGGTCAGGTAAATAATGCTTTTTTCTTAGAACTGGCATTTCTGTACCAAGCCTTCATTCATATGATGCCTAATTGTCAGTGCCAGCAACCATTTGGCCCCCTTCTGAAAACAAACTTCATGCAAAGCCCTCTTATGTATAATTCATATTTCCACCCCCGTATATTTCTGAAGTGTAGAAACCTAGTAATTATCTGTATATTTATTAAGATTTGTGCATATAAGATGGGAGATATGTCATATTATCAGCAGGCCCAGCATCACTAAAAAAGTGACTAAAATTACACAGACCTTACCATTTTGTCTGCACACACAGAAACACACAAAAGTAATATATGTATGTGTGTGTAAGCATATGATTAGTTATAATGTGTGTAGTCAATGTTTTATTTAACATAGAAACATTTTACATACCCATCTTTAAACCATAAAGATTTTGACATATCTCCACTCCCTTCACCTCTGGCCTGAAATAGAGAAGCAAATAATACAAGATAATATTGGAGGAAATATTGGAAATTTTGATTAAAACATTTTTACAAAATAATTATCTGAGATAGTTGTTACCCTCTGTTTTGTATCTGCATCTCTTGTACACATTTACATGAAAGCATCCAAACATTTTGTACCTCACTAAAACATTATGTACAGGCACCTTCCTTTAATAAAAAAAAATGTATATTTATAAAAAATCTTTTCACTTCTTTGTGGATGGACTAACTGCCAGCCTAAAGTGAATCTGTACATGGACATTGCGATCTGTTAACATCTTCTTTCTAATTATTCCTTAATTACACCTCTTGTGCAAACAATACATGGCCCCTTTTTCAGTTGAAGCACACCTCCAATCAAAAAAAAAGCTTAGCAAATTGCTCCCTAAACCTATCCTGAGAGGGCTTAGCCTCATGATGTTGTGGAATATATTTGCAGATTCTGCACTCCTGGACTGCATGGAAGAGGCTATCTTCATACACACGAGAGCCCACCTTACACAGGAGCATGAGTGGAGGGATGGGGGAGCATTTGCTAGCAAACACTGCAGCTGAGAGATTTTATGTTTTTTCCACACAGGATGTTAGAAGGATATACAATCCTATGCTGACTGCATTGATAAAAGAGTATAGTTTCCAGTTCCTGCAGCGTGCCTGTGTGATATTTCAATTTTCTATCAGCAGCTCATAACAGAAAAGCGAGAAAACAGAGAAATATATGCCTCAGAAAAATAGAGAAGCATCCCAGTCATGATGCACACACACACACACACACACACACACACACACACACTGAATTGTAGCATAGTAACACAGTGTGTAAGGGAAGCTATGTAACTTAATGTGTGTGAAGTTGCAGAGCATTGAAACATTTGTTTACAGTACTGCTACAAATAACACAATTCTGTGAGACTCACCTGTAGAATTGGTTTTGATTCCGATCCATTCCAGGCCGCCCCCTAATCATTACACCTGGGTAATTCCTGCCCGGATGGGGGTGTACTGCAAGATCAAAGGTGTGACTCCTCCCGGCCCCCATAAGTAGCAGCTACCTCTAATCAAATACTAGTAATTAAATAGCAGTAAATCATAACAAGAGGCTAAGGCCGGGAGGCCCTGAATATAGGAGACCATGTTACTTCACACCGCCTTCGCTTGTTTTCTCTCGAAAAATCCTTCTCGTCATTTCTTTTATTTTTTTTTTTTTTTACAAGTGTCCGATTAAATAATAAATGGAGTAATCACCATAAAAAATCATCCAGGACATAATAAACCCCAAAAGAGGGCAGGTCGGAGAGCCCGGAATGGATCGGAATCAAAACCAATTCTACAGGTGAGTCTCACAGAATTGTGTTTTTTCTTCCAATCCATTCCAGCCCGTCCCTTAATCATTACACCTGGGACATCCAACAGCAGTGCCTAATATGGGCGGGATCCCCAATGTGGTACAGCAGGTAGTTCAATTCACTACCGCCTGAAGTACCTTTCGACCAAATACAGTGTCAGCTGAGGCCCTAACACCTACCTTGTAAAATTGGTAAATATATGAACCAAAGACCAGGTGGCAGCTTTACAAACCTGTTCCACCGAGGCCTGATGCTGAAAAGCCCAGGAAGCAACAATGGCTCTAGTGAAAAGAGCTGTGACCCAAACAAGGGGCTCCCTCCCCTTGGCAGAATAGACTCTTATCACTGTCTGTCTAATCCATCGACTGATGGCAGACTTAACTGGTGGAAGACCTTTCCGTGGACCCTTAGACAAACAGTGAAGAACACCCCTTCCTTATTAGACACTGGAGCAGGACATAAGGAAGGCAAAAACCATCTCTTCATTAAAATGAAAAGATACCTTTAGGAAGAAAATCCTAAAACACTCAAAAAACGAGGCTTACTGATAGGCTGCTAATTCAGAAACCCACCTGCTGAGGTTATTGCCACTAACCATAAGCGCCCTTAGACATATTGACGCATCTACCATGGTTCAAAAAAGGGGGGCCCTGAAAAACAAGTTCAGGTCCCAAGTCGGCAGAAGTGGATTAAGAGGAGGCCGCACATGAGCGGCTCCTTGTAAAACAAGTTCTGATAAAATCATTCTCAGCTATGGGTTTCTGAAAGAAGATAGCAGATATTTGTCCTCAATTGAAGACCTCCATTTGAAAAAAAATCAATATATTCTGTAAACAGAACAGCACTACTAGCGAACCCCTGAATTCGCACCAAGTGATAAATGCTTGCCAGACTTTATAGTAGATTTGGATGACTCTGGCTCTTTATCTTCCAAGATAAAGGATTCAATAGTCAGGCCTTCCAAGCCAGAACTTGTGATTTGGGATGCCTTAGAGGCCCCTGTGTGAGAAGATCTGGATCGTCGCCTCCACAAGTTGCCCTGTGACATCCTTACTATGTCTGAGAACCAGCTTCTTCTTGTCACCGAGGAGCCACCCAAATGGTTGGGACTCCCTTGTGAGCTAAACCTTTTTTAGTACTCGCCCCAGGAGTAAAATCGGAGGGAAATGCATAAAGAAGCTTGAATGCTGACCACTGAAGAGTCAGGACATCTGTTGCTATTGTTAGAGGATCCCTGGGCTGAGACAAACCTCGGACCTTCTGACTGAGCCATGATGCAAGAGATTTACGTCTGGGATCCTCCAGCACATGCATAAGGATTAAAAAACCCTCTGGCTAAGAGACCATTCCCTCTGATGCAGGCTCGTTCTGCTGAGATGATCGGCCTACAAGTTGTCCACTCCAGGTATGTGTACCACCAAAAGACATGGAACCAGTTTCAAAGTAAAAACCCAGCTCACTTCCATCAGGGCTTTACTGCTTCTGATGAGCTCATGGTGGTTGATATATACCAACACCGTCCAATTGTCTGTTTGTATCCGGACGGGATGCCCCATCAGATGGGATGGTCTGAATACAATAGAATAGCTCTCAGTTTCAGGATCTTTTTGGAGATTCTGCTCTCCTTCGGACTCCACTGTCCCTGGATCGTTTGTGACTCCATGACACTCCCCCAACCAGATAGACTGGCATCCATGGTGATGATCTTCCACTGTACTGGAAGAAAGGATTTGCAGATCTAAAGAGGCTGAGGACCAGGCTAGAGATTGCCTTGCTGACGGCGTCATGCAAAAAGAGTGATCTAGAGTGCGTGGGTCTCAATCCCAGATTGTGAGCAATTCCATCTGCAGAGGTCTTGTGAAAACAGTGCAAAAGATACTGACTCAAGCAATATACCATCAGGCACAACAGACAAATTTCTTGATGAATCGTCGGGTGAGGGCAAGACAAGAGACCCTGTACCCTGGCCTGAAAATGCAGAAATGCAAATGCAGAAGCTTTCCCCCCACACCTAAAGGGCGGGGGCATCCCTTCATGCCTGATCCGGCTTCGAATGGGGGTCTGGCTTTATTTTGCCAGACACCTGTTGCCTTAGTTTGGAACTTTGTCTTATTCCAAAATAATTCTCTTCGGTATCCCGAAGACGCCGAACCTCTAGCCGGAACCCTAGTATTAGAGGCCCTACGGAAGCAGTATTATACTTCGGCTTCTGTGGCAGATTAAATGACTTACCACTAGTAGCATGCTTTACCAAATCAACCAAGCACTCCCCAAACAGATGCCCCACCTTAAAAGGGGAGTCCCGTCATATTCCTTCTTAGAGGCTATGTCAGCTGACCATTGCTTAAGCTATAAAGCACGCCTTAAGGCGACCACCAGAGCTCGGCTCTGGCCCACAACCAGATCAAACCTCCATAGCCTGGATCACATACCTGTTAGAGCCAACTGGCTTTGATCAACTGGGAGCGTGGCTTAGAGTCCTGTTGTTTTGACAACCTCCTGCTCACAAAAAATGCTATGGATGTAGCACAGGCCAGCCGCAAGGTCAACCCCATAAAAGCATGACATGCCACCTGATCCATGCGCTTATCCGCTGGATCATTTGGAGAAGCACTATCAAAGGATGGCATAACCAAAATCTTAAAGAGACCTGGCCTCAGAGCGTCCACCACAGGAGAGTGAGACCATAATTCAATCTGATCTGTAGGAAAAGGATACATAGTATCTAGTACTTTAGGAATGGACAGAAGACAACCTGACTTCTGCCATTCCCTATTGATCAGATTATAATAAAGCGTATGCCCCGCAACATCCTCCAGAACCTTCCTCAGAGGAAAAAATGTTTATTTTCCATTACCTCTTTAGTAGCCAATACTCCATAATGATTCTATAGGTTTAGGACCATTTGAGGGCTGCCGACACATCTTAAAAACTCAGAAGGAGACTATGGCAGCCACAATATCCTCTTCAACTCAGGAAAATTATTTTCTTTAAAACCTTTTTAATAGCCAATACACCATTAAGACTCTCTATAGGTTTAGAACCACTTGAGGGCTGCCGACAGAGTTTAAAGACTCAGAAGGAGACTATAACAGCCACAATATCCTCTTCAACTCAGAGGAAAAAATCTTTTCTTTAAAAACCTTTTTAGTAGCCAATACTCCATTATGACTCTCTATAGGTTTAGGATCACTTGAGGGCTGCCGACAGAGTTTAAAGATTCAGAAGGAGACCATGGCAGCCACAATATCCTCTTCAACTCAGAGGAAAAAATATTTTCTTTAAAACCTTTTTAGTAGCCAATACTCCATGATGACTCTATAGGTTTAGGACTACTTGAGGGCTGCCGACAGAGTTTAAAGACTCAGAAAGAGACTATGGCAGCCACAATATCCTCTTCAATACACTCAGAGGATTTTTTTTCTTATAAACCTTCTTAGTAGCCACACTAAAGATTTAGGTCCGCATTAAGGCTACAAAGGGTTTTTTTAAGTCTCAGAGAGCACCGGCAATAGGGGTCAGAGCCCCCTCAGGGAAGAGACAACTGTCTCCCTATCCACTACAGCCATAGCATAATCCCTGTGCACCGTCATATGCTTGTCCAGTGCCACTGCATGCATACTGGACATGGGGTAAATCTGTTAAGACCAGATCTGCTACCCCAGGTGCCTCCGCCATGGTGAATTTAATAATACTAGTCTATGACCCTGGGGTTTTGACAAAGTATATATAGGTTCTCGACAGTCACAAGAGTATTGCGAGTCCTCTGGGGGGTACCACCATATATATAAATTATATAGTAATATTATATTTGCCCTTTCCTAATCTATAATAGTATAGATTTAAATAAAAAACAATAAAAAATAGTATTAAAAAAAAACAAAATGACCTGCCAAAGGGTTTAAGGCCACTTGAGGGTAGCAGTGCAGTGGCTCAGAGCAGCCCCTTTTTGCTGGCCAACAACCTCAGCTTAAACACATGGGAAAGAGCAATAAGAAAGGGAAAATCCCTTGGTCCCCCCGAGCAGGCTCACCAGACAAAAACCTGCAGCTGACTTGCTTGTTAATGAAGCCTGCAGCTCTGAGGGTTTAACACTCAGAAAGCGCCCCAGACCCCGGCGCTTCACCTTACCTTCACGGACCCCAATTTAAACAGCACCAAAGCTGGGGAGGCGTAGAGTTGGGTCAGAGGAATCCGTGGGAATAAGGTCGTGCAGGAAGCTGACAGGTTGAAATCCCTGCTTGCTGCCAAATACCTAATCCTTGAGAGAGAAATCAAGCCATCTTCACAGTACTTCCAAACTGCAAGAAATTAACTAGTCTTTGATTAGAGGCAGCTGCTACTTATGGGGGCCGGGAGGAGTCCCACCTTTGATCTTGCAGTACACGCCCATCCGGGCAGGAATTACCCAGGTGTAATGATTAAGGGACGGCCTGGAATGGATTGGAAGAAAAAAACTGATGGCACATCTGGCTTGTAAGAAGGAATTACTGCACAGATACTTAAGGCAATTTTGAGGGGGGGACTGGGTTTTTCGGAAGCAAGATGGCCACTCCCATACAGTTCAGGAGTGCAGCATCTGAATGCTATGCTATAACATCTGCTTTCAGTTAAAGCAGATCATAACTCTCTAACTTTAAATACAACCGCTAAATACAAGGAGGTTCTGTATTTTCATTTTAGAATAGTTTGCTGTGGTCAAACATTAAACAGGAAGACATGCATGCCAGAGTTTTCCACCTTCTAGAAATACCAAATGGAAACTCCATACCTGTACACAACCAGGTAATTATACACTTCTTAAAAAGAGTAAGCATTCCTTAAAATATTTAACAGAAAATAAGGTCAGTTTCATCAGATTATTTCAGAATAAGGCATGTGTTAAAAAAAAGGTGTGATTCAAAGAAAAAGGAACATTACAGGAGATTATAAATCCTTGAAAGTGTCCATATATTAGGTATTAACATCTAAAATTTTAACTCTGGAGCAGATCTAAGATGTACTTGTCACTTTAAATATTCAAATCATGCTCCCTCCCTTTACTGATTCACACCATATTTAGTTTATGTTTTTTTTAAGTTAAATATGAATATTTTTCTTTTTCAGTAGATATTTTAAAGCAAGTTAACTAAATCAAGGCCATAATGTGAAAGGACTGCATCAACAGTGCCTCAGCTTGCTATTGGGCAGTTTGGTATGGAGTTTGACTCATTTCAGTGAATATCCTTAAAAGAAAGAAAAAGTCAGCAACGGTGTTTTGCATATACGTGTGGGTAGTTACTATTTTTTCGTGTCCCTTTTCATTTAAAGTGTTTTCATATCAATACCATATCTAGCAATTTATTTTCCCATCATCCTTTTTTATATCCCTCTTTGTTGACTCGATTTCCATTTTGGATCTAAATATATCTCCACGGGAAAACCAGTTTGCCTACTGGCTGTCTCTCCTGGGAAGGAGGGGGAGTCAACTAAATAGGGAGACTTTACATTTTTATTTTGTTATCTAATCATGTGATATGCTACAAATGTTCTACTAAGCAAATAGTATGCTTAATATTTGGAGACCTTTATCTCTCACTACTCACATACCTGTACTAAGTAGCTTTGACCTCTGTGCATGGAACAAAGGGTTGTATGATAAAAATGGCGTAAGCAGGGAGGGAATGGAGAGAGAAGCCATTCTGAATGAAAATATGACAACGTGAAGAAATGAAAAACAAAATATGAATCAAATAAATATAAAAAATATAAACGTCCTATCAGACAGGGTAACACAAAACTAAAAGGTGATATGAATAACATGGAACAAATTGTTGTCAAACATTCATGCAGTGCATACAAAATATACCATATATAATATCATACCACACAGCTTTACAAATATCACTGCATTTCAAATAGTTTAAACTCCATTAGGCTTAGCATAGGTTTACACATACCTCTTGTAGCTGCATCCGCACCTTGTTGAACACTCTTAGCCAGTTTGACTTTGCCTTTGACATGCCAGTTTGCTCATCTCTGTAACTACAACATACATGGAAATGTAATATAGCAGTATATTAAACATACCAGACAGCTATAGTAGTAAATAGGCTTACACTGGCAATTATTTTACATTAAACATAGGCACATTCCTAATTTAAATTCCTAATGAAAGAACACCAGTATCACCCATATAATTATCTACAAAACAGAAACTGGTATTAACGTGATATAAAAGTTTAATACCTTTGATATAATGCCTGGAACTGACCTAAAATAACTACTTACTTTAACTGTTTACTATTGTAACTGTTTACTACTTTTATTGCAGGTGATTATAATAATACCTGCAATGCAATACCTGAAATGAATAGGTTTAGCTTCTTTTATTCAATGGTAGTTGTCTGTCTGCTGTGTTACATAAAGTATTTTACATGCTCACCTGTCTATTAAGGGTTCAGGAACTTCAGGTGCTGCCTCAGGCTCTGGTGCAGCCTCTGGGGTTCGCTCTTTTTCTACAGGAATATCAGGGGTTGTTTTATCCTTACTCTCCCCAGATAAATACATGTCGTCTTCTAACTCAAATCTTAATTTTTCATCTTCATCTTCTTCTGGAAGCTCATCATCATAAAGATCTCTGTCAGAAAGCTGCCCCCTGCTGTCAGGGTAGCCACCTTCATCATCATATTCATCACTGTATACTTCGGGTCCCTCCTCTCCTTCCCAGTTTGGGGAGTCCTTTTGGTAGCTGACCGAACTATGGCAAGAGTGATACGAGTCTCTGTCCCGCTCTTCTTCAATTTCGGAACCCTGTAGGCTGTCATTTTCTGGGTCAAAATCATCACTGAGCTGTGTGGAGTCTCTGCTAAGTTCTCCAGACGAGGCATATCGACTGCTTCCGGTAGGACTAAAGAAATCACAACATGGGACAGAAGGATGAAAGCAAAAGGGTAGTACATCTCACATTTGTTATACTTACACACAGACAGTAAAGCAACATTGAAATACACATTTATCTGAGACTACAATCTAGCTTGAAGTTCAAACTAAAAAATGATAATCAAAAGTCTATACAAATTAGAAAAATGTATCAGTTGTTTTTAAGTGTTAGTTCTAGTAGTCTAAAAGAGTTTGCACAAGAATTGTATAGTGTCTTTTAAGTGATCTATATGGTACAGGTACAGCAAAGGGCTGTAAGTTATTGTCAGTTATGAATTTGCCAAACAAAATGTAGTAATTTGAATAGGCTGTTACTGCTACTGCACTACGACTGCTACTACAAGGTTAAAAAGACAAATAGACATTTAAAAAGAGAGATTTTGTTATAAAGCAGTTTGGACAGTATGTATTTCAGAATTTCTGTCTGTCTGTGCATGCAAAAATAAACATGAGAATGACCACTGTATATGTTCCTAAAACATATAACAATAGGAGGTGCATGGGCAAGTACCTAGGGAAGCACAAATCCTAAATATATCCCTGAATTTATATTGAATATAGCTGAGCTCCTAAGAAAGAAGCAAATTAAGGAATTCCTCATATAATCTTTATCTGAATGTTTTTATTCTCTTTCTCAATAAAAAATTGTAAAGTTCTAAAATCACAAGAACTGTGTTTCTAAAAGTGACAAAATATTTGACAGAAGTATAATAAGTCAAAACCTTTTTAAAGATTTGAAATGTATCTGTCTTTTGGGATCTTCATATCTATATCTCTGCAATGTTGGGAGCAACATGTGCTTCAAATGGAGGAGGGGCAAAATCGCCTTGAAACTAGTAATATTTTGAAAATGGTGAAGACACCATTCAGATCAGATCACATATTACAAAGTTACATTTATGAGGTTAAAGAGAAAGCCCACTGTCGACAGCATTTTTAAAAAGTGTATATTATTGTGTGCCAAAAGGGTTTTGTGGGGGATTTTCTTTTTTTTTACTATGTTAGCTAATCTAAAATGTGTTTTATGGAAGCAGTTCTCACTACCTGCAATCTGTTGCAGTTTGCAACTGTACACCAAGAGGCTGATTTATTAATAGCGACATGTAGTGACAGTTGAGCGACTGTAGCGGTATTTTCACAGCGCCTGCTAGTAGTCGCTGTGCTTGGCCGTTGTTCGGTTGTTGACAGCGACTCAGTCGGTGTGGCGTAATGTTGAATACAAGGTTACGAGTCGCTATTTGACAGGTTCCGCGATGCATGGGTGCGCATGATAGCGACTGGTCAGAGCGACCGGCTTCCACCATATTCATCAAAAAAATCACGCTCAAAAAATTCAAGCGCTGTGAAATGCATGTTTAAACCCCAGAGCGCTGGAGGCGATGTGTTAAAAGTAGTTTTTTAACCCCCAAACCACCATATTTTTGGAAACCAAAAAAAAAAATATTTTAAATAATTTAGTAATATTAATACATTAATATCAGATCTGTAATATCAATTCTGTACAATTTTTTTTTATTTTTTTTTCCATCTAAAATGGCAGAAGTAGTCACAGAATTTTTCACATTTAAAAAAAAAAACAAAAAAACAACATTAATAACAATTAATTATTAATATTTAAAAATTGTTCCATTGAAATGCATTGGAGAGCGCCAGGTAGCGATAGGTCATACCTGTCGCTGTTCTAGGTCGGACGCTGGCGCTGTGGGCTGAGGCTGGAATAATGATGAATGAGTCGCTATATGGCGCTATCTCAGTCGCTAAGCAGGATTGACTTGATAAATGTGTGATTGTGGTGGGGAGCCGGCGTTCTCGTGGCGGGGCCCGTCAGTACCGGCGGCTCACCAGTCGCTACCTGTCGCTATTCCTTCATAAATAAGGGCCCAAGTTTGTATATTAAGATCTACAAGAGAGAAGTGAGCCCTGTATATACAGAATGCTGTTGCTGAGTATGCGTAAGTGTGAG
The DNA here is from genome assembly GCA_027917425.1 of Gastrophryne carolinensis. Lineage (NCBI taxonomy): Eukaryota > Metazoa > Chordata > Amphibia > Anura > Microhylidae > Gastrophryne > Gastrophryne carolinensis. Next base: position 292,913,071 of record CM051234.1, read on the forward strand.
CGAGCTCCCTCACCTCAGCAGCAGGCATAGCAGCGCCATTTTGTGTGTGCAGGGCTCACTTCTCTCTTCTTGAAGAACATGATGTATGTTTGCTAATAGCGTCAGATTGCAGGTAGAGAAAACTGCTTCCATAAACACACATTTGCTAACATAAGAAAACATAAGAAATTAGCTTAACCTTTTGAAGACATCCTTTTGGGACTCTATAAAATATACTTTTCAAAAATGACATTGAAAGTGAACTTTCCCTTTTACTAATAGCAATAACTCTGAAAAAGGGAAAAAAACTATTCTAAACTTAAGATATATCATTAACACGAAGCCTTCCATTAAATTTCACAAAGTCTGAGGCAGATATTTAATTGTTGTGGTCTTTCCAAAGACTGATGACACCTTACATCTGCAGGTACATGCAAATGTTTTGCCACCCCTGGTCGAAATTGATGTTACAGTGAACAAACAAGCTGAAGATGAAATGATCTCCAAAAGGCATAACTTTTTTTTTACTTTTTCCAAAAGAAATGTTGGCCACCATACATGATTAGCTTTTGAATCCAAATAGTATTTTAATTCTTGCTTGAGAGATTTTCATTCAATTTACCTTGCAAAAGGCTTCCAATTCTGTGAGTTTCCTGGGTGGTCTTGCATGCACTGCTCTTATGAGGTCTATCTACATTTTTTTCAATGATGTTTAGATCAGGCGTCTGTGAGGACAATGCCTTTAGCCTTTGGATTTTGAAGTAGTCTCTTGTGGTTTTTGAGGTGTGTTTAGGATCCTTGTTTCAACATCAGCTTTTTTTTTTACAGTTCTGCTTTCTTCCAACATTTGCTGGAATTTTATTGAATCCATTCTTTACTCTAACCATTAAATATTCCCTGTGCTATTGGCTGCAACACAACCTCAAAGCATGATTGAGCCACTTCCATGCTTTATGGTTGAATAAACGTTCTTTTTATAAAATTCTGTACCCTTATACTTAAATTAGCTACGGTATTTTTGGAGTATAAGGCTTGATCAGAGGTTCTTTTGCAAACTTCTGACAATAAACTTGTGTTGAGGACGCATGAGAGGAATTCTTCTGATAACTTTTCAATAAAGACCACAACTCCAAAGCCTGCAATATTTGCCTAAAAGTCTATTTCAGTCAAATGGGGAATCTGAATTGCCTTTCCGGAAATCCTAAAAGCAGTTTTAATTTTGGTCTTCCTAATCAGGGTGTGGCAAAGGACAATGAGCCACCCACTCCCATGCCGATCTTTTCTCAGCCGCAGTGTCAGTTTGGTGATTTTGGCCTCTGAATGTGAAGCTCTTATTGAGATCAATGGGCACTTCCTTACACGAGGTTTGAGGTCTCAGGGAAAGTTCACAAAACTGGACTTTATCTTTAACTGTTTACAGCACCAGTTATTTGACCAGGGGTACCAAAACTATTGCAAGCAACTGTATTTGTGCATGCTGAAAATACTGGTCGGTCACACACACTACATCAAATATCACCATTTTACCTAGATATACTCTCAGGTGATTATAGTTGGATTGCTTTTTGTATTTTGTTGTTTGAAATCTTTAAACATTTTTTCTGGGAAAGGAAAGCTAAGAAAGTATAACAAACTTACATGGTGGTTTTAGAGGGGGTAGACAGTTATCTAATCTGATGCATTCAAATGGTTTTATCAGAGACTTACTGTATCTCTGTCCAGAAACATATTGCCATGTAAAATCTTGTTGGCATAAATGAGTAAATATAAAGCCTTGGATTATTGGGCAATCATTGCCTATGGTGCAGGGGCATACATAAGCTTTACAGCACCCCATAGCAAATGTCATAGTGAGATCTCCAAGACCCAGCTCTTAGTGTCAATGAACTCCCCCCCCCCCCCCCACTCCACAGCCAGGGCTGGTTTTAGAAATGCGTGGCCCTGGACAAAAGACCGGGTGAGTAAAGCCAAATGTGAAGCTATAGCTGGCAGCAGAAGGTGTTGGCTATGCATACCTAGTCTCTAGAAAACAGGCACCGGAGGCCACAGAACACCACTGGTTCAACTGCCACCTTCTCAAATAGGAGGCACTGGCTACTGATTTGCAGCTTCTGTGCCCATCTTACCACAGAGACTAGGTGACTATAACCAACTGTTGAGCTATGGGTGGTGAAGTGGTGTTTTACAGAGGTGCAGATCCACTTTAAAGTGACAGTGTTAATTTTTCTGTTGCCTTTGTGGTGATTGAGGGCTCTGGGCGCCATTGTCCACGCTGCCACTACTAATGCTGGCCTTGCCCACGGCATCAAATAAATATCCCACCCACACACATATAGCTCAGGCTCCATTATTATGTAGATTACCTCCTAGTATATTACTGGATTGCAGGTAGCCAGGGAATGTTAAGAAACCAGGCCCCTGCGCAGTGGCTGATAAGAAAAATAAAACCTAATTGGGCCTGCTGTCTGTAACTTCCAGGGGCCTGTCATCGCCGACCCCCATGGCAATAGTGCTTCCCTGTCTGGGGCCCATCAGAATATCCAGTGGTCCAATCCTAGTATTGCCACTGGTGATTCAAGGTGAGGGGAGCCAATGCACACTGGGCCCTGTAGCAGTTGCTTCTACTGCCTGTATTGTAAGTACACCCCTGCTATGTTGGCAGAGCTGCAAGGACACCAACAGGGACGTTTTATTTAGGTTATTTATGGGCACAGATTAGTACCATTTTTTTATTTTTCATTTAATTTGATGGAAAATTGTAAGTGTAGGCTACAACACAACGAAAGAAGAAATACGTTGGCCCTGTCCTACTGACTAGAACAAAGGTGTGTATTTTTCTTCCACAGCCCTTGCAATAAGATTAAAACTTCTGTGAGTTATATATTTCCTTACTTTGAGGGTGGAGAGGTTTATCCATGTCCTAATTCATCCATCTCCCCTGACAGTTATGATAGCAGGTTCTATTGCGCTATACATTGAGCTGTACCCTGGAGTACCTGAACCCTCGCTCCTCTACAAAAGTAAGTTCATTTACAGATATTTTCTGACAAAATATTGAGATAAAAAAAGAAGAAAAAGTGGTCGAGCAGTCCAGATGTGGTCCTAATGCTGCTACCTATAGTATCTCATAAACATGAGTACACCCCTCACATTTTAGTAAATATTTTCATGGGGCAACACTAAAAATATGACACTTAGGCCCTTATTTAAGAAGGTATAACGTCAGGTAGTGACTGGTTAATGAGAGGTAGCGACAGGTAGCGACTGGTGAACGCCGGACACGGCACGCAATTACACATTTATCAAGCAGAATCTGTTTAGCGACTGGGATAGTGCCATGTAGCGTCTGATTCATCATTTTCACAGCCTCAGTGAACAGCGCCGGCGTTCAGCCTTGCACAGCGCCAGGTATGACCTCTCGCTACCTGTCGCTCTCCCATACATTTCAATGGATGAACCTTTTCTTCTCTTTAAACGGGGTATTTGTTTTTTTTTTTTCAAAAAAATCACAAATAATTCTGTGACCTCTTCTGGCATTGAAAAAGCATTTTTTTCATAATTTTTTCATTTTTTATATATTTCGTCAGAAATTACATTACAGGTCTGGCATAAAGTGTTCATGTTACAATGTTGTTACAATGTAATTCCATATGTTTTCGCTTTGTTACTAGTTGATAGATGCTTGAAAACACACTTTAAACACACCGCCTCCTGCGCTCTGGGCTTCAAACAAGTATATTTCAGCTCCAGAGATTTGTGAGGCTGTTTTTTTGCTGAATATGGTGTGAGACGGTCGCTATGAGCAGTCGCTAACATGCGCTTCCATACAGCACTGTACTGGTGAAATAGCGACTCCTCATAATGTATTCAACATTACTGAACAGCGACTGAACAGCTATAAAGTAGCGACCCACGGCTGAGCACAGTGACTACTAGCGGGCGCTCTGAAAATGCCTGCTACAGACGCTCGTCGCTACCTGCCGCTAATGATGAATCAGCCTGCCCGTGTACAGTTTGTATAATCCGTATTAATTTGATGTGACCTCAAAATAACTCAACATGCAGCCTTGGCAAAAAAAAGTGAGTACACCAGTGAAAATGCCCAAATTGTGCTCAAAGTGGTCACCATTTTTTACAGCACTGTCCATGCCTACATGATGACATTAATAAGCTGGTGGAGACCTTGCACTCTTCTCCCTTCCTTTTGAGGATGTGCCACCAATGCTCAATAGGGTTTAGGTCTGGAGACATGCTTGGCCAGCCCAGCACCTTTGTCCTCAGTTTCTTTAGCAAGGCAGCGGTCTTCTTAGAGGTGTGTAATCATGTTGGATTACTGCCCTGTGGCCCAGATTCCAAAGGGGTGGATATTGCTCTGCTTCACTATATCACAGAACATGTTGGCAATCATGGTTCCCTACATGTACTGTAGCTTCTCACAGCCGACAGCACTCATGCAGTCACAAAACTTGACACTGCAATGCTTGACCTTAAGCAAGATACACTCGTCTTTGAATTACGCATCTTGTTACTGGCACTCATTCTTAACACCATCTGAACCCAATAAGTTTATCTTGGTCTCATAAGATCAAGGAACATGGTTACAGTAATTCCTATGCATCATCTTTAGAAGAGACTTTCTTCTGGCTTTCTTCTGGGATGACAGCAATGCACAACAATATGATGCAGTGTGTAGTGTATGGTCTGAGCACTGACAAGCTGATCCCCAATCTCTACAACAATGCTGGCAGCACTCATACCTCTATTTTGAATGGAAAATCTCTGCATATGGCACTGAGCATGTTTTATGTGGAACCTTGTTAAACCACTGTATGGTCTTGACCACTGAGCTGCAGCTCAGTTTCGGGGGGTGTATCTTTTCTTGGCCATCTGGCCTTTGGCCATGACACTGGGGAAGGGAATGGCTAATTGGGCCCAACCGGTCATTTTTACTTAGGTGAGTACTCAATTTTGTTGCCAGGGGCATTCATGGATGTTTGTTGAGTAATTTTGAGGGAGACCAAATTGACATGGTTATACAAGCTGTATACTGACTAATTTACATTGCATCAAAGTATCATATCCTCAGTGTTGTCCCATGAAAATATATAATCCAGGGGTTTCCAACCTTTTTTTATAAAGTACCACTTTCAATTTTCTAATTTTCCCAAGTACAGCTGGAGTGGTATGTAGGGCATGTCTGATATCTTAAACTGTGTTACAAAGGCACAAACCAACAATTTCAAGTGCATAACATGCATATAAATCAGTTGCTGCAACTTTTGGAGCAGTTTTGAAGCAAATCAGGCAGAGTAAAGTATAAATGACAGCAGATCAGGTTTGTGTAGACATTCTGCAAGCTTGCAGAGTACCATAAATATTTATGAGATGCTTTAGTGTTATGTTACTGATATGGCTGAGATATAACTAACCGATATGTATGACATGTAGACAGCTGACAAATCACATTTTATAAAAGCATACAAAATTATTTTAAGGGGGTTATAGAGGTTCCAGCTGTTCCAGTGTTCTATGTTCTTGGGTTACTGTTCTAAAGCAGCGCTGTCTTACTGATAATAATGCGTGTCTTAATCAGAAGCCATAAGGCACTCAACAGTGGAGCCCATATACCGCAGCAGTTACAAGGATCAGCAGCAAAGTGAAATTAAAACATGTGGTTGATACACAAACCCAACTTGCAACAGGAACCCACACCTTGAAGCGCACATGCAGACAGATTTACAAATGCACACGCCCAAGACAGGCCAATAATTACTTTTTAAAATATATTTATGCTGAATTGTTAAACAAATGATCAATTATAGTATAGCACTAAAGCTAATATCTAGGGGCAGACCAATCGTATACTAGATTGGATCATAAGGGGTCTTATTTGATTTATGTTTTATTTTTACATTGAATTGTAAGAAAATTGCAAATACAATATGAAGGTTAAATTAGAGGTATTTTGTTGATATGGTAGATATAAGAGGTTAGGTATGAACAGGATTCTACTCCTAAATGTACATTTTCATTCCTGTTACTGCCTTTACAGAGAGAATCCAACGCTTTTTTTGATTTTTACCATATTCTGCCAGAACTACAACTACTAGCTTAGTAAAGGGGGAGAATACTAAGCTTAGTATCAATATATATAAAAAGTATATACACAGAGCTTGACCAAAAACAAGGTCACAACATGGACTTAACTAATAAAATAGGTAATTTTTGCATGGGTGATTATGTGTCGACCAGGAACAAGTTTTTTAACCCTAACTGATGTAGTGAGTAGCTTCTCATTTGTTAAACAAATATGTTGAAAGATATATGCTGGGGTTGTGGAAAAGAAAAAAATACTTGTCAGTAAGTCTAACCAGCAAAAACAACTTTAGTTTGCTAGGGAGCATAAGGATTTAGGCTACATTCACACTTGTCTGGATGCGTTTGCATTGGAGATTTACAGAAAAAGTAATGTAATGCATCCTCTATGGCCCCTTTCACTCCTCTCTTGATACAGTGCGGTTGGAACACTGTTCCAAAAAAATCAAATGCAGGTGTATGCTCTGTCTATTCTATAAAACTATAAAAAATGCAGTACAACTGCAAAACACAATCTGCATCTGCATAGTGTGAACGTAGCACCCTGTACCAGAATGATGGGTAAGAAGAGAGGTGGCTGAAGTGATGCACCCATCATGCCTATTGCCCACTGTACAAGCCTTTGGGGGGTAGTGATATGATCTGGGGTTGCTGCAGTTGGTCAGGTCAACATTATGGACCCAATAAATTAGGTCAACTGGCTACCTGAATATACTGATCAACCGGGTTATTTAATAATTTGTTTTTTCTACCCTGATGGTGCAGGTATATTCCAAGATGGCAATGCCAGGATTCATTTGATGAATGAGTGGTTTAGGGAGCATGAGATCATTTTCACTCAAGGATAGGAGTCGAGACCTGAACCCCATTAAGAATCTTTGGGATGTGCTGAAGAAGACTGCGCAGTGGTTCAAATCTCCTATCATCAAGATCTTGGGAAACAATTAATGCAACTCTGGCCAGAAATACCGTAAATGTTGCTACATTGTAGAAGATTGTGGAAACAATGTCACAGTGATTGTGTGCCATAATCAAAGGTGAAGGTGGTCCAACAAAATATTAGCGCATGTGACCTTTATTTTGGCCAGGCGAACCCGTGTATCTGTCCTGAAAACGTGCTTTCCTATTAGAAGTTACCTATTGGTGGACCTAAACCCTTCCGTGTCACTCCGTGCCTTTGAGGGCTTTGGTGTTTGGAGAAACTGAACTAACTAAAAAAACCTACATGAGTGACCCCTGCATTTGGGTCCCCTTTCTAACAGATCCCCATTAAACTGGGGGCAGAAAAGAGTTGCACGCACATATGGCAGCTGCATTTCCTCCAACAGGAGTATTTTCTGGTCATACAGTGTACTTTGAGTAAGGTGTAGGTGGGTTAGGGTCCCTATGAACATGGATCCTACTTGGAGTTGTTTCACCCGCTATGTTTGCTTATTGTACTGCATGAGTGTACACTTCACTAATGTCCTGCCTTTAACAAGGATATTCTTTTAACAGGAATGCAGTACGGTATATGCTATACTTAAATGATTTAGCCAAAAATTTCTGTTCTGCAGAAGGCTCTTCAGCACCCTAACCTTTTCTATGTCATTATGGCCTGTCTTGGCATGTACATAGGACTAGCACGGCACTTTGCAGCACCCACACTGCAACATTTCGGGACAAACCCACCTATCAGAAAGGTCTAGTGACTGCCGGCTCTCCAGAGAGTGCTGCCGACTGGTGAGACGGCTTGAACCGGAGACAGACTCCACATCACTGCGCCCATTAGTGGCAGAGTCTGCACTATCGTAACGCCTGCCATCCAGGGAAAGAGGAGACAGGTCAGAGGGGGCAACAAACACCCCTCCATCCTGCCATCCCTCAGATATTAATTAATTAAAACATGTATTTATACAATATGGCAGGTTTACTATTACAGAACAAATGCTTTATAAAAACTATGCCAAATATAGCTGATTATGTGTACCTGATTGGCCGGTGATCAGAGAAATCCATCTCATAGCTGTGTACAGAGTCGGTATAGGATCCATGGGAACTGTACTGATGCCTGACAGGGTACTGGTGTACAGAGGCATTTGGTTGGCATGTGGAATAGTAAGCTGGAGGGATGCTATTGCTGGTCTCGCTCCGATAATCACTGTCACGATCATCCACAGCACTATCAGGATCCTCATTGTCTGTAAGGAGAAATTGTATTATACTAAACAGAAAGAACCAATATGTAAACATTTGAATCAAGGAACTTTTTTTTCTATTTTTTTACATAAGTAAAATACCTTTTTGAATGTAAAGAGTCATGGAGTACAGCACTTTTTTGTGTTATTATTATTCTTATTTTTAAGAGGCCAGTTAACATATATGCACTGCTTTGCGCAACGCATTGGGAAAACGCTGCAAGCAATATATTAACACAACACTAGAACAGGCCAGTAGTCTATGGCAATGCAAACACAGCTCATGTATAACGTAGTGTACCTGTGTTGTCAGGCTTATTATTAATTACTATTTACTAAAGCAGCTTTCCCACAGCAGCGCATTGCAAGCAACAGTGCTTGCAATGGCCACTTAATAGAGGGCAGCTGCATAGATTTCAATCACAAAACGCTGCATGCATGAACTTTTCAGATCCCTATAATTGAAAAATGCTGAAAGAAAATGGCCCATAGGTTACTATAGGCAGCATTTGACAGCATGCCCCCCATCATGTGAACAGGGCCTTATTTAATGTTTTGTGTAAGCAGCAATATCATTAATCTACCTAAAACAAGCCTCTTCATTTTCTTAAAGGGACAGTCCAAGAAATGGCAATTATAAGAAAACATAGATCCGATCTGAGGTCTGTCCTGTCCTTCTCCCTCAGGGCAAACAGCGTGAATGAGACCAGCAAGAACAATCACTGCGGTTTGCAGAATACTAAAAAACCAAGAGGCCGATTCATCAATAGCGCCAGGTAGCGACAGATGAGCGACTGTAGCGTGATTTTTTCAGCGCCAGCCAGTATTCGCTGTGCTTGGCCGGCGTTTGCTTGATGACAGCGACTCAGTCGGTGTGCGGTAATGTTGAATACTGGCTGGGGGGTCGCTGTTTCACAGGTCCAGCGTTGTATGTGAGCGCCTGACAACGAATGGCCAGAGCGAACGGCTAGCTTCATATTCATCAAAAAATCACGCTCCGAATGTGCTGTCGCTGTCCATTCCTTGTTTAAACCCCAGAGCGCTGGCGCCGATCTGTATTAACTAGTTTTTAACCCCTGAACAACCATATTTTCTGAATGTAACATTATACATGTTTTTAGAATCATTTTGTAATATGAATACATTAATATCAGACCTGTTAGATCAATTCTGCACAAATTTTTTTTTTTTGGTTTTTTGACTTAAAAATAAATCCTAACATTGCAGAAGTGTTCTCCGATTTTTTGACATTAAAAAAAAAAAAAAAAAAAATAATCCAAATTAATTATGATTAATTATAGATTGCTCCATTGAAATGCATTGGACATTGCCAGGGAGCGACAGCTCATACCTGGCGCTGTGAGGGAATTTGCAGCGGCGCTGTTCGGTCCAGGCGGCTTCATGATGAATGCCGCGCTAGCCGTCGCTCTCGCCGGCGCTAGCCTCATTTTGCTTGATAAATGCGTCATTGTGACCGCCGCCGGGCGTACTTGAGTCGGTAGTCGCCGTTAGCTGCCGCTACCTGGCGCTCGTCAGACACTACCTGGCGCTATCGCTTGATGAATAAGGGCCCAAGTAGGATTCACACTATATAACTTTGAAGCAGACCAAAACCCACTTATCTTGTGGAATAAATCTTCGAATAGTCCTGGAATACTGATTTTTTTGCTGTCCCTCTCTGTGAGATGGCTAGCGATCAGTCATTGCATAGGCGAGGCAATGACATCATTGCCACAAACAACAGTGGCAGTGAATGGAGAAGGTGGGGCTTTATAGCTAAAACAGGTGGCATTATCTAGGATTAGAGTGAAACCGGAGCAGTGAAAACTGACAAAAGGTACTCTTCATGGGATGAGCAATTCAGGGGATGCAAGTTAAAAATGTGGGCTTTGGTTCGCTTTAAATATTAGCATATACAAACCCAGAAAACACCAGGGTAGTGGCTTGCTCGGTTCTCATGCTGGCAGTGCTGAGGGTCAGAGGCAGCCATGTTTTAATGTTCATGGAGGAAAAGACTTGAAATTGTGGAGAGGCACATGGGACAGCCTTCAAGTAAGCTGCTTGCTAAATTATCATTGCTATTGCCTGGACTGCCCCTTTAAATATATAAAACTAGTTAACCCTGTAATAGCTCTGTCCTAGCTGAGTATCTTCTAGTTTTGGCCAAGCAGAATTGTTTGACCCGCTGCAGGAGAGAGGCTGTGGGTACAAAGACAGCGGTGTCCCTCCAGACCACTAGTGATGAAGGCAGCTATTAAGGAACACTGTACAAGGCTTTCAAGAGATTCAAGAGATCAGTGGCCAGTGGTCTGATCCAGTGGCAGTCATAAGCTGACAGAAGGTTACCTGGAACAAGCAGGGTGAAGCGGCTTCCTATGAAAGTGATACATTGGTCTGAGGATGAGAAGGTGGCATGGACAGCAGCAGAGTTGCCCTGAACAGACAGCTGCCAAACAGCCAAAGCATCAGTGGTGTTGTCCTACTACCACCTAGGGTCCGAGACCCTGGCAGACATGTGGCAGCGGAAACAATGAAGCTGGACTTGGTGAGGAAGCTGCCCCCTAACTCCCACATTTATGTAAATACCTACAACTCTATCCTATAACTCCCCCCCCCCCAAAAAAAAACCCAAAAAATAAATAGCTTCCCCTATAAAATACAATAAAAAATAACTTCCCCTACCCCAACACCCTTGGTTAAACTTGATGGACATATGTCTTTTTTCAACCGTATTAACTATGTAACTATGTCATGTCTGACCCCCCTTCTGCATCTCCTACTGCCCTCCCCCATCTGTTTGATGTTCCTGTAGCTCCCTCTCTTTCCACTGATCCAAACATTGCAGCCCCCTTTGTCCCTTGCACAACGCCCTACCCCACTTTTAAAAGCCCCCACCATCCAACATTGTCTGGGTCCTTTTGCAGCAGCTCAACCTTACAGTGGGGTATTCCCTGTTGCCATCCCCAGTTTCTTTTCTGTCTCTCACTACAGGGTGATCCATTCCTGGTTGTCCCCATGCACCTTGCTGGGTTCTCCTTATTACCACCATACATGATTGATGCCCCCAAGCCTTCTACCCACCTCACGGACTCTGCACCACAGCAACTGCCTCGGCCTCTACACAGCTACTGGCTCACTCCCTTCATAGCTATTACTTCTGACTTCCCACTCACTCAAATGGCTATGGAGGGGGGATCTGCACACACTCACACTGCATATTAATTGATTGGGGTCTAGGGTAGATTTAGGTTCTCTGCTTATTTGTTTTTTTGGAGGTCCACGCACACTGTACATATCTTCTTAGTACTGTCAGTAACTGATTTATGTGTGGACTGTATTTGTTGGTCAGATGGGGTAATTATTGGTTTTTTTTCAGCGATTGGAGCAATGGGTTATGTTTAGTGTTGTGGCTCTACAGTGGAGGAGCATGGTTTATCCATCTAAATAGAAGTGAGGTGAGGGCATGTACCTCAAATGGTTGCTACAACCTCTCTTGTAAATATATAACAGTTATTATGGCTGGAAAAGAGAGAGGAAAACAATTTTACTGACCTGTATGCTAAAATTGGGTGAGTCAGAAACCGGTTATGTGCCAACTTTATCTACCTGGCACATGGGATGAAGATCTATTTTATTGCTACTGTGAAGGCGTTTACTACTAAAATCCTTTTCCAATGAAATGTTGTATACACAGTATATTGTAAGTGCACAATTTTATATTTAAAAAATCCTTTCACCCCTATCGGCCTGTTTCTCTAGATAGACCAGCTTCTCTTGTCCCTGAAGCAGGGGCAAAAGTGCTAACTGGCTGATAGCAGTAGAGGGTGGGCGACCAACAACAGTAAATGAAACAACACTCAAGGCAACTGGACTTGTATTTGCCATTTTGATGTTTTGCCAGTCATCCAACTTCTCAGTTCAGAGTGACTTGTGTAAGAAGTTTTAGCTGTAAATATAATGCTAATGTAATAATATGTGGAGTTATGAGGTTCTATACGGCTGTCTTGCAGGAGGTATTAAAACAGCACTGTATGTGGCAGACTATAGATGTTGTACTCCCAACCCCCCACCTCTATTCAGTGGTTCCTCTATTTTAACATTAATTAGCCTCTTTCACAGCTTTTTGTCATCCTACAGGGTATCTAGCGTGCAGCCCTGACTGTCATCCACTCAATGCCCTTTGTTAATTAATGAGGTTTCTGCTTACAGACAAGCAAAACGTCTTCAGGAGAAAAAAAGTCCAGTTGTCTTTATTAATTATTGCAGCTATACAATGACCTTACTTTATAAAACATTTTACTTTAATCATAAGCTATGGCAAAAAACATACCTACATATACTATATATTTTTCAGTTTAGTGAGCATTAGTGTACAAACTAGCTAGTGGTGATAATCAATAATTACAGGTGGAATCCCGAGTTAAAGTGGACCAAAGCCTTACCTAGGGGGCATCAATTTGGGATGCCCAGCAGTGTCAAACCCCTGACTTAACCATATACTCACCTCAATCCTATAACAGATGCTCGGGCCTCTGGTGGTTAAATGCCCGCACCTCTGTGCACTTGCTCTGCCTGGCAGACATTGCAGCTTGAATGTCTGCTGGTGGGTTTGCGCAGGCAGAAAGGATTAGAGATTCTGCTGAGTTCGGCTGAGTTTAGCTGTCGCCGTGGGATCAAAAATCAAGGTAAGCATATGGAGAAACCAGGTGGTTTCACACTGCTCAGCATCCCAAATCAGGATTCCTAAAAGGAAATCGCTTACAAGAGGGCCAACTCATTTATATGAGTCTTGGTCCACTTTAAAACATAAGTTTATGTAAATAAAATAACATCACTCCTTCTGTGCAGCAGAAATATGGACAACAAAGGAGAAATGTATACTTACTGTGCTGTTCACCCCAACCAAAATAATTCCAATTACCTAGACAAAAAGAGAGCCCATGAGGGTTGTGAACTGTGCCTTTGGTTGGAACAAGTAGCTTTTCCAAACTAAAATACAATTGTTTATTTCCAACCTATTGCTAAAATATAAAATACTTAGAGGAAAAGCGTATAATATACGTAGAGTAAAAGCCTTCAGTATATTAAAAGCATAAAATGCATTTATATGCATTTTGTAAAAAAAATAATACCTCGGCTGTAGCACTGTTAATTTCCCCTTGTCCCCAGCTGGAAAATCCGATACTAAGAAGTCATAAAGTTACCTAGACCACGTTGCCCCCTCAGATTTGCTGTTGTCCAGAGCTGTGGCAAGACTGCCACCCCAGCGCAGATACAGTGTGAAGCTGTGGTTCATGTACTGCTTCCCATTTCTAAAAATGGGACTTCCCTTGCATGTCCCAGTGTGTTGAAAGTGGGGGCACTCAAGGGGAGGCCAATTTAAATCTTAAAACAGCAGTGGGGGGTGGTGGTGCTGGAATTGCAAATGGCAGGGGACTATGTCTAGGTAAGTATACAGATTCTCAGATCGTTTTTTAAACCGGACTGACAGCCTTGCCCAGTTTAACAAAAACAACTCAATTGCCCCATCTACACACATTATACTGAATCATTGTCAGCACTTACATTTGCTCCTGCATCCACTTGAAGCTGAAACGCCGCCTCACCAATTTTCTCCTGGACGTAGCCATCTTGGAGCACCCAGGAAGCTTTCTTTCCCTGCAACCCATCGACAAGCTGCTGCTGGGATTTAACTGACACACTGACATAACACACAATGCACAGCAGCAGGAAACCCAGCAGCATTTCCTCTGCAGGCTACTGGCAGGTCCATAGGACGCCACCAAGGGGGAAAAAATGACCATGGTAGTAGTTACAAATAGGTATATTTATTTGTATGTGCAGCAATCTAAATTGCCCTGGGGGAAGTGCATATGAGCACTGTTTCCTGTAAGGATGTTGGTCCGGTTTAAAAGGGATTGTGAAGAGTTATTTGTGCAAGAGACATCAAAATTAAAGCAAACATATAAGCAAATAACAGCCACCTATGGAGCAGTCATTAAGGTGTTGAATGGTTGTCCACCCTAAAATGCAAAACCCAGTCAGGTTCAGGGGATTTGTTTAAAGGTTCTTGTTGAGAAAACAGTGAGTAGACTTTCGTTTATAACAGCTTCTGTAACTGACGTGAACCTTTTAGGGCTCAGGGTGGTAGTTATAGGGTTTGGTGCATGCAGGTAGGCCGCAGCTGGAATCAATAGACTGGCCTAACTTTTTCCAGGAAAAGTCAGGACTTATGTAAATATACTAGAGGTGGAGCCTCATCTAAAAAATATAACAATGCATAAGGATGATGTTTAGAAGCTGTTTATTTCAAATGGTCAGATGTAGTGACAGAGGTACTTTAAACTTGCATCCATTAGATATTGATATTTGTTTGCTGTTAATGAGTCCTAAAAAAATTGAAATATCTTTTTTATGACCACTGGACAGATTTAAACCAAATCTATAGCATAGCAGCTGGAATAAGCACTTTTTTTAATATCAAGTCTGAATATTCTTAAAAATACACTTTTTTTACATTGAGAATATATGGTAATGTATGGTAAAATCCACATGTAGTTAAATGATACATACAGCACTGAGAGCCATGGACAGGAAGTGGATTCTCCTGCTCTTCTTGAAAAACATACTGAAATAGAAACAGATTTCAACACAACTTTTAGCTTTTTCTTTCACTATTATTTAAAACACTTCGAATATACTTAAAAACGTAAAAACAAAAATGCAATTTTTATTATCCTGGGCTTTGTTCCAAGCCTAAATTGGGATGCCCCGCTATACGAAACCCCCAGAACAACCTGTACAACTCACCTCTTCCAGGTCCAACGGCGCATGCGCGTGTTCTTGTCCAATCAGAGCAGTTTGCCGCAACTATGTCATTTGACAAACGACTCTGATTTGCTTCAATGCGGAGCAAGATCGGCTGAATCCCCAGCGGCATTTGCACTCCCAGCCTAGCCTATCTGAATGGCTGGGGGGGGGGAGTGCGCACAAAACCAGATGATGCAGGAGATCCGGACACTCCCGCTCCACATTGAAAATAATCAGAGCTGTTGGATGGAATGTCTTGTAGAACATATGGTGTTGATATCTTCAAGAGGAAGTCCAGGCGTTTTGTAACCCCACAGCCACACCTCCTTCACTCAGATTGGGGCATTAAAATAATAAATCGATTCACCTGATCACTGCAATCCTCCCCTGATGGTGGTGGGAGAATGGGCTCTGCATGGTAGCTGTGGACTTGAGTCTGTCACTCAAGTCCACAGCTCAAGGTCCCAGCTTCAACTTCTGTGCTAATTGCCAGCTCCCTGCCCCAGTGAATTGTTTTTATTGTAACTGGACAGCACAGGGGGAGAGACAGGTACGTGGGGTGTTGCAAAATGCAGAACAGATAGACTGAAGTATTATGAAGGCCTTCAACCATCTAGGCAACAGATTTTTGCGGTGCATTTTTCTGCAAGGCGATCTGGGGCTTAATTAAGGGTTACTGCTAGCGATAAGTAAACAAACTGTAAAGGTCAGGTTCATACCAAACATGTGATGTCTGGGTTACCAACCATGAACAAGGACTTCTTTTAGAAGTTTGTATTCATGTTTTGCGTTCAGATGACAAACAGCACTGCCAGCTTCCCCCGAAATCTGAAGCTCTGCTGACAGCTGAAATGCGCAGCTGACGGCACAGCTGGGCTCCCCCAATCCTCTCTAGAAGGCAGGGCATGGAGGGGTTTCCCAGTGAATACACATTAATGCCCTTCCCTCCAGTGACGCACATACTCAAAGGCCCCGCATTGGAGAATATAAGGATATATAATGTCAAAGGACAGGCTGGTAATGCACGAAAGACAGGGGCCAGCTGCTTGGCTCCTTGACTGTGGGCGTACCAGCCCTTATGCTGGTTAGTGCCTCACACTTTATTTAAAAAAAAATGTAATATTAAAAAAAATCACACAAACCTAAATAATAAACAACCCTAGTCACAGCAGACCTTACATCAATTTTACAGCCATTTTGAACCATCAAAGTTTGAGTCACTATTGACTTCTAGTGGGTTCGGTGTTAGGTTTTCATCTAGGTTCGGCCTAAATCAGGAAACCCAAAATTCACCTAGGTTCGGCCTAACTCAGGAAACCCAAAATTCCACAAGTTTGCTCACCACTAGTTACATACTGAAAATGCATTGCTGTCGCACCGGCACCTGCGTGATGTTTTACATCAGAGTTTTATCATGATATAAGTATAGGTTAAGATTTATTTATTTGGGGACATGTGGCTGGATGTTCTTAAATCTATCTGGACCACATATTATCTACAAACTGGACTGCATTTTTATTATAGCCTACAGATGTAATAAAAAAACATTAATATATAAGCACCTATTAGTGTCAAAAACAGTCATTTTAATAATAAACATTTATTTTTAGATTATTTACATCATCCTGATCTCTCATGGCATTCAACTGTTCCAGCTTCTTTGCCCAGTACCGAGCCTCTTCTTCGGGAATGTCTAAAAGATATATAATACCAACGTTAATTAACTTTTATCTTATTTGCCTGTTCACAATTTTTATTTGTTTCATTTTTTCATTGTCAATGCTTCATTTTTCAATGTTCCCCAACCCTCTCCTCTTAAACCACCAAGGGGTCATGTTTTGCAAATCTCCACAAAGGCAAAGTAGGTAGTGACCGACAAGACCAGTTGGGGAACATTGCTTTAGATTGTAACCATGTACAGACAGGACTCTTGCTATTGTGTGATAATTGCAATCATGTTACCTCTCACTTTTTCCTAGTCTATAATTATTTTACAGCACCACAGAAGATGTGATGAAGATAAACAATAAAACAATACAAAACTATAGACACAAGCACCAATGTATAATGGTTTCTGCTTGAAAAATTGCTTACAGTTTCTATTTTAAAGAAAAACTCCCTTTCTGACTACAACTCCCACAATCCTTCCACTGTAACAGGTGAGCTCATTAGAAGCTTTGCCTAAATCACACAGCAGCAATCATCGCTCCAGTAACCCTTTAGCTACTGAACACAAGATGAATTAGAGCAGAAGTGGTTAATACTCTTGCCTGTGCCTCAGCCAATCAGACAATTTTTAAGCTAGAGTTAGGAAGTGTTTTGTACTTTTAACACACCACTTTGATGTAAATTGCTAACACATTGTTGCTAGGGATAACACAGTGGTGCAAACAAATAGAAAAAAACAGATGTGTTTAGCACACTGATTACATCATATTGGCACACAGTAATGGACACTTTTAAAAAATGCTATTGAAAGTAGAATTACCCTTTAAAATGGGGACTGTTACAGAAATTTGAAATACCGATTTTGAATGACCCTTATTTTTTATGTTGCCAGATTATAAAAACTTAAACACATTAACTGTTTTGGATTGCCTGCCCAAATAAAAAAACAAAAAGGATTTTTTTTCCCTGCACTCACACCCCTCCGCCATCAGTCACAGACGTGCTGCCATGCCCCCTTCATTCACTACAATGGTGCAGGCGTGTCAGGCCTCGGCACACCCCCAGTGCTGGTGACTGGAGTTCGGGCACAGCCAGCGCGGGATGCGATTTAGCGATCAGCGAAGTTTAATTTTTTGAATTCTCCGCAGGCCAGGTTATTTCAAAATCTTTAAAATAAAATATCTAACTCAATAAATGATTTTTAAATAAAATCAATATTTTTTTACTTTTTTGAATGCTGAGCGAGGAAAGGCTTTCATACTTTGAATAACCCCCAAATGTTACAGAAAAGAAGACATCATATGTCCCGTATGGACCAAGTTCATGAGACTAGTTGTATAAACTTACATCTGGAACAGTTAGAGGTATAAAACTAAAAACATTGACAATATATATTTTGCAATGGAAATGTGTTAGTAATATAGATAGGTTTGTATAAATGATATTAAAGCACAAAAATTACCCAGTGGAAGTTCAAATCGTATGTCAAGCAAGATACGATGGAAGGTCGGATCTTTGGTGCCACAGATCTCATTATCTGTCATTATAACTTGTGAGTCAAGAGTCAGCCATTCACCTGGACCCTCCTGTGATAAACAGATAGGACAGAAAACCTTATGATAATGAAGTTGAAAGAGATCTCTATGGATAACAGATAAAATATTCATTGTTTATAGAAATCTACTAAATTTTGCTTTCTGAAACATATTTAAGACTCAACCCCAAAGACCCTTACTAGCTGATTTCCATGAACAGATTTCGACCATACATTGAGCGAGCGAACAATCGTACAACTTGTAAGTGGTCTGTTGACTTGCATTCAGATGCAAACAATTTGTCATTTTTGTCAAAGAAATTTTAGGCCAGCCAAAGCAATACGACACTCAACCAACAAGCAAATTCATATTCATTGCTCGACTGTGGCAAGCATTTCCATGGATCAATTATCATCTAAATGTTTTTGCTTTAGTGATTTTTCATTCTCAAATCATTCTGTGGAAATGGGCCATTAGTCATACCAAATGAGGAATTTTTACAAACTGAATTCAGTTTGGAGAGTACAGGTAGTTTTTACCTATCAACTATAACCTCATGGAATGACCAGTTAATTGAGAAAAAGGTTAAAGGTTAAAACATGCTTACTTCATTAGACTGCCGAATGGTCCTTAATGGGATCCATACAGTTCCAAGCATTGTGTCCCAAATCAAGCCTTTGTTCCAGACTTCTACTGTCAGTCCTAGGTCTAGTCGATTAATCTCACTGCAGACAAGTAGAAGAAAAGGGTTTTGATGGCAGAAATGATAATTGGTTTCATTACATATTCTCTGCAATGTACTTACAACATGAAATCTTGCTCCCAACAGGGCAAGTTGCCTCTCACAGCAATGGTTGTGCTCTTCACATTTTGTACTTTTAATGTTACATAGGCATTAAATTTTTCTGTCAAGAAAAACATTTTTGTATTTTAGTATGACTTTATTGTGGCACAGGAACATGTTATAAGTTAAGTAACTCTCTCTCTCTCTCTATATATATATATATCTTTTATATGTCGATTTACGTTCAATTCCTAACAATAATTTGAATATATTGTTCTAATAATTGGCAAGTAAAGACATGATGCTATATATCTGCAAACAAAAAAAACTGAAGACAACAAGAAATCACACATTGGTCTGTTGAATCTGTTGATACTTTAGAACTTAAGATTTGAAGTGAAAAGTGAAATCTGTTGATTATTTAGAACTTAAGATTGAAGTGAAAATAACAGGAATAACATGAAAAGGTACCGGTAACTCTACTATTCATCTTACTACCAAATAATCATCAGTATTCAAGATCACAAGTCTGAACTGTACAGTCTTATTGTTATAAAATCTGGTGTGCTTCCAACCACCCTGGTATCACACAATCATTATGTATGAACATTATACTAAGACAACTTTAAGAGTATTATTATTAGTTATTGAAGAGGACCAAAAGCTGGGAAAGACTCTAGAGCCAGGTGGAGCTTTTTTAGGGGCATCCCGATGATCGGCAGTGTTAACTCTCTCAGGACCTACTCGCCTGATACTGGAATCGCATTCAGGTCTTCTGGACATGCAGAGTGGGGATGCCGCTCTGGAGCCACAGAAGTGGAGTATACTGAGAGACACAGTCCAGGGACCAGATAAAGACTCTTAATACAAAGATTAAGAGTGGTACTATGATCAGTCTAATGTGCACCACACCTGATGGAAAAACATAGTAACATAGAAGGTTGATGCCAAAAGGAGACCATATGGTCCATTTAGTCTGCCCTTATACTGTATGTACTCTTTATCTTAGGATAGATGTGTGCTTATCCCAGGTATTTTCAAATTCAGTGACTGTCGATTTTTCACCTCTGCTGGAAGTTTGTTCCAAGCATCTACTACTCTTTCTGTAAAACAATATTGCTCCTGATCTTCCCTCCGACTAGCGTTAGGTTGTGCCCCCTATCATTAAGTTTCTTCTTCAAAACACTTCCCTCCTCAACCTTTTTCAATCCTTTCACATATTTAAAGGTCTCAATCATGTCCCCTCTCTCCCTTCTTTCCTCCAGACTGTACACATTTAAGTCCTTTAAGTCTTTCCTGATGCCTGGCTACATTGTCCACTCATCTTGCAGCTTTCAGTAATCAGTATCCCTAAATCTCTTTCCTCTGAGGTCCTGGCTTAAACAGTACTGTCCATATGGTACTCAGAGCAGGGATTCCTTCTACCCAAGTGCAAGACTTTACATTTAGAGACATTAAACTCTAGTTTTCACAGTTTTGACCATTTATCCAGTAAAGCTAAATCATTTTCCATGCTGCAGACACATCCAGGAATATCCACCCTATTACTAACCTTTGTATTATCAAAGCAAACAGGTACACTTTGCCTACCAAGCCTTCTCCTATGTCAATTACAGACATCACAGCTGTGTCAATTACAAACATAGTAAAAAGAATGGGGCCCAGGACAGAACCTTGTGGCACACCACTTGTAACTTGCCTTTGTTCAGATTGCACACCATTAGCAACAAAACTCTGATACAGATCCTTCCGCCAACTGGAAATCCACTGAACTATCCAGGGATTGAGTCCTACCTTCAATAACTTATCTATGAACCCTTTATGTGGTACAGTGTCAAAGGCTTTGCTAAAATCCAGATAGGCAATATCCACAGCACCACCTTCATCTAACACTTTAGTCATTGTCACTAAAAACACACACAAAAACACTATAATTTCAGGAAGAACAAATATTGTAACATGTTAGACTAAGGACATGAAGGCCATTTCACATCATAGAGCTGTGGGGCAATTGCTTTGAAAGCAATTGCATGGATTGGGTAACTGACATATCACTCAAGGTATCAACTTCAACTTATGTGGTAGTTGCCAGTCCTCCTCCCCAGTGAATGGTTTTTATGTTATTGTCCAAATTGGACATAGCACAGAGGGAGAGACAGGACACATGTTACAAAATGCAGGACACATACCCCTCGATTCAAAGAGCCAAAGTTAATTGATTTCGTATCGAGAATCGTAAGTTTGGGTGGGTGTTTGTCATTTTTTCTTGTTTTTTTGCCCATTTCGTATTCGCACGATCGTTCGCGCATAGACGTATATGAACATACGCATTTCGTACGAGAATCGTATAATTTGCGTTAGTTCGTGTGTTTTTCCCGTCCAAATCGTATTATTTGCGTCCGATCCTATTTTTTACGTCCTTCACATGGGCTTGCGACCAATTCAGAGAGGTGATTGCTACTTGTTTGGAAGCCCATTAAAGAGCTGCTTTACGAAATGTTTGCCGGCAGCTATTTGGCCTCGGGAGTAGGATGGAGCGGAGCGAGTTTGTGGCACATCAAGGGCTTATGCTTTTTGGCATTGAGTTGATCGAGATGTCTGAGAGCAGATTGCCCCTGCGTCGTCGCATGAACATCGATAGCATGAATGATGTTGAGCTGTTCGAGCTGACCAGGCTTAATCGCGCTTCCCTCCATAAATTATATAGTGAGCTGCGGCCATGGTTAGCCCGCACCACAAGGAAGGGGCATGCAATTTCAGGTATGACCAAGATGCTTGGCTGCCTGCAATTTTTGGCGAACGGCTCGTTCCAGAGGCTGGGTGCCCTCTCCGTGGGGATGTCACAGCCTACGCTGAGCCGCGCACTCTCTAAATTTTTGGAAGGCATGGCTGCCATAACTCCAAAATATATTTATTTTCCGGATGATATGGCAGCCAGAAACGCCATTAAGCTTGGGTTTTATAATGTGGCCGACATGCCCAACGTTATTGGTGCTATTGACTGCACACATGTGGCACTCGTACCTAGGGCAGCCGACGAGTATATATATAGGTATTGAGATTGGTTATTATGTTGGCCAACGTGTAATGTAACCTGTTTTCCTTTGCGGCAGCATATTTGTTTATCCCTCATTTGTGTAGCTGCTTTATCTAGGCTTTTCATTAGTATTTCCCAATAGAGTGCAGACATGTTTTGTTGTTAATTTTTTTTTTTGGGTCAAATATCAATTACCCTTTTTGTATGTTTTTGCCTTAAGGAATCGTAAAATGGGACACTCCCTTAATGTCCAGGCCGTGGTTGGTCCGGACATGCGTTTTATGAGTGTCCTTGCCGGCTACCCAGGATCGTCCCACGACTCCTATATCCTCAGGCGATCTGGGTTGTTTCGGAGATTTGAGGCAGGTGAATTTTCGGGGGCATGGCTGCTTGGTAAGTGTGTCCTATTTGTGTGCTATTAAATGTTGCATTAATCTTGTATTTGTTGATATGTTAGTATTTGAATTCTTTACATAAGCCTCAAACTGCCTTTTTCTTGGGTCATATATTATGAACTTCCAAAAAAAATGCTTGCCTCGCTTTGTCCTTCAGAATGTTTTCCCTTTAGTTAGGATGTCTGTAAGTTCCATGTCCCTAAATATATTGGTTTTGAGTTTATACCCAAGGATCTTTGAGCTTTGGCTCCTTTTGTACTATTGGTCTTTAAATGTCAAAGTGGACTTAAACTGCATACATTGTAGTTTCCATATAAATGTGGATAGCCCCTCAGCAGCATCCTAATTGTAACATGTCTGAAAACTAAAAATATCTTTAAATTCCAAATACCCTTGGGCGTGCAGATGTTTGTTAATTAATTGGTATATTGAAGTGCCATTTTTAATGAGGTAATACATTAGTGGAAAGATTTATTTTGCTAATGTGCCCTGTTTTTTTTTTTTGCCACTTTACCTTACATCATTATGATATATGTTAGATTTTTTGTGTTTGTTGTGTTGCCTTTTTAATTTTGATTACATTTAATTCTCTGTTTAAGGTGATTCCGGGTACCCACTTCTACCCTGGCTCATGACGCCTGTGCTGCGGCCCCAGGATGCCTCTCAGGAAGCGTACAACCGTGCGCATCGCAAGACCCGGGCTGTTGTGGAGAGGGCCTTTGGGCTGCTGAAGACACGTTTTCGTTGCCTTGACCATACTGGGGGCGCCCTGCAATATGATCCCAAGAAAGTGATCGACATTATCATGGCATGTGCTGTTTTGCACAATTTTGCCATCCTGGAACGTGTCCCACGTTATGTGGATAGCCTGCCCTCTTCAGCCGTAGAGGATGATGTCGAGAATTTTGTGGGGCCACCCAGTGAGTCTGGCCAATCAGTTAGAGCCAACCTGATCTTGCAGCATTTTACTTAATTTTTTTTCCTGTCTCAACATTCTGTGTGTCTGTGTTATCCTTTTTGTTAAATATGTTGTTTTGCCGTAATGTGGCATTACCTCAAAGTAAAACATTTTGACCTTAATTGTTGCCTAATGTATTTCATGTAGTTTCCTTAGCTTTAGATTTGCATTGTTACACCTCTTCAAACCAAAATTATCTGGTTTAGCCCAAGCTGTTTAAAATGTGTTCCCACTAAAAACGCCACAAGTATTGTAAGTGAGATTTTTTTTTTACTTAGAAAATTAAAAATTATAGTGCTTAACAGAAAACATTCCACATACATCTGTGGTTACAAATGGATAACATTACAAAAAAAACATCGAGCACATCTACACCTGGAAGTGAGTGGCACAACCAAACAAGGACACCCAGTCCAAAGGCCAGCCTAGTCCAGTCATTAATATTGCCTGTGCCCAGGGATATTTGGGCATGGCCATAATGTCACACAAACATGTCTGCAAACAGGAGGAGCACCAACCAAATCCATATTTAAAGCCATAAGTGGCCAGATACCCTCCACATAGACCTATGGCATTGGCTAGTGGCCTTAAGCATTACTCTAAGGAGCTATATGGGAGCAAATACAAAACACAACCTGCATGAGCAACACAAAATGGATTGTTTGAAACCTCAAAGGACAAGTAAATACAGTGGGGGTTAAGAGAAAAGATGTCCCATACACCCATGGCTTAATAGGGTGGCTGCCCATAATACCCAGGTGGAGGTCCAGGTGGAGGTCCATGTGAATGGGACCTAGCCTGGGCCATGGCAGCATTGTGAATTTGAAACTGCTCCACAATGTTTCTCTGCATATTGGTCATCTCAGCCATGGCTGACTGGATGCCATTACTTGCATTGACCACGTTGCTGTTGAGGGTACGCAACTCCGCGAGGATGCCCTGTAGACTGGTATGGATGTTGACCATGTCGGCATGCCTTTGCTCACGCTCTGTAACGAGCTGTGCCTCATAAGAGTCCCTTTGTTGGGTCCATAATTGAAGCAGGGCACTCTGCCTCCCCTGGGAAATTGTGGGGCGGCGTAAGGGAGTCCGCCGCACAATTACCCTGGCTCTTGGGCGTGCCCTGCCGCGTGGTGTCGTCCCCTCAACAGCAACAGGCCTGCTTTGCAAATCCTCAGCAGCAGAGTGAACACTGGGGACTGTAGTGTCAGTCTCCCCATGTGCATGCACAATGGATGGAGATTCACTCTGCTGCTGAGGATTGGCCAGAGAAACATTATGGAGCAGTTCCAAATTGGGACCCAGGGGGAGGTCATCCGACGTGCCCTGCATGGAGACATCATCATCTTCCTCCATGTCCTGGATCTCTTCCATGAGTGTGCGGGTCTGTAGGGACATATAAAAAAAAAAGTGTAAGTTGGCGTCCAAATTTGGGATTCCAACAGTTTAACACATTCTTAAGCACTTGGTAGTATTTATGGTACTAAATTAACTTACCGGAAATCTCTGATCTGGGCTCCTATGCTGTACGGACCTGGTAGGCATAACCAAACTGGGGGGTGAGTTTACCCTTGCTGAGGGATCATGCTGGGCTGAAGAAGAGAAAAACAAACCACGTAAACACACACATAACCATTTTTGGGATAGGTAATCAAATAAACCTCTATTTGTAATATTAATCAACTCTAGAGCAATGGGGACATTTGTTCAAAGACACGCAAGTTTAGATAGGTGCAATGGCTCGCGAAAACTGCTAACTGACCTCAGTTCTAAGTCAGGAAGTGTACCCAGTCAGCATACAACTTTCAACGCACATTTTTGGATTTAGACTACCATACGCTAGGTCCGGGGTACTCAAACAATTGTTTGAAAGGTCCATTTAAAGGTATGTGGTGAGAGGTGAATGTCTGGCCATGGGGCTGACGCAGGGGGTGTCTAGTTAGAAATAAACACACTGGTGGAGGGGCTGGAGATTTCCAAGTGCAAACTAATAAAGGCTGCTTGCCCTTGCTGGGCTGGATGGGGCAGAGCTGAGGGGACAGGGATTGGATGGCTAAAGGGGGGAGTTAACGTATTGATGGTGATGGGATGGATGGAGCAAATCTGTTACAAATGTATGGGGCTTATGTGGGGGGGGGGCATGGGGGGACTGTGGCAGATGGGCCAGAGCAGGGGCAGCGGGACACGATTGTGCCAAGAGAAAGTTTTACCAAGTTACTGTGTACCTTGCAATGCCACTTCCTGTGCAGTACTTCATATTGCAATGCTATGTTTCAGGGAGCCATCACATTGGGCAGGAGAACAACCACTACATCGCCGATCAAGGGGGCAGCTCTGAGCACGTCAACACAGAAGTAACTGAGTGCAGGGCTGTCTGGGCAGGGGTCCAGGAATCTGGTGCCAAGGTCCGCATTGGGACCCCGGGCCGCCAGTTGAGTCTCGCTGCTCTAGGTCAGATATGTTTGGGGGTGGCTAATTACATTGTTAACTCAAACACAACTCACACAACAAAAAGGCAACCCATACATAATGATGTGTGTTTTGTGATTGATTCCAAATATATCACTTTTCTGGAGAAACTTCATGACTTTACCAATCCAATTGGAAATTTGATCTTTGCCATAATGGATGTGGGCCTAAATGTGTGATTCCCAGGGACCAAAAGAGGACACAAACAGGCACAGTAGTGCGAGGCCAAGCAAGGCAAACCATAGGGGCATCCCGTTATCTTGTTACTAGTGAACTGTAGATTATTTAGCAAACAGGCAAACATGCAGATTTAAGAGTACTCACCGTGGGTACGGGTCGGTGAGTCTGTGTCCCTTAGACCAGCATGTCCACCGACCGCGACCGGATGGAGAAGTCCCAGCACAATCTCCTCAGCAGGGGTAAACTCCAATTTAGAAGGAAAGCCACCTCCAGTTTTCAGGCTGAAAAGAGAAAATCGTTTGGTACTCAGAAAAGGTGCATACAGTACATCCTAAACATTATATTTTGAGAAAACATTTATTTACCTGTAATTATGCCTTTTAATTTCTTTTTGCCGTACAGCATACTTCAGATCAGAGATTTTCTTCTGAATTTGGGACACATCTTTCCTCTCTTCCCCCGCTGCATTTACTTGTCGTAGGATGGTTTCAAACAATTCCATCTTGCGCTGCTTTGTGGTGTGTTTTGATTTGCTCCCATAGAGCTCGTCATAGTATAATGTAAGGCCACTAGCCAATGCCATATTTTGGTCATGGGAGAATCTCCCACTCAACTGGCCGCGGCGCAATGTGCGGCCAGATGGTTGGCTTGGCTGCTCCTCCATGTGTGCAGACACATGTGGTGACATTATGGCCTGGGGCTGGGTAGGGGAATGGCCGGATTGGTGGCTTCCCAATGACTGGACTGGACTGGCCAAGGGACTGGGTGTTCTGGCGTGGCTGGCCACCCAACTTCCAGGTGTAGATGTGGTCATGGTTGCAATTCTGGGCCCTCTTGGGGGGCTATGTTCCCGGCTGGTGCCAGGTCGGGGGCTCTGTTCCCGGCTGGTGCCAGGTCGGGGGCTTCTGGCCCTGGATGGGGTTCTTCGGGCCCTGTAGGGGCTTCTGGCCCTGGATGGGGTTCGGCGGGCCCTGTAGGGGCTTCTGGCCCTGGATGGGGTTCGGCGGCCTCTGGCTGGGCTTCTGGCCCTGGATGGGGTTCGGCGGCCTCTGGCTGGGCTTCTGGCCCTGGATGGGGTTCGGCGGCCTCTGGCTGGGCTTCTGGCCCTGGATGGGGTTCGGCGGCCTCTGGCTGGGCTTCTGGCCCTGGATGGGGTTCGGCGGCCTCTGGCTGGGCTTCTGGCCCTGGATGGGGTTCGGCGGCCTCTGGCTGGGCTTCTGGCCCTGGATGGGGTTCGGCGGCCTCTGGCTGGGCTTCGGGCCCTGGATGGGGTTCGGCGGCCTCTGGCTGGGCTTCGGGCCCTGGATGGGGTTCGGCGGCCTCTGGCTGGGCTTCTGGCCCTGGATGGGGTTCGGCGGCCTCTGGCTGGGCTTCGGGCCCTGGATGGGGTTCGGCGGCCTCTGGCTGGGCTTCTGGCCCTGGATGGGGTTCGGCGGCCTCTGGCTGGGCTTCTGGCCCTGGATGGGGTTCGGCGGGCCCTGGATGGGCTTCTGGCCCTGGATGGGGTTCGGCGGGCCCTGGATGGGCTTCTGGCCCTGGATGGGGTTCGGGCCCTGCTGCGGGGCCTGGGTTGCCGAACTGCCCTACTTGAAGCCATGGCCGGTGTGGGCTCCCTTGTGCGGCCTCTTCTGGGGGCAGAGGTGGTGGGTGCTGCAGTTGGCTGCTTTTTGGCTGCAGGGGCACGTGGCTTGGGGCCCCTTTTTTGGGTTCCTGAGGGTCCAGGGTCCCTTGGTGGGGCCGAGGTGGTAGTCTTGCCTCTCAGCTTTCTCCTACCTTGCTGGGACCTTGTTGTTGGGCCCTCCGCGGTCTTGCTTTGCTGGGGTCGCTTGCTCATAGGCTTTTTAGGTGCCATCTTACACAAATGCTCAAAGAGAATGAGCTTTGGGTGCAGGGACCTTTAAATAATGAGCCCAGCGTGTGACGCCTATGCGCACGACTACGCGCTCGTACGAACGTACGTTCGAGCGGAACCAGGAAACCGCTGGGGTTTCACTTATCTGCTGCCTTGAAGAAGCATAAAGATGGCGCCCACTATCTTCACCCGTCAACAGGAAGAGATCCTCATGCTGGTAAGTGGCTGCCTGTGCATTTTAATCTAATAGTCAATGATGGCCTAAATGTAAATGATGCGTTTGGAACTAGTTTGGGGTCTCTTAATGTTTAATCACTGGCTCCTCACACTTCATCCTCAAGGGCCGAGCCTGGCCACGTTTTCACCTGTCTATGCTGATGTCCTAATTCGGCCAATTGCTCCGGCTTAGCAACAGTTAATTAACCTGTGGAGTAGCGGGGCTAGCTGGCAAACCTGGCCTGTCTCGGACCTTGATGCGGATGTTTGAGGAACACTGTTTTCCTAAGCCATAAAAACACAACGGGAAGCCACACACGTGGTCCAAAAGCCTAAGCATTAGCCTACATCTTGGATGTTTAAACCATCCTAACATGCCATAGATGCAGGTGGGCTGATTCTTGATGTTGGCTATTATCTGTATGTACATGGTGTGTGATACATATAACATAAGACCAGACTCTCATTCACAGTCAACGTCCTCTTTAAGGCACTCCCCAAAAATGGCTGCCACTCTAAATGTGTGTGTTAATGACATGAAATTCTCAACTTGTGATGCAACACATATGTGTGTGTGTGTAAAAGTAAAATCTCTGTGTCCATTATGTTTTTCAGATCATGCTTCAGCGCCGGTATGACTTCGCGCCCAATGTGTGCGAGAAAAGGGACATCGCCCGGGAGATCATCGCGGAGATACACCGTGTGACTAGCACCACCTTCACTCACACCCAGATAATGCAGCATTGGTCGGACCTGAAACGTCTGCACATGCCCCGGGTGCGGAGGTTTTTTGGAATACATTTCCCAAGTAAGTACAAAGCAATTGCATGGTATATGTTACAAATGTATAAGTTATGCCTTTATTTATAATGACTTTTCTTTGGTAGTGTTGGAAATGGATTTCAGAATTCGCCGCACCCGGAGGCGTACAGGCCGACCAGTGCTGCATGAGTCTGCATCTGTGAGTGAAGGTGGTGGATCTCCCGGGCGACGGACCTACCCCTCCTCTGTGGCCTCCTCAGACCAGCCCCTGGACCTTACCACAGAGGAGGGGCCAAACCGCGTGGGCGTGGAGTCATACCTGGCCAGGCATGGGGAAGGCTCTGGTATGTCACTCTTCATGTATAGGCACAAAGATATACATGGCAGGCCAAAAACTAAGTTATCCTTTATTATGTATTTGTAGAAGCTTCTGGTGCGGGTGAAATAGTGGAGGAGGAGGCAGCAGAGATGCTGGAAGTCGATCCTGGCGAAGGTGAGTGATGTCAGACAGACTGGGAGCCAGATATGTTGGGAATAGTGACTCTCTACAAGTACTAACCAAATGTCACATGTTTCTCCAGGGACTTCTTCACAGCATAGCCAGGACCAAGGGCAGCCTGTTGGCCCCAACCAGCCATCTGTCGGCCACCAACTCCGTAAGTCTCCATGCCATTATTCATATTAATGTTTTGTTAGCTAATAACACACACATAACTAAAGGCGTAGCCAATGTGTAGTTCACACTTTCATGTGGGCACTTCGTTAGCTTAAAGAGGACCCTAACTTGTATTAAGAACCAAAGAATTAGCCATCACACTGTACCGACAGATTAGAAACATGGAAAAACACCCTTCACCCATCTAATGCATGTTATTAGACTGAACAAAACCAATATTGGGGAATATGGAATGCGCAATATTTACAGGCAGCATGGGATACAGATTGAAAAAAGGAAGGTGCTGCCATGCATTGTGGGAGTGATGACCTTTCCCTCAACCCAGCTATGCTCGGGATTCCCAACGCACCACTGTAACCTACTCCCCTGTACTTTATCCAACTCTCCACTCCTCATTAAGTGTTATGCTTCAGAGTCCAGATGGCGGCGCTGTAATCCCAAAAAAACCCAAATTAACTTTGATCTGGTGCAGAATCATTTGTGAATAGTTATTGGTTTTCATTAAATAATGTTGAAGGTCCGGTTTAAGGAGTTTAAACACTTACCTGTGGGAAATGCATTAACTGTATCCCTTGGAAGAATGACATATGTCATGCATTTACATGTATTTGATTAACCCTAAATCTATTTCCAGCATACAAACCGGTCTGGGACTCCTATTTATGTTTCTTTCTCTATTGGTTACAGGGATGATCCCCCAAACATTGGCGGGCAAAAAAAAAAGAATGAAGGAGTTGGTGGCCGAGCTGCTGGCCATACAGGCGACGTTGGGGCCAACAGATGAAGAAGAGGATGATGAATAGTGCCCTTGGTCCTGGCTCCTTTCTTTAACTTGTTTTTATCGTTGTTCCAATTTTAAAAAGGGTTTTATGCTTGTTAAAAAAAACCAAAAAATATGTTTTTAAAAAAAACAAAAAAAAAAAAAATTATATGTGTTTTACTCTCAAAAAAAAAAAAAAAAATTTATATGTGTTTTACCGAGAAAAAAAAAAAAAAAACTAAGTTTTAAACAAAACAACCAAAAAAAAAAAGATGTTTTGAAAATTACTTAAAACAAAACAAAGCAAATAATTTAAATAAATTATATTTTAAGCCTTCCTAAATGTGTCTTTTCTAATATGCACACACCCAAAAAATTACACAAACCAGAAACAACACGCTTAGAAACATATAGACATATGTACATTATGTGATTTTCTTACGTTTTAGGGACCGAGAAATGAAGTTGGATGCAGGCGCTAAGAGGTTTAGGTAAGTTTGAGGGACCGAGAAATGAAGTTGGATGCAGCCGCTAAGGGGTTTAGGTAAGTTTGAGGGACCGAGAAATGAAGTTGGATGCAGCCGCTAAGGGGTTTAGGTAAGTTTGAGGGACCGAGAAATGAAGTTGGATGCAGCCGCTAAGGGGTTTAGGTAAGTTTGAGGGACCGAGAAATGAAGTTGGATGCAGCCGCTAAGGGGTTTAGGTAAGTTTGAGGGACCGAGAAATGAAGTTGGATGCAGCCGCTAAGGGGTTTAGGTAAGTTTGAGGGACCGAGAAATGAAGTTGGATGCAAGCGCTAAGAGGTTTAGGTAAGTTTGAGGGACCGAGAAATGAAGTTGGATGCAGCCGCTAAGGGGTTTAGGTAAGTTTGAGGGACCGAGAAATGAAGTTGGATGCAGCCGCTAAGGGGTTTAGGTAAGTTTGAGGGACCGAGAAATGAAGTTGGATGCAGCCGCTAAGGGGTTTAGGTAAGTTTGAGGGACCGAGAAATGAAGTTGGATGCAGCCGCTAAGGGGTTTAGGTAAGTTTGAGGGACCGAGAAATGAAGTTGGATGCAAGCGCTAAGAGGTTTAGGTAAGTTTGAGGGACCGAGAAATGAAGTTGGATGCAGCCGCTAAGGGGTTTAGGTAAGTTTGAGGGACCGATAAATGAAGTTGGATGCAAGCGCTAAGAGGTTTAGGTAAGTTTGAGGGACCGATAAATGAAGTTGGATGCAAGCGCTAAGAGGTTTAGGTAAGTTTGAGGGACCGAGAAATGAAGTTGGATGCAGCCGCTAAGGGGTTTAGGTAAGTTTGAGGGACCGATAAATGAAGTTGGATGCAGCCGCTAAGGGGTTTAGGTAAGTTTGAGGGACCGATAAATGAAGTTGGATGCAAGCGCTAAGAGGTTTAGGTAAGTTTGAGGGACCGAGAAATGAAGTTGGATGCAGCCGCTAAGGGGTTTAGGTAAGTTTGAGGGACCGATAAATGAAGTTGGATGCAGCCGCTAAGGGGTTTAGGTAAGTTTGAGGGACCGATAAATGAAGTTGGATGCAAGCGCTAAGAGGTTTAGGTAAGTTTCTGGTTGAGGGTGCGCATGCGCAAGATCTTATAAACATACGAACGCACGAAGAGGCCAAAAACCAATGAAAGCCAGAGGCAAACGCAAGTAATTGGAAGAGGTGGACGATGGAAGCAGCCGAAAAAACAGGCTGCCGCCGCAACAGGTGAGCACATGAACGTGATTTTTACGATTGGCAACTGACTGAGGCAAGTTCGGGAGATATCATACGAACGGACGTATCTTTTAGGATAGAAACATATTTGCTTATTGAATCACTCGCAAGTTCATACGAACGCACGAGCGGACGTGAAAAATAGGATGATCGTGAGCCAAATCCAAGCTGTTACATGTTTCTTTGAATCAACCCAATAGACTGGAGTAAACTGGAGCATTTTGTTTTAGGCTTTTTGAAATCAAACACTTGTGATAATCAGTTTGCCAGGTCAACCCAATTAAAGGACAACTATTTAGGAATGAAGTTTTGCATTATCAAGCGGGCCACGGGTTTCAAGCAATATGGGAAAGAAAAGGAATCTCTCTGCTGCTTCGGATGCCCTGTATGTATCCCCTGGGATTGTCTGAGAAATCACCTTTCTTTCACACGGAGCACATGGACCTGGCGTGCGTGGAGCTAGGGGATATGGCTTTGCTCCTTTTCCTGCAGCGGCCTTGGGAGGACGGTGTGTGCATCTGGCTAAGGTAAGGGTTTTTACCTTTATAACCCCCCATCCCCCACCAGGGTAGGGTGGCGGGGGGGTTTAAGTGAAGTTCCCCTTTAAGGGCCGAACTGCTGGCCCTTTTCCCTGGTCATTACCAGCCCTAATGCCCTATAGCACAGGTCCTCTGCCCAGCACTGGCCCGTGCTATGGATCACTGGGCTCCTCGGCACCAATATGCCCAATAATGGTGTGGGTAATAGAAATTTAAGTGGTATAGGGGCCATGGGACCAGGGGATAAAATGAAAAGAAAATGTGTTTTTTAAATCTTATTATTCTTAATTAACTTTAATTACCTTTCCCTGTCCATTGCCCAGCCCTACATCACTGACAATTTTGGAAAGTTGTAAAATAAGTAGAAATCTTTAGTAAGCATTTACTACCACTTACTGACAACTCCTTGCTCTCTGGTATACACTAGTCAAAAATGACCTGTCAACAGAGGGTGACAAAATACCAAGTAGGTAAGCAGTTAAAAGTAGCTATGCATGTTGGGTATAGTTCTGCTCGAGGGACCTTGCACTTTCAGACTTAGCTTGTTTTTTCTTGTTTGCATATTGATACTTTAGGTAAATTTTTAATCTGCCTTTCTATACATTTTTTTAGGGAAACCCTGTGCAACCAAAGAATTCTTTGAGAGATTACTTCCATAAAGATGAGCCCTCTACAACAAGCTGGGAACACCTTGAAAGCTTAATGTGTGTACTTTTAGGTAATATATAGCTTGTTGGGGGGTATTCCAAATGTAAAGGGTTGTTTTGGTTGAAAATCTCAAGGTGCAAACTTTGTCCGCAGAGCTGAAATTTTCAAGTAAAATTACCTTAAAATTACCCTAATACACATGCTTTACTTTGGAGTGTTTGGCAAATCTTCCCTTGACAGTACCTATGCATGTTGGGTGCATTGTTCTGTTCGGGGGACCTTGCTTTTTCAGATTTAACGTTTCTTGTTTGTTTGGCAAACAGGTGGATGTTGATTTTTTTGTAGGTAAACCCTGTACAACCAAAGAGGTGTGTACTTCCAGAGAATATATAGTTTGTTGTGGCTATTTCAAATGTAAATGGTTGTTTTTCTTGAAAAACTGCAAGGTACACACAGTTGTATTTTATCTGAAAATCTCCAAAAGTGCTGTTTCAGTTTGGGGGAGTCTCATGGGCAGCAAAGCATGTCTACCAATACATATGTGGTACCGCTGTAACCGGGAGAAATTGGGATTTAATATTCAATAAGATTTTATAAATAAACTTACAAAAGCAGTTAAAGCAGAACAAAACCTGGGAATTTGACTTTCCCTGGTTTTGTTCCATGCCCCCGGAGCATCTTGGGATGCCCCCCAGGAAGTCCCCAAAAAACTCAGCTGGCCTCTCTCCAACAACAATGTGTGGGCTCACGTCCAATTTAAGTCGCCTGCTATGACATTCGGCAGGTGGCTCTCACTGTAATCAATGGGGAGCTTCCGCCCCAGCCTATCTGCATCTCACACATGCACAACACGGGGGATGCAGTGGATGCGGCAGTGCGTGTTCAAATGACGTTGTCGTAGCAGGCGGCTCTCATTGGGTGAGAGCCCATGCATGCACCGTTGGTTGGCTTCCTGGGGGATTTCACACAGCAAAGCATTCCAATTCGGGTTGCCCTGGAGAATGTTTTAAACTCCAGGCTGGCTGCTAGTGGGTTTTGTTTTGCTTTAAAGTCAATTTACATTTAAAAATCAAAAAAAGCATTGAAGACCTAAAAGTCCCCTTTCCATTCCAGGGAATGAAGGGGGCGTGTCAGCTATCACCTGGGCCAGCTAGGGACATGGATGAATGGCGAGTATAGCATTTTTTTTGTTCTTTGAGTGTAAATTGTCTTTAAGTCACTCCCTAGAATTTAGCCAATATTCTGTCCCTGGGGCATCCCAATTTAGGATGCCCCACTATGTGGAACCCCTTTTTAACCCTTATACTCACCTTGATCCAGCAATCACACTGCATGCCTAGAATGGCTGGCAGCACAACTATGCCTAGTGAAGGTAGCAGTAGCACCGCAGATTCTCCTGTATCCTCACTGTTTATGCTCAGGCCAGCAGCCATTCAAGTCTGTCCATCATCATGAGCACACACAGCAGAATATGGGGTAGCACACTGAAAGAAGGGCATGGTACAGAGGAGGCTGTTAATAGAAGAAAATGGAATGGGTGGAATTTGAGCCACACAGCCAGGTCTCCCCTCTACCACAGAGATAACCTGATCTGTTTATCTAACAGAACTATTTTGAATAAAATAAAAGTTGATGCCAACAATATATACATCACTTTTTTCTGATATTTATCAATATACATTTAAGAGGAGCAAACCCCACTGTGGCCGGCCTGGGAATCTAAAAGATTCATGAGCCAGCCACTGGCCTTCCCCAGGGGCACCCCGAATCAGCACCCCCCGCTGTGTGAGCCCCCCCTCTGGGGCGCCACAGAACTTGCCTGCTTCCTGGCACCCTAGGCAATGTAAACATCAGAAGGCCACATCCTCACACCTTTGGGCTGTTGAGTGTGCTCTCACTCCCCCAACGCAAGCGCTGCTGGGGATGCATCCACTCACGCTTCCGATTGCCAAACACTGCATATAAACTGAGCAGTTTGCAGAATATTACTTATGGATGGCAAACAGCTCTGAGAGCCTGCGCATGCGCTGCAGGACTGGGCAGAGATGAACTCTACAAGGCATTCTGGGGGGGGTCGCACACAGTGCGGCATCCCAATTCAGGTTGCCCCAGGGGAAGGAGCAAAACCCAGAATAGTCGAAATCCCAGGTTTTGTTCTGCTATAATGTACATAAATATGAAAAATGAGCTTGGCTATAACCCAAAAATGTTTAACCCTTTGAGTGCCAGCCTACCTAGATTTTTTGTCACAATCTGTTGCCAGACGACTTTTCACGTTTTTGCGCTACACGTGTGCAACCTTGATTTTTGAAGGGATTTCCAGGGATTTCGATGAAAATTATATATTGTTTTTTTCAGCAGAGTCTGGGCTTCAACATGAAATGTCTTGTTTGGCCTTTTTTAGTGTATTCTCAATACTTTTGGGTGAAATATGTGCAAAAAAATGAAAAAAACCTATTTTTTACAATTTGTAGTGTTTTTTTTGTAATAAAAAATGTAAGTTTGTTAATAAAATATTATTGCGTGTGAAAGCCCTATTTCTCCCGGTTACAATGGTACCACATATGTATAGGTATACCCCCTTTCCTGAAACAGCAGTTTAGGAGATTCCAGATAGGATACAACTATGCAATATGATTGCATAGTTGTAAGGGGTTAATAAAAAAAAAAAATGACATAGGGTTCCCCCTCCCAGGGGGGGGGGGGGGGGGGACCTCATTTCTTTTTTGGAATTCTAAGGGTTAAAAACCCTTAAAATCCCCCCCAAAAAATGACATAGGGTCCCCCTTACCCAGCATTACCGACCCGGACCAGCTATGGGGGCTTGTAGAACAGGGCGCAGGGGCCAGCGTTGGTGGCCCCTGGCCCTGCAGGCTACTAGCCCACATAGCCACGTGGCGGCCCGGGCCCTTCTGCCCCCCCCTGGCCGTTGGGGAGGCAGGTAATGGGGGGCTGGGGGTTATGGCAAGTCACCCGCTTGCCGCAGGTGACCTGCCATACCCAGAGCCTTGTGAACTGGTATAAGGGGTCTCATGGAGCCCTTACCAGTTCACAAAGGGTTAAGTTAAAAAAAGACACCAGACAAATTCTTTATTATTCTGTTTTCACTTATACTTACCTCCCATCCAGTGTCCCACGCTGCTGCAGATGATCAGAGCAGGGAGGGTGGCAGGCAGGGAGATCAGAGCCACCCTGCCTGCCACCCTCCCTGCTCCGATCGCTGCTGACAACTGACAGATCGGAGCCCGGGTGGCAGTAACCCGAGGAGCGGGATTACGTCATCAAGTGGGCGGGGTTAGGGGCGGGGCTAGGGGCGGGGTCAGCACCGGCCGAAGAGGATGGTGATGGCCCGTTTCTGGGCCCTCACAAGCAGCGTGGAAAGCCCGGGGGGGGGGGATCGGAGCCCCCCCTGGTGAAGAGAAGACCCGGGGAGAGCCATCGCGCTGCGAGGTGAGTAAATGTCATTTTACGTGATCATATGTCGGATCCAAGTTGTCTCTCTTTTCAGGGAATTGAGAGAATAGAACGCCACTGGCGAGGCTCTAATTTGGTTAGGGACCTCTCGCAAAAAGAGGGACGTTGGATATTTAACTTGGATACTCTACATCCTAATGGTCTAAATGTAGAGTTCGACTTGAATTGTTTTATAGATACTTCTTAAAAAAACCTGTAACTTGTTTTAGGGTATGTTTGGTGTGCTTTTATACTAGCAATGTTGTTTTATGCATTTTATATAAAACATTTTTTGTATGTTATTGTTATTGTCATGTTTGGATGCCTCCCTGATCTCCTTGCTGTCCTCCCGTGTCTATTCAGTACATTCCTGATCCTTTCATGTCATTTTGAATTTGTTTATTTCTAGGGGATTGTCCTCTTTAAGGAATATTTGACCACTGAGGGTCTAATATAATTTTTAAATTCCTCAGGGCTAATACTTTAGGGAATTATACCCTTATTGGGGTGCGCTTTAATAATTGTCCTGCTCCGGTTGATCTCTTTAATGATCACGGCTGCAGGGCTGCTGGTATATTAGATGAATACTTACCAGCTAGGTGGCCATTATATTGCATGATATTTATGCCCTTATTCATCAAGCGATAGCGCCAGGTAGTGTCTGACGAGCGCCAGGTAGCGGCAGCTAACGGCGACTACCGACTCAAGTACGCCCGCGGCGGTCACAATGACGCATTTATCAAGCAAAATGAGGCTAGCGCCGGCGAGAGCGACGGCTAGCGCGGCATTCATCATGAAGCCGCCTGGACCGAACAGCGCCGCTGCAAATTCCCTCACAGCGCCAGGTATGAGCTGTCGCTCCCTGGCGATGTCCAATGCATTTCAATGGAGCAAGCTATAATTAATCATAATTAATTGGTATTAATTTTTTAATTTTTTTTTTAATGTCAAAAAATCGGAGAACACTTCTGCAATGTTAGGAATTATTTTTAAGTCAAAAAAAAAAAAAAAATAAAAAAGTGCAGAATTGTTCGAACAGGTCTGAGATTAATGTATTCATATAACAAAATGATTCTAAAAACATGTATAATGTTACATTCAAAAAATATGGTTGTTTAGGGGTTAAAAACTAGTTAATACACATCGCCGCCAGCGCTCTGGGGTTTAAACAAGGAATGGACAGCGACAGCACATTCGGAGCGTGATTTTTTGATGAATATGAAGCTAGCCGTTCGCTCTGGCCATTCGTTGTCAGGCGCTCACATACAACGCTGGACCTGTGAAACAGCGACCCCCCAGCCCGTATTCAACATTACCGCACACCGACTGAGTCGCTGTCATCAAGCTAACGCCGGCCAAGCACAGCGAATACTGGCTGGCGCTGAAAAAATCACGCTACAGTCGCTCATCTGTCGCTACCTGGCGCTATTGATGAATCGGCCTCCCCGTCTTACTAATCCTTGTTCATGGATTTATTAATATTGATACCTGTGCTGGGATGTATGTGTAGGCTTAAATATCAAGAGAGAGACCTGCCGTTATTTGTAGTTCTCCCCGTGCTGTTTTAACACTAAGCCAGGGACCTGCTGCCGTGTGTAGTTATTGCTGCGCTGCTCCGTGACAGGTGTAAAAACAAATTGCATTTAATATGTTTAGTATTAAGCCAGAGTCCTGCTGCTGCTTGCAGGTATCGCTGTGCCGCTTTTTGTTAAATGCAATATTTTCCTGGCGTTGCCTGGACAACGGGGTTGCCCTTTGACGTATGCTCTATTCTCTCAAATCATTGGCCAGCAGCCCATGCCCTTTGTAGAAGGGGCGGCCCTTTGGACACGCTCATGATAATACATGACGCGGTCTGTGTTTGTCACGTGACTCATCGGCGCGTCTCGCCGTCACGTGGCTCGCTCATTTTCCGTGCTGTCATGTGACTTATCGGCGTCTTCCGCAATCACATTTACCTGAAATAAAAAACGGAGGTCGTCACGTTACCAGTATCCGGGTCAAAATCCCTATTCGCATTGGAACTGGTATGTGCTGAATGGTGACGGCAGAGTACAGTCTGGAGGTGGTGAGACGCATCATTTTTATCCTGAAAAGCTTGTGACTTATTTTTAAATTGTGAGTGCATAGAATTAGAATAAATCCACTTGTTATCTTGCTAAACGGTATTATGCTAGATGTGGTTTTTTCTTTACATGCCTGAATCCTCTATCTTAAATACATCTTGAGCCTCTGTGCTGATTAATTGGAGTGGCGCTGTTTAAGTTTAAAGAGGACCTAAGGAGGTTGTTTCATTTGTGAAAAGCAACCCTAGAAGGATATCTTTGTGTAAAAGCGCCTTTCCATCTAAAATCTGGTAAGAGGCCATTTGAAATCTTGGTGGTGGTCGGCACTGAGAAGTGGTTAATCCATGCACTGGGTGAATAAGAAGAGTTTTGCATCCAACAAAGGACATTGTTTTTATTAACACATTTGGAGCTCTGTATTATATATTCTTGCGATTTTACTGTGTGTAGAGAGAAAGGACTTTCTAAGAATACGTTGAGCCCTAGAGATTGATTTCTCTGTGATTTGTTTGTTTGTGTAGCACGGTAACTTTCTTGTATTTTTAAATGTCATTTACTGTTTTTTTTTTTTCAGATGTCGGCGCCGGCAGGGGGGGGGGGGGGGGGGCGGATTCTTGTACAGAATCGCTGGCCCTTTCAAATGAGGGGTAAGGTAAGTCTGTATGTTTTTTACTTTTTGTTTTATGGGCCTCTAAAGTCAGCTACGTGACTCTCACGTAGCTGCCACTTAACGGTTGGAGAGGCAGCTACGTGAGAGTCACGTAGCTGGCACTAGAAGGGTTAAAGCTTACATGTTATGGCACTGAAACCATCCTTTCCTTGCTTTCCATTGGCTCCTTCTTAGAAGGGTTAGATACGTTTGGGGCAGATGAGAGACTTTGTAGAAAGTTGTGATGAGCCGCATAGGGGTGTATCCAGTAAGATGAGCCCCAGTATCTGGGCTTTGGTACTCCACATATGCCGGATACCATTAAGGCCTTTGTAGGGGAAATCTGGCCAAATGGCTTGGGGCTTTCACTACATTTTACCTACTCTGGCTACTAGCCTGGTAAACCTGGCATATGGGCTAGCAAACCAGGTCTCAATCACTTCTATTCCTGCATGTGTAACAGCCCTATAGCCTTCAGCGAAGAGCTGGTGGCTGATTGATCCTGATGGACATCAGGCTCTTCTATATCCCCCTGGCCAGTAGGGGTGAAGGTAAACGGATGCAGGGTATTGGCAAATGCTCTACAGCATGCCAGCAAGTGGCTTGCCAGCCCCCCTATCCTTTGCACTGGTCTACAGGAACTTTTACTGGTTCACAAATTGTGTTAAAAAATAAACATAAACCATAAACATAACTCCCCTCCCAGTTTATCGAATTTGCCACTGCCATCTTCCTCTGGGTCTCTGCAGCTTCTTGCAGCACCGTGCAAGGAGGTTTACAGTCGTCAGAGATAAACAAGCCAGCGGGGTGCTGGCCTGTGGCGTGCCAGGGTCCGGCGGTTCTGGTGTATGGCGCAGAGGGGCGTGTATAGGGGCGCATCATGCCACTTTGGGCGGTTGAGCTAGATCATTCAAAGGTAGATACATTTAATGCTTTTAACATCCCCTTATAACTGAGCTATTCAAAAACCCTGGTATGCATCAGTTGAAAGGCAGTGCTCAAAACTTCATATTCCAGACAAGGAATTAGTTTAAACATAAAAGTAGACATTCAGAAAACCAGTTGGGCTTGTAAGTGGAAAGGCACCAGGAAAGCATAAATTTGATGCTTCACTGCATCTTTATATTTTACAATGCAAATCTGGCTTGGATTTTATCTGCTTCTCTGCTACCTGTCTCGATCCATGTTAGTACTAGCAAAAATAAAATGCAGCAGAGAAACAAAAAGACTGTGAAGAATGTTAATAGAGACGGCTTTCTGAAGAAGCAGAAATGCCTGAATTAGCAGTAAGCCCCATAGCCTGGCATGTCAACCTGAAGCCATGGTTTGTAAGTGAAACTGATGGATGTGTAGGCTGACAGGACAGGTCAAATTTGCTACTAGGTATAAACCACTCCAGCCAAAACTCACAATTACTTGGGAACATTACTTTTCTTTTGCATTATCAAACAAAAAAGAGCATTAAACACTCTGAAAACAAATCAGCTACATTCAATGATTATTGCAGTATTGCAGTATTACACACATACACTGGAAAATACATTTGTATATCTTACCTTGAGCGCCATCAAACGTAGCCTTTTTTACTGTAAAGTAAAAAAAAAAAAAAAACTTAATATAGATGTTCTAAAGGAGGTGAGTAAAAACAAAACATTTCTTATATTTAACAGTAAACAATAGTAAAGAAGCATAACATAAACAAATAGAAAAGAACAGAGCAAGAATCCTTGCTTGACATCCATTCGGAAAAAAGGGGCCAATTTATCACTAGCGCCTCATAGTGCCACTTGAGCGTCTGTGAAGAGAAGCTATTAGCACCTCAGTCGCAATGACGGCCACAGGTAGTGTTCTGCGCTGTAGGCTACCTGTGGTGGCAGGCATGAAAAACGCAAGTTAGCATCAGGTAAACTAAGTAAAATAATTACTGTAAAAAACATACTGAACAGGCCAGGGAATGCTCCCTGGCGCTAGGAGAGGCACTAAACATTTTTTGCATCATAAATATGACTTGCTGGTGGCGTTCACTAAAAACACCTGCTGCTACGTGTCGCTATGTGGTGTTAGCATT
The DNA here is from genome assembly GCA_027917425.1 of Gastrophryne carolinensis. Lineage (NCBI taxonomy): Eukaryota > Metazoa > Chordata > Amphibia > Anura > Microhylidae > Gastrophryne > Gastrophryne carolinensis. The sequence continues at coordinate 292,954,562 of CM051234.1, forward strand.
TCTTAAATAAATCCCTAAGTCTACATACCTTCGACCTGATTCAGAGCCTCTCTGACACGCATTCCCGGCAGCGGGAATGACATCAAAGGACCGCATTTGGTATATTTTCCGTTTCGGATGATTCAGAGCCCTTGTTTTTGTGGCCAAGTTGGCCTTTTTGCACGGTATGTGTACGCCAAACCGAGTGTTTGCCGTATAAGTACGACTCAAGGCGTCTGTGCGTCCGTAATTTTACGGGTTTAGCCTGCGCTTGCACGGGATTCAGAGCCATGATTTGTGGGTTTTCAGACTTATAAAAACGTAGGTTTCCAGTTCTAACTTAGCCCATCTTTTTTCTAGCGGGAAAACTTGAATGGTTGCGAGCAATCTCCAACTATAACTGCTCTCGCAATGCTTTGGGGGTTGAGCAGGACTGGGACCCAGCCAGTCAATCATAATTTTTGGCAACACCATCCAGCAGAACCTCCAGCTGGGCTACATTAAATTGGCCACTCAACTTGCCTCTTGCTAGTTTTCACCCAGGGTGAATGGCCGATGCTGTGGTCTGCTGGGTGGTGTCTTGATTGAAGGGAGAGTCACTATGCCCACTCCCATGCCCAGAATGGATAGGTTTCAAGCTACCTGACTGTGACAACACTGCTCAACCTTTGGATGTCCTGTTGGCTCTGCATAGGACTCCGCTGTGGACTCCGCAGTGGGGCCTGCACTGAGGGCTGTCCTAGGGTCCACATAGTGCTCTAGTGTCCTGACTGTTGGTTGGTTTGTGGTGGGCTGTGGCGGGAGTCCTGGTTTTATGATTACCACTGCTGATACTCAGAGTGGCTAGTATGGGTATCAGCAGGGGATTGTCTGTGGGAAGGAAGTCATTATGATGGTAAGCCACATTTTCATGCCATTAGCCTATGCATGTGTGCCGCATTACACTCCAGCCAAGGTGCAAACAGGTGACAGTGGGCGTGAAGGCGCATGGCGCCATAGTTATGGTGGAGGCCTGGCCTTCCAACGTTCTAGGGCCGCAGGACTTTGCTGTCACTGTCACATGAATCCAACAGTAGTAGCGGGGTGGAGAGTAAGGTGCGTCTTTTGGCCTAAGTGCGTCTGCGCTTGCAATTCACTACTATTGTGGAATGGGAGAGCTGAATTAGTCAGCATCTGCATACACTAGCGTATATGAGGCTTGGGTGGTTGCAGTGTCCCAGAAATTTAATTAAATGGGCAGGGGCATGCATGTGGAGCTAAAGGAGACCCAAACAGAGAATATACGTTTACAATGCACATCTGTTTGGTGTTTGCAGACCTTCATGAAGCAACAGTACGATTCAAGCCCAACACACATGAAAAAAAGGATGTTGGCAGAGGAAGTGGCAGCCCATGTGAGTGGCGAGGAGACATCACCTTATATCTTCACCTAAATAATGCAGCACTGGTGGGATCTCAAATGGCGACTATGGCCCTGGGTGCAGAGATTCTACAGCCAGAATTTCTCAGGTAAGCGGATGTACAACAGAGAAGGTGAGCTATCAGGGTAATGAGTAACATAATACAAAATCATGTATCAACTCTCCTTAGTGTCCTGGTAATGAATTGGATAAAAATGCTAATCTTCTTTTGGCTTTCATTCTTCCTTCTAGCACTATTTTCACATTTTTTTTAAACTGTATAGTTAGGTTTTAATAAAACAATAGCTTTAGAGTTATATGTGGCGTGGTGACCTGTTTTCTATGCAACAACATAAAGCAGATGAAAACCAAACAGCACTGTAAAACAGCAAAAAACAGAAGATGGCAGAAGTAGGAGGTGCGTAACAGTTGGTAGAAGCAGACGACATGGCAACCAAAGTAAAAACGTGTCAGGACAGGCAGACTACATGGGATGCCCTAGATGCCAGCAGGGGGGGCAAGGGTAAGTATGTGCTAGGACATGCAGACTACCATGGGATGCCCTAGATGCCAGCGGGGGAAAAGGTAAGTATGTGCAAGGACATGCAGAAATGGGATGCCCTAGATGCCAACAGGGGGAGGTAAGTATGTGCTAGGACATGCAGACTACCATGAGATGCGATAGATGCCACAGCAAAGGGGAGAAGGTAAGTATGTGCTAGGACATGCAGACTACACGGGATGCCCTAGATGCCAGCAGGGGGGAAAAGGTAAGTAAGTGCAAGGACATGCAGACTACTACGAGATGCCCTAGATGCCAGCAGGGGGGAGGTAAGTATGTGCTAGGACATGCAGACTACCATGGGATGCTCTAGATGGCAGCAGGGTGAAGAAAGGTAAGTATGTACAACAACATGTAGACTACCATGGGTATAGTGGCAGTGGACGGCGGGAAGCACATTAAAATAGCTGGTCACAACAAAAAAAGGCCTGCGCAGAAAAGCTATGCAAGGACATGACACACCGAGAAAAATGGGCTCCACAGCAAGTTACGTCTGAAAACAGGTAAAAACTCGGCTTTCGAAACTACTTCGGCTGCAAGTAGCGTAAAAGCTCAGCTAAACCGTATGCATACACAAAGCAAATACCTCCCCTTACAAATGATCTAACTTTTCTCCTAACACGGCTGTGAATGATACGAGCGTTCACAATTTCCCGCTTACCGATATCAGTTCCCAAAAAAGCCGAGCATTCATGGGCAGGATCTGAATCAGGCCGCTTGTCTTTAGGGCTGTTATACTGCAGAAATTCCTCATTAAAATAATCTAATTGTTTAATTTAAAGTGGACCAACTACATCCTATGGAAAGTTAAATTTACAAAAAAAAATGTATCAATTCTCCTTAGAGTCCTGGTAATGAATTGGATAAAAATGCTCACAAACGATTTTTGGTGAAAATTAAATCTTCTTTTGGCTATTACCTTCCTTCTAGCACTATTTTCAATAGACACTAATTGTCCCAAGCATGAGATTGTGAGTAAAGGGGGGAAGAAAGGGGGTCAAAACAGTTAGTTTAGAACAATGGTATCCTGTCAGAAACCAAAAGCATACAATGGCATAAATAGGGAAAATTGAAATCATTATAACAGCAATACGGGCAGGCTGATTCATTACTAGCGCCAGGTAATGGCAGATAAGCGTCTGTACAGCAGCGCTAAGAACGACCACTAGTGGTCGGCCGTGAGTCGCTATTACAGAGCGCCTGTCAAGCCTCCTGGCTACAATCATGGGGAGAGCTGAGCTGAGCTCCAGGTATGGGGCGAAGTGAAGCAGTCAAAACTCCAAAGAGCAAATAAAAAGTCTGAGCAGAGTCCAAGGGTGAATCCGGGGTCAGAGGCAGGCAGAAAACAGGCAAAGTCCATAAGCAATCCGCGTCAAAAATCAGGTTATCCGTCCGTGTATAAATCCAGGTATTCAATCAGGTATTCAGGAATCAGGGAAAAGAGGTCCAGGAAGTAAGCTGATAACACAGCATTGGCTGTAGGCCAGCTGTCCTCTTAAATAGGGCTATCAATCAGCACAGGGAGGGATGTGCCAGAGTCTGGTGAAGTCACTTCCTGTCCATTCAAACTCAGGACACCAGGAAGTGAAATCAAGTCCAAGAGCTTACACTCTAGGCCTTGTGCACTTCCAATGGGCTGAACAGCAGGTGTCACTGTGGAGCATGCGACAGAAGAAGAGCCTGCTCTGTTAAAACCATGCAGCCGAGCATGTCTGCTGCTGCATGCAGTCCGTGGTATGGCACGCTCACGATGCCTTAAAGGGCAGGAAAGGCGAGGAGACTGACATTGCCCCCCTCTTAAAGGACGCCTCTGGGCGGCCGATCTAGAGAGTCTTTGCTGAAAAGCTCTGATTAATTGTGGAGCATTGAGATTACTAGATGGCTCCCAGGAATCTTCCTCTGGGCCGTAACCTTTCCAACGAACAAGATACTGAATGGAGGCACCTCTCTTCCGTGAATCCAGGATCTGTTCAACCTCATATTCCTCTTCACCATCCACAATAATTGGATAGGAGGTTTATCTTGGGAATCTCTAAAAGTTCCTTTCTTTAAAAGGGACACGTGAAAAACTGGGTGTATCTTTAGGCGATTAGGTAATTCCAATTCAAAGGCAACTTCATTAATAGCTCTCTTAATCTTAAAAGGCCCAATAAACTTAGGACCCAACTTCTTAGAGGGAAGATGAAGCCTTAGATGAGTGGTAGAGAGCAGGACTTGATCTCCTACTGCAAAATTGGAAGCTGAAGACCGATGAGTGTCTGTTGTCCTTTTGTAACGTTCTTGGGCAGCTCAAAGGGTTGTTCGGAGCATCTGATGAGTGGCAGTTAGATGAGCTCCTAAATCTGCAGCTGCCGGTACATTCACTGGGATGCAGGTATCAGGCAAGGTCTTGGCATCAAATCCATAATTTGCAGCAAACAGAGTGAGGCGGGTCGAAGAATGGACAGAGTTATTATAAGCCAGTTCAGCTAATGGGAGGAACTGTGTCCAATTGTTCTGCAGGGCCGAGGAGTAGCATCGTATGTACTGCTCCAGTGATTGATTCACCCGTTCAGTTTGTCCGTTGGTCTGGGGATGATAGGCCGATGAGTGGGCCAAAGTGATCCGTAAACTCCTACAGAGCGCTGTCCAGAACCGGGCAGTAAATTGGGAACCGCGGTCAGACACAATCTTAGATGGCAGGCCATGTAAACGAACAATCTCTTTCACAAAAGCTTGTGCTAACTTCGAGGCCGAAGGAAGGCTGGGGAGAGCTATAAAATGAGCAAACTTGGTTAAATAGTCCACAACCACCAAGATAGTGTTGTTGTTGTCCGAAGGTGGAAGTTCTACAATAAAGTCCATAGAAATATGTTCCCAGGGACGTTCTGGCACTGGGAGAGGCATGAGAAGACCTGCAGGTTTGGTGGTTATGTGTTTATTCCGGGCACACGTCCCACAAGAAGAAACATGTGATATACAGTCTGCTCTTAAGGTGGGCCACCAGAAATGATGTTGAATCAGATGTAGCGTCTTCTTGAGCCCGAAATGGCCTGCCAAGGGGTGATCATGGAATTCGGCCAGAACCCTGGAACGTAAAGATTCAGGAACAAAAATCTTTTCTTGATGGACAAGAATTCCATCTACTCGTGATAGTTCAGATTGTAGGTTCTCTGGGATAGAATCGGATGCTCGTCGAATCTCAGCAATGAGTTCAGATTCAAGTAACAAAAAATGGTTCGGTTGCAAAATAGTGGGTTCCACAGGTTCAGGACCTTGGTCAGAAGGATGAAGACGGGAGAATGCATCAGGTTTGGTATTTTTGTTTCCTGGACGGTAAGAAATATGAAAAGAGAATCTGGAAAAGAATAGTGATCACCTTGCCTGACGTTGCCGGAGTCTTTTTGCAGACCAAAGGTACTCCAGGTTCTTGTGGTCCGTGAGGATCAAAATTGGATGTCTGGCAGCTTCCAATAGATAACGCCATTCCTCCAGGGCAAGTTTGATAGCAAGAAGTTCTCGGTCACAAACATCATAGTTTTGCTCTGCTGAAGAAGGAGAAGAAGAAAAGAAGGCTACGGGATGGAGTTCTCCTTGCTCAGATTCTCGGTGAGAGAGTACTGCTCCTACAGCATTGACGGAGGCATCTACTTCAAGTACAAAAGGGAGCTCGGGGTCGGCATGTCTCAAGATAGGGGCAGAAGTGAAACGCTCCTTGAGATGAGAGAAGGCCTCCTCAGCAGCTTCAGACCAGACAAATGGAGTATTCTTACGTGTGAGATCGGTGATAGGGCGGACTATCTGTGAGAAATCTTATAAAACGTCTGTAAAAGTTGGCGAAGCCAATGAAACGCTGTACTTCCTTGCGATTCATAGGTTGTGGCCAGTCCAAGACGGCAGCCACCTTCTCAGGATCCATCACAATGCCGGTACTGGTGATAAGTAACCCCAGGAACTGAATAGAAGGTTGTTCAAAGTTCAAACTGACATTTCTCCAGTTTGGCGTATAATTGATGCTCTCGAAGACGCAGAAGGACACGACGGACATGTTCCCGATGTTTCCGAGAGGGAGAAAGATTAGTATATCATCCAGGTAGATGATGACGAAAATATCAAGATAATCCCGGAACACGTCATTTACAAAGTGCTGGAATGTTGCAGGGGCATTACAGAGTCCGAACGGCATGACCAGGTATTCAAAGTGACCATATCGTGTGCGGAAGGCCGTCTTCCATTCGTCACCCTGACGGATCCGAATTAAGTTGTAGGCTCCCCTCAAGTCCAACTTGGTAAAGAACCGAGCGGACCCCAAACACTGGAAGAGTTCAGAAATCAAGGGCAAAGGGTATCGGTTCTTGACTGTAATTTGATTGAGGGCCCGGTAATCTATACAGGGTCTCAGAGACCCATCCTTCTTCTCCACAAAGAATATCCCTGCTCCTGCAGGCGAAGTGGAAAGTCTAATAAAACCCTTAGCCAGGTTTTCATCAATATATTCACGGAGAGTCTGTAACTCGGCTTCAGACAATGGATAAATACGTCCAAAAGGGATGGCCGACCCAAGGTCTATTGGACAGTCATAAGAGCGGTGAGGAGGTAGCTGGTCTGCACCTTTTTTGTCGAACACATCCTGGAACTCTAGATACGCAGGCGGAAGGGAATCCGGTGGATTAAGGGTTACTACAGAGAGGTTACTCTCCTGCTGTCTGCAAAATTGGTTGCAATAGGGAGAGAACAAAGAAACTGAACCGGAAGACCAGTCGATGATGGGGTTATGTGTAGAGAGCCACGGGAAACCCAAAATAATAGGGTACAAAGGAGAGTGCATTCAATCAAAGTGTATTAATTCTGAGTGTCCATCGGGAGTAGTGCAGCCAAGCGATTAAGTTCTATGGGACACCGGTCCGGACTTGACGGTAGTTCCGTCGGCCAAAGTGAGAAGCAGAGGGGTAGGCCGAACTTCACATGGAATATTGTAAGTCTGTGCGAATTCTAAGTCCATGAAACAGCTGCAGGCCCCCGGAGTCAATCATGGCCCTGGTCTCAACCCTTCCTCCGGGAAGTTGTAAACTAAGAAGCACAGAGAGGTGAGAACCAGGCACAGCAAGTGGTTTGCTCTTAACAAGAGGTGTTGATCTCTTCATAGCTGCGGGTCTGGTGGGACAATTAACCCCAAAGTGTCCGGGGTTCCCGCAGTACATGCAAAGGTTTAGCCGCCTCTGGCGCAGTCTTTCCTCTTGGGACAAAGCAGCCCGGATGGTTCCCAGTTGCATGGGCTTGATAACCCCCGAATTGGTCTGCGGAGAGTCAGGTGATGCAGGCGAGGACCGTGGAGCAAACCATTGGGCTAGGGCTGAACGCTCTTCACGGCGTTCCCGCAGCCGGCGATCCACCTGAATGGCTGCAAGAATAAGTTCATTTAAAGTTTCAGGAGTGTCAAAGTGGGCCAGTTCATCCTTAATCAGTTCAGAAAGACCTAAACGAAACTGATGTTTTAAAGCTGGCTCATTCCACTGGGTGTCAAAACTCCAGCAATGAAAATCGGCAACATACTCCTCAACTGGACGGCGACCCTGTCGCAAATTACGGAGAGCTGCCTCTACTGATGCAACATGTCCGGGATCCGGCATCATAGATGGCTGCCATAGCAGAAAGAAAAGATCAACAGAGGCCAGACAAGGATGATTTTGCTCCAGAACACAATGGGCCCATGTTTGGGGAGGCCCTTGCAGAAGGGAAATAACAATTCTGACCCGGACTTCCTCAGCAGCATAGGTTCGTGGTTGCAGAGTGAAGGGTGAAATGCTTAGCCTAATGGCGGCCATGTTAAAAAGAAGACTCCATTTTGTATTCTATAATTTGATATTAAACTTAGTTATATAGATATACATGTGATATATTCTGCACATAAAGCCAACAGACATCAGCAAATGCATAGGAAAATAGTTAACGTAGGAACCACAAGATTTATTGCCAGCTTTATGTGTGAAGGTTTTTAGTTATGTTACAAAGGTGGGGGCTAAATACTCCTTTTTGTGTGTGACATTCTGTATAAATATGCATTGATTTCTGAATAAACTTAGATCAGTCTTTGAACCGTACCTAGTGTACAAGCTCGTGGTTCTTAGTATCTGATCTCAAGCAGCTGCTGACAGAACACTGACAGACCTTGGGCGAGGGAGGCCAGACAACCCTTAGAAACCCCAACAATCAATGGTGGCAGCGGGTGGGATCCGCCGTGCAAGTCTAGGTAGGTAGATTCATATTTTCACTTACCGAGACCTCTGCCATAGGGTGGACCAATTAAGAACCGAGAGACAGATAAGAGAAAAAGGGAGTCTGAGAAGTGCCCTAAGAGAAAAAGGGACTCTGAGAAGTGCCCTAAGAGAAAAAGGGACTCTGAGAAGTGCCCTAAGAGAAAAAGGGACTCTGAGAAGTGCCCTAAGGAAAATAAGAGTAGCGCTACTAGATAAAAGGCTCCCTGACAAGGTGTTCAGTGTTCTGTCCCAAACTTTTGCTTTTTCTTCTCTGTCGCATAGAAGTGTAAGATAATTTGTCTTTGTTGTGTGGGACTGATAGGTGTGAAGGTGAGCACGCCTTAAACCACTGTTACTGATAGGTGTGAAGGTAAGCACGCCTTGAATTACTGTTTAATATGGGAAGAATGATAGCAAATCTAAACCTTTGATAAGGGGAAACTTGTAAGGAATTTGTAATTAGAATATCGAAGTCTGATTATTATGTAGATCCATGGGTAGCTCCAGTCCATCCCCACAGGTTGGAGATAATGACAAGTTTTACATGGATATAATGATTAAATATTTATGTTTGGGTGATCAATAGGCGTTCCCCTATTATCAAAATTGGGATAAAGATTTTATGAAGAAGGGAGGTGAAAACTGGCTAGAATATGCTCCCTATTGGTTTAGAAAGATAACTAAAAGTGCCAAAAGGACATCCAATTCAGGAGACAAAAGAGTCCCCTGGATTTCATGCCCTGGAACACAAGCTAGGAACACATTTAAAATGTAAACAAAAGTCTAGGCCTAAAACTAAGGTCCCCTGGCCTTATGTACCACCTAAGAAAAACAGCCTCTATCCCTCTTTTACAGAGGAAGAGATGTTTTAATAAGAGAGTTTTAATAACCCCTGATGTCAGGAAACAAATGGGCAGTGATAGACAGAAGCTGTCTGTTGATCAGCTTATCAGCTAGGAATAGAGGAACCCAAAGAATAAAAGGAGCTAGGTGAAAGTGACAGCTGGACTTTTTATGGGGGTCCCGCTGCAAATACTAGGAGCAAATTAGCCGAAAAGCCCCTTTCCCAACTGCCGAAAAAGGTCAGCATACCATGAGGAAGATTAAGAAAAGTTTGAGAGTGCTTCTCCACATAAATCTTCTCTGTCTACTGCCATAGCTGGTAGACAGAAAGTGAGAGTATCTGTCTCAGATTTCTTTAAAAGATTCATAGATGTATGGGCTACCGAGGGAGGTCTGGGAATGCATGATAACATGCATCCGCTTCTTTTTCAGACCTTCCTGGGTAATCTGAATCCGAGATATGTTTTAACTGTAAAACAACAAATCACAGATGCTTTGATCCACATCAGTTTGGAAATGGGATAATGTGAAAATTATGTTAGAGATATTCCATGCTGTGGAGAGTATGGGTTAAAAACACGCAAACTGGCAGGAATGAAATGTGTGTGTGAAGGGGGGGTCACAGATGGAGACGAAAAGTGCAGAAATTTACAGCTTTTTTACGAGGGGCTCAGCCAGCGCTACGCTTTGATAATAGAGCAGCATCAGACTGAGTTTTAAAGGAAACTGACAGTGAAAGAAGCTGCGGGATGATTTTGATCTCCCTAAATTAACCCCTATGATGAGGAAGAAATAATTAACCCTGCAGCCTCTGCACCACAGCCAGTCAGCTCTCCCTAGCATAATGTCAAATAACCTGCTTAGCTGGCAGCAACACCGCCCTTACTGATTTCTGACCCCCTCCAGGCTAAACTGGGAATCAGACATAGTTTCAGACTTATTCCAGGGTGTCCTATTAACATCCTGGGCAAGGACCTGCTAGGCAAATCACAATAAAACTTAACAGGAAAGGGGGGTTGTATGCAGACTTTAACCAGATAAGCATATAGAAGGCTTGGATTTCTTGCCTCTTGACGGATGACATGGACATAGATCCGCAGCTGTGGGCTGAGGGCTCACTGGATGTGGGATGTTTTCCCTGCACACATTACAAAGCCACATTGATTTGTCCTGAACCCCAGACACATAAGTGGTCTAGTGACACCAACTGACCCAATAGTGCCTGATGGTGTCTGTGCCATCTCTTCTCACCTCCATTTCTCATGACACGGGCTGGTAAGCGTCCCAGTGGATGAGGAGACACAACGCACCTTTCAGGTCACTTTTTGCCCCAGGGCCATGTGTAGTTAGTAGTTTTTTCAAATAGTCCTCCAAGCCACTCTTAAGGCCTGGACACCCGGCCATGGTTCCGTCCTACTGCAGACAGCCTTCGCCTCTGCAGTTTTGCATCGGGAGGCCACCCTGGGGAATGAGAGGAATATTGTCAAATGTCTTTTTGAAAGTGGTCATAAAGTGTCTAAAGAAAAGTTTGAATACCTGGGTTTTGTGCTTTCCCAGGGAATACGGGAAGTGAGCCATGAGAGAGTAGCTGCTGTTGTGGGTCTGCCCCGCCCACTTACCAAGAAGGACACGCTAACCTTCCTTGGTATGATTGGTTACTGCCGCCAATTTCAGATTGTTCATAATGTGACAGCATATTGAGAGCTCAGACGTATGTTGATAAACCTGACACCCTGAAATGGTTAAATGAAATGGTTAAATGAAATGCTTTTGTGTATTTGAAAAATGCTTTGGTGACAGCCCCGGGTTAGGTTTTCCCGATTATGGCAAGATGTTTCACTGATTTGCCAAGGACAAAATGTAAAACCATGGCAGGTGGTCCGTGCACAAGCGCATGGAGGTGCCCTGTTTTTTTTCCTCGAAGGTGTGCCCTAGGCAGGTACAGGTCATGTGTGTCTCAGAGCCCTGGCCTCGTGTGCAATGGTGGTGGAAATGGCCACACCCTTTACATTGTGACATGTAAATGCCCATGTTAGCACCAGAAATACCCCTCCCTGACTAGACTTTGACTGACTTACAAAAATATGCTAGTACAGAAGGGAAAGGTAAGAGTGCACAAAGACCAGAATGGACTTTTGTGCAAAGAGGGGGAAATTAGCGAAAACTAGGGAAACCGTGCAACAGCTAGTGCACCGCTTTTTATTTCCCAATATCATGGTGTAGGACACAGAGGCTGGAAGACGACATGTAAACATGAGCACCTGACATATCTAACAACCCGATTCACACATCTACAGATTGATTTTACTCACATGCCTAGATTAGGAAAAGACAGGAGTACCTTTTAGTGAGAGTGGATATGTTCTCAAGGTGGGTTGAACTTTGTGTGATGACAAGGGAAGATGCCAGGACTGTGGTAAGTATTCTCACATAAGAAATTATTCCTAGATGGGGATGCCCGTTGCAGATAATTTTAAATTGCCTGTCCTTTACCATGAAGGTATGTTAGGATCTAGTAGAAAACCCTCAGGATAGAGTGGAAGTTTCACATCCCCTACCACCCTCAGAGCTTAGGAATAGTTAAAAGAATGAAAACCAAAAAGGAAAAAAATCAGAAAAGCCACAGGGGGGAAGGGAACTTATGCTAAATGAAAAAGGGTCCTTTAAGGAGTAGCATTGTCAGTAATTAGGATGACCCCTTCTAAAGTAACTGGGTATTCACCATTTAAGGTTTTAATGGGAAGACCATTACCCACCCCCTGGGTTAGGGTGCCTTCTTATGTTAGAAAGAGGGGACTTAGACTTGATACAGGATATGTGAGGAAGCTGATTAAAGCTTTGGATAATGTTAAACCGGACCTTCAGCGTGATTTAATGAAAAGCCCAAACTCTTAAAAAAACGGTTCCCCACCATCTGAAATTAATATATTTTACGTTTTTAGTCACTAACTTATTATTCTTTCCCACATTGGGCTGCAACTCTGTTCAGGAATTTAGGATACGGGCTTGCACCTCTGTCTCGCATCTCTTTTTCTTTACAGGACACCACCCATCCTTTTGAAGCAGGTGACACGGTCGTGGTCCTGTAGCTGAATCGCAGAAAGAAGCAAGACTACTCCCTTGGTGCCCCAGCCACGGTGATCGCAGTGACCAGAACCACAATCTTGTGAAGAACTGCCAGTCGTGGCTACATGCTTCCAGAGTGAAGAGGATTCCGGAAAAGAAGGGTCAGACACTGCCACCTAGAGCACAGGAAAAGCAGGAAAATGATGACCAATGCGGGGGATCTAGGGTCCCCGAAGAAGGACAAACAGATGAAGAAGCCCCAGCCCTTGACCAGACCTTCTTTGTGGGACTGAAATTGCTAAACTTTTAATAGCTGCCTTTATCCTTTTTATACCAACATATGTGCTTACTTCATGCATTTCCGACCCACATTTGTTAGGCCCCGATGTGAAAAAAAAAATAGTTAGAATAGGTCAGAGAGAGAATGGTAAAGCCTGGGATAAGTTCTCAAATGAATTCCAGGTTCAAAGTTGCACCAATCATCTACTCTATTTCTCTCAGTGTTTATATTGGTCAGCCATCTTTTAAATAGAGTTTAGCCCTGACCCGTTGTCTGTTATAGGTAGTGCTGCTCAGGGTGTGACTTTATCAGTGCTGTACTTGAGATTGACCCAGCTTGACCTTTGGCTAGTATCTGACTACTCTTCTGCCTTATCCCTGTGAATAGACGTACTTTCGGACTGATTTCCCGTGAATGACCTTGGCCATAGTATAACCTAGTGTTCCTTCTATCTTCACTGTGAGCTGGCATCCTTTGCGCCTTTTAAGACCTGGGGGCAACCGTGTCCGGCGAGGAGTATCGTGCGTCCCGGCTAACGGGGGCTTGGCTATAGGCAGAAGCAGCGGCGGAGATTGGGGGTTGCTATCTCACAGAAGGTGGAAGACTCACTGGGCATTACATTAAATATGCATATGCCCGGAAATAAGGTTATGACAAGTGTTGGATCTGTATTAAATGACCCTGAAACATCACAGGTCCCTTTGTTAGCTATGCCTTTGAATTTCACTCAAGTCTTTAATCAAAGTTATAACAATTAAATGAAAAATGTGAGTTTTGCTAGTAGCTAAAGCAAAATGATTATGTTTCACACCCAATATAGGAAACACAACCCAGATTGGGGTTTTAAGGTTGGAAAATCTAATAAGATTGAGAAAACATGTGCCCAATCCTAGTTTAATATCTCTAAGCCAACTGAGAAGGGTGGGATCTATTTTAAAACTAATAATGCTCAATACAATGCAATTGAGTGGAATATAACGCTAATTAACCCACTCCTGACTAATTTCTCCATAAGATTTCTGGTAGAGGAGAAAGATATTTTGCCCAAAAATGGAGAACTTTTGGTAACCTAGGTAACTTTGGAGGAATTTTCAAATAGTTAAGAGATATGGCCATCAATGTTCTTGTAGTCATTTTTGTGATTATTATGCTTTTCGTTTCCTTCAAACTTATTATGTGCCTGATTGCAAGTTGTAGGACAGAGAGCCAAGCTGCTACATTTATGGCTTATCTAGCCCATAGGCACAGAACGTGAATTAAGGAGATCATCCAGAGATGATCTAAGAGGGGATTTGAAGGGTGAAATGCTTAGCCTAATGGCGGCCATGTTAAAAAGAAGACTCCATTTTGTATTCTATAATTTGATATTAAACTTAGTTATATAGATATACATGTGATATATTCTGCACATAAAGCCAACAGACATTTTAGTGTTTAAGAATGTCCTTCTCTCAGTGATTTATCTAGATGTAGGTCACGGGAATCCCTTGAACTTCATTATCAGCAAATGCATAGGAAAATAGTTAACGTAGGAACCACAAGATTTATTGCCAGCTTTATGTGTGAAGGTTTTTAGTTATGTTACAAAGGTGGGGGCTAAATACTCCTTTTTGTGTGTGACATTCTGTATAAATATGCATTGATTTCTGAATAAACTTAGATCAGTCTTTGAACCGTACCTAGTGTACAAGCTCGTGGTTCTTAATATCTGATCTCAAGCAGCTGCTGACAGAACACTGACAGACCTTGGGCGAGGGAGGCCAGACAACCCTTAGAAACCCCAACACAGAGAGAATAATACCTGACAACTGTTCCTAAAAGCGATTTCCTGAGAAAAATTCCGGGAAAGGAACTTGGGGTTCAGGGATGACCCCGGAATCTGCCCCCTGTGTGGTAGGAACAGCTGTAGCAGAAGATACTGTCGGAGGCGTGAGTTGATTTAGCCGATCCACAAGCTGAATAAAGCTTCCCTGTAAGCCCTGGACGGCTGCACAGAGGGAAAAGACTTGCTGCATCAAATTATCAAATTGACAGGGTTCCCCACTGAAGCTCATGTTATGGCTGTGTTATACTGTCAAGCCTCCTGGCTACAATCATGGGGAGAGCTGAGCTCCAGGTATAGGGCGAAGTGAAGCAGAAAAAACTCCAAAGAGCAAATAAAAAGTCTGAGCAGAGTCCAAGGGTGAATCCGGGGTCAGAGGCAGGCAGAAAGCAGGCAAAGTCCATAAGCAATCCGCGTCAAAAATCAGGTTATCCGTCCGTGTATAAATCCAGGTATTCAATCAGGTATTCAGGAATCAGGGAAACAAGGTCCAGGAAGTAAGCTGATAACACAGCATTGGTTGTAGGCCAGCTGTTAAATAGGGCTATCAATCAGCACAGGGAGGGATGTGCCAGAGTCTGGTGAAGTCACTTCCTGTCCATTCAAACTCAGGACACCAGGAAGTGAAATCAAGTCCAAGAGCTTACACTCTAGGCCTTGTGCACTTCCAATGGGCTGAACAGCAGGTGTCACTGTGGAGCATGCGACAGAAGAAGAGCCTGCTCTGTTAAAACCATGCAGCCGAGCATGTCTGCTGCTGCATGCAGTCCGTGGTATGGCACGCTCACGATGCCTTAAAGGGCAGGAAAGGCAAGGAGACTGACAGCGCCTCAGTCGCTGTAGTAACATTGCCGGCATTGATGAATTTGATGTGGGAGTCGCTATAACACCAGTACAGAGCTATATGGGAGCGAATGGTAGCGACTGGTCAGTGTGAGCAACTCAAACCATATTCATGAAAAAAACAGCCTCACACAGCGCCGGCGCTCAAAATTGTGTCGCTGTAGCCCAGAGCGCCAAAAGCACTTTAATACCAGTCCTGTAATGATAATTCTGCATAAAAATAATACAAGTTTTTTAAAAAAAATGTATTTAAATTGGCCAGGAGAGGTCACACAATGATTTGCTAAAAAAAAAAAAAAAAAAAAAAAAAAGAAAACCCTGTTTAAAGAGAACAAAAAGGTAATACCAGGCTTTCTGAAAGCCAGAGCGCCGCTGGGATCCGCTGAGCCGTCTGTGATGATGAATCGGTCGCTACGTGTCGCTGTAAGAGGTGCTCACTAGAATCGCCTTCATACATTTACGGCCTTATTTATCAAGGGCTAGCGCCAGGTACCGCCAGCTATCGGCGGCTACCGAATCAAGTACGCCCGGCGGCGGTCACAATGACGCATTTATCACGCTAAATGAGGCTAGCGCCGGCGAGAACGTCAGCTAGCGCGGGATTCATCATGTAGCCGACTGCAACGAACAGCGCCGCTGCTAATCCCATCACAGTGACAGGTATGACCTGGCGCTCCCTGGCGTGGTCCAATGCATTTCAATGGATCAATCTTTAAATAATCATAATTAATTGCTATTACTGTTTTTTTTTTTTTTTAATGTCAAAAATTCTGTGACCACTTCTGCAATGTTAGGATTTTTTTTAAAGTTAAAAAAAAAAAAAAAAAAAAATGTGCAGAATTGATATTACAGGTCTGATATTCATGTATTCATATTACAAAATGTTTAGAAAAACTTGTATAATTTTTACATATAAAAAAAAAAAAAGGTTGTTTGGGGGTTAAAAACTACTTTATACACATCGCCGCCAGCGCTCTGGGGTTTAAAAAAGGAATTCACAGCGCGAGAAATTTTTGAGCGTGATTTTTTAATGAATCTGCAGCAAGCCGTTCGCTCTGGCCATTCGCTGTCAGGCGCACCCATACAAGCGGAACCTGTGAAACAGCGACCCCTAACCCCGTATTCAACATTACCGCACACCGACTGAGTCGCTGTCAACAAGCAAACCCCGGCCAAGCACAGCGAATACTAGCTGGCGCTGTGAAAATCACGCTACTGGCGCTCATCTGTCGCTACCTGGCGCTATTAATGAATCGGCCTCATGGTATTGCGTGCCGTGGCCGGCGTTCACATGCCACTACCTGCCGCTACCTGTCGCTTACAAGGCACTACCTGTCGCTATCCCTTGATGAATAAAGCCCAAATTAGCATTGCGGGCAAAAAACACCCAAATGCTAATGTAACTAGAGTGGGGGAGCAAAACAGGTGTTTTGGGGGGGGTTTGATCCATTTAAGTATAGAAAGATCATAAAGTTTAAGACATTAGAGAAGGGGGAACTTTCTTGTTCACTGAAATAAGCCATAACAAAGTGTTTTCTTAAAGTGAACCTAAAATCTTGCGAGCCACTCTATCAGGGAGTGTCCTCATCTGCAGGGATCTCAATTAAAGCGGACCAAAACCAAAAAATGTCACAATGTTATAAAAATGTCATTCCATATGTTTTCGCTTGGTGGATAAACATTAAAAAACAGACTTTAATCACACAGCGTCTGGCGCAATGGGATCCAGTAACCCAATCTTGAGTGCCGGTGTTCTGTGAGTGTGTATTTTTGATGAATATGGTGTGAGTTGCTGAGAGTCGCTCGCACTGAACAGACGCTGCCGTTCGCTCCCTGCAGCGCTCTACTGTTGTTAAATGTGGTGTAGGCATGGGTTGCTATTGTGCGGAACACTGCCTTGCGTACGCTGTGGAAAACAGCATTAATGCTTTAGATTTTTGCCTATTCTTACAGTAACTGAAATACATTATGTGAATTTTAAAACAGTTGTACAATCTATATAATATGCAAAGTACTCTAGAAATTATTTTCTTTTTTCTTTTTTAATCTTTCGAGTCTGTAGCCTGTTATTTATGTTGGTGCATTCTATAGCATAAACATAAGACATTGAGCATTTCATAGAGTTCGTACCTTGCGAGGGGGGTTAAAGGTTTTACTTTCGCTTTCGTTTTATGCACTTTCCGCGGCCAGCCAGACGCCTCCCCAGCTCCTCTTCCTCATCATCGTCTAATTGCCCCCTCCAGGAAGAGGCAGTGCGTGGACCCACGCGTTAATGGGCAAGTGGTTAAAGTAAGTTTTTCCATGAAATGTGTATTAATGCATTATGCACTCTGTAGTGGCCTTCTTTCAATGTGTTATTGTTTCCTGCTGCTTTAAATGTTTAATGCTTAATAGTATTTACAATATAGAAATGATTTAATATAATTTATATGTGTTGTGTTAATGTCAATAATGTCATTACAACTGTTTTTAAAGGGGATATCAACCCAAAAGACAGATTTTTTACATTTTTTTTTTGACATTTTTTAAATTTTCCATTTTAATTATTAACCATGGACATCCAAAAAGTTTTTTTCGAACATATAACCACTTTTTAAAGTTTCTATATTGTGAAATCCACAACCTCTTTATGGCAGTTTAAAGGAGACCAAAACAATTTTTTAATTGTCCCAAATTTTTTTTTAAAAATATGTTAATGTAATGTAAAATATTATTGTTGTAAATATTTTTTAATTTAGTTATTGTTTATTTTCTCTACATCTAGGATTTCTGCATTTAGGAATATGATTATGCCCTGAGTGCCAAGAGCACACATTTGAAGCCAAAATCGATTATCCAGAAATGGTTTTCATCCTCCCCTGGGTAAGCACGTGTGGTTGGGTCGGATGAGTCTGCAGGGGAGGGGGCCTCTCACCGATCCCACATTGAGGACCCAGGGGAGGAAGGGGATGACGCCCCAGTGGAGTCTGCTGCTGGGGTGAGGGCAGTGTGAAGCCTCAGCTCCTCTCAATCGGACTCAGCGGAGTCCCAAATCCCCTGTGGCCACTCTCAAGTGGGGAGTCCCAGTGAGGAGGAGGCAAGGGACTCCACCACACTCCCTCATGGGTCAGGGAGTGAGAGGGAGGAGGGTGGTCCCTCGGGTTTGGGCTCTGCTGGGCCCATTTTGAGGATTGGAGGCACCCTGTCTTCACCTCATAGCCCTCCCTGGGATACAAGCAGCAGCTCATCCCCTGGTGAACTTCTTAGTTTTGCTTTGTAGTACCATTGTTACATTGTTGTTATTAAAATGGTTCTTTCCATTTATAAATGTATTTCGGGGCATCATAGAGCCGACACCTCCTCCACATATGCTGCGGTATCGGCACTCGAGGTAAGAATTACATTATTTTTAATAATAAAGTATATGGATCTAGTGTTTTATGCCTATATCATTTTATGAATAGATGAAACCTGATATTGTTGTGAAGTGGGCATGTGGCCTCTATCACAGTAGCGTCTCTTCTGGTGTACCCCTACTTCAAAAGATCATGTGGCTTGATCATGTATTAGCCAAAGTAGTATTGTTTTAAAAAGCACATGGCCAAGTGTGTCCCAATAATTAGTCAGTTCGAACTATTCCCTACAAATACATTTGAGGGATATCATTTAACTTCCTAATACAATGTTTCTGTTGTGTTTTTTCTCAATACAGATGTTTCCACGCAGACGGACCTCGACGTAATTCCCCCCACCCCATCTCTAGGACCCTCCAGCAGCATGGGCCCAAGCCACAGCTGTGATAGTGAGTAATGGTAATTTTTGACAATAACCTTGTAAACATGCATATGTATGTGTCCATGACCATATACACATGTTAGTGGCAGTCTACAGTTTACTATCATACATGGAGACCCTCTTTTTTGAGTAATCATTCATAATTGAATCAAAGCATGCTAGTTTGCTGCCACTGCTAATGTTACTTGACCCTACATGATAAAGGCAGCAGTTGGTTTTGTGGTGGGTTTCAATTCCTGCTACTATTGTAACTCCCCATTAACTAATTTGTAGATCCAATCAATATTTCAATTTAAAAGGTGAATGTATTTAGATCATATTGGCTCAGGTGTAATTGACCACTACATTAAGTACATTCTTCCGGTGGTCAAGTAGGCCTTATTTGGTTAGGTTATGTGTTAGACTAGGTGGTTATGTAGAATGACACAGGTTCATTTATTTTGCCATCTATTATTAAGAAAGTTTTCCCTGTTGTGTGTGTTTTCAAATATTTGGAATGATTAATGGTTAAACTAACATTTTTTCCAAAGATCATAGGTATATACTGTATAATTTGAGCTGTGGTACTTAATTGTGTCTTTTCTTTCCCACAGCTTGCGCAGATGAGCATCACAGACTGTGGCATTACGTGAGGGAATCCTGTAGAATACTGCTGGAGATGAAGAATGAGCGTCAGGGTGGGGGGAATTAGGTCTGCCGCTATGCGGCATTTTTAGTATTTACTATACATTTGAGTTTTGTTTTAATTTAGATTAGTATTGTCTGACTCCACACAAACACCAAAACACATCTGAATATATAAAAAAAAAAAAAAAATGCATTAAGAAAAGAAAAACATTAAGAACAAAAATCAAAATAAAAAAAACAAAAAAAAACAATGAACAAAAATGTGTTTTGGAAACAATACATTGTTTAGAATCTTATCCTGCCAATGTTATCATTGGAAATATAAGATTCTAAACTTTGGTGGTGTTAGAGCAGCATAGGAATGCTCAGACGCTGCATTGAATAAGGTCAAGTGACTGTACAGTGCCTTTACAGCGACTCACAAACACCAAATTCATCAATGCCGGCCATGGTACTACAGCGACTGAGGCGCTCTGTAATAGCGACCCACAGCCGATCCACTAGTGGTCGCTCTTAGCGCCGATGTACAGAAGCTCATCTGCCGATAGCTGGAGCTAGAAATGAATCAGCCTGCCCGAGTTCTAGCAGCAACACCAGGACCCAGAATGCAGCACAGTGTACTGTACACTTAACCTGACCCAATCCAATGTTAACTAACGCTAATCTACCCAAAACACACACTATTTGTCGAAAAATCAGCAGGGGCTTATCCCTCAGCATGTCCTGTGTTTCTGCAATATAGGATGTTTTCTAACAGACAGATCTAGACTCAGCAGCAATGGCGGAGAAAAAGAAAGTATTATTTTTTAACTTGAGTTTTTACAGTCCCGTCACACCTCAATTGCTGATATGTAGCTTGCACTAGAAATGTTTGTTACCCCCAAGTGCATAATCTCTGCTAATTGGAGTTAGCCTTATACTTGGAATGTGCTGTATTTGCAAATGCAATTCCAATTTACCATTAGCTTGGATCCTAAAAATACATTTGTGCATGTCCTAATCTTTTGGCCATGGCAACTCCGCTTTCATTTGCATCTGGAGTCTGAAACACTGATTTCTAACATCATACCTATAGGTAATATATCCCTTACTGTGGGGCTGCCACAGATTTCTGAGTCTGGGTCCTATTCTGTGCGGTTTGTGGCACACAGTAGAAATAAAACCCATTGCAGTTTCCTGTGCTTATATTAAGGGCCTTATTTAAGAAGGGATAGCGTCAGGTAGTGCCTGGTTAATGAGAGGTAGCGACAGGTAGCGACTGGTGAACGCAGGACACAGTACGCTTTCCTCTAGCAGGGAGTGTGCCCACGTCGGCCATTCACAAATGGCCGGTGCGGGCACACGCCCTGCTAAAGGGGTTAGCGGGGATGCGGCCCGCGCATGCGCCATTGGACCGGTATTAAGGTAAGTGTAGCGGGTAACCTTGGGTGTTTAATTCAGCGGGGCATCCCGATTTTGGACGCCCAGCTGGGAGGGAATGGATCGGCCTGGGAATCTATAAGATCCAGTAGGGTTTTGGTCCACTTTAATCTTTTGAGTTCTCCACTGCTGTTACTTCTCCTGTTTTTGTCCACAGAAATCAGTACCCACACTTTCCACCAGATAGTCATAGGAAATACACAAAACAAACTTACTGATATTGCTATACAAATAATAGCAATAATTTTTAATAAATAAATTAACAGAAAAAAATAAAAATTCACCTTCCATCTGTTCTGTTATAGCCCATCAGCATAAAACTTACTGGGTCCTGAGATTGAGGGCCTTATTTATAATGTGCGCCATTTAGCATCTTTCTGGTGCCTTAAAGTGCCAGTTTCAGAGCCCCAGAATTTTGGTCTTATCTGGCACTGTTGTGGCACTGTTGTGGACTACATTGGCACTAGCAGACGCAGAATGCTAAATAATCGGCTTTGGTGGTTGCATTATATATTGGTCAGCCTATGTCAGCAGATACTGCATCCGGCTGCTGATTATCCCAGTGCAAGTGAGCGCACTTTGTACCGCAATTTTTCTGATGCTCCACGGCATACTTATTTTTTTCCTCCTTGAAATCTTTGGGACTGTATTTTTCTAGCACTGCTATAATGCATATAGGCTGCGTTTTAGTTGTCCCAATTACACATTGTTAAGCAAAAGAAGCAATTTAAAGAGGAGCACCAGTATAAAATGTGTTGAATCAGATCAACACAATAACACAACAGCTTATATGCAACAGCTTATATGCATTCCTCCACCCACAGGGCAATTTAGATTGCTGTACATAAAAATCCATTTACCTTTTTCTAACTCCTGCTGTAGTGAATTTTAGAAACAAAATGGCGACTCATGCATTTACAGGCCACCTGCAAACAGGAAGTGCTGCTCGGCTTCCTGTTACTGTGCATTGTCAGTTATGTCAGCTGAACCCAGGCATCAGCATGGCTGAGATGCTGGGAGAAGCTCCATTATGGCTGCTACCTTTCTTTTTCAACTGTGCCAGGCTGTTGGTACGATTTAAATTAGGTAGTTATTATGGGGGACTTTAACTACCCAGATTTAGATTGGGAAGCTGAAACCTGTGCATCTCAGAAAGGTAAATGATTTCTGTCAATAATAAAAGATGGCTACCTTTCCTAACAAGTACATGCCCAACTAGGGGGAGGGCTATCTTGGACTTGATACTAACATATACCAGGCAAGGTAACAAAGGTATGGACAGGGTCCTATCTTGCCCTGTGCAGGATTAGCCATTGCCACCCTCACTCACAGGATAGTGTTTGGGGATGTCAGTCCCGTGGGGTGAGGGGATGCCATTAATAGTGTGGCTCACAACACTGCAGCAGGGGATATTATTTTCAATTGGAGACCTACATTTAACCTATAAGGTGGTTGGTCTGATTTTCTACTTGCACACATTCCACATTTCTACTTGCACGCATGGTGCAGCACCTGGTGTCACCCCTACACCCTTTGCTCTGTGTGCAGCCACCGGCAGCCATTTAAAAAGGAACATCGGAGGTCCTGGAGTATAAAAGATACCCCCTGGATCACCCTATCCACTCACCTGTGGAGCATACTCATGCCAGTCCGGCTCAGGCACGCTTACAACTAGAGGTGAGTCGAATGAAGCCAAGCAAAACCGTGTGCGCCGATTGGCATGCCTGCATCGTGGGAATGACAGAAAGGTGATTTGTGCTTATAGTGTGTATATTCATTTCAATGACATTATATGAATTTATGTTTATGTGTTTGCGTGTGCACATAGTGATGAGAATGCCTGTGTCTGAAGCACAATATCTTAGGCTCTTACAGTTCCTGCCCATTATGCATAAGAAGCATCTAAAGTAGCCAGCTCACCACATCCACATAAAGGCACGGAAGAGGGAATCCACTTAGCAGTCCTCCCAAATTACAGCAAAACATCAGTGTTTATCCAGCCTCCAGGGACCCAGAAGCCAGCCCCGCTGGCTTCTCGGTCCCTGCTTTATTTTCATGTATCTTGGCATTTTTCTATGGTTGGCTATTTTTTAACAAGATAAATTAAAAGCTACGTTTTACCTGGAGGCTGGATAAACACTGGCGTTTGCCTGCTCATTATGTGGTATCACAAGAGCCACACCCATTTTCTTAAAAAATAAATAAGATTCAACTGTAAACCTTGAAATCTCACCCATTTCTTTTTCAATTTAAAAACAGAAAACAGAACAGGAAAGTTCCAGGTGTAGCCCGACACAATGGCATTTGCCTTCTGTATCTCTATAAGTTGACTATATAGGGGAACCTGTGGAGTTTCACACTGTGGGGTGACCTGAATTGGCATGCTTCTAGGGCATACATAAAATGGAGGGGGTTAGTATTAAGGTGTTGGGTCCTCTTTAATCTGGCCACAGACTGCAGTAGTGGAGCAGTTTATTGTTGATATTGGGGGGTATTTGTTTGTGTGATGGAGGCTGTGGGGCGATTACAAAGTAGGTTATCAGTGACTGGGGCAGTAGAGAATGCTAGATGTTACATCTGGAGTGTATGACTGATCTACTCATGTAAAAAGTAATTGGGGGAGGATATATGTTGGTGATAAGCAGTGGCATAAGTAAATTTGAATAGGGCCCAAACTTTAAATGGGGTCCATCATAGCAGTCACCCTTTCCTGTATTGGTAAGATTGATACACCAGAGACAACTGATGCCTTTTTTCTGTACATGATATAATGAGAGCACAAATCTGCTAAATTAGGTGGAAGGGGGCAATAAGGTGTTCTTTTCAGTAATGATAGCCATGGGTGATGCTGTGTGTTACAGTGTCAGAGTGGATCATGGGTTAGCAACTCAGAGAAGAAAACATCTTGTGTTGTGTGTCTTAGTGGTTACTGGGATAGTGAGGGGGGATTGTATAACACCAAAATTACAATGTCACCTACATCCTTGGTCACATATATTTTAGGACTAGTTATATCTATGCATTATGGCCAGGCTTGGACTGTCCCACAGGTTTACTGGGAAATCCCATGGTGGGCCCCTGGTCCCAGGGGCATCTTTGAGGGTTTTCATCAGCAGAACCTATGTAAAGCTTATTCGTGGCCCCCAAGTGCACACAGAGACATTACAGTTTGCCATAATGTTTCTGTGCATGGGTCCTGAATGTAAGCTTGGTAATACTTGCATCTAAATGTGAAGTGGTCCCCAGTGTCAGTTCTACTGGTGGGCCTACAGCTTCCTAGTCCTGATTACAGTTGAAGAACATCGCTGTTCACCGCTGCAGCCAAAATGCATAAAATTAACAGGCGTTACCGGTGTTCTCTAGTCCTGAGTGCAGTGTTTATGTGATGTGCCCACAATGTGTGCAATAAACGTCTATAAGTAGTGCAGGTAAAGTTCCCCATTTACTTGTAGTAGGGTTTGGTGCATTGTGTTGGAAAGATTATGGCAAAATGCTTCAGACTCTACAATACAACAAAAGCATTTTGAAGACATAACAAGTAATTTTACTTGCTATTAGGGTGGGGGGGGGGGGGGTGTTGGGTGCAATTTTCTTTCCCTGCCCTGTCTGGTTTTTGGCCTAGAGACTGTCCTGGGGTGGGGGAGCGAGACCATGGAAACAGTGACCATAATATTAGCAATTTCCACAACAAGGAATTTCTGAGTTTTAAAGCATTAAGGCACCGTGGAAGGGTTACAAAACTATAAAGTAAAAATAAACAATGTAAACCACAGATAAGGGCGGCAAAGTGGGAGACTGATTACCAAAGAGAGTAAATCTAGTCCCAAAATGTTAAATAGCTATGTCAACACGCAAACTTTCATATTCCCTTAGAGCATGTTATGTCAAGTGAAATGCAGAGAAACAATCCAAAAATGTCTCCTATCTAAATAAGGAAGAAGAACGTACAAATCTGCAGGTCCAGATGGCATCCACCTTGTGTGTTTTAAGTAAATTATATACAATAATAGACAAGCCATTATTTTTAATATTTAAACATTCCATAATAATAGGGACTGTTCCACAGGGTTGGCACATAGCAATTGTGGTGCCAATATTCAACAAGGGGTCTAAAGGAGAACCTGGGAACTACAGACTGATAAGTTTAACATCTGTTTGAATGCTTTCGGGGAGGCCAATTCATTAATAGCGCCAGGTAGCGACAGATGAGCGACAGTAGCGGCATTTTCAGTGCGCCCGCTAGTAGGCGCTGTGCTTGGCCGTTGCTCTGTAGTTGATAGCGAGACTCAGTCGGTTTGCCGTAATGTTGAATATTGGGTGAGGAGTCGCTATTTGACAGGTTCCGCGCTGTATGGGAGCGCATGACAGCGAATGGCCATAGCGAACAGCTCCCAGCATATTCATTAACAAATCACGCTCAAAAAATTCTCGCGCAGTGAAATGCTTGTTTAAACCCCAGAGCGCTGGCGGCGATGGGTTAAAAGTAGTTTTTTAACCCCCAAACAACCATATTTTTGGATAAAAATAAAACAAGTTTTTCAAAACATTTTGTACTATGAATACATTAATATCAGACCTGTAATATCAATTCTTTTTTTTTTTTACCTTAAAAAAAATATCTAACATTGCAAGTGTTCACAGAATTTTTGACATTTAAAAAAAAAAAAAAAAAAAAAAACATTAATAGCAATTAATTAAGAATATTTAAAGATTGCTCCATTGAAATGCATTGGAGAGCGCCAGGTAGCGAGAGGTCATACCTGTCGCTGTTCAAGGTCGCTCGCTGGCGCTGTGGGGTGAGGCTGGAATAATGATGAATGATTCGCTATCTGGCGCTCTGTCAGTCGCTAAGCAGGATCGGCTTGATAAATGTGTGATTGCGGAGGGGAGCCGGCGTTCTCGTGGCGGTGACCGTCATTACCGTTCGCTCACCATTCGCTACCTGGCGCTATCCCTTGTTAAATAAGGGCCTAAGAAATGCTATCCTGGAGTATCTTGATGAAAGTGACCTCATTATTCTTTATTAGCATGGATTTGAGAGGAATCACTTCTGCCTGACAAACCTGATCAGCTTTTATGAGGAAGTAAGTTCAAGACTGGATTAGGTTGAATCATTGGATGTCATATATCTTGACTTTTCAAAAGCATTTGATACTGTGCCACACAAAAGACTGGTACAAAAATGAGAATGCTTGGAGTGGGGGAAAATGTGTTTACATGGATATGGGTATGCACATGGGCAGGAGCAATTTGTTCCACGATCACACACAAAATAGCAAAATAGGGAAAAAGTAGAATAAAAAATACTTTCATTCTATTTAAAAATCAAAATCCCCCGCACCAGCGATGAGGCAGTACTACAAATTATTTATTCATTATTTTTAATGGGGGTAGATAATTTATTTTATTTTATGAACTTGGTAACAACAGCAGCCTAAGGGGAATTCAAACACATTCAGAGAGGCTCACTTGTAATGTGTTGGGATTCCGCATAGACTCCTGTATTTTCTTAACCTTTAAAATAAAATATCTACCCAATTAAAAACAACCTTTGCCTTACTTTTAGAATTGCCAGGGATTTTGATTTTTAAATAAAAGAAAAACATTTTTTTCACTTGGGATATGTTAGAAAAAATCTCACTGCCTCTCAAACTGACCCGTTTGGTCATCAGAAAAGTTAACTCTTTCAGTTAAAGACCAAAATGTCCTCAAGGGGGTTTATTTATGAAGCTCTAGCGCCAGGTAGTAGTAGCAGCTAGCATCTGCTGTACGAAATACCACATTTATGAAAGCAATTCCGTTGAGCGACTGGAACAGCGCTGTGTGATGGAATGACATTGTTAGAACACTGTGACATTAACACTTTAGTGCCAGACCTGTAAGAACAATTCTGCATAAAAGTTAAAAAAAAAATAAAAATATTTTCAAAAATATATAATTCCAGGCAAGGAGATATCTAATAATTATTTGAAAGAAAAAAAAATGGGATCAGGAAAGGGATTAGAAGGAAAGTCCACTGAAATGTATGGGAGAGCGAACGGTAGCAACAGGTCTTACCTGTCGCTCTGGAAGCTAGAGCGCTGAGCCGCCTGTATTGAGGAATCGTACGCTACAGTATGAATACTTTACAGTTATGAGCCTATTATTACAGTAAGTTAAATACATGGGGTTTTATATATAATTTTATATATTAGCATATGTCCAAATTTTTTTGGGGGGAAATTGGTTTTTAATTTGTAGCCTAATGTTAGATTGTGTTTGTGCGTTCCATAGCGTAAATATCATGTATTGGGCGTTTCATAGCGTTCGTACCTTGCGAGTGGGTTAAAGGTTTTGCTTTCGGTTTCGTTTTGTGCACTTCCGGTTTTAGTAGACAAAGCAATGGCTCCTCGCAGGCCTGCCAGACGTCTCCCCAGCTCCTCTTCCTCAACATTCTCCGATTCCCCCCTCCCCCTGAGGAAGAGGCAGCGTGTTGACCCTCGGGTGAACGGGCAGTTAGTGAAGGTAAGTGTTTTTGACATGTATACCCATGCATTATATAATATGTTGTGGCCTTAATATATTGATGGTGAATCCAGCAATTCACCCAAAATAGCTCCAAACCACCGCACCTCCTCCACAGCAATAAATAAATCAACTAGATATATATCATGAATTCATAGGTACATTTATTTATTAATAATTACCCACATAAATCACATTACAGACAATTAAAAAACATATAAAACTAGGCCGTACACTCCCAGGGGCATCCCAATTTTACCTACATCCCATCCCATAATTCTAATATTTCAGTGCCAATATTACAATCAACCAAAGTGCATAAGTGCTTCTGTGCAAATACATATTTAAAAAACACAAAATGTGGCAAAAAGAAGAAGAAAACAAACTCAATTGTAAAATACAACAATCAATTTTTACCTTTTACCTTGATAAAGTGGTCTGAGCGGGGGGACCACGAAACGCGTTGGGGGATTGCTACTTGACCTGGACAGTCCTGGGGGTTATTCGGGGTCACATACTCAGGTGATGTGTTTGCTTTCAAATTGATTGTTGTATTTTACAATTGAGTTTGTTTTCTTCTTCTTTTTGCCACATTTTGTGTTTTTTAAATATATATTTGCACAGAAGCACTTATGCACTTTGGTTGATTGTAATATTGCCACTGAAATATTAGAATTATGGGATGGGATATAGGTAAAATTGGGATGCCCCTGGGAGTGTAGTCTAGTTTTATGTGTTTTTTAATTGTCTGTAATGTGATTTATGTGGGTAATTATTAATAAATAAATGTACCTATGAATTCATGATATATATCTAGTTGATTTATTTATTGCTGTGGAGGAGGTGCGGTGGTTTGGAGCTATTTTGGGTGAATTGCTGGATTCACCATCAATATATTAGGATTCCAATTTAGGATAGAGATAGTCTCCCACCACTGCACAGCCACAGACATTAGATTAAAATAATAAATTTAAATTTGTGGTGCGGAATTTTTACATATACATATCTCTGATATGCTGTGGCCTTCTTTCCATGTGTTATTTTTACCTGCTGATTTAAATGTTTTATGCTTAAGTTAGGTAATTTCATTATTGCTATATTCATATTAGTTCAATGTTTTTTAAAAACAATTTTGTATATATATATATATATATATATATATATATATATATAGATATTTTTTTTTTTTTTGTAGTGTGAAAATCAACCCAGGAGTCAATATTTTTGTTTAATGTTGGATTCCTCTTAAATATTATAATTATTACCCATGGGACATGTTTTTTTTTTGTTGTTTTTCTACATCTAGAACTTCTGTGTCATGGAGTACAACTATGCTCAGAGTGGCAAGAGCAGAATTGTGGAGGAGGTTAAGGCCACCACATCCCAGTGCTTCGACAACATTTTGAAGGAAAAATCCATTATTCAGAGGTGGTCTGACTTTAAGCGCCGGGACAATTAGGGCGTCTCTAGGCTCTATGATGCCTATGCTTCTGCTAAGTTTTACACATACACTATTCTTACATATTTACACATTAAAATGCTGATGTCTAACAATTTCTCCTTTGTTTATTTCTTTCCTCTCCACAGATAAGCGTGCTCCCTCCCCCGCAGATGAGTGGTCGGGCCAAATAGGTCTGCGGGGGAGGGGCCCTCTCGCAGGTCCCAAATTGAGGACCCAGGGAAGGAAGGGGATGATGCCCCAGTGGAGTCAGCTGTTTGGGCTCTGTTGGGCCCATTTTGAGGCTCCACCCCTTCATCTCATAGCCCTCCCTGAGATCCAAGCCACCTGTCATCCCCTGGTGAGTGTACATCTTATATTTTATTTGTATTGTCATTTTACAATTTTTTTTTCAGAGCATCATAGAGCCAAAACCTCCTCCACAGATGCTGCAGTTTCAGCATTCGGGCATAGTCGTGGTAAGAATGTCTAAAATTTATTTGGATAACTATATGCATCCATTGTTTTGGCCCAATATAATTTTATTAACAAATGAGACCTGATATTGTTGTGAAGTGGCCACGTGGCCTCTATCACATTCTCCTGCTGTACCCCAACTTCAACATGTGTTTGGCAAAGTAAATTAGTATTAACACATGGCCAAGTGTGTCCCAATAATTAGCCAAATTGAACTATTCCATACAGATAAATTTGAGAGTTTTTTTAAAAAATAAAAATACAATGTTCTTATGATGTGTTATTTCTCTATACAGATGTTTCTACGCAGACGGAGGCTGTGTTAATTCTCCCCACCCCAACTCCAGGACCCTCCAGCAGCATGGGCCCAAGCCAGAGCTATGAAGGTAAGTAATGTTATTTTTGACTATAAACTTTTAGACATGCATATGTATGTGTCCATGACCATGTACACATGTTAGTGGCAGTCTAGGGTAGAGTTGACATTCATACATGGAGACCCTCTTTTTATTAGATTCAATCATCATTTAATCAAAGCATGGTAGTTTCCTGCCCCTGCTAATGTAACTTAACCCTACATTATAAATGCAGCAGTTGGGTATGTGGCTTACGTGCTGGATTTCTATTCCTGTTACTATTGTAACAGGCCATTCACTACTTATTAGATATTAAAAAAAAAAAAAAAAAATATATATATATATATATATATATATATATATATATATATATATATAGATCAAATTGCCTCAGGTATAATTGACCATTGCATTAAGTAAATTCTTCCTGTGGTCAAGTAGGCATTATTTAGTAAGGTTATGTTCTTTGGGATGTTATACTGTGGTACTGTGTATTTTCTTTCCCACAGCTTGCAGAGGAGAGCATCACAGGCTGTGGCTGTATGTCATGGAGTTGAGGAGAATGCTGCTGGCGATGCAGAATCAACGACAGGGTGGGGGGAAATTAATTTTGCCGCTGTGTGGCTGTTTTTGGCTGTTGGCCATGTTGGCCATTATTTTTCTAATAAAAATTTTATTTTTTTTTAACATACATTTGTGTTTGGTTTTTCTTTATAAGAGTATTGTCTGACTACACACACACAAAAAACACATGTGAAATATTTTTGAAATAAAAAAAAATGCAAAAAAAAGAAGTACAAAAATGCAAAAAAAAAAAAGAAGTACCCAAAAAAAAACACAATACAAAAAAAATATATATATAACTATTAAACAAATCAAAGCAGCTATTGTAATGCTCAGGCGCTGCATTGAATTAGGGTGAGTGCATGTTCAGTGCCTTTACAGTGACTCACATACATGGCATTTAACATTGGTAAACTGCTTAAGCGAATGAGACGCTCTGTTACAGCGCCCCATAGCCAATCACAGCGTCTACTAGCGGTCGCTCTTAGTGCCGCTCTACAGACGCTCATCTGCCGATAGCTGGAGCTAGTAGTGAATCAGCTTGCCCATATGTTTCCTGCATACATATAATCAGGCTAAGTGCTGCGGAGAAGAAAGAAAAACACTGGCTTGAAGTGGCTGTTCGAAGCCAAAACACTAAGGGGGTTATTCATCAAGGGATAGCGCCAGGTAATGCTTCATAGCAGCAGGCAGCGTCTGGTGAACGCCGGGCGCTGTAGGCAAAACCACATTTATGAAAGCCAATTTGGTGAGCGACTCTAAAAGCGCCATGTAGCATCTGATTCATCATTACTAGCTTCCAGAGCGCCAGGTATTACCTGTCTTTTTTGATTTTTATGTTTTTTATGCAGAATTGTCATTACAGGTCTGGCACTAAAGTGTTAATGTCACAGTGTTACAACAATGTAATTCCATGTTTTTTGCTTTGTTACTGGTGGATATGTGTTCAAAAAAAGACTTTATTCACACAGTGTCTGCCACTCTATGCTATAGCTGACGCTGTGTGTGTTTAGTTTTTTGATAAGTATGGTGTGGGTCACTGAGAGTCGGTTGCACTGAGCTGGTGCTACCTTTCGCTCTCTGCAGCATTGTACTGGTGTTAGAGCGTCCAACATACATCCCATTCATCAATGCCGGCCAGGTTACTACAGCGACTGAGGCGCTCTGTCTCAGCGCCCGATACCTGCTTACAGCGTCTACTAGTGGTCGCTCTAAGCGCCACTATACAGACTCATCTGCCGATACCTTGCGTTAGTAATGAATCAGCCTCCACAGCTCTAAACAAAAATTTTTGGTTATATCCCTTTAAGTGCCAGCCTACCTGGAGTTTTTGTCACACTCTGTTGCCAGACCATTTTGCACTATTTTGCGCTCTCCATGTTCAAATGTGATTTTTGAAGGGATTTCCAGGGATTTCCCAGGAAAATGATATATTGTTTTTTTCAGCAGAGTCTGGGCTTTAACATGAAATGTCTTGTTTGTCATTTGTTAGGTGTATTCTTAATATTTTTGGGTGAAATATGTGCAAAAAAAAAAAAAAAAAAATTTTTACATATTGTAGTTTTTTTTGGAATAAAAAATGTAAGTTTGTCAATAAAATCTTATTGCGTGTGAAATCCCGATTTCTCCCGGTTACAGCGGTACCACATATGTATTGGTAGACACCCTTTCCTGCCCAGGAGACTCCCCCAAACTGAAACAGCGCTTTAGGAGATTTTCAGATAAAATACAACTATGCTATGCAATATGCGCACCTTGCGGTTTTTCCAGAAAAACAACCCTTTACATTTGAAATACCCCCAACAAACTATATATTCTCTGGAAGTACACACCTCAGGCTTTCTAGGCGTACCAGGCTTGTGGATGTGGCCATCGTTTTCTGGAAGTAATCCCTCAACGTAATCTTTGGTTGCAAAGAGTTTCCCTAAAAAAAGGATAAAAAAGCAGAATCAAAGCCACATTTTCCTAAAAAAAACTATATACAAACAAGAAAAAACAAGTTTAATCTGAAAACGCAACATCCCCCGAACAGAACAACACCCAACATGCATAGGTTCTGTCAAGGGAAGAGTTGCCAAACACCCCAAAGTAAAGCATGCGCATAACGGTAATTTTACTTGAAAATTTCAGCTCTGCAGACAAAGTGCGCACCTTGCGATTTTTCAACCAAAACAACCCTTTACATTTGGAATATCCCCCATAAACCATATATTCCCTGAAAGTACACACGTTAAGCTTTTTAAGGGTACCCAGCTTGTTGTAGTGGGCTCATCTTTCTGGAATTAATTCCTCAAAGAATTCTTTGGTTGCGCAGGGTTTCCCTAAAAAATTTATAAAAAAGCTGAATAAAAAACACCTTTTCCTAAAATATAAATATGCAAACCAGAAAAAGCAAGCTAAGTCTGAAAGCGCAAGGTCCCCCGAACAGAACAATACCCAACATGCATAGGTACTATTAACCCTTTTAATTGCCAGCCTACTTGAGATTTTGTCACCCTCTGTTGACAGGCCATTTTCCCCATTTTGCGTCATGTTTTGCGACATGTTTTGCGCCATTTTTGCTGTAACTTTCAGAAAAATTATATATATATTTTTTGCAGCAGAGTTTAGACTATAACATGAAATGTCTTGTTTGTAATTTTTTTTTTTTTTTTACAATATTATTAAGTGAAAAAAAAAATAAATAAATAAAAAAATTTTTTTAGAAAATTGACTCCTTTATTTTAAATAAAAAATGTATTTTATTAAGGAAAATCATATTGCATGTGAAAGCCCCATTTCTACCGATTAGAACGGTACCACATATTTATCGGTAGCCCCCCGTTCCTGCCCAGGAGACCCCCCTAACTGAAACAAGTATTTTATAACATTCACAAAAAAAATACAAAAACCATCCACACTACAAAGGGTTAAATCGGGAAAAAAAATGACATAGGGTCCCCCCTCCCAGGGGAGGGAGACCCCATTTTTTTTTTATTTTTAAGGGTTAAAAACCCTTAAAAATCAAAAAAAAAATTGACGTGGGGTCCCCCTTACCCAAAGTAACCAGCCCGGGACCAGCTATGGGGGCTTGTAGGCACAGAGTGGGGGGGCCAGCTTTTGTGGCCCCCCCACCCTGCAGCCTACGAGCCCACATAGCCCATGTGGGCCCGGGCTCTTCTGCCCCCCCCTGGCCTTTGGGGAGGCAGGTAATGGGGGTGCCGGGGGTTAATGGCAAGCCACCCGCTAGCGCAGGTGGCTTGCCATCCCCCCAGCCTTGTGAACTGGTATAGGGGTCATGGACCCCTTACCAGTTCACAAGGGGTTAAAAGTAAATAATGACACAGACACACATAAAGAAAAAAATATTTTATTAATTTTTATTTTTTTTTTACACTGTACTCACCTCCCATCCATCCTGGAGCACTCTGTCCCTCGGCGATCACTGGCTTCTGCTCACTTGCTAGAAGCCTTTTATAGCTGCTGGATGACAGATTACAAAGGGTTAATCAAAAAAAAAAAATGACATAGGGTCCCCCCTCCCAGGGGGGGCGGACCCCATTTTTTTTTTTATTTTTAAGGGTTAAAAACTCTTAAAAATCAAAAAAAAAATTGACGTGGGGTCCCCCTTACCCACAGTAACCAGCCCGGGACCAGCTATGGGGGCTTGTAGGCACAGAGTGGGGGGGCCAGCTTTTGTGGCCCCCCCACCCTGCAGCCTACGAGCCCACATAGCCCATGTGGGCCCGGGCTCTTCTGCCCCCCCCTGGCCTTTGGGGAGGCAGGTAATGGGGGTGCCAGGGGTTAATGGCAAGCCACCCGCTAGCGCAGGTGGCTTGCCATCCCCCCAGCCTTGTGAACTGGTATAGGGGTCATGGACCCCTTACCAGTTCACAAGGGGTTAATAGTAAAAAAATGACACACACACAGAGAAAAAAAAATCTTTATTTTTCTTTTTTTACACCATACTCACCTCCGATCCGACGTCCCTCGCCGCTGTCCCGCGCCGATCACCTCACTGACAGATGCCGGTGGTGATCGGCGCAGGGCGGGTGACAGGTGAGGGGGCTCCGATCGGAGCCTCCTCACCTGACATCCGCCCTGCTCCGATCACCACCGGCATCTGACAGATGCCGGAGCTCGGAGGGGGTATAGGAGGAGCGGGATGACGTCATCCCGCTCCTCCCACAATGGGCGGGGCTAAGCGGCGGCGGCCATCACCGCCATTACAAGAGGTGAGGACCCGGAAGAGGGTCCTCACCTGAAGACTGCGCAGCCCAGGGGGGGGATCGGACCCCCCCCTGGTGAAGAGGAGACCCGGACAGAAGGCTCGGGCGCGGAGGTGAGTAAATGACAGTTTTATTTATTTATTTTTTTTACAGCGGCGATCAGCGCTGGAAACGGGGGGGGCGGCTGGTTTCGGGCCCCCCCCTGAAGACGGAGGACGACGGGGGGGCGATCGGATGCCCCCCCAAGGAAGAGGGGACCCCAGGCTTCACAGGGATACCGGAGGTAAGTGATTTTTTTTTTCTATTTTTTAACTGTTTGGGGGAAATGCCAGGCACGTAGTTTCTACGTGCTTGGCACTTAACGGTAGGAGAAGCAACCACGTAGAAACTACGTGCTTGGCATTTAAAGGGATATAGTAAATACGGCAGGAAAAATACATTAATCTTTTTTAAACAAGGGACGGATTTAAGGAAAGTTGTTTTGTTTTTTATTATAATAGTAACAGTTGAAGGGACATTCTAAGCAAATGGTTCAATTGGCTAGCTTTATCCTCTCCCCGTGCTGGCTATTTTTCATCCAGCCATCATATAGCCTGCTTTACATTTCTCATTACCTCTGCTTAAACCCTGTGCTCCAGTGTGCATGTGTTATCTGCTATGCTGCTCGACTGGCTCCAGCCTTGCCTCTATGCAACACAGTGCTTCCAGTTCAATCCGAGTGACACACCAATATGGTGACAGATGTCTCCCCCAATACTGCGTGTTTGAATATCAGTGATATGTTCTGTTGGAATAAGATCTACAAACAACCATGAGAGGACTATTCCTAGCTATGCTGCCGCGTAAGAAGCTATCACTCTATCAGCCGGACCTACATCTGACAGCACTCTCACTTGTGGATGACATAATTCTCGCCTAACAGGATGCCCCCACCTGGCGCCCACCATGCTTTTGGTTATCATTCACTGTCAGGATCGGATTTCCGGCCACTAGGTGTCGCCGCACACCATTTCGCCATTTTCTTGGTTAGCGTCCTATTAAAACCATGCTATTTTCGCCCATCAGACACCATTCTCCATCTTTTTGGTTAGCGTTTCATAGTGTTCTGCAGCTTCACTCCCTGTGCGCCAGACGCTAATTGGGTGATAGTATACTGACACCCGTTAGCCTATTGGTTGGGACGGTCCGGTAACTGCTGCTGATGACGTCATTATCCGACGTTGCCTCGAGCGTCGCTGTTGGCGCCATTTTGCACACTGGAGCCTGTGCTAGGACACTATATGAAGATGGTAAAAAGGATGGATACTTCTTCCCTCTTGAGAAAGGCACCCAACCCAAACGCAGAGGGTTACTTAAGCTGTCCATCCGGCCTGATCACCTGAAAGCTCTATTCCAATTATGCTTATGTTTATACAAATGCTTTGTATATCATGATATATGCTGCAATATTTTTTGGGTTACATAAGTATCCTTGTGCTACAATATTTACTGGAATGTATCTCTTTTTATCTATATATTAGTTTATGCATAAGGTTCCTACATACCTGACTATATGATATAGTAAATAGCACCATCTGGTGGTCACTTTAACAATTGCAAGCTTATCTCCTATAACTAGTACTTCATGTTTGCCCTAGTTGCTGTTTAATATCTTCTGGTGTGTTATGTGCACTATATTGAATTAAATGTTACCATCTTTTTTTTGCATATATCAAGTTGTTGTGGAGTTTGTCCTTCCATACTTTTATATTTGGTACATTTCTCATTATCTCCCAGTGAGCTATTTTCCTTCTGCTGGGTCTTTTAAGCAGCAAATGATAACTCATTTATACATGTTGCAATGTGAGGGTCCCTTCGGAAGTCAATTCATTTTCATTTTTAATAAATGAGTCAGTAGAAGGGAGAAAATCGGGTTTTTCAAGGAAGGAAAAGTGCTAGAGAATAAAAGATGCAGCCCCTGACAGACAGTATTGGGGAATCAGAAATTTAACCCATTGCCTGGAATGTTCCTTTAATTTTCTTTCTTCTAAAAAAGCATCTATTCCTTTGAAGCTGTCAGCTGTTGATGATGTAACAAGCTTCTGTGGGAGAAGCTTGTTACAGCATTTATAGTTCTTATGGTAAATAAAGTTTGTCACCTCTAGACATCTGTACCTATGTTCCCCCTTAGGCATCTACTCTGAAGACAAAAAAATTAATTCCTGTAATATTACTTCATAACAAAGATCCTTCATTCCTCTTATCAGTTAGGTGTCTCTCCTCTGCACCCTGTCCATAATCAGGGCATCCATTCTTTGATCTGGTGCCCAGAACTGGACTGCATATTTCAAATCAGGGTGCACCAGTACCTTGTAATGAGGCAATGTTATGTACCTATCTCGTAAGTCTATGCCTCTTTTAATACATGAAGATATATCCAGGTCAGTTTCTAGGCAAAATATCTGCCTCCTTCCAAAACTGAACCAAAACTTACCCTGGAGTCTCCAAGGCAGGTCTACTCCCTCCCACGAGGCATACCCCGCTGTGTGAAACAATCCGGGTCACCTGTCATTCATACCTTTTCCTGGAGCCCATGGCTCAAGCTTGACCAGCGCCAGCATTACTAGCTTCCCTTCTCAGCTGTTCGCGACCCCGCCCAGCCATAAGTGAATGGTTGTGCAGGGGCACACAGAACCAAAGGGAGCCAAGTGATGCAGCGCGCCACTCATAAATGTGGCCAGGATTCCAGCAAGCTGCTCTAGACACAAAGTGAGCATGAGGAGAGGTAAGTGCGCTTGGTGTCCTGGAGGGTTTCACACAGTGGGGCAACGCAAACCGAGGTGCGCCAGGGGGACCAAAACCCGGGATAGTGAAAATACCGGGATTTGGTCCTCTTTAAACGTTCTATGGTGCTGCTGCTGTCCCATACAAGTATGTGCCATGTTGTACCTCTACCTTAGGAGCAGGCAGTGTCCTCTCCCTATGACTGAGCCCAAGATGGGGGAATGGGGTGGCCTGTCCTATGGCCTGCACCACTAACTATGGCCCTGACTCATCTGCAGAAAAATAGATGACTGGAATAAAAGCACCACCAATCACCCTGCTCGCCCTCCTCTAGAAACAGCCCTAATAATTACTTGGTAGCCTAGGAAGCATCTGCTTGACATACTGTTATTGAGCGTGTGGTCTACCTGTACCCCCAGACAAAGTGACGCTCCCAAGTTTATTTCCATAACATATGTTAGATGCAGATAATTAGACCCCAAGTGCATTACTTTACATTTATCCACATTGAACTTAATTTGCCAAGTGGATTCCCAGACACTCAAGGTGTCCAAGTCAGCCTGAAGCTAGATCATCTTCAATAGACTGCACTGTTCTACATATCTTGGTTGAAGACCTATTTGGGTTGGTGACAACCCATTTGCTTTTCATCTTCCTCTATATGGATTAAGCTTACAATTATGTGCTATTCATCTAGTGTATCCAATTGTTCCTTACCCCCAAAAGTCTGTATTCTGTTCTCATTGCCTCTTTACTCCACCACCAGTTCACTATGACACTTAACACTAGTGCTATAGAGGGGTTTTCCAGACAAATAAAAAGCTATGATTACCTGACTGTCCACACTCTAAGTCTTATGTAGTCATGTTTGTTGAAGCAGTTTGGTTTCTTCACTTTTAACTCTGAAATTGAGAGTGTGCCTCCAAACTGTCTCTAGAATGCATTGGAGCATCCACTACTGATGGCATATCAGTGGTATACACCTACATGAGGTAAGATTTCTCCTGTTTAACTCATTGGATTTCATGATGCCTCCCTGCACCTGGAACAACACCAATTTCGTGAAATTGTTGAGGTATCAGCAGAGGACTGCTTTTACTTGTTTTCTGCTACATATTGGAGCACCATCAGCCTTTGCATGTTAATAATTATGTTAACACAGAAATACCTGGTGTGTATTTTGACCTCAGTTTAGTAGTGACGTTCTTCTGTAGCTAATTATTTAGGCTGCTCTAAGCTTAGAACAAATTTTGCCTGTGTCTGTTCCGGTATTTCATCTCTCAAGAAACTGTATGAGCAGTTGTTTTATTTCATGGCTCAGCTGATACACTGGAACCCTAGGGAAAACGCGAGAGTGGAGGAGGGGGAAGGGAAGGTAGGATGCAGTGTGTGTCTGTGTGTTAGCTTATGGAGAAGTGGGCAGTCGATCTGCCTCTAGTTATTTAAACCAAACCAAGATCTCCACAGGAAATCAATGCCTTCAGAAGAAGAAAGGCTGGAGGAAAACATGCAATAGAAATCAGAAGAAAAGAAAAAAAGAGAAGGCAGTTGGCATATAAACAGCATATGGTTTCCTGTAGCATTAAATATTTAACTCGTAAAGTGTCACTTATACCTCAGTAGAAAAGTAGAGCTGAGAGATTAAGTTGTAATAAATGCATCTTGGAATGTAGTACTTAATCAGTCTGCTATGTTCCGAATATGTTACCAAATTCATAATTACAATAGTTCTGATAGTCAGGTTATGTAGCCACCAAAGAAAAAAATAGCTCAAAAATACCATATTCATGGTTCTTGTGTCTAAGTAAGTGATTTATATGCTTGGTGCACACTGTAAAGGGAAGAAGCACTCCACTCAGCTCTGTACAAATATGCATTTATAGCAAGATCCCACCATTTTAGATAACTGTATGAGAAGACTGCACAGCACTGATTTTATATTCATAGTAGGAAATTATTTAAGTATAACGCTGGCATAACACGGCTAACAAGAACAATTTTTTTAAGATACATGTTATCCATAAATATATACAGAGATACATATTGAAACCACTATTTATAAATGTACATGACTTGCAGTAAAAAATATTCTAGAAATTACATTAAGAAAACTATGTATTAGAATATACATATATAGTGTCATTTACATCTGGTGCTGGGATATATTGTTTTCGTTTAACATGTCAACAATATGACAAGCAGGGAATATCTAATTGTCCATTTTATGTGTTTTAGAACTTGGTGATGTCTTGAGGAAATATATTTTTTACTACCGTTCTGATAAATATACATGTTTAGTCCTACTCTGCAATGCGTACACTATTGCTCCAGAAATGTAGATTATGTATACACAGAATCAAATTGCTTTAAAGGGAAGAATGAGAGAGGAAAATATCTAACAGGAAAGAGCTAGCCTATGCAAAATATAACACCCCCCCCCCCCACACCCTCACACACACTCACACCCTGTACCGTCTGCTCACGTCACTTCGCTGTTTTCTATTCATAAATTCTTCGCTTCAAAAAGGCAGAATCAGCTTCACAGAGATGGTAAACGTGTATGGATGGGGGCTGGTGGGAATCGGTTGGCTAAAGGAGGATGGGGCTAGGAAGCACTGACTGCGTATATGAAATCAGGGACACTGGTGAAGCTAGTTGAAACAGAATGTGGGGACAGACTAACAGTGGGTAGGTGACTGACAGCATGAAGGAGTGACAGTATGTAGGAATTATGGGCAATTACAGGAAGACATCAGGAATAGATGTTGATGAATGGACAGATTTTAAAAAGGCATGTTTCCTTATTAAAGCCAGATAGATAGACAAATAGACAGACAGGTAGAATACATAGATGATATATAGATGAATGAATGACTGAATCAATAGCTAGAAAAAAACAAACATACATGTGTAGTAGATATTTAGTTAGGTATCTAGATAGACTTATACAGATAGAAATATGACAGAAAAGAGAAATATACATAAGTGGTCGATAGGTAGATAGATAAATAGAGACATAGACATAGGTCACAGTTATAGGTATAGCACAGTTATAGGTACAGCTAGGTATATTAGGACAAACATAAGTAGTAGTAGATAGTAAGTTTGATTTACAGTAGATATATATATGACAGTGAAAGATAGATAGAAACATACATACACAGGAGAGACAGAGAGATAGATAGAAACATATATATAGGCGATAGAAGATAGACATATAGATATATGAATGAGTGAATGATAGATAGATAGATAGATAGATAGATAGAGAGAGAGAGAGATGGAAAATAGGTAGACACATAGATACATAGATGATTGACAAATTGAAAATATATGGGTGATAGCTAAATGGATGAAATCAACACATAAATCTATACACTAATTTGTGTGCATGTGTACATAATACAAAATTGTTTTTTTTTGTATGTGAAATTGAGGTGGCCATTAGATATACAGTAATCCATGCCCCATGCATAGCGATTATATATATTTTGAGAATTGATAAATTGTGCATGGAACAAGGCAGCTGTTCTCAACAGATTGCTTCTATAAATAGTAACTGGAAATAGCACCTAGACCAGCAGAAGTAGGTAGAAATTTATATATATATATATATATATATACACACACACACACACACACACACACACACACACACACACAAACATGCAATGGTGAGCATGCTCTGCACCCGTCCTCATCTGCTGTGTAGCCATGTATATGCCTCACAAACATGAAACTACACACCACGCATATAGACTATGGTGGAGCTGGCCTCTCCATTATATATACATCACAAAAGTCAACAGCAAAAAAAATCATGTTGCGGAGCCAACACCCAAACGCTGTGGGATTCTTGTGGTCGGGCTTACCTCCCACGCACAGGAGCGACATGGTGCTGTCGCCAGTGCCCGGTACAGAGCAGACAGAGATGGGCGTCACTCCCTCCAGCAGCAGCTTAGCTGGTCGGTGCCCTCCTCCGGCTCCAGCTGGTCATAATGCTGCCTGTGGCTGGCTCTGCCTTTCGTCTGCCATCTTTATGCTTCAGCACAGGGCAGTGTGGAGAGCTCCGTTTGACGTCACGGGCTAGAGAGGCTGGGAGCGTGCAGTGAGGAGAGGGCGGGAAGGAGGGGCCGCGCTGAGTGAACTCACCTGATTTGCGGGCTGAAGAGTCCCAGCGCCGAGGACAGGAAAAGCACTGTGCAGTAGGTAGCTGTCTGGTCATCTCGGCCAACCCTAACAAAAAAAAAAAATTCTTCATACCCAGTATACGCATTGTATAGACAGACACGTAATGGGCGTAGACAGGGCAGCTCCCATCCGCAGCAGTGCTCACGCAGGATTTTAAATAATAGTTTTGCTTTCTAAAGTGATATATTCTGATCGCAGACAGGGTCTGATTAATTGTGATGGAGGCCCCTGATACAGTATTGCTTTTTCATTAATGAAATAGTCCTGCATAGTCCTGAAATAGTTTCTTGAAACATAACAAAACCCAAGCCGGACCGGCCCTGGAATCTTAAAGACCCTCTGGCCTTCGCCTGTGGCATCCCAAATTGGATTCCCCTCTGTGTGAACCCCCCACCTTCACTATGTAAACAATTGGGTTCGAGAGCGGCCACATTCCCAATTACTGTAAATAAAGCCCTTTTCCTGAGCATTAATATGCGAGGCAAATGGCTTGTGCATGGCAGGTTTCACACAGCAGAGCATCCCAAATTGGGTTTGCCTTTGGGGCAAGAAACAAAACCCAGGATAGTCAAAATCATTGGTTTTGTTTTGCTTTAAACAAAATAGATGCTCACCCTTTGTCTCCCAGCACCTGATTGGTAGTCACTCCCACACACTCATTGCTGAATCCCATAAAGGTGAGAATGTTGCCTGGGCATGGGGGCTTAACTAGTGACTTGGACTGCGTGGTATCCATATCGGGGTGCCCTAGGAGAAATTGCTGTGTACCCCAGGCTGAGAAACAGCCACAGAGCACTTTGGCTCCCCCAGCTTTAGCAAAAAGGCAGTGGGCTGTACGGCCCCATACTTAAACCAGATCCACATTGTAAATGAGGTCCGGCCAGTAGTTTTCCTAGGGGCACCCCGATTTGGATTTGGAATACCACACAGTCCAAGTCACTACTTAACCCAAAAGATTTTACTATCTCGAGTTTTGGTCCATCCCCCTGGGGCAGTCGAGTTTGGGATGCCCCAATGTGTGAACCCCCCCCCCAGATAGCCTGGCGGCACAGAAGCCAGTCGGTGGGTGGGGCCACTGGCACGAGAGGCAGATGGTGAGTGGAACCGGCAGGTGCACATGGGAGCTGACACAGAGAGCACCGTGCAGCCGCTGGCCAAAGTCTGGTGACAGGACAGGGCAGGTGCTAGCAGAGTTTTTTTTTAAACAGAATGTCAGATTGGGAACTGGGAGCAATCATTTGCTTTTCCCACTGCATGATGCATGGCTGAGGCCAGGTCCCCTTTGGGGCACTTGGGGCCCGGGCAGTACCTTCCACAAGCAAAGTCACATTATTAACTCTTTCAGCACAGTTCAAAACTCTCAAATAATCAAAGCAGACTGTGGGTTCCACCACCCCACTTTGAGATGACTTGCAACTCTTGGCAAATTAGGCAGGGACCTATTCAGGTTAGCGAGTGCGTGAGTGCTAGGGAAACCTTTTCCAGGACTGAGGGCTCGATTCAACAAAGGTAGAAAATGGATTTTTCGTGTGTTTTGTGCTTAAAAAGTTGCGATTTTGCGATAGTTATATTTACGAGTGATTCAGCAACCTGGAACCATTGTAAAACACGAGTCACTCAAATTAAATTCAATTGCGATTGTAAAAGTGTGAAATAAATTAGTAGATCGAAAAATTTACTACTGCATTTTGCGAATCGAAAATTTTATACTGATTCAGGTGGACTTGATGAGCCACACACATGATATAAATTAGAGTGTTTCACACTAGTTTTTTGATGCAGCTTTCAGCAGGAGAAAACTAATTTGGCTCGTTCTCACAATGGAGCCCTTCTACTTTCTTTGCAATGGTAGTAAACTCTAATGGTAGTAAAAAATTCAATACATAAGAAAAAAGCCTGAGAATTCCACTGTTTTTGAATCACTAGTTAGGAAGACAAGTCAATGGCCCTTTACTAGTAGTAAAAAGTTCCATAAGAACAGGGGAAGGTACATGGGAGTGGTCGACCTTTGGGTTTTTACACTGCGAGGCACCAAAACCCAGAATAGTCAAAATCCTGGTTTTGGTCCACGTTATAGTGTAATCATAAGAACGGCGTACCATGAGGTTAAAGCTAGCAAAGAGCTGCACCCTGCACCCAAGGACACCTGGTGCTATGTGAGCAAGCTTTAGGGTCGATTCAAAGAAACATGTAACAGCTTGGATTTTGGTGCCGATCATCCTATTTTTCCCGTACGCTCGTGCGTTCGTATGAACTTGCGAGTGATTCTATAAGCAAATACGTTTCTATCCTAAAATGTACGTCCGTTCGTATGGCAGTTCGGGAATCAGACCTATGTCAGTTTCCATCCTGAATTTTCCGTTTCATTTCTCAGGTTGCAACATTGGTTTTGCCCTTTTTCCTTTTTTGTCTGGACGTAAATCCTTCTGATCTTGCGGCTGCGCACTACAAACTTACCTCATTAAAATGCATTCTAAATATTTGGTCTTTTATTTTTCTTTATTTCTTTCATTTTGTAGTAACCAACCATTAATGAATGCATTTGCATAAGTAAATCTTACTTTGTTTAATTTTTAGTTACCGTAACTTGCATTTTTAACTTGTGGATTTAATTTTAATATTTTGGCTTCAAATGGTACAACTTAAAATTTTGTGTGTGGTTACCCACACCCTCTACATACAGATTGCTCTCAAATATAAAAAAACACCCAGCAACTTCTGCATGTTATGAGTCTAGAAACAGCCAAGATGGCGGGTCAGGTATTATCGGGCAGCCTGCAAACAGAAAGGGCCTTGTGACTGTGTTGCTCTGCATTCTTTGATTTCTGACCTTTCCGTGCCCCCAGCTCTGCTGTGTCTGTGCAAAATACAGCAGTAACCCACATCCTGCACTTTATCCCGCTCTCCTCTCCTCAGTAAGTGTGATGCATCTGACCAAAGATGAGCTTAAATAATTAAACAAAGCAAAGGTAAACAACTACACCAATAAATTCAATCTAAAAATATTATTCTAGTACATCAATTTAAAAATAAATAACAAAGGACATAAGTTTCTTTAATTAACGCAAATATATATATGGATGTATTGCAAAATAAAGGTTTACATGCAAAGGACTAATTAAGGTCCACATTAAAATGCTTTTATAAGGCATACATGAATCAGGTATGCATTGCTATACAATTTATGGCCTCGGCCATGCTGATACATGCAGTTCATTGGAGCTCAAGACGCGCAGACTCCACATAGCCAA
Source organism: Gastrophryne carolinensis (assembly GCA_027917425.1). Lineage (NCBI taxonomy): Eukaryota > Metazoa > Chordata > Amphibia > Anura > Microhylidae > Gastrophryne > Gastrophryne carolinensis. The sequence goes on from CM051234.1 coordinate 292,999,165, forward strand.
AAAACCTGTTCAAGAACAGCAATCCGACTGCTAAAAGGTGTCGGCAGTGGCTTTCTTTTAAAACGTATTTAGAGGTTGGAAAACTGTTCTCTGAATCACACCTAAACACATCCAAATATCCTAAGTTTTACGTTTTGATCCTAAGTTTTAGGATTTGATCCTAAGTTTTACGTTTTGATCCTAAAATTTAGAAACGAACTTGCGATGATCGTAAGAGCATATACGAATTCGTACGTAGGCTCGTGCGAGTCGGAAATGGCCAAAAAAACAGGAAAAAACACCCACCCAAACTTACGATTCTCGATCCGAAATCAATTAACTTTTGCTCTTTGAATCGAGGGGTTTGTATAGAAAACAATGGCCACATTTCTGCATTAAAGGAAACATTTTTAATACAGGTCCCTAGCAATCTAACCAAACCCCCCCAAAAAACAACATACATGCCTCTTACAAATATTACTGTTTAATTAGTACTTCCACTACAGCATACCTTGCCTCTTTGTTACATGTATCCACAATGTTAGCCATGTACATGCAGCTACACAGGCAACTTAAAAAGTTGAAAAAAACTATGCAGCAGTGAGAAAACAATACTAAACAACAGAAAAACAATTTGAGTACATTTTCCAATAATTTTCGCTTGCAACAGCCTTTTTACAAGCATTTTGAAAATTTTACGACTGCATTTTCGAGTGCACATATTTAATTCAACCCCTTTTCTGTATCACTCGAAAAAGTTAAAAATTTACGATGCGACACAAATTTATTTCTACCTTTGTTGAATCGAGTCCTGAGTCTCCAATTGTCCCACTGGTTGCTTAGCTTAGAATCAGGTCAGTGTCCAGGGACAAGAATCTGAGTCAGAATCAAGACTTCCCAGGGGCTTAAAGTGGGTCAAACCCCCCCCCCCCCTTGTTTATCTTACCTGATCCCTGCAGGTCCCGCAATGTGATCTTGACTCAAAAAGTGCAGCAGTGGAAAAGCCACCACTGAGCCAACAGCAGTTCCCGGCTGCTCGGACGGCGGCCCCAGAGACTGAGCGGTGAACTAATTTTTGAGTTTCCACACCAATGAACCCCCCTGGACTTTCCATGCCAGGGTCTTTCCAGCATCCAAAATATAATGCTGCCGGTCTGCACTCCCATAAAACATCCATTTATTGTCAAAAATCATTAAAAGCAGCCCATCAGTGTGAATGCAGGGATAAAATCAAACTCCTTTCGGGCATGACCGCATCCTTTTTCAAATGTATCACAAGGTCTAACAAGCGCTCACTATAAAGTTACTTCAATTTAGGTTAATTATAATCACATGGTCATAGTACAAAAGCATGTAAGCATATTGCCACTCACTCTTCAAGTGCTGCACCCGGCATCACAAGCAGGAAGAGGAAAAGAAAAAAAAACACAGCACTGTCTCTTGAAAGCAGACACTAGATGATGAAACTGAATGTGCAAAGCTGTGGAAGGGAGGGACTCTTCCACCTTGCTAGGTGTGCTGAAGGGAACATCATGCTGGAACTTCCTGCCTGCCAGGCTGTGTGCAACAACGCAAGGCAACCGGATAATAGTCCTTCATGCTCTGCATCAGTCAGTTTTCCCTCCATGGTGTTCTAAGAGATGTCTTGAGCGTCTTGAAAGACGCTCCCCATACAGGTGTTCAGCAAACCTGCTTTTTAGTGGGCGGGTCATGCACCCCACATATTGGACCTTGCATGATTTTCATAAAATTACATGCACAACGCTCTTAGTATTACAATTCATTAAGTCACCAAGCTCAAAACTATGATTGTCCAAATATGACGATATTTCGAGGGCCCTTATCTACAAAGGGGCACATTGCACACCTGGGCCCTCCACACGGGAAAAAAACCCTGGTGGCCAACGAATTTCCCTCCCTACATCTCGGGGATAGGAAAAGGCTCGGGGACAGAATAGACCCCACGCGTTTTCGCGGTTGCGCCCGAAACGCGTTTGATTTTATCCCTGCATTTGCACTGATGGCCTGCTTTTAATGATTTTTGACAATAAATGGATGTTTTATGGGAGTGCAGACCAGCATCATTATATTTTGGATTTATCATGGTTGTGGACTAACTAGGTCGGGCACCCGATTTCCTACTATCTGCTACAGCTGGAGAGTGAGTCTTTCCATTTATTTGTTTCTTTCCAGCATCCCCAAACCCCTTGCACTCTGAAGCAGTGTATCTTTCTGCTCCACATTTGCTGTTCCTGCCCCTTCCTCACTTTGGCACTAAACTGGGCTTTCATATGCTGACCAATCCAGTGAGCTAGTATGAACTCCACCCATATTTCCTCTGGTACTTTTGGGGACTCCATCACTTGATATGTCTCAGGCTTAACTCCACCCGCTCCCTCTAGTTTAAAAGTGTAACTCCCCCCCTTCCTTATTTTCTTTTTAATGGGAATCTCATCTCCTTCTCTACCTGATATAAGATAACTTCACCTATATCCTATCAGGGCATCCCAAATCTAGGAGCATTGGGGGATTCCAGCTCCCTAGATCCAGACAAGGCCGTCCAACTGGATGCAGCTCTGCCCTATCTGAAATCCAGGAGCTCTTGCCACTTCACACCACTGGAGCAGCAAAACCACGTAAGGGATCCCCCTGGCATTCCTGTAGCACCATGGGGCAACCGACCGCCTCCCTCCATCTATCCTGGGTTTGACTATTTTGACTATCCTGGGTTTTGGTCCTTTCCCCAGGGGCACCCCGATTGGGGGTGCACCGCTGCGTGAAACCCCCCCAAGATCACCGCAGCAGCTCTGACGGCCGCATCCTCCGCTTCCCTCTAGCAGTGCGCGTGCCCGCGCCAGGAATTTGTGAATGACCGGTGCGGGCACACTCCCTGTTAGAGGGAGACGGAGGATACGGCCATCAGAGCCCAATCGGGGTGCCCCCGGGGAAAGGAACAAAGCCCAGGATAGTCAAAACTTTTGATTATCCTGGGTTTTGGTCCGCTTTAAAAGGATTCAGGCAAAGTTTTAGCAAATATGGTGGGTGAGGATTTATTAGAAAAATGTAGTTCAAAAACACTAATCTAGTCTGAGTCACTTTAGTTTCTGGGGCTGGGTAAAAGCCCTCTGGATAAGCCATTCAAGGCAGCATGTAGGCAAAAAACAAACAATACATTGCTTTATCATCACATCATACACATCCCAAATGTTCAAAATAGCTAGACCAGGTTTAACACATGGTTTCGGCCACAGTCTACATCATTCACGTACATGTGCGAATGAATGAAGCAAGCAACTCTATTCACTGTGTACAAGAAAGGTGCCAGTAGAAGTGTGAGTTTAACTTAGGATATAGATTTCATGAACATGTAAGTACTGAAGATATGGGCTAAGTAGGATGAGCTGCAGGAGAAGGTGAGTCAATTTTCAGATTATGCCCATAGAAGGTCCTTAAACTCTAATCCACCTCTCAGTGCCTGTGAGCCCTTTTTTCTCATGAAACACCGTATGATGGAGGACCAGGAAACAGGTGCACTCTAAAGGCCGCATTTACCTTTTCACAGTCAATACGGCTCCATTAGGAATAGGTGCGTATGTCGCTAATGCAGGGGATCACTGGCCTACAGGAGAGCGATCAGCACCATGGGGACAGGTAGAAGTCTGTTACCTCCTTGATCTGAGGTCTCTGGGAAAGTCAATAAAAGTCGACTTTCCCTTTAAGGCTCTGTCAACCTCTATCTTCAAGGGAGAAGAGGGGTCACTGACTCCTACTGTGTGTGCTGTTACCTCTGATCCACTTTATACTGGAACCAGGGCTAAACAGGATTATTTTTTACAAATGTGGTGCTGGGCCGATGGGCCTTATTTATGAAGTGCACCATTTAGCTATAGCACCATTTTTTGAGCACCGGCATCTCTTTTTTTATTGGCACTGCTATTTGGACAGAATGGGGTCACATGTTAACTTTGCTGTGCCTGTGTCATCGCCTGTTTGACATGACTACCGTTTATAACAACACCAGTGAGCGCCACTCTGTATTTCTATTAGGCACTGCACAGTGTATTGGCATGCTGAAAAGATTGGCACTGGTCGGCGTTTCATAATTTTACTTACAGGATATCACTGCTGGGGACAAACTTTACAGTGTGTTTAGGCTGCATTTTAGTTGTTGGCCAAATAACACATTGGCAAGTAAAAGAAGCTATTAGGGATGAGCAAACTCGATTCGGCTGATTCGCCAAGTTTTCCGACAAAATTCATTTCGGTCCGAATTTATTCGCGACGAATCGCTATTAAAAACAGCTATTTCTGAGCTTCCTAGAGCCTCAATAGGGTTGTAAACCATTCTGCCTTGCTGTAAAACGCATAGGATACTGTAAATAATTATCACATGAAGATCAGAGGCATCGCTATTAGAATCGCAGAGCGGCACAATTGCAGAGAGTTGAGGTAGCATCACTATGAGGGGCCCCTATATTGCCTGAGAAACACACACTGGAGCTGGCAGCAGCAGGAGCCCAAATATTGGCTGAAAGACATCCTGGAGTTGGCAGCAGGAGCCCAAAAATTGGCTGAATGACACCATGGAGTTGCAAGCAGCAGCAGCAGCAGGAGGCCTAACATAGTTTGAAAAACACACTGGAGTTGGCAGCAGGAGCCCAAAAATTGGCTGAATGACACCCTGGAGTTGCAAGCAGCAGCAGCCCAAACCTAGTTTGAAAGACACACTGGAGTTGGCAGCAGGAGCCCAAAAATTGGCTGAATGACACCCTGGGGTTGCAAGCAGCAGCAGCAGCAGGAGCCGAAACATAGCTTGAAAGAGACACTGGAGTTGGCAGCAAGAGCCCAAAAATTGGCTGAATGACACCCTGAAGTTGCAAGCAGCAGCAGCAGGAGCCCAAAAATTGTCTGAATGACACCCTGGAGTTGCAAGCAGCAGCAGCCCAAACCTAGCTTGAAAGACACACTGGAGTTGGCAGCAGGAGCCCAAACATTGGCTGAATGACACCCTGGAGTTGCAAGCAGCAGCAGGAGCCCAAACATAGCTTGAAAGAGACACTGGAGTTGGCAGCAAGAGCCCAAAAAATGGCTGAATGACACCCTGGAGTTGCAAGTAGCAGGAGCCCAACCCTAGCTTGAAAGACACACTGGAGTTGGCAGCAGGAGCCCAAATATTGGCTGAATGAAACCCTGGAGTTGCAAGCAGCAGCAGCAGTAGCCCAAACATAGCTTGAAAGAGACACTGGAGTTGGCAGCAGGAGCCCAACAATTGGCTGAATGACACCCTGGAGTTGCAAGCAGCAGCAGCAGCTGCCCAAACATAGCTTGAAAGAGACACTTGAGTTGGCAGCAGGAGCCCAAAAATTGTCTGAATGACACCCTGGAGTTACAAGTAGCAGCAACAGGAGCCCAAACATAGCTTGAAAGAGACACTGGAGTTGGCAGCAGCAGCAGCCCAAAAATTGGCTGAATGACACCCTGGAGTTGCAAGCAGCAGCAGCCCAAACATAGCTTGAAAGACACACTGGAGTTGGCAGCAGGAGCCCAACAATTGGCTGAATGACACCCTAAAGTTGCAAGCAGCAGCAGCAGCCCAAACCTTGCTTAAAAGACACACTGGAGTTGGCAGCAGGAGCCCCAAAAATGGCTGAATGACACCCTGGAGTCGCAAGCAGCAGCAGCAGCCCAAACATAGCTTGAAAGAGACACTGGAGTTGGCAGCAGGAGCCCAAAAATTGGCTGAATGACACCCTGCAGTTGCAAGCAGCAGCCCAAACATAGCTTGAAGGAGACACTGGAGTTGGCAGCAGGAGCCCAAAAATTGGCTGAATGACACCCTGGAGTAGCAAGCAGCAGCAGCAGCCCAAACATAGCTTGAAAGAGACACTGGAGTTGGCAGCAGGAGCCCAAAAATTGGCTGAATTACACCCTGGAGTTGCAAGCAGCGGGAGCCCAAACACAGCTTGAAAGAGACACTGGAGTTGGCAGCAGGAGCCCAAAAATTGGCTGAATGACACCCTGGAGTTGCAAGCAGCAGAAACCCAAACCTAGCTTGAAAGACACAGTGGAGTTGGCAGCAGGAGCCCAAATATTGGCTGAATGACACCCTGGAGTTTCAAGCAGCAGCAGCAGGAGCCCAAACATAGCTTAAAAAAGACACTGGAGTTGGCAGCAGGAGACCAAAAATTGGCTGAATGACACCCTGGAGTTGCAAGCAGCAGCAGCAGCCCAGACATAGCTTGAAAGACACACTGGAGTTGGCAGCAGGAGCCCAAACATTTTCTGAATGACACCCTGGAGTTGCAAGCAGCAGCAGCAGCAGCAGGAGCCCAAACATAGCTTGAAAGACACACTGCAGTTGGCAGCAGGAGCCCAAAAATTGGCTGAATGACACCCTGGAGTTGCAAGCAGCAGCAGCAGCCCAAACATAGCTTGAAAGAGACACTGGAGTTGGCAGCAGGAGCCCAACATTGGCTGAAAGACACCCTGTAGTTGCAAGCAGCAGCAGCAGCCCAAGCCTAGCTTGAAAGACACACTGGAGTTGGCATCAGGAGCACAAAAATTGGCTGAATGACACCCTGGAGTTGCAAGCAGCAGCAGCAGGAGCCCAAGCATAGCTTGAAAGAGACACTGGAGTTGGCAGCAGGAGCCCAAAAATTTTCTGAATGACACCCTGGAGTTGCAAGCAGCAGCAGCCCATAAATAGCTTGAAAGACACACTGGAATTTGCAGCAGGAGCCCAATAATTGGCTTAATGACACCCTGGAGTCGCAAGCAGCAGCAGCAGGAGCCCAAACCTAGCTTGAAAGAGACACTGGAGTTGGTCGCAGGAGCCCAAAAATTGGCTGAATGACACCCTGGAGTTGCAAACAGCAGCAGCCCAAACATAGCTTGAAAGAGACACTGGAGTTGGCAGCAGGAGCCCAAAAATTGTCTAAATGACACCCTGGAGTTGCAAACAGCAGCAGCAGGAGCCCAAACATAGCTTGAATGAAAAACTGAAGTTGGCAGCAGGAGCCTAAAAATTGGCTGAATGACACCCTAGAGTTGCAAGCAGCAGCAGCAGCCCAAACCTAGCTTGAAAGACACACTGGAGTTGGCAGCAGGAGCCCAAAAATTGTCCTAAAGACACACTTCAGTTGGCAGCAGCAGCAGGAGGCCAAACATAGCTTAAAAAGAGACACTGGAGTTGGCAGCAGGAGCCTAAAAATTGGCTGAATGACACCCTAGAGTTGCAAGCAGCAGCAGCCCAAACCTAGCTTGAAAGACACGCTGGAGTTGGCAGCAGGAGACCAAAAATTGGCTGAATGACACCCTGGAGTTGCAAGCAGCAGCAGGAGCCCAAACCTAGCTTGAAAGAGACACTGGAGTTGGCAGCAGGAACCCAAAAATTGTCCTAAAGACACACTTCAGTTGGCAGCAGCAGCAGCAGGAGGCCAAACATAGCTTGAAAGAGACACTGAAGTTGGCAGCAGGAGCCCAAAAATTGGCTGAATGACACCCTGAAGTTGCAAGCAGCAGCAGGAGCCCAAACATAGCTTCAAAGAGACACTGGAGTTGGCAGCAGGAGCCCAAAAATTGGCTGAATAACACCCTGGAGTCGCAATCAGCAGCAGCAGCCCAAACATAGCTTGAAAGAGACACTGGAGTTTGCAGCAGGAGCACAAAAATTGGCTGAATGACACCCTGGAGTGCCAAGCAGCAGCAGCAGCCCAAACATACCTTGAAAGAGACACCGGAGTTGGCAGCAGGAGCCCAAAGATTGGCTGAATCGTACCCTGGTGTTGCAAGCAGCAGCAGCAGGAGCCCAAGCATAGCTTGAAAGAGACACTGGAGTTGGCAGCAGGAGCCCAAAAATTGGCTGAATGACACCCTGGAGATGCAAGCAGCAGCCCAAACCTAGCTTGAAAGACACACTGGCGTTGGCAGCAGGAGCCCACAAATTGGCTGAATGACACCCTGGAGTTGCAAGCAGCAGCAGCAGCCCTAACATAGCTTGAAAGAGAAACTGGAGTTGGCAGCAGGAGCCCAAATATTGGCTGAATGACACCCTGGAGTTTCAAGCAGCAGCAGCAGCAGCAGGAGACCAAACATAGCTTGAAAGAGAAACTGGAGTTGGCAGCAGGAGCCCAAAAATTGGCTGAATGACACACTGGAGTTGCAAGCAGCAGCAACAGAAGCCCAAACTTAGATTGAAAGAGACACTGGAGTTGGCAGCAGGAGCCCAAAAATTGGCTGAATGACACCCTGGAGTTGCAAGCAGCAGCAGCAGAAGCCCAAACATAGCTTGAAAGAGACACTGGAGTTGGCAGCAGGAGCCCAAAAATTGGCTGAATGACACCCCGGAGTTGCAAGCAGCAGCCCCAACATAGCTTGAAAGAGACACTGGAGTTGGCAGCAGGAACCCAAAAATTGGCCTAAAGACACCCCGCAGTTGGCAGCAGCAAGAGGCCAAACATAGCTTGAAAGAGACACTGGAGTTGGCAGCAGGAGCCCAAAAATTGGCTTAATGGCACCCTAGAGTTATAAGCAGCAGCAGGAGCCCAAACATAGCTTGAAAGAGACACTGGAGTTGGCAGCAGGAGCCCAAAATTGGCTGAATGACACCCTGGAGTTGCAAGCAGCAGCAGCGCAAACATAGCTTGAAAGAGACACTGGAGTTGGCAGCAGGAGCCCAAAAATTTGCTGAATGACACCCTGGAGTTGCAAGCAGCAGCAGCAGCCCAAACATAGCTTGAAAGAAACACTGGAGTTGGCAGCAAGAGCCCAAGAATTGGCTGAATGACACCCTTGAGTCGCAAACAGAAGCAGCAGCAGCAGCCCAAACATAGCTTGAAAGAGACACTGGAGTTGGCAGCAGGAGCCCAAAAATTGGCTGAATGACACCCTGGAGATGCAAGCAGCAGCAGCAGCCCAAACATAGCTTGAAAGAGACACTGGAGTGGGCAGCAGGAGCACAAAAATTGGCTGAATGACACCATGGAGTTGCAAGCAGCAGCAGCAGGAGCCCAAACATAGCTTGAAAGAGACACTGGAGTTGGCAGCAGGAGCCCAAAAATTGGCCGAATGACACCCTGGAGTTGCAAGCAGCAGCAGCCCAAACATAGCTTGAAAGAGACACTGGAGTTGGCAGCAGGAGCCCAAAAATTGGCTAAATGACACCCTAGAGTTGCAAGCAGCAGCAGCAGCCCAAACATAGCTTGAAAGAGACACTGAAGTTGGCAACAGGAGCCTAAAATTTGGCTGAATGACACCCTGGCGTTGCAAGCAGCAGCAGCAGCCCATTCATAGCTTGAAAGAGACACTGGAGTTGGCAGCAGGAGCCCAAAAATTGGCTGAATGACACCCTGGAGTTGCAAGCAGCAGCAGCATCAGCCCAAACATAGCTTGAAAGAGACACTGGAGTTGGCAGCAGGAGCCCAAAAATTGGCTGAATGACACCCTGGAGTTAGACATAGCTTGAAAGAGACACTGAAGTTGGCAACAGGAGCCTAAAATTTGGCTGAATGACACCCTGGAGTTGCAAGCAGCAGCAGCAGCAGCCCATACATAGCTTGAAAGAGACACTGGAGTTGGCAGCAGGAGCCCAAAAATTGGCTGAATGACACCCTGGAGTTGCAAGCAGCAGCAGCAGCCCAAACATAACTTGAAAGAGACACTGGAGTTGGCAGCAGGAGCCCGAAAATTGGCTGAATGACACCCTGGATTTGCAGGCAGCAGCAGGAGCCCAACCATAACTTGAAAGAGACACTGGAGTTGGCAGCAGGAGCCCAAAAATTGCGTGAATAACACCCTGGAGTTGCAAGCAGCAGGAGCCCAAACATAGCTTGAAAGAGACACTGGAGTTGGCAGCAGGAGCCCAAAAATTGGCTGAATGACACCCTGGAGTTGCAAGCAGCAACAGCAGGAGCCCCAACCATAGCTTGAAAGAGACACTGGAGTTGGCAACAGGAGCCCAAGAATTGTCTAAATGACACCCTGGAGTTGCAAGCAGCAGCAGCAGGAGCCCAAACATAGCTAGAAACAGACACTTGAGTTGGCAGCAGGAGCCCAAAAATTGGCTGAATGGCACCCTGGAGTTGCAAGCAGCAGCAGCAGCCCAGACATAGCTTGAAAGACACACTGAAGTTGGCAACAGGAGCCTAAAATTTGGCTAAATGACACCCTGGAGTTGCAAGCAGCAGCAGCAGCAGCTGCCCAAACATAGCTTGAAAGAGACACTGGAGTTGGCAGCAGGAGCCCAAAAATTGGCTGAATGACACCCTGGATTTGCAGGCAGCAGCAGCAGCAGGAGCCCAACCATAGCTTGAAAGAGACACTGGAGTTGGCAGTAGGAGCCCAAAAATTGCGTGAATGACACCCTGGAGTTGCAAGCAGCAGGAGCCCAAACATAGCTTGAAAGAGACACTGGAGTTGGCAGCAGGAGCCCAAGAATTGGCTGAATGACACCCTGGAGTTGCAAACAGCAACAGTAGGAGCCCCAACCATAGCTTGAAAGAGACACTGGAGTTGGCAACAGGAGCCCACAAATTGTCTGAATGACACCCTGGAGTTGCAAGCAGCAGCAGCAGGAGCCCAAACATAGCTAGAAAGAGACACTTGAGTTGGCAGCAAGAGCCCAAAAATTGGCTGAATGACACCCTGGAGTTGCAAGCAGCAGCAGCAGCCCAAACATAGCTTGAAGGAGACACTGGAGTTGGCAGCAGGAGCCCAAAAATTGGCTGAAGGACACCCTGGAGTAGGAAGCAGCAGCAGCAGCCCAAACATAGCTTGAAAGAGACACTGGAGTTGGCAGCAGGAGCCCAAAAATTGGCTGAATTACACCCTGGAGTTGCAAGCAGCGGGATCCCAAACACAGCTTGAAAGAGACACTGGAGTTGGCAGCAGGAGCCCAAAAATTGGCTGAATGACACCCTGGAGTTGCAAGCAGCAGCAACCCAAACCTAGCTTGAAAGACACAGTGGAGTTGGCAGCAGGAGCCCAAATATTGGCTGAATGACACCCTGGAGTTTCAAGCAGCAGCAGCAGCAACAGCCCAAACATAGCTTGAAAAAGACACTGGAGTTGGCAGCAGGAGACCAAAAATTGGCTGAATGACACCCTGGAGTTGCAAGCAGCAGCAGCAGCCCAGACATAGCTTGAAAGACACACTGGAGTTGGCAGCAGGAGCCCAAACATTTTCTGAAAGACACCCTGGAGTTGCAAGCAGCAGCCCAAACATAGCTTGAAAGAGACACTGGAGTTGGCAGCAGGAGCCCAAAATTGGCTGAAAGACACCCTGTAGTTGCAAGCAGCAGCAGCAGCAGCCCAAGCCTAGCTTGAAAGACACACTGGAGTTGGCATCAGGAGCACAAAAATTGGCTGAATGACACCCTGGAGTTGCAAGCAGCAGCAGCAGCAGGAGCCCAAGCATAGCTTGAAAGAGACACTGGAGTTGGCAGCAGGAGCCCAAAAATTTTCTGAATGACACCCTGGAGTTGCAAGCAGCAGCAGCAGCAGCCCAAAAATAGCTTGAAAGACACACTGGAGTTTGCAGCAGGAGCCCAATAATTGGCTTAATGACACCCTGGAGTCGCAAGCAGCAGCAGCAGGAGCCCAAACCTAGCTTTAAAGAGACACTGGAGTTGGTCGCAGGAGCCCAAAAATTGGCTGAATGACACCCTGGAGTTGCAAACGGCAGCAGCCCAGACATAGCTTGAAAGAGACACCGGAGTTGGCAGCAGGAGCCCAAAAATTGTCTAAATGACACCCTGGAGTTGCAAACAGCAGCAGCAGGAGCCCAAACATAGCTTGAATGAAAATCTGAAGTTGGCAGCAGGAGCCTAAAAATTGGCTGAATGACACCCTAGAGTTGCAAGCAGCAGCAGCAGCCCAAACCTAGCTTGAAAGACACACTGGAGTTGGCAGCAGGAGCCCAAAAATGGGCTGAATGACACCCTGGAGTTGCAAGCAGCAGCAGGAGCCCAAACCTAGCTTGAAAGAGACACTGGAGTTGGCAGCAGGGACCCAAAAATTGTCCTACAGACACACTTCAGTTGGCAGCAGCAGCAGGAGGCCAAACATAGCTTGAAAGAGACACTGGAGTTGGCAGCAGGAGCCTAAAAATTGGCTGAATGACACCCTAGAGTTGCAAGCAGCAGCAGCCCAAACCTAGCTTGAAAGACACGCTGGAGTTGGCAGCAGGAGACCAAAAATTGGCTGAATGACACCCTGGAGTTGCAAGCAGCAGCAGGAGCCCAAACCTAGCTTGAAAGAGACACTGGAGTTGGCAGCAGGAACCCAAAAATTTTCCTAAAGACACACTTCAGTTGGCAGCAGCAGCAGCAGGAGGCCAAACATAGCTTGAAAGAGACACTGAAGTTGGCAGCAGGAGCCCAAAAATTGGCTGAATGACACCCTGAAGTTGCAAGCAGCAGCAGGAGCCCAAACATAGCTTCAAAGAGACACTGGAGTTGGCAGCAGGAGCCCAAAAATTGGCTGAATGACACCCTGGAGTCGCAATCAGCAGCAGCAGCCCAAACATAGCTTGAAAGAGACACTGGAGTTGGCAGCAGGAGCACAAAAATTGGCTGAATGACACCCTGGAGTGGCAAGCAGCAGCAGCAGCCCAAACATACCTTGAAAGAGACACCGGAGTTGGCAGCAGGAGCCCAAAGATTGGCTGAATCGTACCCTGGTGTTGCAAGCAGCAGCAGCAGGAGCCCAAGCATAGCTTGAAAGAGACACTGGAGTTGGCAGCAGGAGCCTAAAAATTGGCTGAATGACACCCTGGAGATGCAAGCAGCAGCCCAAACCTAGCTTGAAAGACACACTGGAGTTGGCAGCAGGAGCCCAAAAATTGGCTGAATGACACCCTGGAGTTGCAAGCAGCAGCAGCAGCCCTAACATAGCTTGAAAGAGACACTGGAGTTGGCAGCAGGAGCCCAAATATTGGCTGAATGACACCCTGGAGTTTCAAGCAGCAGCAGCAGCAGCAGCAGGAGACCAAACATAGCTTGAAAGAGAAACTGGAGTTGGCAGCAGGAGCCCAAAAATTGGCTGAATGACACACTGGAGTTGCAAGCAGCAGCAACAGGAGCCCAAACTTAGATTGAAAGAGACACTGGAGTTGGCAGCAGGAGCCCAAAAATTGGCCTAATGACACCCTGGAGTTGCAAGCAGCAGCAGCAGAAGCCCAAACATAGCTTGAAAGAGACACTGGAGTTTTCAGCAGTAGCCCAAAAATTGGCTGAATGACACCTTGGAGTTGCAAGCAGCAGCCCAAACATAGTTTGAAAAACACACTGGAGTTGGCAGCAGGAGCCCAAAAATTGGCTGAATGACACCCTGAAGTTGCAAGCAGCAGCAGGAGCCCAAACATAGCTTCAAAGAGACACTGGAGTTGGCAGCAGGAGCCCAAAAATTGGCTGAATGACACCCTGGAGTCGCAATCAGCAGCAGCAGCCCAAACGTAGCTTGAAAGAGACACTGGAGTTTGCAGCAGGAGCACAAAAATTGGCTGAATGACACCCTGGAGTGGCAAGCAGCAGCAGCAGCCCAAACATACCTTGAAAGAGACACCGGAGTTGGCAGCAGGAGCCCAAAGATTGGCTGAATCGTACCCTGGTGTTGCAAGCAGCAGCAGGAGCCCAAGCATAGCTTGAAAGAGACACTGGAGTTGGCAGCAGGAGCCCAAAAATTTGCTGAATGACACCCTGGAGATGCAAGCAGCAGCCCAAACCTAGCTTGAAAGACACACTGGAGTTGGCAGCAGGAGCCCAAAAATTGGCTGAATGACACCCTGGAGTTGCAAGCAGCAGCAGCAGCCCTAACATAGCTTGAAAGAGACACTGGAGTTGGCAGCAGGAGCCCAAAAATTGACTGAATGACACCCTGGAGTTGCAAGCAGCAGCAGCAGGAGACCAAACATAGCTTGAAAGAGAAACTGGAGTTGGCAGCAGGAGCCCAAAAATTGGCTGAATGACACCCCGGAGTTGCAAGCAGCAGCCCCAACATAGCTTGAAAGAGACACTGGAGTTGGCAGCAGGAACCCAAAAATTGGCCTAAAGACACCCCGCAGTTGGCAGCAGCAGAAGCCCAAACATAGCTTGAAAGAGACACTGGAGTTTGCAGCAGTAGCCCAAAAATTGGCTGAATGACACCTTGGAGTTGCAAGCAGCAGCAGCAGCAGCCCAAACATAGTTTGAAAAACACACTGGAGTTGGCAGCAGGAGCCCAAAAATTGGCTGAATGACACCCTGGAGTTGCAAGCAGCAGCAGCAGGAGCCCAAACATAGCTTGAAAGAGACACTGGAGTTGGCAGCAGGAGCCCAAAAATTGGCTGAATGACACCCCGGAGTTGCAAGCAGCAGCCCCAACATAGCTTGAAAGAGACACTGGAGTTGGCAGCAGGAACCCAAAAATTGGCCTAAAGACACCCCGCAGTTGGCAGCAGCAAGAGGCCAAACATAGCTTGAAAGAGACAGTGGAGTTGGCAGCAGGAGCCCAAAAATTGGCTGAATGAGACCCTGGAGTTATAAGCAGCAGCAGCAGGAGCCCAAACATAGCTTGAAAGAGACACTGGAGTTGGCAGCTGGAGCCCAAAATTGGCTGAATGACACCCTGGAGTTGCAAGCAGCAGCAGCGCAAACATAGCTTGAAAGAGACACTGGAGTTGGCAGCAGGAGCCCAAAAATTTGCTGAATGACACCCTGGAGTTGCAAGCAGCAGCAGGAGCCCAAACATAGCTTGAAAGAAACACTGGAGCTGGCAGCAAGAGCCCAAGAATTGGCTGAATGACACCCTTGAGTCGCAAACAGAAGCAGCAGCAGCAGCCCAAACATAGCTTGAAAGAGACACTGGAGGTGGCAGCAGGAGCCCAAAAATTGGCTGAATAACACCCTGGAGATGCAAGCAGCAGCAGCAGCCCAAACATAGCTTGAAAGAGACACTGGAGTGGGCAGCAGGAGCACAAAAATTGGCTGAATGACACCCTGGAGTTGCAAGCAGCAGCAGCAGGAGCCCAAACATAGCTTAAAAGAGACACTGGAGTTGGCAGCAGGAGCCCAAAAATTGGCTGAATGACACCCTGGAGTTGCAAGCAGCAGCAGCCCAAACATAGCTTGAAAGAGACACTGGAGTTGGCAGCAGGAGCCCAAAAATTGGCTAAATGACACCCTAGAGTTGCAAGCAGCAGCAGCAGCCCAAACATAGCTTGAAAGAGACACTGAAGTTGGCAACAGGAGCCTAAAATTTGGCTGAATGACACCCTGGCGTTGCAAGCAGCAGCAGCAGCCCATACATAGCTTGAAAGAGACACTGGAGTTGGCAGCAGGAGCCCAAAAATTGGCTGAATGACACCCTGGAGTTGCAAGCAGCAGCAGCAGCAGCAGCAGCCCAAACATAGCTTGAAAGAGACATTGGAGTTGGCAGCAGGAGCCCAAAAATTGGCTGAATGACACCCTGGAGTTAGACATAGCTTGAAAGAGACACTGAAGTTGGCAACAGGTGCCTAAAATTTGGCTGAATGACACCCTGGAGTTGCAAGCAGCAGCAGCAGCCCATACGTAGCTTGAAAGAGACACTGGAGTTGGCAGCAGGAGCCCAAAAATTGGCTGAATGACACCCTGGAGTTGCAAGCAGCAGCAGCAGCCCAAACATAACTTGAAAGAGACACTGGAGTTGGCAGCAGGAGCCCAAAAATTGGCTGAATGACACCCTGGATTTGCAGGCAGCAGCAGCAGCAGGAGCCCAACCATAGCTTGAAAGAGACACTGGAGTTGGCAGCAGGAGCCCAAAAATTGCGTGAATGACACCCTGGAGTTGCAAGCAGCAGGAGCCCAAACATAGCTTGAAAGAGACACTGGAGTTGGCAGCAGGAGCCCAAAAATTGGCTGAATGACACCCTGGAGTTGCAAGCAGCAACAGCAGGAGCCTCAACCATAGCTTGAAAGAGACACTGGAGTTGGCAACAGGAGCCCAAGAATTGTCTAAATGACATCCTGGAGTTGCAAGCAGCAGCAGCAGGAGCCCAAACTTAGATTGAAAGAGACACTGGAGTTGGCAGCAGGAGCCCAAAAATTGGCTGAATGACACCCTGGAGTTGCAAGCAGCAGCAGCAGAAGCCCAAACATAGCTTGAAAGAGACACTGGAGTTTGCAGCAGTAGCCCAAAAATTGGCTGAATGACACCTTGGAGTTGCAAGCAGCAGCAGCAGCCCAAACATAGTTTGAAAAACACACTGGAGTTGGCAGCAGGAGCCCAAAAATTGGCTGAATGACACCCTGAAGTTGCAAGCAGCAGCAGGAGCCCAAACATAGCTTCAAAGAGACACTGGAGTTGGCAGCAGGAGCCCAAAAATTGGCTGAATGACACCCTGGAGTGGCAAGCAGCAGCATCAGCCCAAACATACCTTGAAAGAGACACCGGAGTTGGCAGCAGGAGCCCAAAGATTGGCTGAATCGTACCCTGGTGTTGCAAGCAGCAGCAGCATGAGCCCAAGCATAGCTTGAAACAGACACTGGAGTTGGCAGCAGGAGCCCAAAAATACGCTGAATGACACCCTGGAGATGCAAGCAGCAGCCCAAACCTAGCTTGAAAGACACACTGGAGTTGGCAGCAGGAGCCCAAAAATTGGCTGAATGACACCCTGGAGTTGCAAGCAGCAGCAGCATCAGCAGCAGGAGACCAAACATAGCTTGAAAGAGAAACTGGAGTTGGCAGCAGGAGCCCAAAAATTGGCTGAATGACACCCCGGAGTTGCAAGCAGCAGCCCCAACATAGCTTGAAAGAGACACTGGAGTTGGCAGCAGGAGCCCAAAAATTGGCTGAATGACACCCTGCAGTTATAAGCAGCAGCAGCAGGAGCCCAAACATAGCTTGAAAGAGACACTGGAGTTGGCAGCAGGAGCCCAAAATTGGCTGAATGACACCCTGGAGTTGCAAGCAGCAGCAGCGCAAACATAGCTTGAAAGAGACACTGGAGTTGGCAGCAGGAGCCCAAAAATTTGCTGAATGACACCCTGGAGTTGCAAGCAGCAGCAGGAGCCCAAACATAGCTTGAAAGAAACACTGGAGTTGGCAGCAAGAGCCCAAGAATTGGCTGAATGACACCCTTGAGTCGCAAACAGAAGCAGCAGCAGCAGCCCAAACATAGCTTGAAAGAGACACTGGAGGTGGCAGCAGGAGCCCAAAAATTGGCTGAATGACACCCTGGAGATGCAAGCAGCAGCAGCAGCAGCAGCCCAAACATAGCTTGAAAGAGACACTGGAGTGGGCAGCAGGAGCACAAAAATTGGCTGAATGACACCCTGGAGTTGCAAGCAGCAGCAGCAGGAGCCCAGACATAGCTTGGAAGAGACACTGGAGATGGCAGCAGGAGCCCAAAAATTGGCTGAATGACACCCTGGAGTTGCAAGCAGCAGCAGCCCAAACATAGCTTGAAAGAGACACTGGAGTTGGCAGCAGGAGCCCAAAAATTGGCTGAATGACACCCTAGAGTTGCAAGCAGCAGCAGCAGCAGCCCAAACATAGCTTGAAAGAGACACTGAAGTTGGCAACAGGAGCCTAAAATTTGGCTGAATGACACCCTGGCATTGCAAGCAGCAGCAGCAGCCAATACATAGTTTGAAAAACACACTGGAGTTGGCAGCAGGAGCTCAAAAATTGGCTGAATGACACCCTGAAGTTGCAAGCAGCAGCAGGAGCCCAAACATAGCTTCAAAGAGACACTGGAGTTGGGAGCAGGAGCCCAAAAATTGGCTGAATGACACCCTGGAGTCGCAATCAGCAGCAGCAGCCCAAACATAGCTTGAAAGAGACACTGGAGTTTGCAGCAGGAGCACAAAAATTGGCTGAATGAACCCCTGGAGTGGCAAGCAGCAGCAGCAGCCCAAACATACCTTGAAAGAGACACCGGAGTTGGCAGCAGGAGCCCAAAGATTGGCTGAATCGTACCCTGGTGTTGCAAGCAGCAGCAGCATGAGCCCAAGCATAGCTTGAAAGAGACACTGGAGTTGGCAGCAGGAGCCCAAAAATTCGCTGAATGACACCCTGGAGATGCAAGCAGCAGCCCAAACCTAGCTTGAATGACACACTGGAGTTGGCAGCAGGAGCCCAAAAATTGGCTGAATGACACCCTGGAGTTGCAAGCAGCAGCAGCAGCCCTAACATAGCTTGAAAGAGAGACTGGAGTTGGCAGCAGGAGCCCAAAAATTGGCTGAATGACACCCTGGAGTTGCAAGCAGCAGCAGCAGCCCTAACATAGCTTGAAAGAGAGACTGGAGTTGGCAGCAGGAGCCCAAAAATTGGCTGAATGACACCCCGGAGTGGCAAGCAGCAGCCCCAACATAGCTTGAAAGAGACACTGGAGTTGGCAGCAGGAACCCAAAAATTGGCCTAAAGACACCCCGCAGTTGGCAGCAGCAGAAGCCCAAACATAGCTTGAAAGAGACACTGGAGTTTGCAGCAGTAGCCCAAAAATTGGCTGAATGACACCTTGGAGTTGCAAGCAGCAGCAGCAGCCCAAACATAGTTTGAAAAACACATTGGAGTTGGCAGCAGGAGCCCAAAAATTGGCTGAATGACACCCTGGAGTTGCAAGCAGCAGCCCCAACATAGCTTGAAAGAGACACTGGAGTTGGCAGCAGGAACCCAAAAATTGGCCTAAAGACACCCCGCAGTTGGCAGCAGCAAGAGGCCAAACATAGCTTGAAAGAGACACTGGAGTTGGCAGCAGGAGCCCAAAAATTGGCTGAATGACACCCTGGAGTTATAAGCAGCAGCAGCAGGAGCCCAAACATAGCTTGAAACAGACACTGGAGTTGGCAGCAGGAGCCCAAAATTGGCTGAATGACACCCTGGAGTTGCAAGCAGCAGCAGCGCAAACATAGCTTGAAAGAGATACTGGAGTTGGCAGCAGGAGCCCAAAAATTTGCTGAATGATACCCTGGAGTTGCAAGCAGCAGCAGGAGCCCAAACATAGCTTGAAAGAAACACTGGAGTTGGCAGCAAGAGCCCAAGAATTGGCTGAATGACACCCTTGAGTCGCAAACAGAAGCAGCAGCAGCAGCAGCCCAAACATAGCTTGAAAGAGACACTGGAGTTGGCAGCAGGAGCCAAAAATTGGCTGAATGACAATCTGGAGATGCAAGCAGCAGCAGCCCAAACATAGCTTGAAAGAGACACTGGAGTGGGCAGCAGGAGCACAAAAATTGGCTGAATGACACCCTGGAGTTGCAAGCAGCAGCAGCAGGAGCCCAAACATAGCTTGAAAGAGACACTGGAGTTGGCAGCAGGAGCCCAAAAATTGTCTGAATGACACCCTGGATTTGCAAGCAGCAGCAGCCCAAACATAGCTTGAAAGAGACACTGGAGTTGGCAGCAGGAGCCCAAAAATTGGCTAAATGACACCCTAGAGTTGCAAGCAACAGCAGCAGCCCAAACATAGCTTGAAAGAGACACTGAAGTTGGCAACAGGAGCCTAAAATTTGGCTGAATGACACCCTGGCGTTGCAAGCAGCAGCAGCCCATACATAGCTTGAAAGAGACACTGGAGTTGGCAGCAGGAGCCCAAAAATTGGCTGAATGACACCCTGGAGTTGCAAGCAGCAGCAGCAGCAGCCCAAACATAGCTTGAAAGAGACACTGGAGTTGGCAGCAGGATTCCAAAAATTGGCTGAATGACACCCTGGAGTTAGACATAGCTTGAAAGAGACACTGAAGTTGGCAACAGGAGCCTAAAATTTGGCTGAATGACACCCTGGAGTTGCAAGCAGCAGCAGCAGCCCATACATAGCTTGAAAGAGACACTGGAGTTGGCAGCAGGAGCCCAAAAATTGGCTGAATGACACCCTGGAGTAGCAAGCAGCAGCAGCAGCCCAAACATAACTTGAAAGAGACACTAGAGTTGGCAGCAGGAGCCCAAAGATTGGCTGAATGACACCCTGGATTTGCAGGCAGCAGCAGGAGCCCAACCATAGTTTGAAAGAGACACTGGAGTTGGCAGCAGGAGCCCAAAAATTGCGTGAATGACACCCTGGAGTTGCAAGCAGCAGGAGCCCAAACATAGCTTGAAAGAGACACTGGAGTTGGCAGCAGGAGCCCAAGAATTGGATGAATGACACCCTGGAGTTGCAAGCAGCAGCAGCAGGAGCCCAAACATAGCTTGAAAGAGACACTGGAGTTGGCAGCAGGAGCCCAAAAATTGTCTGAATGACACCCTGGATTTGCAAGCAGCAGCAGCCCAAACATAGCTTGAAAGAGACACTGGAGTTGGCAGCAGGAGCCCAAAAATTGGCTAAATGACACCCTAGAGTTGCAAGCAACAGCAGCAGCCCAAACATAGCTTGAAAGAGACACTGAAGTTGGCAACAGGAGCCTAAAATTTGGCTGAATGACACCCTGGCGTTGCAAGCAGCAGCAGCCCATACATAGCTTGAAAGAGACACTGGAGTTGGCAGCAGGAGCCCAAAAATTGGCTGAATGACACCCTGGAGTTGCAAGCAGCAGCAGCAGCAGCCCAAACATAGCTTGAAAGAGACACTGGAGTTGGCAGCAGGATTCCAAAAATTGGCTGAATGACACCCTGGAGTTAGACATAGCTTGAAAGAGACACTGAAGTTGGCAACAGGAGCCTAAAATTTGGCTGAATGACACCCTGGAGTTGCAAGCAGCAGCAGCAGCCCATACATAGCTTGAAAGAGACACTGGAGTTGGCAGCAGGAGCCCAAAAATTGGCTGAATGACACCCTGGAGTAGCAAGCAGCAGCAGCAGCCCAAACATAACTTGAAAGAGACACTAGAGTTGGCAGCAGGAGCCCAAAGATTGGCTGAATGACACCCTGGATTTGCAGGCAGCAGCAGGAGCCCAACCATAGTTTGAAAGAGACACTGGAGTTGGCAGCAGGAGCCCAAAAATTGCGTGAATGACACCCTGGAGTTGCAAGCAGCAGGAGCCCAAACATAGCTTGAAAGAGACACTGGAGTTGGCAGCAGGAGCCCAAGAATTGGATGAATGACACCCTGGAGTTGCAAGCAGCAACAGCAGGAGCCCCAACCATAGCTTGAAAGAGACACTGGAGTTGGCAACAGGAGCCCAAGAATTGTCTAAATGACACCCCAGAGTTGCAAGCAGCAGCAGCAGGAGCCCAAACATAGCTAGAAACAGACACTTGAGTTGGCAGCAGGAGCCCAAAAATTGGCTGAATGGCACCCTGGAGTTGCAAGCAGCAGCAGCAGCCCAGACATAGCTTGAAAGAGACACTGAAGTTGGCAACAGGAGCCTAAAATTTGGCTAAATGACACCCTGGAGTTGCAAGCAGCAGCAGCAGCAGCTGCCCAAACATAGCTTGAAAGAGACACTGGAGTTGGCAGCAGGAGCCCAAAAATTGGCTGAATGACACCCTGGATTTGCAGGCAGCAGCAGCAGCAGGAGCCCAACCATAGCTTGAAAGAGACACTGGAGTTGGCAGCAGGAGCCCAAAAATTGCGTGAATGATACCCTGGAGTTGCAAGCAGCAGCAGCCCAAACATAGCTTGAAAGGGACACTGGAGTTGGCAGCAGGAGGCCAAAAATTGGCTGAATGACACCCTGGAGTTGCAAGCAGCAGCAGGAGTCCAAACATAGCTTGAAAGAGACACTGGAGTTGGCAGCAGGAGCCCAAAAATTGGCTGAATGACACCATGGAGATGCAAGCAGCAGCAGCAGCCCAAACAAAGCTTGAAGGACACACTGAAGTTGGCAGCAGGAGCCCAAAAATTGGCTGAATGACACCCTAGAGTTGCAAGCAGCAGCAGCAGCCCAAACATAGCTTGAAAGAGACACTGGAGTTGGCAGCAGGAGCCCAAAAATTGACTGAATGACACCCTGGAGTTGCAAGCAGCAGCAGCAGGAGACCAAACATAGCTTGAAAGAGAAACTGGAGTTGGCAGCAGGAGCCCAAAAATTGGCTGAATGACACCCCGGAGTTGCAAGCAGCAGCCCCAACATAGCTTGAAAGAGACACTGGAGTTGGCAGCAGGAACCCAAAAATTGGCCTAAAGACACCCCGCAGTTGGCAGCAGCAGAAGCCCAAACATAGCTTGAAAGAGACACTGGAGTTTGCAGCAGTAGCCCAAAAATTGGCTGAATGACACCTTGGAGTTGCAAGCAGCAGCAGCAGCAGCCCAAACATAGTTTGAAAAACACACTGGAGTTGGCAGCAGGAGCCCAAAAATTGGCTGAATGACACCCTGGAGTTGCAAGCAGCAGCAGCAGGAGCCCAAACATAGCTTGAAAGAGACACTGGAGTTGGCAGCAGGAGCCCAAAAATTGGCTGAATGACACCCCGGAGTTGCAAGCAGCAGCCCCAACATAGCTTGAAAGAGACACTGGAGTTGGCAGCAGGAACCCAAAAATTGGCCTAAAGACACCCCGCAGTTGGCAGCAGCAAGAGGCCAAACATAGCTTGAAAGAGACAGTGGAGTTGGCAGCAGGAGCCCAAAAATTGGCTAAATGAGACCCTGGAGTTATAAGCAGCAGCAGCAGGAGCCCAAACATAGCTTGAAAGAGACACTGGAGTTGGCAGCTGGAGCCCAAAATTGGCTGAATGACACCCTGGAGTTGCAAGCAGCAGCAGCGCAAACATAGCTTGAAAGAGACACTGGAGTTGGCAGCAGGAGCCCAAAAATTTGCTGAATGACACCCTGGAGTTGCAAGCAGCAGCAGGAGCCCAAACATAGCTTGAAAGAAACACTGGAGCTGGCAGCAAGAGCCCAAGAATTGGCTGAATGACACCCTTGAGTCGCAAACAGAAGCAGCAGCAGCAGCCCAAACATAGCTTGAAAGAGACACTGGAGGTGGCAGCAGGAGCCCAAAAATTGGCTGAATAACACCCTGGAGATGCAAGCAGCAGCAGCAGCCCAAACATAGCTTGAAAGAGACACTGGAGTGGGCAGCAGGAGCACAAAAATTGGCTGAATGACACCCTGGAGTTGCAAGCAGCAGCAGCAGGAGCCCAAACATAGCTTAAAAGAGACACTGGAGTTGGCAGCAGGAGCCCAAAAATTGGCTGAATGACACCCTGGAGTTGCAAGCAGCAGCAGCCCAAACATAGCTTGAAAGAGACACTGGAGTTGGCAGCAGGAGCCCAAAAATTGGCTAAATGACACCCTAGAGTTGCAAGCAGCAGCAGCAGCCCAAACATAGCTTGAAAGAGACACTGAAGTTGGCAACAGGAGCCTAAAATTTGGCTGAATGACACCCTGGCGTTGCAAGCAGCAGCAGCAGCCCATACATAGCTTGAAAGAGACACTGGAGTTGGCAGCAGGAGCCCAAAAATTGGCTGAATGACACCCTGGAGTTGCAAGCAGCAGCAGCAGCAGCAGCAGCCCAAACATAGCTTGAAAGAGACATTGGAGTTGGCAGCAGGAGCCCAAAAATTGGCTGAATGACACCCTGGAGTTAGACATAGCTTGAAAGAGACACTGAAGTTGGCAACAGGTGCCTAAAATTTGGCTGAATGACACCCTGGAGTTGCAAGCAGCAGCAGCAGCCCATACGTAGCTTGAAAGAGACACTGGAGTTGGCAGCAGGAGCCCAAAAATTGGCTGAATGACACCCTGGAGTTGCAAGCAGCAGCAGCAGCCCAAACATAACTTGAAAGAGACACTGGAGTTGGCAGCAGGAGCCCAAAAATTGGCTGAATGACACCCTGGATTTGCAGGCAGCAGCAGCAGCAGGAGCCCAACCATAGCTTGAAAGAGACACTGGAGTTGGCAGCAGGAGCCCAAAAATTGCGTGAATGACACCCTGGAGTTGCAAGCAGCAGGAGCCCAAACATAGCTTGAAAGAGACACTGGAGTTGGCAGCAGGAGCCCAAAAATTGGCTGAATGACACCCTGGAGTTGCAAGCAGCAACAGCAGGAGCCTCAACCATAGCTTGAAAGAGACACTGGAGTTGGCAACAGGAGCCCAAGAATTGTCTAAATGACATCCTGGAGTTGCAAGCAGCAGCAGCAGGAGCCCAAACTTAGATTGAAAGAGACACTGGAGTTGGCAGCAGGAGCCCAAAAATTGGCTGAATGACACCCTGGAGTTGCAAGCAGCAGCAGCAGAAGCCCAAACATAGCTTGAAAGAGACACTGGAGTTTGCAGCAGTAGCCCAAAAATTGGCTGAATGACACCTTGGAGTTGCAAGCAGCAGCAGCAGCCCAAACATAGTTTGAAAAACACACTGGAGTTGGCAGCAGGAGCCCAAAAATTGGCTGAATGACACCCTGAAGTTGCAAGCAGCAGCAGGAGCCCAAACATAGCTTCAAAGAGACACTGGAGTTGGCAGCAGGAGCCCAAAAATTGGCTGAATGACACCCTGGAGTGGCAAGCAGCAGCATCAGCCCAAACATACCTTGAAAGAGACACCGGAGTTGGCAGCAGGAGCCCAAAGATTGGCTGAATCGTACCCTGGTGTTGCAAGCAGCAGCAGCATGAGCCCAAGCATAGCTTGAAACAGACACTGGAGTTGGCAGCAGGAGCCCAAAAATACGCTGAATGACACCCTGGAGATGCAAGCAGCAGCCCAAACCTAGCTTGAAAGACACACTGGAGTTGGCAGCAGGAGCCCAAAAATTGGCTGAATGACACCCTGGAGTTGCAAGCAGCAGCAGCATCAGCAGCAGGAGACCAAACATAGCTTGAAAGAGAAACTGGAGTTGGCAGCAGGAGCCCAAAAATTGGCTGAATGACACCCCGGAGTTGCAAGCAGCAGCCCCAACATAGCTTGAAAGAGACACTGGAGTTGGCAGCAGGAGCCCAAAAATTGGCTGAATGACACCCTGCAGTTATAAGCAGCAGCAGCAGGAGCCCAAACATAGCTTGAAAGAGACACTGGAGTTGGCAGCAGGAGCCCAAAATTGGCTGAATGACACCCTGGAGTTGCAAGCAGCAGCAGCGCAAACATAGCTTGAAAGAGACACTGGAGTTGGCAGCAGGAGCCCAAAAATTTGCTGAATGACACCCTGGAGTTGCAAGCAGCAGCAGGAGCCCAAACATAGCTTGAAAGAAACACTGGAGTTGGCAGCAAGAGCCCAAGAATTGGCTGAATGACACCCTTGAGTCGCAAACAGAAGCAGCAGCAGCAGCCCAAACATAGCTTGAAAGAGACACTGGAGTTGGCAGCAGGAGCCCAAAAATTGGCTGAATGACACCCTGGAGATGCAAGCAGCAGCAGCAGCAGCAGCAGCCCAAACATAGCTTGAAAGAGACACTGGAGTGGGCAGCAGGAGCACAAAAATTGGCTGAATGACACCCTGGAGTTGCAAGCAGCAGCAGCAGGAGCCCAGACATAGCTTGGAAGAGACACTGGAGATGGCAGCAGGAGCCCAAAAATTGGCTGAATGACACCCTGGAGTTGCAAGCAGCAGCAGCCCAAACATAGCTTGAAAGAGACACTGGAGTTGGCAGCAGGAGCCCAAAAATTGGCTGAATGACACCCTAGTGTTGCAAGCAGCAGCAGCAGCAGCCCAAACATAGCTTGAAAGAGACACTGAAGTTGGCAACAGGAGCCTAAAATTTGGCTGAATGACACCCTGGCATTGCAAGCAGCAGCAGCAGCCAATACATAGTTTGAAAAACACACTGGAGTTGGCAGCAGGAGCTCAAAAATTGGCTGAATGACACCCTGAAGTTGCAAGCAGCAGCAGGAGCCCAAACATAGCTTCAAAGAGACACTGGAGTTGGCAGCAGGAGCCCAAAAATTGGCTGAATGACACCCTGGAGTCGCAATCAGCAGCAGCAGCCCAAACATAGCTTGAAAGAGACACTGGAGTTTGCAGCAGGAGCACAAAAATTGGCTGAATGACACCCTGGAGTGGCAAGCAGCAGCAGCAGCCCAAACATACCTTGAAAGACACACCGGAGTTGGCAGCAGGAGCCCAAAGATTGGCTGAATCGTACCCTGGTGTTGCAAGCAGCAGCAGCATGAGCCCAAGCATAGCTTGAAAGAGACACTGGAGTTGGCAGCAGGAGCCCAAAAATTTGCTGAATGACACCCTGGAGATGCAAGCAGCAGCCCAAACCTAGCTTGAATGACACACTGGAGTTGGCAGCAGGAGCCCAAAATTGGCTGAATGACACCCTGGAGTTGCAAGCAGCAGCAGCAGCCCTAACATAGCTTGAAAGAGAGACTGGAGTTGGCAGCAGGAGCCCAAAAATTGGCTGAATGACACCCTGGAGTTGCAAGCAGCAGCAGCAGCCCTAACATAGCTTGAAAGAGAGACTGGAGTTGGCAGCAGGAGCCCAAAAATTGGCTGAATGACACCCCGGAGTGGCAAGCAGCAGCCCCAACATAGCTTGAAAGAGACACTGGAGTTGGCAGCAGGAACCCAAAAATTGGCCTAAAGACACCCCGCAGTTGGCAGCAGCAGAAGCCCAAACATAGCTTGAAAGAGACACTGGAGTTTGCAGCAGTAGCCCAAAAATTGGCTGAATGACACCTTGGAGTTGCAAGCAGCAGCAGCAGCCCAAACATAGTTTGAAAAACACATTGGAGTTGGCAGCAGGAGCCCAAAAATTGGCTGAATGACACCCTGGAGTTGCAAGCAGCAGGAGCCCAAACATAGCTTGAAAGAGACACTGGAGTTGGCAGCAGGAGCCCAAAAATTGGCTGAATGACACCCTGGAGTTGCAAGCAGCAGCCCCAACATAGCTTGAAAGAGACACTGGAGTTGGCAGCAGGAACCCAAAAATTGGCCTAAAGACACCCCGCAGTTGGCAGCAGCAAGAGGCCAAACATAGCTTGAAAGAGACACTGGAGTTGGCAGCAGGAGCCCAAAAATTGGCTGAATGACACCCTGGAGTTATAAGCAGCAGCAGCAGGAGCCCAAACATAGCTTGAAACAGACACTGGAGTTGGCAGCAGGAGCCCAAAATTGGCTGAATGACACCCTGGAGTTGCAAGCAGCAGCAGCGCAAACATAGCTTGAAAGAGATACTGGAGTTGGCAGCAGGAGCCCAAAGATTTGCTGAATGATACCCTGGAGTTGCAAGCAGCAGCAGGAGCCCAAACATAGCTTGAAAGAAACACTGGAGTTGGCAGCAAGAGCCCAAGAATTGGCTGAATGACACCCTTGAGTCGCAAACAGAAGCAGCAGCAGCAGCAGCCCAAACATAGCTTGAAAGAGACACTGGAGTTGGCAGCAGGAGCCAAAAATTGGCTGAATGACAATCTGGAGATGCAAGCAGCAGCAGCCCAAACATAGCTTGAAAGAGACACTGGAGTGGGCAGCAGGAGCACAAAAATTGGCTGAATGACACCCTGGAGTTGCAAGCAGCAGCAGCAGGAGCCCAAACATAGCTTGAAAGAGACACTGGAGTTGGCAGCAGGAGCCCAAAAATTGTCTGAATGACACCCTGGATTTGCAAGCAGCAGCAGCCCAAACATAGCTTGAAAGAGACACTGGAGTTGGCAGCAGGAGCCCAAAAATTGGCTAAATGACACCCTAGAGTTGCAAGCAACAGCAGCAGCCCAAACATAGCTTGAAAGAGACACTGAAGTTGGCAACAGGAGCCTAAAATTTGGCTGAATGACACCCTGGCGTTGCAAGCAGCAGCAGCAGCCCATACATAGCTTGAAAGAGACACTGGAGTTGGCAGCAGGAGCCCAAAAATTGGCTGAATGACACCCTGGAGTTGCAAGCAGCAGCAGCAGCAGCCCAAACATAGCTTGAAAGAGACACTGGAGTTGGCAGCAGGATTCCAAAAATTGGCTGAATGACACCCTGGAGTTAGACATAGCTTGAAAGAGACACTGAAGTTGGCAACAGGAGCCTAAAATTTGGCTGAATGACACCCTGGAGTTGCAAGCAGCAGCAGCAGCCCATACATAGCTTGAAAGAGACACTGGAGTTGGCAGCAGGAGCCCAAAAATTGGCTGAATGACACCCTGGAGTTGCAAGCAGCAGCAGCAGCCCAAACATAACTTGAAAGAGACACTAGAGTTGGCAGCAGGAGCCCAAAAAATTTGGCTGAATGACACCCTGGAGATGCAAGCATCAGCCCAAACATTGCTTGAAAGACACACTGGAGTTGGCAGCAGGAGCTCAAAAATTGGCTGAATGACACCCTGAAGTTGCAAGCAGCAGCTCAAACATAGCTTGAAAGAGACACTGGAGTTAGCAGCAGGAGCCCAAAATTTGGCTGAATGACACCCTGGAGTTGCAAGCAGCAGCAGCAGGAGCTCAAACATAGCTTGAAAGAGACACTGGAGTTGGCAGCAGGAGCCAAAAAATTGGCTGAAAGACACCCTGGAGTTGCAAGCAGCCGCAGCAGTAGCAGCCCAAACATAGCTTGAAAGACACCCTGGAGTTGGCAGGAGGAGCCCAAAAATTGGCTGAATGACACCCTGGAGTTGCAAGCAGCAGCAGCAGCAGCAGCAGCAGCCCGAACATAGCTTGAAAGAGACACTGGAGTTGGCAGCAGGAGCCCAAAAATTGGCTGAATGACACCCTGGAGATGCAAGCATCAGCCCAAACATTGCTTGAAAGAGACACTGGAGTTGGCAGCAGGAGCTCAAAAATTGGCTGAATGACACCCTGAAGTTGCAAGCAGCAGCTCAAACATAGCTTGAAAGAGACACTGGAGTTAGCAGCAGGAGCCCAAAATTTGGCTGAATGACACCCTGGAGTTGCAAGCAGCAGCAGCAGGAGCTCAAACATAGCTTGAAAGAGACACTGGAGTTGGCAGCAGGAGCCAAAAAATTGGCTGAAAGACACCCTGGAGTTGCAAGCAGCCGCAGCAGTAGCAGCCCAAACATAGCTTGAAAGACACCCTGGAGTTGGCAGGAGGAGCCCAAAAATTGGCTGAATGACACCCTGGAGTTGCAAGCAGCAGCAGCAGCAGCAGCAGCAGCCCGAACATAGCTTGAAAGAGACACTGGAGTTGGCAGCAGGAGCCCAAAAATTGGCTGAATGACACCCTGGAGTTGCAAGCAGCAGCAGCAGCCCAAACATAGCTTGAAAGAGACACTGGAGTAGGCAGCAGGAGCCCAAGAATTGGCTGAATGACACCCTGGAGTTGCAAGCAGCAGCAGCAGCCCAAACCTAGCTTGAAAGACACACTGGAGTAGGCAGCAGGAGCCCAAAAATTGGCTGAATGA
The DNA here is from genome assembly GCA_027917425.1 of Gastrophryne carolinensis. Lineage (NCBI taxonomy): Eukaryota > Metazoa > Chordata > Amphibia > Anura > Microhylidae > Gastrophryne > Gastrophryne carolinensis. The sequence goes on from CM051234.1 coordinate 293,028,252, forward strand.
CACCCTGGAGTTGCAAGCAGCAGCAGCAGGAGCCCAAACATAGCTTGAAAGAGACACTGGAGTTGGCAGCAGCAGGAGCCCAAAAATTGGCTGAATGACACCCTGGAGTCGCAAGCAGCAGCAGCAGCCCAAATATGGCTTGAAAGAGACACTGGAGTTGGCAGCAGGAGCATAAAAATTGGCTGAATGACACCCTGGAGTTGCAAGCAACAGCAGCAGCAGCCTTAACATAGCTTGAAAGAGACACTGGAGTTGGCAGCAGGAGCCCAAAAATTGGCTGAATGACACCCTGGAGATGCAAGCATCAGCCCAAACATATCTTGAAAAACACACTGGACTTGGCAGCAGGAGCCCAAAAATTGGCTGAATGACACCCTGGAGTCGCAAGCAGCAGCAGCAGCCCAAATCTAGTTTGAAAGAGACACTGGAGTTGGCAGCAGGAGCACAAAAAATGGCTGAATGACACCCTGGAGTTGCAAGCAGCAGCAGTCCAAACATAGCTTGAAAAAGACACTGGAGTTGGCAGCAGGAGCCCAAAAATTGGCTGAATGACACCCTGGAGCTGCAAGCAGCAGCAGCAGCCCAAACATAGCTTGACAGAGACACTGGAGTTGGCAGCAGGAGCCCAAAAAATTTGGCTGAATGACACCCTGGAGATGCAAGCATCAGCCCAAACATAGCTTGAAAGACACACTGGAGTTGGCAGCAGGAGCCCAAAAATTGGCTGAATGACACCCTGGAGTTGCAAGCAGCAGCTCAAACATAGCTTGAAAGAGACACTGGAGTTGGCAGCAGGAGCCCAAAATTTGGCTGAATGACACCCTGGAGTTGCAAGCAGCAGCAGCAGCAGGAGCTCGAACATAGCTTGAAAGAGACACTGGAGTAGGCAGCAGGAGCCAAAAAATAGGCTGAATGACACCCTGGAGTTGCAAGCAGCCGCAGCACTAGCAGCCCAAACATAGCTTGAAAGACACACTGGAGTTGGCAGGAGGAGCCCAAAAATTGGCTGAATGACACCCTGGAGTCGCAAGCAGCAGCAGCAGCAGCCTAAACATAGCTTGAAAGAGACACTGGAGTTGGCAGCAGGAGCCCAAAAATTGGCTGAATGACAGCCTGCAGTTGCAAGCAGCAGCAACAGGAGCCCAAACATAGCTTAAAAGAGACACTGGAGTTGGCAGCAGGAGCCCAAAAATTGGCTGAATGACACCCTGGAGTAGCAAGCAGCAGCAGCAGCAGTCAAAACATAGCTTGAAAGAGACACTGGAGTTGGCAGCAGGAGCCCAAAAATTGGCTTAATGACACCCTGGAGTTGCAAGCAGCAGCAGCAGCCCAAACATAGCTTGAAAGAGACACGGGAGTTTGCAGCAGAAGCCCAAGAATTGGCTAAATGACACCCTGGAGTTGCAAGCAGCAGCCCAAACCTAGCTTGAAAGACACACTGGAGTTGGCAGCAGGAGCCCAAAATTGGCTGAATGACACCCTGCAGTTGCAAGCAGCAGCAGCAGCAGGAGCCCAGACATAGCTTGAAAGAGACACTGGAGTTAGCAGCAGGAGACAAAAATTGGCTGAATGACACCCTGGAGTTGCAAGAAGAAGCAGCAGCAGCTGCCCAAACATAGCTTGAAAGAGACACTGGAGTTGGCAGCAGGAGCCTAAAAATTGGCTGAATGACACCCTGGAGTCGCAAGCAGCAGCAGCAGCCCAAATATGGCTTGAAAGAGACACTGGAGTTGGCAGCAGGAGCATAAAAATTGGCTGAATGACACCCTGGAGTTGCAAGCAGCAGTAGCAGCTCTAACATAGCTTGAAAGAGACACTGGAGTTGGCAGCAGGAGCCCAAAAATTGGCTGAATGACACCCTGGAGCTGCAAGCAGCAGCAGCAGGAGCCCAAACATAGCTTAAAAGAGACACTGGAGTTGGCAGCAGGAGCCCAAAAATTGGCTGAATGACACCCTGGAGATGCAAGCAGCAGCAGCCTAAACATAGCTTGAAAGAGACACTGGAGTTGGCAGCAGGAGCCGAAAAATTGGCTGAATGACACCCTGGAGTTGCAAGCAGCAGCAGCAGCCCAAACATAGCTTGAAAGAGACACTGGAGTTTGCAGCAGGAGCCCAAGAATTGGCTGAATGACACTCTGGAGTCGCAAGCAGCAGCCCAAATATGGCTTGAAAGAGACACTGGAGTAGGCAGCAGGAGCCCAAAAATTGGCTGAATGACACCCTGGAGTTGCAAGCAGCAGCAGCAGGAGCCCAAACATAGCTTGAAAGAGACACTGGAGTTGGCAGCAGGAGCCCAAAAATTGGCTGAATGACACTCTGGAGTCGCAAGCAGCAGCAGCAGCCCAAATGTGGCTTGAAAGAGACACTGGAGTTGGCAGCAGGAGCATAAAAATTGGCTGAATGACACCCTGGAGTTGCAAGCAGCAGCAGCCCAAACGTAGCTTGAAAGAGACACTGGAGTTGGCAGCAGGAGCCCAAAAATTGGCTGAATGACACCCTTGAGTCGCAAGCAGCAGCAGCAGCCCAAATATAGCTTGAAAGACACACTGGAGTTGGCAGCAGGAGCACAAAAATTGGCTGAATGACACCCTGGAGATGCAAGCAGCAGCAGCAGCCCAAACATAGCTTGAAAGAGACACTGGAGTTGGCAGCAGGAGCCCAAAAATTGGCTGAATGACACCCTGGAGCTGCAAGCAGCAGCAGCAGCCCTAACATAGCTTGACAGAGACACTGGAGTTGGCAGCAGGAGCCCAAAAAATTTGGCTGAATGACACCCTGGAGATGCAAGCATCAGCCCAAACATAGCTTGAAAGACACACTGGAGTTGGCAGCAGGAGCCCAAGAATTGGCTGAATGACACCCTGAAGTTGCAAGCAGCAGCTCAAACATAGCTTGAAAGAGACACTGGAGTTAGCAGCAGGAGCCCAAAATTTGGCTGAATGACACCCTGGAGTTGCAAGCAGCAGCAGCAGGAGCTCAAACATAGCTTGAAAGAGACACTGGAGTTGGCAGCAGGAGCCAAAAAATTGGCTGAAAGACACCCTGGAGATGCAAGCAGCCGCAGCAGTAGCAGCCCAAACATAGCTTGAAAGACACACTGGAGTTGGCAGGAGGAGCCCAAAAATTGGCTGAATGACACCCTGGAGTTGCAAGCAGCAGCAGCAGCAGCAGGAGCAGCCCGAACATAGCTTGAAAGAGACACTGGAGTTGGCAGCAGGAGCCCAAAAATTGGCTGAATGACACCCTGGAGTTGCAAGCAGCAGCAGCCCAAACATAGCTTGAAAGAGACACTGGAGTTGGCAGCAGGAGCCCAAAAATTGGCTGAATGACACCCTGGAGTTGCAAGCAGCAGCAGCAGCCCAAACCTAGCTTGAAAGACACACTGGAGTAGGCAGCAGGAGCCCAAGAATTGGCTGAATGACACCCTGGAGTTGCAAGCAGCAGCAGCAGCCCAAACCTAGCTTGAAAGACACACTGGAGTAGGCAGCAGGAGCCCAAAAATTGGCTGAATGACACCCTGGAGTTGCAAGCAGCAGCAGCAGCAGGAGCCCAAACATAGCTTGAAAGAGACACTGGAGTTAGCAGCAGGAGCCCAAAAATTGGCTGAATGACACCCTGGAGTCGCAAGCAGCAGCAGCAGCCCAAATATGGCTTGAAAGAGACACTGGAGTTGGAAGCAGGAGCATAAAAATTGGCTGAATGACACCCTGGAGTTGCAAGCAGCAGCAGCAGCAGCCTTAACATAGCTTGAAAGAGACACTGGAGTTGGCAGCAGGAGCCCAAAAATTGGCTGAATGACACCCTGGAGATGCAAGCATCAGCCCAAACATATCTTGAAAGACACACTGGACTTGGCAGCAGGAGCCCAAAAAATGGCTGAATGACACCCAGGAGTTGCAAGCAGCAGCAGCCCAAACATAGCTTTAAAGAGACACTGGAGTTGGCAGCAGGAGCCCAAAAATTGGCTGAATGACACCCTGGAGTCGCAAGCAGCAGCAGCAGCCCAAATCTAGTTTGAAAGAGACACTGGAGTTGGCAGCAGGAGCACAAAAATTGGCTGAATGACACCCTGGAGTTGCAAGCAGCAGCAGTCCAAACATAGCTTGAAAAAGACACAGGAGTTGGCAGCAGGAGCCCAAAAATTGGCTGAATGACACCCTGGAGCTGCAAGCAGCAGCAGCAGCCCAAACATAGCTTGACAGAGACACTGGAGTTGGCAGCAGGAGCCCAAAAAATTTGGCTGAATGACACCCTGGAGATGCAAGCATCAGCCCAAACATAGCTTGAAAGACACACTGGAGTTGGCAGCAGGAGCCCAAAAATTGGCTGAATGACATCCTGGAGTTGCAAGCAGCAGCTCAAACATAGCTTGAAAGAGACACTGGAGTTAGCAGCAGGAGCCCAAAATTTGGCTGAATGACACCCTGGAGTTGCAAGCAGCAGCAGCAGGAGCTCAAACATAGCTTGAAAGAGACACTGGAGTTGGCAGCAGGAGCCAAAAAATTGGCTGAAAGACACCCTGGAGTTGCAAGCAGCCGCAGCAGTAGCAGCCCAAACATAGCTTGAAAGACACACTGGAGTTGGCAGGAGGAGCCCAAAAATTGGCTGAATGACACCCTGGAGTTGCAAGCAGCAGCAGCAGCAGCCCGAACATAGCTTGAAAGAGACACTGGAGTTGGCAGCAGGAGCCCAAAAATTGGCTGAATGACACCCTGGAGTTGCAAGCAGCAGCAGCCCAAACATAGCTTGAAAGAGACACTGGAGTTGGCAGCAGGAGCCCAAAAATTGGCTGAATGACACCCTGGAGTTGCAAGCAGCAGCAGCAGCCCAAACATAGCTTGAAAGAGACACTGGAGTAGGCAGCAGGAGCCCAAGAATTGGCTGAATGACACCCTGGAGTTGCAAGCAGCAGCAGCAGCCCAAACCTAGCTTGAAAGACACACTGGAGTTTGCAGCAGGAGCCCAAAAATTGGCTGAATGACACCCTGGAGTTGCAAGCAGCAGCAGCAGGAGCCCAAACATAGCTTGAAAGAGACACTGGAGTTAGCAGCAGGAGCCCAAAAATTGGCTGAATGGCACCCTGGAGTCGCAAGCAGCAGCAGCAGCCCAAATATGGCTTGAAAGAGACACTGGAGTTGGCAGCAGGATCATAAAAATTGGCTGAATGACACCCTGGAGTTGCAAGCAGCAGCAGCAGCAGCCTTAACATAGCTTGAAAGAGACACTGGAGTTGGCAGCAGGAGCCCAAAAATTGGCTGAATGACACCCTGGAGATGCTAGCATCAGCCCAAACATATCTTGAAAGACACACTGGACTTGGCAGCAGGAGCCCAAAAAATGGCTAAATGACACCCAGGAGTTGCAAGCAGCAGCAGCCCAAACATAGCTTGAAAGAGACACTCGAGTTGGCAGCAGGAACCCAAAAATTGGCTGAATGACACCCTGGAGTTGCAAGCAGCAGCAGCAGGAGCCCAAGCATAGCTTGAAAGAGACACTGGAGTTGGCAGCAGGAGCTCAAATATGGGCTGAATGACACCCTGGAGTTGCAAGCAGCAGCAGCAGCTGCAGCAGCAGCCTAAACATAGCTTTTAAGAGACACTGCAGTTGACAGCAGGAGCCCAAAAATTGGCTGAATGACACCCTGGAGTTGCAAGCAGCAGCAACAGGAGCCCAAACATAGCTTAAAAGAGACACTGGAGTTGGCAGCAGGAGCCCAAAAATTGGCTGAATGACACCCTGGAGTAGCAAGCAGCAGCAGCAGCCAAAACATAGATTGAAAGAGACACTGGAGTTGGCAGCAGGAGCCCAAAAATTGGCTGAATGACACCCTGGAGTAGCAAGCAGCAGCCCGAACATAGCTTGAAAGAGACACTGGAGTTGGCAGCAGGAGCCCAAAAATTGGCTGAATGACACCCTGGAGTTGCAAGCAGCAGCAACAGCCCAAACATAGCTTGAAAGAGACACTGGAGTTTGCAGCAGGAGCCCAAGATTTGGCTGAATGACACCCTGGAGTTGCAAGCTGCAGCAGCCCAAACATAGCTTGAAAGAGACACTGGATGTTAGACACTTACCTGCTTGCCGTTCCGGGTCCCGCGGCGCGCTGGTGAAGGGGCCCCAGCGGCCCTCTGCTCATCCATCCCCAGGTCATCCATCCCCTCGGCGCCCCTGTGAGGGTCAGGGGCGGTCGGCGCTGCATGCGGCTGATGGCCGCGTCACGGTCCGCGCTGCGCGGCCGCGCCAGCCAGCTGGGCTTCCGGGCAGCGTGACGCTGCCTCCTCCGGGCGGGGGCGCGTCTGGCTCTCCTCGTGCTCGCGCGCGCGCGCGAGCACGTCTTTCTTATGCCTCCCGGCGGCGCTTCCTCCAGCGCGCGCGCCGGGGGCGAGTGTTAAAATAACCTATCATCTGCTGGTTCCCAGGGTCGGGCCCAGGGACTGGTCGGCCTGTCTGGCCTGGGCCGTCCAGCTCCTGGGACCGAGCCCAGTTTACTTTGTATGCACCAATCATGTTGCTTCCCCTGTTGCACCCGTCCCTATTGGCCAGCATTCCCTATAAAGTCTTTCTGCTTCTACATCCCAGTGCCCGTTATAGCTTCTGGGTTCTGGATGTGTGTTGCTGTGTCTTTGGTGAACATTTGGATTTGGACTTCGACTATTCTCGCTTGCTGCCTGCCCTGACCTTCTGCCTTGCCTGACCACTCTTTTGCCTGACCCTCCTGTACCTTGCTCTGTGACCTCCTGGACTTGACCTCGGCTAGCCTCGACCACCCCTTCGTTATCTCCCTTGGATACCTCGCCTGTGACCTCCTGGTTTGACCTCGGCCTGAAATTCGGACTTTCGCACCCCGGCATCCTCATTCGGGATTCCCTGCCAAACATCATTCTGCACCTTAAGCTGTTATCCTTTGCGCCTTTTAAGTCCTGGGGGCAACCGACTGGGAGAGGCATTACCCGTGTCTCCTACAAGCGGGGGCTTGTCTATAGGCGGAAGTGGCGGCGGAGATTGGGGGATACCAGCTTAAGACAGACGGGTGTTTGGTATAGTCCTGACATTATAACGGGCCAGAAGAATGGACCAAATCCTGGAGCAGGTGCAGGCCTTGACAGCGGCTGTGGAGCACCTGGCTCATCGGGTTGCGGCTCAGGAGAACCGTCCTACTCCTATTGTCCCCAGTTCTCAGGGGACTCCGGCCGCAATGTTTGTGGAACCCAAGATCCCACTTCCTGAAAAATTCTATGGCGACAGGGCAAAATTTGCCAATTTCCGGGACTCTTGTAAATTGTACTTTCAGCTCCGTCCTGTTTCCTCAGGGTCACAAGAGCAAAGGGTCGGCTTGATTATTTCCCTTCTGCATGGAGATCCTCAGTCCTGGGCCTTTAGCTTATCAGCTCAGGACCCAATCCGCCTATCTGTGGATAGTTTTTTCTCTGCAATGGAGGTCCTCTATGATGATCCCGACAAAGGGGCCTCCGCTGATGCCAAATTACGTACCCTTCGCCAGGGACGCCGTCCAGCCGAAGACTACTGTTCTGAATTCCGGCGTTGGGCGGTTGATTCTCGTTGGAATAATCCTGCCCTCTGCGGCCAATTCCGACTAGGTTTGGCTGACACTATTAAGGACTCCTTGGTGAATTACCCGGAACCTCAGACTCTGGACGAATTAATGCATCTGGCCATCCGCATTGATCGTCGACTTCGGGAGAGGCGCCTAGAAAAAGGATCGCATCTTGAGTCTACTTCAAAGTCTGAGGCTCTAGTCGTTCAACCTTCAGAAGAGCCCATGCAGTTAGGGGCCACGAGGCTCACTGAAGGCGAGAGGCGGCGACGTTTATCCGAGGGGCTTTGTCTGTATTGTGGAGGAACCGGCCACATGGTCAGACTTTGCCCAAAGAAACCGTCGGGAAACTGCAGAGCCTAGGGGGTTTCGAGGGGGCCCTCCTAGGCTGTAAGGTATCTCCTCAAGTATCGTCTCCAGTTCTCATTCCAGTCCAGTTTAAAGTTGATGTTAAATGTATGAATCTAAAGGCTCTTCTAGATTCTGGAGCAGCTGGGAATTTCCTAGACTCTGAACTAGCGCAGACTTTAGGAATTGTGGTACAGGCCTTGCCGACCCCTATTCGGATTTCAGCCATTGATGGCACTCCAGTGGCCGGGGGGTTAGTTCGGTTCCAAACCCCTCCTATGCAAATCAAAGTGGGAGCCAGTCATTCTGAGGTTATCAGGTTTTTGATATTGAGTATGCCTGGTACCCCTTTGATTTTGGGATTGCCATGGCTGCAGCAGCACAATCCCCAAATTGATTGGGTTTCGGGGCAAATCACCAAGTGGGGACACCAGTGTTTTCAGAACTGCCTAGAATTTCCGCTAAGGGTTGCGCAACTAGCGCCGATTGGGGTTCCCACTCCATACTTGGAGTTTGCTGATGTCTTTTCAGAAAGGGCGGCAGACAAACTTCCTCCCCATAGACCTTGGGATTGTCCTATTGAACTGCTTCCCGGTACCATGCCTCCCAGAGGGAGAATATTTAATTTGACCCGAACAGAAACCCTCGCCATGCGGGAATATATTGCCGAGAACTTAGAAAAGGGGTTCATTCGGCCTTCATCTTCCCCAGCAGGGGCGGGGTTTTTTTTTCGTGGAAAAAAAGGATGGGGGACTTCGCCCCTGTATTGATTACCGGGGCTTAAATAACATCACGGTAAAAAATAAGTATCCCCTACCGCTTATTGAGGGTCTCTTTACACAGGTGGTTGGGGCGCAGGTCTTCTCTAAACTCGATCTCCGGGGGGCCTATAACCTCATAAGAATTAGGCAGGGGGACGAGTGGAAGACGGCTTTCAATACCCTTGAAGGGCATTATGAGTATCTAGTAATGCCTTTCGGCCTGTGTAATGCCCCTGCGGTCTTTCAAAGTTTTGTTAACGAAATCTTTAGGGACTACCTTGGCCGTTTTATGGTCATTTATTTAGACGACATTTTAATTTTTTCTTCGTCCATTCATGAACATCGTAAACACGTGTGTTTGGTCTTGCAGAAACTTAGGGAGAACTGTTTATATGCCAAGTTAAAGAAATGTCAATTTGAAGTATCTGAGGTTCCGTTTCTCGATTACATTATCTCCAAATCTGGTCTGTCTATGGACCAATCTAAGGTGAAGGCCGTTTTAGAATGGGAGCAGCCCAGGGATTTGAAGGGCCTACAAAGGTTTTTGGGTTTTGCCAATTTTTATAGGAGGTTCATTAAGAATTTTTCTGCCCTGGTTACACCACTAACTAATTTAACCAAGAAAAGCGGGTACCCCTCGGTTTGGCCGATTCAAGCTGTCCAGGCCTTCGAGGATCTTAAGAGGGTATTTAGTGCTGCTCCCGTCCTAGTCCACCCTGATGAGCAACGACCTTTCCTTGTGGAGGTGGATGCTTCTGAAGTCGCTGTCGGGGCAGTCTTGTCACAGTATTACGGCTCACCTGCACGCCTCCATCCATGTGCCTTCTTTTCCAAGAAATTCTCAGCGGCCGAAAGAAATTACGATATCGGCAATAGAGAATTATTGGCCATCAAGTTAGCCTTCCAGGAATGGAGACACTGGCTGGAGGGGGCTCAGTATCCAGTTACGGTCTTTACGGACCATAAAAATCTAGAATACATCCAATCCGCCAAGAGATTAACTCCTAGACAGGCTCGCTGGTCCTTATTCTTTTCTCGGTTTAATTTTTCTATAACCTATAAGCCCGGGTCCAAAAATATAAAAGCGGATGCCCTGTCTCGGAGTTTCTCTCCTCCTAACTTACCTGAAAGGATGGTTTCTCCCATTTTACCTCGCTCCCTAGTGGTAGCTGCCATCCAACCCCAGCTTCCTGATCTTACTCAGTTTCAGGCCCAAGCTCCTCCTGGGAAACCGGCTTCAGCCCTGTTTGTACCCTCTACTTACCGGTCTGACTTTTTGTCCCATTTTCATGATACCAAAACAGCAGGTCATCCAGGGGTTAAGAAAACCATAGCTTTATTATCACGCCAAGTTTGGTGGCCTTCTCTCAGGAAGGACGCTCAAAGATTTGTCTCCGCTTGCAAAATCTGTGCCCAAAGTAAGTCCTTGAGGCATTCTCCTGAAGGCCCACTCCTTCCATTGTCCATTCCTGCCTCCCCGTGGACCCATCTGGCCATGGATTTTGTTACTGACCTTCCCCCTTCTCAGGGACATACTGTTATTTGGGTAATTGTGGACCGCTTTAGCAAGATGGCCCATTTCGTCCCTTTAAAGAAACTCCCCTCAGCTCAAACACTTGCTCAACTCTTCATTACTCATGTTTTTAGGATTCATGGTATTCCCATAGATATTGTATCGGATAGGGGGGTCCAGTTTGTCTCCCGGTTTTGGAGGGCTTTCTGTGCTAAGTTGGGTTTCACTGTCTCCCTTTCCTCGGCTTTCCACCCGCAGTCGAATGGACAAACCGAGAGAACGAATCAGTCCCTGGAACAATATTTGCGCTGTTTTACGGCTGATACTCAAACTGATTGGGCTTTCTTCTTACCATTTGCGGAATTTGCATTTAACAACGCTGCACATTCTTCCACGGGGGTTTCTCCTTTCCATTGTGTTTATGGCAAGGACCTGAAGTTTTCTGCCCTTCCAGACCAACCCTCTAGAGTTCCCTCCGTGGATGAATGGGTTTCCAAATGGCCAGGGGAATGGAATAAAATCCAACAGCATCTAGCTAAGGCTGCTCTTCAGCAGAAAAAATTTTCAGATCGCAAACGTTCCTCTAACTCTAGCTATAAGGTGGGAGACTGGGTTTGGCTTTCAACCAAGAATTTGGCGCTACGCCAGCCCTCCGCTAAGTTAGGACCTAAATTTATTGGTCCCTTCCCCATAGTAAAGAAAATTAATCAGGTCACGTTTCAGTTGGCCCTCCCTTCGTCCATGAAGATTTGCAGGTCTTTTCACGTTTCTCTTCTTAAATCTGCTAGAAACCATGAACCCGATAAGCTCCCCGGTCCTGAATTAGTCGATGGGCATCTGGAATTCGAAGTCGCCCGAATTCTTGACTCCCGTCTTTTTAGGAATTCTCTTCAGTACTTAATTGACTGGAAGGGGTATGGTCCGGAAGAACGGTCTTGGGTCCCAGCCAGAGAGGTTCATGCGCAGAATCTGGTGAAGAGATTTCATAAGGAGAATCCATTGAAACCCAGCTTGGAGGGTCCAGTGGCCCCTCCTCAGGGGGGGGGTAATGTTAGACACTTACCTGCTTGCCGTTCCGGGTCCCGCGGCGCGCTGGTGAAGGGGCCCCAGCGGCCCTCTGCTCAGCCATCCCCAGGTCATCCATCCCCTCGGCGCCCCTGTGAGGGTCAGGGGCGGTCGGCGCTGCATGCGGCTGATGGCCGCGTCGCGGTCCGCGCTGCGCGGCCGCGCCAGCCAGCTGGGCTTCCGGGCAGCGTGACGCTGCCTCCTCCGGGCGGGGGCGCGTCTGGCTCTCCTCGTGCTCGCGCGCAGCGCGCGAGCACGTCTTTCTTATGCCTCCCGGCGGCGCTTCCTCCAGCGCGCGCGCCGGGGGCGAGTGTTAAAATAACCTATCATCTGCTGGTTCCCAGGGTCGGGCCCAGGGACTGGTCGGCCTGTCTGGCCTGGGCCGTCCAGCTCCTGGGACCGAGCCCAGTTTACTTTGTATGCACCAATCATGTTGCTTCCCCTGTTGCACCCGTCCCTATTGGCCAGCATTCCCTATAAAGTCTTTCTGCTTCTACATCCCAGTGCCCGTTATAGCTTCTGGGTTCTGGATGTGCGTTGCTGTGTCTTTGGTGAACATTTGGATTTGGACTTCGACTATTCTCGCTTGCTGCCTGCCCTGACCTTCTGCCTTGCCTGACCACTCTTTTGCCTGACCCTCCTGTACCTTGCTCTGTGACCTCCTGGACTTGACCTCGGCTAGCCTCGACCACCCCTTCGTTATCTCCCTTGGATACCTCGCCTGTGACCTCCTGGTTTGACCTCGGCCTGAAATTCGGACTTTCGCACCCCGGCATCCTCATTCGGGATTCCCTGCCAAACATCATTCTGCACCTTAAGCTGTTATCCTTTGCGCCTTTTAAGTCCTGGGGGCAACCGACTTGGAGAGGCATTACCCGTGTCTCCTACAAGCGGGGGCTTGTCTATAGGCGGAAGTGGCGGCGGAGATTGGGGGATACCAGCTTAAGACAGACGGGTGTTTGGTATAGTCCTGACATTATAACGGGCCAGAAGAATGGACCAAATCCTGGAGCAGGTGCAGGCCTTGACAGCGGCTGTGGAGCACCTGGCTCATCGGGTTGCGGCTCAGGAGAACCGTCCTACTCCTATTGTCCCCAGTTCTCAGGGGACTCCGGCCGCAATGTTTGTGGAACCCAAGATCCCACTTCCTGAAAAATTCTATGGCGACAGGGCAAAATTTGCCAATTTCCGGGACTCTTGTAAATTGTACTTTCAGCTCCGTCCTGTTTCCTCAGGGTCACAAGAGCAAAGGGTCGGCTTGATTATTTCCCTTCTGCATGGAGATCCTCAGTCCTGGGCCTTTAGCTTATCAGCTCAGGACCCAATCCGCCTATCTGTGGATAGTTTTTTCTCTGCAATGGAGGTCCTCTATGATGATCCCGACAAAGGGGCCTCCGCTGATGCCAAATTACGTACCCTTCGCCAGGGACGCCGTCCAGCCGAAGACTACTGTTCTGAATTCCGGCGTTGGGCGGTTGATTCTCGTTGGAATAATCCTGCCCTCTGCGGCCAATTCCGACTAGGTTTGGCTGACACTATTAAGGACTCCTTGGTGAATTACCCGGAACCTCAGACTCTGGACGAATTAATGCATCTGGCCATCCGCATTGATCGTCGACTCCGGGAGAGGCGCCTAGAAAAAGGATCGCATCTTGAGTCTACTTCAAAGTCTGAGGCTCTAGTCGTTCAACCTTCAGAAGAGCCCATGCAGTTAGGGGCCACGAGGCTCACTGAAGGCGAGAGGCGGCGACGTTTATCCGAGGGGCTTTGTCTGTATTGTGGAGGAACCGGCCACATGGTCAGACTTTGCCCAAAGAAACCGTCGGGAAACTGCAGAGCCTAGGGGGTTTCGAGGGGGCCCTCCTAGGCTGTAAGGTATCTCCTCAAGTATCGTCTCCAGTTCTCATTCCAGTCCAGTTTAAAGTTGATGTTAAATGTATGAATCTAAAGGCTCTTCTAGATTCTGGAGCAGCTGGGAATTTCCTAGACTCTGAACTAGCGCAGACTTTAGGAATTGTGGTACAGGCCTTGCCGACCCCTATTCGGATTTCAGCCATTGATGGCACTCCAGTGGCCGGGGGGTTAGTTCGGTTCCAAACCCCTCCTATGCAAATCAAAGTGGGAGCCAGTCATTCTGAGGTTATCAGGTTTTTGATATTGAGTATGCCTGGTACCCCTTTGATTTTGGGATTGCCATGGCTGCAGCAGCACAATCCCCAAATTGATTGGGTTTCGGGGCAAATCACCAAGTGGGGACACCAGTGTTTTCAGAACTGCCTAGAATTTCCGCTAAGGGTTGCGCAACTAGCGCCGATTGGGGTTCCCACTCCATACTTGGAGTTTGCTGATGTCTTTTCAGAAAGGGCGGCAGACAAACTTCCTCCCCATAGACCTTGGGATTGTCCTATTGAACTGCTTCCCGGTACCATGCCTCCCAGAGGGAGAATATTTAATTTGACCCGAACAGAAACCCTCGCCATGCGGGAATATATTGCCGAGAACTTAGAAAAGGGGTTCATTCGGCCTTCATCTTCCCCAGCAGGGGCGGGGTTTTTTTTTCGTGGAAAAAAAGGATGGGGGACTTCGCCCCTGTATTGATTACCGGGGCTTAAATAACATCACGGTAAAAAATAAGTATCCCCTACCGCTTATTGAGGGTCTCTTTACACAGGTGGTTGGGGCACAGGTCTTCTCTAAACTCGATCTCCGGGGGGCCTATAACCTCATAAGAATTAGGCAGGGGGACGAGTGGAAGACGGCTTTCAATACCCTTGAAGGGCATTATGAGTATCTAGTAATGCCTTTCGGCCTGTGTAATGCCCCTGCGGTCTTTCAAAGTTTTGTTAACGAAATCTTTAGGGACTACCTTGGCCGTTTTATGGTCGTTTATTTAGACGACATTTTAATTTTTTCTTCGTCCATTCATGAACATCGTAAACACGTGTGTTTGGTCTTGCAGAAACTTAGGGAGAACTGTTTATATGCCAAGTTAAAGAAATGTCAATTTGAAGTATCTGAGGTTCCGTTTCTCGGTTACATTATCTCCAAATCTGGTCTGTCTATGGACCAATCTAAGGTGAAGGCCGTTTTAGAATGGGAGCAGCCCAGGGATTTGAAGGGCCTACAAAGGTTTTTGGGTTTTGCCAATTTTTATAGGAGGTTCATTAAGAATTTTTCTGCCCTGGTTACACCACTAACTAATTTAACCAAGAAAAGCGGGTACCCCTCGGTTTGGCCGATTCAAGCTGTCCAGGCCTTCGAGGATCTTAAGAGGGTATTTAGTGCTGCTCCCGTCCTAGTCCACCCTGATGAGCAACGACCTTTCCTTGTGGAGGTGGATGCTTCTGAAGTCGCTGTCGGGGCAGTCTTGTCACAGTATTACGGCTCACCTGCACGCCTCCATCCATGTGCCTTCTTTTCCAAGAAATTCTCAGCGGCCGAAAGAAATTACGATATCGGCAATAGAGAATTATTGGCCATCAAGTTAGCCTTCCAGGAATGGAGACACTGGCTGGAGGGGGCTCAGTATCCAGTTACGGTCTTTACGGACCATAAAAATCTAGAATACATCCAATCCGCCAAGAGATTAACTCCTAGACAGGCTCGCTGGTCCTTATTCTTTTCTCGGTTTAATTTTTCTATAACCTATAAGCCCGGGTCCAAAAATATAAAAGCGGATGCCCTGTCTCGGAGTTTCTCTCCTCCTAACTTACCTGAAAGGATGGTTTCTCCCATTTTACCTCGCTCCCTAGTGGTAGCTGCCATCCAACCCCAGCTTCCTGATCTTACTCAGTTTCAGGCCCAAGCTCCTCCTGGGAAACCGGCTTCAGCCCTGTTTGTACCCTCTACTTACCGGTCTGACTTTTTGTCCCATTTTCATGATACCAAAACAGCAGGTCATCCAGGGGTTAAGAAAACCATAGCTTTATTATCACGCCAAGTTTGGTGGCCTTCTCTCAGGAAGGACGCTCAAAGATTTGTCTCCGCTTGCAAAATCTGTGCCCAAAGTAAGTCCTTGAGGCATTCTCCTGAAGGCCCACTCCTTCCATTGTCCATTCCTGCCTCCCCGTGGACCCATCTGGCCATGGATTTTGTTACTGACCTTCCCCCTTCTCAGGGACATACTGTTATTTGGGTAATTGTGGACCGCTTTAGCAAGATGGCCCATTTCGTCCCTTTAAAGAAACTCCCCTCAGCTCAAACACTTGCTCAACTCTTCATTACTCATGTTTTTAGGATTCATGGTATTCCCATAGATATTGTATCGGATAGGGGGGTCCAGTTTGTCTCCCGGTTTTGGAGGGCTTTCTGTGCTAAGTTGGGTTTCACTGTCTCCCTTTCCTCGGCTTTCCACCCGCAGTCGAATGGACAAACCGAGAGAACGAATCAGTCCCTGGAACAATATTTGCGCTGTTTTACGGCTGATACTCAAACTGATTGGGCTTTCTTCTTACCATTTGCGGAATTTGCATTTAACAACGCTGCACATTCTTCCACGGGGGTTTCTCCTTTCCATTGTGTTTATGGCAAGGACCTGAAGTTTTCTGCCCTTCCGGACCAACCCTCTAGAGTTCCCTCCGTGGATGAATGGGTTTCCAAATGGCCAGGGGAATGGAATAAAATCCAACAGCATCTAGCTAAGGCTGCTCTTCAGCAGAAAAAATTTTCAGATCGCAAACGTTCCTCTAACTCTAGCTATAAGGTGGGAGACTGGGTTTGGCTTTCAACCAAGAATTTGGCGCTACGCCAGCCCTCCGCTAAGTTAGGACCTAAATTTATTGGTCCCTTCCCCATAGTAAAGAAAATTAATCAGGTCACGTTTCAGTTGGCCCTCCCTTCGTCCATGAAGATTTGCAGGTCTTTTCACGTTTCTCTTCTTAAATCTGCTAGAAACCATGAACCCGATAAGCTCCCCGGTCCTGAATTAGTCGATGGGCATCTGGAATTCGAAGTCGCCCGAATTCTTGACTCCCGTCTTTTTAGGAATTCTCTTCAGTACTTAATTGACTGGAAGGGGTATGGTCCGGAAGAACGGTCTTGGGTCCCAGCCAGAGAGGTTCATGCGCAGAATCTGGTGAAGAGATTTCATAAGGAGAATCCATTGAAACCCAGCTTGGAGGGTCCAGTGGCCCCTCCTCAGGGGGGGGGTAATGTTAGACACTTACCTGCTTGCCGTTCCGGGTCCCGCGGCGCGCTGGTGAAGGGGCCCCAGCGGCCCTCTGCTCAGCCATCCCCAGGTCATCCATCCCCTCGGCGCCCCTGTGAGGGTCAGGGGCGGTCGGCGCTGCATGCGGCTGATGGCCGCGTCGCGGTCCGCGCTGCGCGGCCGCGCCAGCCAGCTGGGCTTCCGGGCAGCGTGACGCTGCCTCCTCCGGGCGGGGGCGCGTCTGGCTCTCCTCGTGCTCGCGCGCGCGCGAGCACGTCTTTCTTATGCCTCCCGGCGGCGCTTCCTCCAGCGCGCGCGCCGGGGGCGAGTGTTAAAATAACCTATCATCTGCTGGTTCCCAGGGTCGGGCCCAGGGACTGGTCGGCCTGTCTGGCCTGGGCCGTCCAGCTCCTGGGACCGAGCCCAGTTTACTTTGTATGCACCAATCATGTTGCTTCCCCTGTTGCACCCGTCCCTATTGGCCAGCATTCCCTATAAAGTCTTTCTGCTTCTACATCCCAGTGCCCGTTATAGCTTCTGGGTTCTGGATGTGCGTTGCTGTGTCTTTGGTGAACATTTGGATTTGGACTTCGACTATTCTCGCTTGCTGCCTGCCCTGACCTTCTGCCTTGCCTGACCACTCTTTTGCCTGACCCTCCTGTACCTTGCTCTGTGACCTCCTGGACTTGACCTCGGCTAGCCTCGACCACCCCTTCGTTATCTCCCTTGGATACCTCGCCTGTGACCTCCTGGTTTGACCTCGGCCTGAAATTCGGACTTTCGCACCCCGGCATCCTCATTCGGGATTCCCTGCCAAACATCATTCTGCACCTTAAGCTGTTATCCTTTGCGCCTTTTAAGTCCTGGGGGCAACCGACTGGGAGAGGCATTACCCGTGTCTCCTACAAGCGGGGGCTTGTCTATAGGCGGAAGTGGCGGCGGAGATTGGGGGATACCAGCTTAAGACAGACGGGTGTTTGGTATAGTCCTGACACTGGAGTTGGCAGCAGGAGCCCAAAAATTGGCTGAATGACACCCTGGAGTTGCAAGCAGCAGCAACAGCCCAAACATAGCTTGAAAGAGACACTGGAGTTTGCAGCAGGAGCCCAAAAGTTGGCTGAATGACACCCTGAAGTTGCAAGCAGCAGCTCAAACATAGCTTGAAAGAGACACTGGAGTTAGCAGCAGGAGCCCAAAATTTGGCTGAATGACACCCTGGAGTTGCAAGCAGCAGCAGCAGGAGCTCAAACATAGCTTGAAAGAGACACTGGAGTTGGCAGCAGGAGCCAAAAAATTGGCTGAAAGACACCCTGGAGTTGCAAGCAGCCGCAGCAGTAGCAGCCCAAACATAGCTTGAAAGACACACTGGAGTTGGCAGGAGGAGCCCAAAAATTGGCTGAATGACACCCTGGAGTTGCAAGCAGCAGCAGCAGCAGCAGCAGCCCAAACATAGCTTGAAAGAGACACTGGAGTTGGCAGCAGGAGCCCAAAAATTGGCTGAATGACACCCTGGAGTTGCAAGCAGCAGCAGCCCAAACATAGCTTGAAAGAGACACTGGAGTTGGCAGCAGGAGCCCAAAAATTGGCTGAATGACACCCTGGAGTTGCAAGCAGCAGCAGCAGCCCAAACATAGCTTGAAAAAGACACTGGAGTAGGCAGCAGGAGCCCAAGAATTGGCTGAATGACACCCTGGAGTTGCAAGCAGCAGCAGCAGCCCAAACCTAGCTTGAAAGACACACTGGAGTTTGCAGCAGGAGCCCAAAAATTGGCTGAATGACACCCTGGAGTTGCAAGCAGCAGCAGCAGGAGCCCAAACATAGCTTGAAAGAGACACTGGAGTTAGCAGCAGGAGCCCAAAAATTGGCTGAATGGCACCCTGGAGTCGCAAGCAGCAGCAGCAGCCCAAATATGGCTTGAAAGAGACACTGGAGTTGGCAGCAGGAGCATAAAAATTGGCTGAATGACACCCTGGAGTTGCAAGCAGCAGCAGCAGCAGCCTTAACATAGCTTGAAAGAGACACTGGAGTTGGCAGCAGGAGCCCAAAAATTGGCTGAATGACACCCTGGAGATGCAAGCATCAGCCCAAACATATCTTGAAAGACACACTGGACTTGGCAGCAGGAGCCCAAAAAATGGCTGAATGACACCCAGGAGTTGCAAGCAGCAGCAGCCCAAACATAGCTTGAAAGAGACACTCGAGTTGGCAGCAGGAACCCAAAATTTGGCTGAATGACACCCTGGAGTTGCAAGCAGCAGCAGCAGGAGCCCAAGCATAGCTTGAAAGAGACACTGGAGTTGGCAGCAGGAGCTCAAAAATGGGCTGAATGACACCCTGGAGTTGCAAGCAGCAGCAGCAGCTGCAGCAGCAGCCTAAACATAGCTTTTAAGAGACACTGCAGTTGACAGCAGGAGCCCAAAAATTGGCTGAATGACACCCTGGAGTTGCAAGCAGCAGCAACAGGAGCCCAAACATAGCTTAAAAGAGACACTGGAGTTGGCAGCAGGAGCCCAAAAATTGGCTGAATGACACCCTGGAGTAGCAAGCAGCAGCAGCAGCCAAAACATAGATTGAAAGAGACACTGGAGTTGGCAGCAGGAGCCCAAAAATTGGCTGAATGACACCCTGGAGTAGCAAGCAGCAGCCCGAACATAGCTTGAAAGAGACACTGGAGTTGGCAGCAGGAGCCCAAAAATTGGCTGAATGACACCCTGGAGTTGCAAGCAGCAGCAACAGCCCAAACATAGCTTGAAAGAGACACTGGAGTTTGCAGCAGGAGCCCAAGATTTGGCTGAATGACACCCTGGAGTTGCAAGCTGCAGCAGCCCAAACATAGCTTGAAAGAGACACTGGAGTTGGCAGCAGGAGCCCAAAAATTGGCTGAATGACACCCTGGAGTTGCAAGCAGCAGCAGCAGGACCTCAAACATAGCTTGAAAGAGACACTGGAGTTGGCAGCAGGAGCCCAAAAATTGGCTGAAAGACACCCTGGAGTTGCAAGCAGCAGCAGCTGGAGCCCAAACATAGCTTGAAAGACACACTGGAGTTGGCAGCAGGAGCCCAAAAATTGGCTGAAAGACACCCTGGAGTTGCAAGCAGCAGCAGCTGGAGCCCACACATAGCTTGAAAGACACACTGGAGTTGCCAGCAAGAGCCCAAGAATTGGCTGAATGAAACCCTGGAGTTGCAAGCAGCAGCAGTAGCCCACACATAGCTTGAAAGAGACACTGGAGTTTGCAGCAGGAGCCCAAGATTTGGCTGAATGACACCCTGGAGTTGCAAGCAGCAGCAGCAGGACCTCAAACATAGCTTGAAAGAGACACTGGAGTTGGCAGCAGGAGCCCAAAAATTGGCTGAAAGACACCCTGGAGTTGCAAGCAGCAGCAGCTGGAGCCCAAACATAGCTTGAAAGACACACTGGAGTTTCCAGCAAGAGCCCAAGAATTGGCTGAATGAAACCCTGGAGTTGCAAGCAGCAGCAGTAGCCCACACATAGCTTGAAAGAGACACTGGAGTTGGCAGCAGGAGCCCAAAAATTGGCTGAATGACACCCTGGAGCTGCAAGCAGCAGCAGCAGCCCTAACATAGCTTGACAGAGACACTGGAGTTGGCAGCAGGAGCCCAAAAAAATTGGCTGAATGACACCCTGGAGATGCAAGCATCAGCCCAAACATAGCTTGAAAGACACACTGGAGTTGGCAGCAGGAGCCCAAAAATTGGCTGAATGACACCCTGGAGTTGCAAGCAGCAGCTCAAACATAGCTTGAAGGAGACACTGGAGTTAGCAGCAGGAGCCCAAAATTTGGCTGAATGACACCCTGGAGTTGCAAGCAGCAGCAGCAGGAGCTCAAACATAACTTGAAAGAGACACTGGAGTTGGCAGCAGGAGCCAAAAAATTGGCTGAAAGACACCCTGGAGTTGCAAGCAGCAGCAGCCCTAACATAGCTTGAAAGAGACAATGGAGTTGGCAGCAGGAGCACAAAAATTGGCTGAATGACACCCTGGAGTTGCAAGCAGCAGCAGCCCAAGCATAGCTTGAAAGAGACACTGGAGTTGGCAGCAGGAGCCCAAAAATTGGCTGAATGACACCCTGGAGGTGCAAGCAGCAGCAGCAGCCCTAACATAGCTTGACAGAGACACTGGAGTTGGCAGCAGGAGCCCAAAAAATTTGGCTGAATGACACCCTGGAGATGCAAGCATCAGCCCAAACATAGCTTGAAAGACACACTGGAGTTGGCAGCAGGAGCCCAAAAATTGGCTGAATGACACCCTGGAGTTGCAAGCAGCAGCAGCAGGAGCTCAAACATAGCTTGAAAGAGACACTGGAGTTGGCAGCAGGAGCCAAAAAATTGGCTGAAAGACACCCTGGAGTTGCAAGCAGCCGCAGCAGTAGCACCCCATGCATAGCTTGAAAGACACACTGGAGTTTGGCAGGAGGAGCCCAAAAATTGGCTGAATGACACCCTGGAGTTGCAAGCAGCAGCAGCAGCCCGAACATAGCTTGAAAGAGACACTGGAGTTGGCAGCAGGAGCCCAAAAATTGGCTGAATGACACCCTGGAGTTGCAAGCAGCAGCAGCCCAAACATAGCTTGAAAGAGACACTGGAGTTGGCAGCAGGAGCCCAAAAATTGGCTGAATGACACCCTGGAGTTGCAAGCAGCAGCAGCAGCCCAAACCTAGCTTGAAAAACACAATGGAGTTGGCAGCAGGAGCCCAAAAATTGGCTGAATGACACCCTGCAGTTGCAAGCAGCAGCAGCAGGAGCCCAGACATAGCTTGAAAGAGACACTGGAGTTAGCAGCAGGAGACCAAAAATTGGCTGAATGACACCCTGGAGTTGCAAGCAGAAGCAGCAGCAGCAGCCCAAACATAGCTTGAAAGAGACACTGGAGTTGGCAGCAGGAGCCCAAAAATTGGCTGAATGACACCCTGGAGTCGCAAGCAGCAGCAGCAGCCCAAATATGGCTGGAAAGAGACACTGAAGTTGGCAGCAGGAGCCCAAAAATTGGCTGAATGACACCCTGGAGTTGCAAGCAGCAGCAGCCCTAACATAGCTTGAAAGAGACACTGGAGTTGGCAGCCGGAGCCCAAAAATTGGCTGAATGACACCCTGGAGTTGCAAGCAGCAGCAGCAGCCCATACCTAGCTTGAAAGACACACTGGAGATGGCAGCAGGAGCTCAAAAATTGGCTGAATGACACCCTGGAGATGCAAGCAGCAGCAGCCTAAACAAAGCTTGAAAGAGACACTGGAGTTGGCAGCAGGAGCATAAAAATTGTCTGAATGACACCCTGGAGTCGCAAGCAGCAGCAGCCCTAATATAGCTTGAAAGAGACACTGGAGTTGGCAGCAGGAGCGAAAAAATTGGCTGAATGACACCCTGGAGTTGCAAGCAGCAGCAGCAGCCCATACCTAGCTTGAAAGACACACTGGAGTTGGCAGCAGGAGCTCAAAAATTGGCTGAATGACACCCTGGAGATGCAAGCAGCAGCAGCCTAAACATAGCTTGAAAGAGACACTGAAGTTGGCAGCAGGAGCCCAAAAATTGGCTGAATGACACCCTGGAGATGCAAGCAGCAGCAGCCTAAACATAGCTTGAAAGAGACACTGGAGTTGGCAGCAGGAGCCCAAAAATTGGCTGAATGACACCCTAAATTTGCAAGCAGCAGCAGCAGCCCAAACATAGCTTGAAAGAGACACTGGAGTTGGCAGCAGGAGCATAAAAATTGTCTGAATGACACCCTGGAGTCGCAAGCAGCAGCAGCCCTAACATAGCTTGAAAGAGACACTGGAGTTGGCAGCAGGAGCCCAAAAATTGGCTGAATGACACCCTGGAGTCACAAGCAGCAGCAGCAGCCCAAATATGGCTTGAAAGAGACACTGGAGTTGGCAGCAGGAGCATAAAAATTGGCTGAATGACACCCTGGAGTTGCAAGCAGCAGCAGCAGCAGCCTTAACATAGCTTGAAAGAGACACTGGAGTTGGCAGCAGGAGCCCAAAAATTGGCTGAATGACACCCTGGAGATGCAAGCATCAGCCCAAACATATCTTGAAAGACACACTGGACTTGGCAGCAGGAGCCCAAAAAATGGCTGAATGACACCCAGGAGTTGCAAGCAGCAGCAGCCCAAACATAGCTTGAAAGAGACACTCGAGTTGGCAGCAGGAACCCAAAATTTGGCTGAATGACACCCTGGAGTTGCAAGCAGCAGCAGCAGGAGCCCAAGCATAGCTTGAAAGAGACACTGGAGTTGGCAGCAGGAGCTCAAAAATGGGCTGAATGACACCCTGGAGTTGCAAGCAGCAGCAGCAGCTGCAGCAGCAGCCTAAACATAGCTTTTAAGAGACACTGCAGTTGACAGCAGGAGCCCAAAAATTGGCTGAATGACACCCTGGAGTTGCAAGCAGCAGCAACAGGAGCCCAAACATAGCTTAAAAGAGACACTGGAGTTGGCAGCAGGAGCCCAAAAATTGGCTGAATGACACCCTGGAGTAGCAAGCAGCAGCAGCAGCCAAAACATAGATTGAAAGAGACACTGGAGTTGGCAGCAGGAGCCCAAAAATTGGCTGAATGACACCCTGGAGTAGCAAGCAGCAGCCCGAACATAGCTTGAAAGAGACACTGGAGTTGGCAGCAGGAGCCCAAAAATTGGCTGAATGACACCCTGGAGTTGCAAGCAGCAGCAACAGCCCAAACATAGCTTGAAAGAGACACTGGAGTTTGCAGCAGGAGCCCAAGATTTGGCTGAATGACACCCTGGAGTTGCAAGCTGCAGCAGCCCAAACATAGCTTGAAAGAGACACTGGAGTTGGCAGCAGGAGCCCAAAAATTGGCTGAATGACACCCTGGAGTTGCAAGCAGCAGCAGCAGGACCTCAAACATAGCTTGAAAGAGACACTGGAGTTGGCAGCAGGAGCCCAAAAATTGGCTGAAAGACACCCTGGAATTGCAAGCAGCAGCAGCTGGAGCCCAAACATAGCTTGAAAGACACACTGGAGTTGGCAGCAGGAGCCCAAAAATTGGCTGAAAGACACCCTGGAGTTGCAAGCAGCAGCAGCTGGAGCCCACACATAGCTTGAAAGACACACTGGAGTTGCCAGCAAGAGCCCAAGAATTGGCTGAATGAAACCCTGGAGTTGCAAGCAGCAGCAGTAGCCCACACATAGCTTGAAAGAGACACTGGAGTTTGCAGCAGGAGCCCAAGATTTGGCTGAATGACACCCTGGAGTTGCAAGCAGCAGCAGCAGGACCTCAAACATAGCTTGAAAGAGACACTGGAGTTGGCAGCAGGAACCCAAAAATTGGCTGAAAGACACCCTGGAGTTGCAAGCAGCAGCAGCTGGAGCCCAAACATAGCTTGAAAGACACACTGGAGTTTCCAGCAAGAGCCCAAGAATTGGCTGAATGAAACCCTGGAGTTGCAAGCAGCAGCAGTAGCCCACACATAGCTTGAAAGAGACACTGGAGTTGGCAGCAGGAGCCCAAAAATTGGCTGAATGACACCCTGGAGCTGCAAGCAGCAGCAGCAGCCCTAACATAGCTTGACAGAGACACTGGAGTTGGCAGCAGGAGCCCAAAAAAATTGGCTGAATGACACCCTGGAGATGCAAGCATCAGCCCAAACATAGCTTGAAAGACACACTGGAGTTGGCAGCAGGAGCCCAAAAATTGGCTGAATGACACCCTGGAGTTGCAAGCAGCAGCTCAAACATAGCTTGAAGGAGACACTGGAGTTAGCAGCAGGAGCCCAAAATTTGGCTGAATGACACCCTGGAGTTGCAAGCAGCAGCAGCAGGAGCTCAAACATAACTTGAAAGAGACACTGGAGTTGGCAGCAGGAGCCAAAAAATTGGCTGAAAGACACCCTGGAGTTGCAAGCAGCAGCAGCCCTAACATAGCTTGAAAGAGACACTGGAGTTGGCAGCAGGAGCACAAAAATTGGCTGAATGACACCCTGGAGTTGCAAGCAGCAGCAGCCCAAGCATAGCTTGAAAGAGACACTGGAGTTGGCAGCAGGAGCCCAAAAATTGGCTGAATGACACCCTGGAGGTGCAAGCAGCAGCAGCAGCCCTAACATAGCTTGACAGAGACACTGGAGTTGGCAGCAGGAGCCCAAAAAATTTGGCTGAATGACACCCTGGAGATGCAAGCATCAGCCCAAACATAGCTTGAAAGACACACTGGAGTTGGCAGCAGGAGCCCAAAAATTGGCTGAATGACACCCTGGAGTTGCAAGCAGCAGCAGCAGGAGCTCAAACATAGCTTGAAAGAGACACTGGAGTTGGCAGCAGGAGCCAAAAAATTGGCTGAAAGACACCCTGGAGTTGCAAGCAGCCGCAGCAGTAGCAGCCCATGCATAGCTTGAAAGACACACTGGAGTTTGGCAGGAGGAGCCCAAAAATTGGCTGAATGACACCCTGGAGTTGCAAGCAGCAGCAGCAGCCCGAACATAGCTTGAAAGAGACACTGGAGTTGGCAGCAGGAGCCCAAAAATTGGCTGAATGACACCCTGGAGTTGCAAGCAGCAGCAGCCCAAACATAGCTTGAAAGAGACACTGGAGTTGGCAGCAGGAGCCCAAAAATTGGCTGAATGACACCCTGGAGTTGCAAGCAGCAGCAGCAGCCCAAACCTAGCTTGAAAAACACACTGGAGTTGGCAGCAGGAGCCCAAAAATTGGCTGAATGACACCCTGCAGTTGCAAGCAGCAGCAGCAGGAGCCCAGACATAGCTTGAAAGAGACACTGGAGTTAGCAGCAGGAGACCAAAAATTGGCTGAATGACACCCTGGAGTTGCAAGCAGAAGCAGCAGCAGCAGCCCAAACATAGCTTGAAAGAGACACTGGAGTTGGCAGCAGGAGCCCAAAAATTGGCTGAATGACACCCTGGAGTCGCAAGCAGCAGCAGCAGCCCAAATATGGCTGGAAAGAGACACTGAAGTTGGCAGCAGGAGCCCAAAAATTGGCTGAATGACACCCTGGAGTTGCAAGCAGCAGCAGCCCTAACATAGCTTGAAAGAGACACTGGAGTTGGCAGCCGGAGCCCAAAAATTGGCTGAATGACACCCTGGAGTTGCAAGCAGCAGCAGCAGCCCATACCTAGCTTGAAAGACACACTGGAGATGGCAGCAGGAGCTCAAAAATTGGCTGAATGACACCCTGGAGATGCAAGCAGCAGCAGCCTAAACAAAGCTTGAAAGAGACACTGGAGTTGGCAGCAGGAGCATAAAAATTGTCTGAATGACACCCTGGAGTCGCAAGCAGCAGCAGCCCTAATATAGCTTGAAAGAGACACTGGAGTTGGCAGCAGGAGCCAAAAAATTGGCTGAATGACACCCTGGAGTTGCAAGCAGCAGCAGCAGCCCATACCTAGCTTGAAAGACACACTGGAGTTGGCAGCAGGAGCTCAAAAATTGGCTGAATGACACCCTGGAGATGCAAGCAGCAGCAGCCTAAACATAGCTTGAAAGAGACACTGAAGTTGGCAGCAGGAGCCCAAAAATTGGCTGAATGACACCCTGGAGATGCAAGCAGCAGCAGCCTAAACATAGCTTGAAAGAGACACTGGAGTTGGCAGCAGGAGCCCAAAAATTGGCTGAATGACACCCTAAATTTGCAAGCAGCAGCAGCAGCCCAAACATAGCTTGAAAGAGACACTGGAGTTGGCAGCAGGAGCATAAAAATTGTCTGAATGACACCCTGGAGTCGCAAGCAGCAGCAGCCCTAACATAGCTTGAAAGAGACACTGGAGTTGGCAGCAGGAGCCCAAAAATTGGCTGAATGACACCCTGGAGTCACAAGCAGCAGCAGCAGCCCAAATATGGCTTGAAAGAGACACTGGAGTTGGCAGCAGGAGCATAAAAATTGGCTGAATGACACCCTGGAGTTGCAAGCAGCAGCAGCCCTAACATAACTTGAAAGAGACACTGGAGTTGGGAGCAGGAGCCCAAAAATTGGCTGAATGACACCCTGGAGTTGCAAGCAACAGCAGCTGGAGCCCAAACATAGCTTGAAAGAGACACTGGAGTTGGCAGCAGGAGCCCAAAAATTGGCTGAATGACACCCTGGAGATGCAAGCCTCAGCCCAAACATATCTTGAAAGACACACTGGACTTGGCAGCAGGAGCCCAAAAATTGGCTGAATGACACCCTGGAGTTGCAAGCAGCAGCAGCAGCAGCAGCCCTAACATAGCTTGAAAGAGACACTGGAGTTGGCAGCAGGAGCCCAAAAATTGGCTGAATGAAACCCTGGAGTTGCAAGCAACAGCAGCTGGAGCCCAAACATAGCTTGAAAGAGACACTGGAGTTGGCAGCAGGAGCCCAAAAATTGGCTGAATGACACCCTGGAGATGCAAGCATCAGCCCAAACATATCTTGAAAGACACACTGGACTTGGCAGCAGGAGCACAAAAATTGGCTGAATGACACCCTGGAGTTGCAAGCAGCAGCAGCCCAAACATAGCTTGATAGAGACACTCGAGTTGGCAGCAGGAAACCAAAAATTGGCTGAATGACACCCTGGAGTTGCAAGCAGCAGGAGCCCAAGCATAGCTTGAAAGAGACACTGGAGTTGGCAGCAGGAGCTCAAAAATTGGCTGAATGACACCCTGGAGTTGCAAGCAGCAGCAGCCTAAACATAGCTTGAAAGAGACACTGGAGTTGGCAGCAGGAGCCCAAAAATTGGCTGAATGACAGCCTGGAGTTGCAAGCAGCAGCAGCAGCAGCTGCCCAAACATAGCTTGAAAGAGACACTGGAGTTGGCAGCAGGAGCCCAAAAACTGGCTGAATGACACCCTGTAGATGCAAGCAGCAGCAGCCTAAACATAGCTTGAAAGAGACACTGGAGTTGGCAGCAGGAGCCCAAAAATTGGCTGAATCACACCCTGGAGTTGCAAGCAGCAGCAGCAGCCCAAACATAGCTTGAAAGAGACACTGGAGTAGGCAGCAGGAGCCCAAGAATTGGCTGAATGACACCCTGGAGTTGCAAGCAGCAGCAGCAGCCCAAACCTAGCTTGAAAGACACACTGGAGTAGGCAGCAGGAGCCCAAAAATTGGCTGAATGACACCCTGGAGTTGCAAGCAGCAGCAGCAGCAGGAGCCCAAACATAGCTTGAAAGAGACACTGGAGTTAGCAGCAGGAGCCCAAAAATTGGCTGAATGACACCCTGGAGACGCAAGCAGCAGCAGCAGCCCAAATATGGCTTGAAGGAGACACTGGAGTTGGCAGCAGGAGCATAAAAATTGGCTGAATGACACCCTGGAGTTGCAAGCAGCAGCAGCAGCAGCAGCCCTGACATAGCTTGAAAGAGACACTGGAGTTGGCAGCAGGAGCCCAAAAATTGGCTGAATGACACCCTGGAGATGCAAGCATCAGCACAAACATATCTTGAAAGACACACTGGACTTGGCAGCAGGAGCCCAAAAAATGGCTGAATGACACCCAGGAGTTGCAAGCAGCAGCAGCCCAAACATAGCTTGAAAGAGACACTCGAGTTGGCAGCAGGAACCCAAAAATTGGCTGAATGACACCCTGGAGTTGCAAGCAGCAGCAGCAGCAGCCCAAGCATAGCTTGAAAGAGACACTGGAGTTGGCAGCAGGAGCTCAAAAATGGGCTGAATGACACCCTGGAGTTGCAAGCAGCAGCAGCAGCTGCAGCAGCCGCCTAAACATAGCTTTTAAGAGACACTGCAGTTGACAGCAGGAGCCCAAAAATTGGCTGAATGACACCCTGGAGTTGCAAGCAGCAGCAACAGGAGCCCAAACATAGCTTAAAAGAGACACTGGAGTTGGCAGCAGGAGCCCAAAAATTGGCTGAATGACACCCTGGAGTAGCAAGCAGCAGCAGCAGCAGCAGCAGCCAAAACATAGATTGAAAGAGACACTGGAGTTGGCAGCAGGAGCCCAAAAATTGGCTGAATGACACCCTGGAGTAGCAAGCAGCAGCCCGAACATAGCTTGAAAGAGACACTGGAGTTGGCAGCAGGAGCCCAAAAATTGGCTGAATGACACCCTGGAGTTGCAAGCAGCAGCAACAGCCCAAACATAGCTTGAAAGAGACACTGGAGTTTGCAGCAGGAGCCCAAGATTTGGCTGAATGACACCCTGGAGTTGCAATTTGCAGCAGCCCAAACATAGCTTGAAAGAGACACTGGAGTTGGCAGCAGGAGCCCAAGATTTGGCTGAATGACACCCTGGAGTTGCAAGCAGCAGCAGCAGGACCTCAAACATAGCTTGAAAGAGACACTGGAGTTGGCAGCAGGAACCCAAAAATTGGCTGAAAGACACCCTGGAGTTGCAAGCAGCAGCAGCTGGAGCCCAAACATAGCTTGAAAGACACACTGGAGTTTCCAGCAAGAGCCCAAGAATTGGCTGAATGAAACCCTGGAGTTGCAAGCAGCAGCAGTAGCCCACACATAGCTTGAAAGAGACACTGGAGTTTGCAGCAGGAGCCCAAGATTTGGCTGAATGACACCCTGGAGTTGCAAGCAGCAGCAGCAGGACCTCAAACATAGCTTGAAAGAGACACTGGAGTTGGCAGCAGGAACCCAAAAATTGGCTGAAAGACACCCTGGAGTTGCAAGCAGCAGCAGCTGGAGCCCAAACATAGCTTGAAAGACACACTGGAGTTTCCAGCAAGAGCCCAAGAATTGGCTGAATGAAACCCTGGAGTTGCAAGCAGCAGCAGTAGCCCACACATAGCTTGAAAGAGACACTGGAGTTGGCAGCAGGAGCCCAAAAATTGGCTGAATGACACCCTGGAGCTGCAAGCAGCAGCAGCAGCCCTAACATAGCTTGACAGAGACACTGGAGTTGGCAGCAGGAGCCCAAAAAAATTGGCTGAATGACACCCTGGAGATGCAAGCATCAGCCCAAACATAGCTTGAAAGACACACTGGAGTTGGCAGCAGGAGCCCAAAAATTGGCTGAATGACACCCTGGAGTTGCAAGCAGCAGCTCAAACATAGCTTGAAGGAGACACTGGAGTTAGCAGCAGGAGCCCAAAATTTGGCTGAATGACACCCTGGAGTTGCAAGCAGCAGCAGCAGGAGCTCAAACATAACTTGAAAGAGACACTGGAGTTGGCAGCAGGAGCCAAAAAATTGGCTGAAAGACACCCTGGAGTTGCAAGCAGCAGCAGCCCTAACATAGCTTGAAAGAGACACTGGAGTTGGCAGCAGGAGCACAAAAATTGGCTGAATGACACCCTGGAGTTGCAAGCAGCAGCAGCCCAAGCATAGCTTGAAAGAGACACTGGAGTTGGCAGCAGGAGCCCAAAAATTGGCTGAATGACACCCTGGAGGTGCAAGCAGCAGCAGCAGCCCTAACATAGCTTGACAGAGACACTGGAGTTGGCAGCAGGAGCCCAAAAAATTTGGCTGAATGACACCCTGGAGATGCAAGCATCAGCCCAAACATAGCTTGAAAGACACACTGGAGTTGGCAGCAGGAGCCCAAAAATTGGCTGAATGACACCCTGGAGTTGCAAGCAGCAGCAGCAGGAGCTCAAACATAGCTTGAAAGAGACACTGGAGTTGGCAGCAGGAGCCAAAAAATTGGCTGAAAGACACCCTGGAGTTGCAAGCAGCCGCAGCAGTAGCAGCCCATGCATAGCTTGAAAGACACACTGGAGTTTGGCAGGAGGAGCCCAAAAATTGGCTGAATGACACCCTGGAGTTGCAAGCAGCAGCAGCAGCCCGAACATAGCTTGAAAGAGACACTGGAGTTGGCAGCAGGAGCCCAAAAATTGGCTGAATGACACCCTGGAGTTGCAAGCAGCAGCAGCCCAAACATAGCTTGAAAGAGACACTGGAGTTGGCAGCAGGAGCCCAAAAATTGGCTGAATGACACCCTGGAGTTGCAAGCAGCAGCAGCAGCCCAAACCTAGCTTGAAAAACACACTGGAGTTGGCAGCAGAAGCCCAAAAATTGGCTGAATGACACCCTGCAGTTGCAAGCAGCAGCAGCAGGAGCCCAGACATAGCTTGAAAGAGACACTGGAGTTAGCAGCAGGAGACCAAAAATTGGCTGAATGACACCCTGGAGTTGCAAGCAGAAGCAGCAGCAGCAGCCCAAACATAGCTTGAAAGAGACACTGGAGTTGGCAGCAGGAGCCCAAAAATTGGCTGAATGACACCCTGGAGTCGCAAGCAGCAGCAGCAGCCCAAATATGGCTGGAAAGAGACACTGAAGTTGGCAGCAGGAGCCCAAAAATTGGCTGAATGACACCCTGGAGTTGCAAGCAGCAGCAGCCCTAACATAGCTTGAAAGAGACACTGGAGTTGGCAGCCGGAGCCCAAAAATTGGCTGAATGACACCCTGGAGTTGCAAGCAGCAGCAGCAGCCCATACCTAGCTTGAAAGACACACTGGAGATGGCAGCAGGAGCTCAAAAATTGGCTGAATGACACCCTGGAGATGCAAGCAGCAGCAGCCTAAACAAAGCTTGAAAGAGACACTGGAGTTGGCAGCAGGAGCATAAAAATTGTCTGAATGACACCCTGGAGTCGCAAGCAGCAGCAGCCCTAATATAGCTTGAAAGAGACACTGGAGTTGGCAGCAGGAGCCAAAAAATTGGCTGAATGACACCCTGGAGTTGCAAGCAGCAGCAGCAGCCCATACCTAGCTTGAAAGACACACTGGAGTTGGCAGCAGGAGCTCAAAAATTGGCTGAATGACACCCTGGAGATGCAAGCAGCAGCAGCCTAAACATAGCTTGAAAGAGACACTGAAGTTGGCAGCAGGAGCCCAAAAATTGGCTGAATGACACCCTGGAGATGCAAGCAGCAGCAGCCTAAACATAGCTTGAAAGAGACACTGGAGTTGGCAGCAGGAGCCCAAAAATTGGCTGAATGACACCCTAAATTTGCAAGCAGCAGCAGCAGCCCAAACATAGCTTGAAAGAGACACTGGAGTTGGCAGCAGGAGCATAAAAATTGTCTGAATGACACCCTGGAGTCGCAAGCAGCAGCAGCCCTAACATAGCTTGAAAGAGACACTGGAGTTGGCAGCAGGAGCCCAAAAATTGGCTGAATGACACCCTGGAGTCACAAGCAGCAGCAGCAGCCCAAATATGGCTTGAAAGAGACACTGGAGTTGGCAGCAGGAGCATAAAAATTGGCTGAATGACACCCTGGAGTTGCAAGCAGCAGCAGCCCTAACATAACTTGAAAGAGACACTGGAGTTGGGAGCAGGAGCCCAAAAATTGGCTGAATGACACCCTGGAGTTGCAAGCAACAGCAGCTGGAGCCCAAACATAGCTTGAAAGAGACACTGGAGTTGGCAGCAGGAGCCCAAAAATTGGCTGAATGACACCCTGGAGATGCAAGCATCAGCCCAAACATATCTTGAAAGACACACTGGACTTGGCAGCAGGAGCCCAAAAATTGGCTGAATGACACCCTGGAGTTGCAAGCAGCAGCAGCAGCAGCAGCCCTAACATAGCTTGAAAGAGACACTGGAGTTGGCAGCAGGAGCCCAAAAATTGGCTGAATGAAACCCTGGAGTTGCAAGCAACAGCAGCTGGAGCCCAAACATAGCTTGAAAGAGACACTGGAGTTGGCAGCAGGAGCCCAAAAATTGGCTGAATGACACCCTGGAGATGCAAGCATCAGCCCAAACATATCTTGAAAGACACACTGGACTTGGCAGCAGGAGCACAAAAATTGGCTGAATGACACCCTGGAGTTGCAAGCAGCAGCAGCCCAAACATAGCTTGATAGAGACACTCGAGTTGGCAGCAGGAAACCAAAAATTGGCTGAATGACACCCTGGAGTTGCAAGCAGCAGGAGCCCAAGCATAGCTTGAAAGAGACACTGGAGTTGGCAGCAGGAGCTCAAAAATTGGCTGAATGACACCCTGGAGTTGCAAGCAGCAGCAGCCTAAACATAGCTTGAAAGAGACACTGGAGTTGGCAGCAGGAGCCCAAAAATTGGCTGAATGACAGCCTGGAGTTGCAAGCAGCAGCAGCAGCAGCTGCCCAAACATAGCTTGAAAGAGACACTGGAGTTGGCAGCAGGAGCCCAAAAACTGGCTGAATGACACCCTGTAGATGCAAGCAGCAGCAGCCTAAACATAGCTTGAAAGAGACACTGGAGTTGGCAGCAGGAGCCCAAAAATTGGCTGAATCACACCCTGGAGTTGCAAGCAGCAGCAGCAGCCCAAACATAGCTTGAAAGAGACACTGGAGTAGGCAGCAGGAGCCCAAGAATTGGCTGAATGACACCCTGGAGTTGCAAGCAGCAGCAGCAGCCCAAACCTAGCTTGAAAGACACACTGGAGTAGGCAGCAGGAGCCCAAAAATTGGCTGAATGACACCCTGGAGTTGCAAGCAGCAGCAGCAGCAGGAGCCCAAACATAGCTTGAAAGAGACACTGGAGTTAGCAGCAGGAGCCCAAAAATTGGCTGAATGACACCCTGGAGACGCAAGCAGCAGCAGCAGCCCAAATATGGCTTGAAGGAGACACTGGAGTTGGCAGCAGGAGCATAAAAATTGGCTGAATGACACCCTGGAGTTGCAAGCAGCAGCAGCAGCAGCAGCCCTGACATAGCTTGAAAGAGACACTGGAGTTGGCAGCAGGAGCCCAAAAATTGGCTGAATGACACCCTGGAGATGCAAGCATCAGCACAAACATATCTTGAAAGACACACTGGACTTGGCAGCAGGAGCCCAAAAAATGGCTGAATGACACCCAGGAGTTGCAAGCAGCAGCAGCCCAAACATAGCTTGAAAGAGACACTCGAGTTGGCAGCAGGAACCCAAAAATTGGCTGAATGACACCCTGGAGTTGCAAGCAGCAGCAGCAGCAGCCCAAGCATAGCTTGAAAGAGACACTGGAGTTGGCAGCAGGAGCTCAAAAATGGGCTGAATGACACCCTGGAGTTGCAAGCAGCAGCAGCAGCTGCAGCAGCCGCCTAAACATAGCTTTTAAGAGACACTGCAGTTGACAGCAGGAGCCCAAAAATTGGCTGAATGACACCCTGGAGTTGCAAGCAGCAGCAACAGGAGCCCAAACATAGCTTAAAAGAGACACTGGAGTTGGCAGCAGGAGCCCAAAAATTGGCTGAATGACACCCTGGAGTAGCAAGCAGCAGCAGCAGCAGCAGCAGCCAAAACATAGATTGAAAGAGACACTGGAGTTGGCAGCAGGAGCCCAAAAATTGGCTGAATGACACCCTGGAGTAGCAAGCAGCAGCCCGAACATAGCTTGAAAGAGACACTGGAGTTGGCAGCAGGAGCCCAAAAATTGGCTGAATGACACCCTGGAGTTGCAAGCAGCAGCAACAGCCCAAACATAGCTTGAAAGAGACACTGGAGTTTGCAGCAGGAGCCCAAGATTTGGCTGAATGACACCCTGGAGTTGCAATTTGCAGCAGCCCAAACATAGCTTGAAAGAGACACTGGAGTTGGCAGCAGGAGCCCAAAAATTGGCTGAATGACACCCTGGAGTTGCAAGCAGCAGCAACAGCCCAAACATAGCTTGAAAGAGACACTGGAGTTTGCAGCAGGAGCCCAAGATTTGGCTGAATGACACCCTGGAGTTGCAAGCAGCAGCAGCAGGACCTCAAACATAGCTTGAAAGAGACACTGGAGTTGGCAGCAGGAGCCCAAAAATTGGCTGAATGACACCCTGGAGTTGCAAGCAGCAGCAGCTGGAGCCCAAACATAGCTTGAAAGACACACTGGAGTTGGCAGCAGGAGCCCAAGAATTGGCTGAATGAAACCCTGAAGTTGCAAGCAGCAGCAGTAGCCCACACATAGCTTGAAAGAGACACTGGAGTTGGCAGCAGGAGCCCAAAGATTGGCTGAATGACACCCTGGAGATGCAAGCAGCAGCAGCAGGAGCCGAAACATAGCTTGAAAGAGACACTGGAGTTGGCAGCAGGAGCCCAAAAATTGGCTGAATGAAACCCGGGAGATGCAAGCATCAGCCCAAACATAGCTTGAAAGACACACTGGAGTTGGCAGCAGGAGCCCAAAAATTGGCTGAATGACACCCTGGAGTTGCAAGCAGCAGCTCAAACATAGCTTGAAAGACACACTGGAGTTGGCAGCAGGAGCCCAAAAATTGGCTAAATGACACCCTGAAGTTGAAAGCAGCAGCAGCAGGACCTCAAACATAGCTTGAAAGAGACACTGGAGTTGGCAGCAGGAGCCCAAAAATTGTCTGAATGACACCCTGGAGTTGCAAGCAGCCGTAGCAGCAGCCCATACATAGCTTGAAAGACACACTGGAGTTGGCAACAGGAGCCCAAAAATTGGCTGAATGACACCCTGGAGTTGCAAGCAACAGCAGCAGCCAAAACATAGCTTGAAAGAGACACTGGAGTTGGCAGCAGGAGCCCAAAAATTGGCTGAATGACACCCTGGAGTTGCAAGCAGCAGCAGCAGCCCAAACATAGCTTGAAAGAGACACTGGAGTTGGCTGCAGGAGCCCAAAAATTGGCTGAATGACACCCTGGAGTCGCAAGCAGCAGCAGCAGCCCAAATATGGCTTGAAAGAGACACTGGAGTTGGCAGCAGGAGCCCAAAAATTGGCTGAATGACACCCTGGAGCTGCAAGCAGCAGCAGCATTAGCCCAAACATAGCTTGAAAGAGACACTGGAGTTGGCAGCAGGAGCCCAAAATTGGCTGAATGACACCCTGGAGATGCAAGCATCAGCCCAAACATATCTTGAAAGACACACTGGACTTGGCAGCAGGAGCCCAAAAAATGGCTGAACGACACCCTGGAGTTGCAAGCAGCAGCAGCCCAAACATAGCTTGAAAGAGACACTCGAGTTGGCAGCAGGAACCCAAAAATTGGCTGAATGACACCCTGGAGTAGCAAGCAGCAGCAGCAGCAGCAGCCAAAACATAGCTTGAAAGAGACACTGGACTTGGCAGCAGGAGCCCAAAAATTGGCTGAATGACACCCTGGAGTAGCAAGCAGCAGCAGCCCGAACATAGCTTGAAAGAGACACTGGAGTTGGCAGCAGGAGCCCAAAAATTGGCTGAATGACACCCTGGAGTTGCAAGCAGCAGCAGCCCAAACATAGCTTGAAAGAGACACTGGACTTGGCAGCAGGAGCCCAAAAATTAGCTGAATGACACCCTGGAGTTGCAAGCAGCAGCAGCAGCTACAGCAGCAGCCTAACATAGCTTGAAAGAGACTGCAGTTGGCAGCAGGAGCCCAAAAATTGGCTGAATGACACCCTGGAGTTGCAAGCAGCAGCAACAGGAGCCCAAACATAGCTTAAAAGAGACACTGGAGTTGGCAGCAGGAGCCCAAAAATTGGCTGAATGACACCCTGGAGTAGCAAGCAGCAGCAGCAGCAGCAGCAGCAGCCAAAACATAGCTTGAAAGAGACACTGGAGTTGGCAGCAGGAGCCCAAAAATTGGCTGAATGACACCCTGGAGTTGCAAGCAGCAGCAGCCCAAACATAGCTTGAAAGAGACACTGGAGTTGGCAGCAGGAGCCCAAAAATTGGCTGAATGACACCCTGGAGTTGCAAGCAGCAGCAACAGCCAAAACATAGCTTGAAAGAGACACTGGAGTTTGCAGCAGGAGCCCAAGATTTGGCTGAATGACACCCTGGAGTAGCAAGCAGCAGCAGCAGGACCTCAAACATAGCTTGAAAGAGACACTGGAGTTGGCAGCAGGAGCCCAAAAATTGGCTGAATGACACCCTGGAGTTGCAAGCAGCAGCAGCTGGAGCCCAAACATAGCTTGAAAGAGACACTGGAGTTGGCAGCAGGAGCCCAAAAATGGGCTGAATGACACCCTGGAGTTGCAAGCAGCAGCAGCAGCCCAAACATAGCTTGATAGAGACACTCGAGTTGGCAGCAGGAACCCAAAAATTGGCTGAACGACACCCTGGAGTTGCAAGCAGCAGGAGCCCAAGCATAGCTTGAAAGAGACACTGGAGTTGGCAGCAGGAGCTCAAAAATTGGCTGAATGACACCCTGGAGTTGCAAGCAGCAGCAGCTTAAACATAGCTTGAAAGAGACACTGGAGTTGGCAGCAGGAGCCCAAGAATTGGCTGAATGAAACCCTGGAGTTGCCAGCAGCAGCAGTAGCCCACACATAGCTTGAAAGAGACACTGGAGTTGGCAGCAGGAGCCCTAAAATTGGCTGAATGACGCCCTGGAGCTGCAAGCAGCAGCAGCAGGATCCGAAACATAGCTTGAAAGAGACACTGGAGTTGGCAGCAGGAGCCCAAAAATTGGCTGAATGAAACCCTGGAGATGCAAGCATCAGCCCAAACATAGCTTGAAAGACACACTGGAGTTGGCAGCAGGAGCCCAAAAATTGGCTGAATGACACCCTGGAGTTGCAAGCAGCAGCTCAAATATAGCTTGAAAGACACACTGGAGTTGGCAGCAGGAGCCCAAAAATTGGCTGAATGACACCCTGAAGTTGAAAGCAGCAGCAGCAGGACCTCACACATAGCTTGAAAGAGACACTGGAGTTGGCAGCAGGAGCCCAAAAATTGTCTGAATGACACCCTGGAGTTGCAAGCAGCCGCAGCAGCCCATACATCGCTTGAAAGACACACTGGAGTTGGCTACAGGTGCCCAAAAATTGGCTGAATGACACCCTGGAGTTGCAAGCAGCAGCAGCAGCCAAAACATAGCTTGAAAGAGACACTGGAGTTGGCTGCAGGAGCCCAAGAATTGGCTGAATGACACCCTGGAGTTGCAAGCAGCAGCAGCAGCCCACACATATCTTGAAAGAGACACTGGGGTTGGCAGCAGGAGCCCAAAAATTGGCTGAATGACACCCTGGAGTTGCAAGCAGCAGCAGCAGCCCAAACATAGCTTGAAAGAGACACTGGACTTGGCAGCAGGAGCCCAAAAATTGGCTGAATGACACCCGGGAGTAGCAAGCAGAAGCAGCAGCAGCCCGAACATAGCTTGAAAGAGACACTGGAGTTGGCAGCAGGAGCCCAAAAAATGGCTGAATGACACCCTGGAGTTGCAAGCAGCAGCCCAAACATAGCTTGAAAGAGACACTGGAGTTTGCAGCAAGAGCCCAAGAATTGGCTGAATGACACCCTGGAGTTGCAAGCAGCAGCAGCAGCAGCCAAAACCTAGCTTGAACGACACACTGGGGTTGGAAGCAGGAGCCCAAATATGGCTTCAAAGAGACACTGGAGTTGGCAGCAGGAGCATAAAAATTGGCTGAATGACACCCCGGAGTTGCAAGCAGCAGCAGCCCTAACATAGCTTGAAAGAGACACTGGAGTTGGCAGCAGGAGCCCAAAAATTGGCTGAATGACACCCTGAAGCTGCAAGCAGCAGCAGCAGGAGCCCAAACATAGCTTGAAAGAGACACTGGAGTTGGCAGCAGGAGCCCAAAAATTGGCTGAATGACACCCTGGAGATGCAAGCATCAAGCCAAACATAGCTTGAAAGAGACACTCGAGTTGGCAGCAGGAACCCCAAAATTGGCTGAATGACACCCTGGAGTTGCAAGCAGCAGCAGCAGGAGCCCAAGCATAGCTTGAAAGAGACACTGGAGTTGGCAGCAGGAGCTCAAAAATTGGCTGAATGACACCCTGGAGTTGCAAACAGCAGCAGCAGCTGCAGCAGCCTAAACATAGCTTGAAAGAGACACTGGAGTTGGCAGCAGGAGCCCAAAAATTGGCTGAATGACAGCCTGGAGTTGCAAGCAGCAGCAACAGGAGCCCAAACATAGCTTAAAAGAGACACTGGAGTTAGCAGCAGGAGCCCAAAAATTGGCTGAATGACACCCTGGAGTTGCAAGCAGCCGCAGCAGCAGCAGCCCAAACATAGCTTGAAAGAGACACTGGAGTTTGCAGCAGGAGCCCAAGAATTGGCTGAATGACACCCTGGAGTTGCAAGCAGCAGCAGCAGCAGCCAAAACCTAGCTTGAACGACACACTGGGGTTGGAAGCAGGAGCCCAAATATGGCTTCAAAGAGACACTGGAGTTGGCAGCAGGAGCATAAAAATTGGCTGAATGACACCCCGGAGTTGCAAGCAGCAGCAGCCCTAACATAGCTTGAAAGAGACACTGGAGTTGGCAGCAGGAGCCCAAAAATTGGCTGAATGACACCCTGAAGCTGCAAGCAGCAGCAGCAGGAGCCCAAACATAGCTTGAAAGAGACACTGGAGTTGGCAGCAGGAGCCCAAAAATTGGCTGAATGACACCCTGGAGATGCAAGCATCAAGCCAAACATAGCTTGAAAGAGACACTCGAGTTGGCAGCAGGAACCCCAAAATTGGCTGAATGACACCCTGGAGTTGCAAGCAGCAGCAGCAGGAGCCCAAGCATAGCTTGAAAGAGACACTGGAGTTGGCAGCAGGAGCTCAAAAATTGGCTGAATGACACCCTGGAGTTGCAAACAGCAGCAGCAGCTGCAGCAGCCTAAACATAGCTTGAAAGAGACACTGGAGTTGGCAGCAGGAGCCCAAAAATTGGCTGAATGACAGCCTGGAGTTGCAAGCAGCAGCAACAGGAGCCCAAACATAGCTTAAAAGAGACACTGGAGTTGGCAGCAGGAGCCCAAAAATTGGCTGAATGACACCCTGGAGTTGCAAGCAGCCGCAGCAGCAGCAGCCCAAACATAGCTTGAAAGAGACACTGGAGTTGACAGCAGGAGCCCAAAAATTGGCTGAATGACACCCTGGAGTTGCAAGCAGCAGCAGCCCAAACATCGCTTGAAAAAGACACTGGAGTTGGCAGCAGGAGCCCAAAAATTGGCTGAATGACACCCTGGAGTAGCAAACAGCAGCAGCAGCAGCCCAATCATAGCTTGAAAGAGACACTGGATTTGGCAGCAGGAGCACAAAAATTGGCTCAATGACACCCTGGAGTTGCAAGCAGCAGCAGCAGCCCAAAAATTGGGCTGAATGACACCCTGGAGTTGAAAGCAGCAGCAGCCCAAACATAGCTTGAAAGACACTGGAGATGGCAGCAGGAGCCCAAAAATTGGCTGAATGACACCCTGGAGTTGCAAGCAGAAGCAGCAGCCCAAACATAGCTTGAAAGAGACACTGGAGTTGGCAGCAGGAGCCCAAAAATTGGCTGAATGACACCCTGGAGTCGCAAGCAGCAGCAGCAGCCCAAGCATAGCTTTAAAGAGACACTGGAGTTGGCAGCAGGAGCCCAAAAATTGTCTGCATGACACCCTGGAGTTGCAAGCAGAAGCAGCAGCAGCAGCCCAAACATAGCTTGAAAGAGACATTGGAGTTGGCAGCAGGAGCCCAAAAATTGGCTGAATGACACCCTGGAGTTGCAAGCAGCAGCAGCAGCCCAACCATAGCTTGAAAGGGACACTGGAGTTGGCAGCAGGAGAACAAAATTGGCTGAAAGACACCCTGGAGATGCAAGCAGCAGCCCAAACATAGCTTGAAAGAGACACTGGAGTTTGCAGAACGAGCCAGAAAAGTGGCTGAATGACACCCTGGAGTTGCAAGCGGCAGCAGCAGGAGCCCGAACATAGCTTGAAAGAGACACTGGAATTGGCAGCAGAAGCCCAAAAATTGTCTGAATGACACCCTGGAGTTGCAAGCAGCAGCAGCCTAAACCTAGCTTGAAAGACACACTGGGTTTGGCAGCAGGAGCCCAAGAATTGGCTGAATGACACCCTGGAGTTTAAAGCAGCAGGAGCCCAAACATAGCTGGAAAGAGACACTGGAGTTGGCAGCAGGAGCCCAAAAATTGGCTGAATGACACCCTGGAGTTGCAAGCAGCAGCCCAAACATAGCTTGAAAGAGACACTGGAGTTGGCAGCAGAAACCCAAAAATTGGCTGAATGACACCCTGGAGTTGCAAGCAGCAGCAGCAGCAGGAGCCCAAACATAGCTTGAAAGACACACTGGATTTGGAAGCAGGAGCCCAAAAATTGGCTGAATGACACCCTGGAGTTGCAAGCAGCAGTCCAAACATAGCTTGAAAGAGACACTGGAGTTGGCAACAGGAGCCCAAAAATTGGCTGAATGAAACCCTGGAGTTGCAAGCAGCAGCAGCAGCCCAAATAAAGCTTGAAAGACTCAGGAGTTGGCAGCAGGAGCCCAAAAATTGGCTGAATGACACCCTAGAGTTGCAAGCAGCAGCAGCAGCCCAAACATAGCTTGAAAGAGACACTGGAATTGGCAGCAGAAGCCCAAAAATTGGCTGAATGACACCCTGGAGTTGCAAGCAGCAGCAGCGCAAACATAGCTTGAAAGAGACACTGGATTTGGCAGCAGGAGCCCAAAAAATGGCTGAATGACACCCTGGAGTTGCAAGCAGCAGCAGCAGCCCAAACTTAGCTTGAAAGAGACACTGAAGTTGGCAGCTGGAGCCCAAAAATTGGCTGAATGACACCCTGGAGTTGCAAGCAGCAGCAGCCCAAACATAGCTTTAAAGAGACACTGGAGTTGGCAGCAGGAGCCCAAAAATTGGTTGAAAGACACCCTGGAGTTGCAAGCAGTAGCAGCAGCCCAAGCATAGCTTGAAAAAGACACTGGAGTTGGCAGCAGGAGCCCAAAAATTGGCTGCATGACACCCTGGAGTCGCAAGCAGCAGCAGCAGCCCAAACATAGGTTCAAGGAGACACTGGAGTTGGCAGCATGAGCACAAAAATTGGCTGAATGACACCCTAGAGTGGCAAGCAGCAGCAGCCCAAACATAGCTTGAAAGAGACACTGGAGTTGGCAGCAGGAGCCCAAAAATTGGCTGAATGACACCCTGGAGTTGCAAGCCGCAGCCCAAACATAGCTTGAAAGAGACACTGGAGTTGGCAGCAGAAACCCAAAATTGGCTGAATGACACCCTGGAGTTGCAAGCAGAAGCAGCAGCCCAAACATAGCTTGAAAGAGACATTGGAGTTGGCAGCAGGAGCCCAAAAGTTGGCTGAATGACACCCTGGAGCTGCAAGCAGCAGCAGCAGCCTAAACCTAGCTTGAAAGACACGCTGGGTTTGGCAGCAGGAGCCCAAGAATTGGCTGAATGACACCCTGGAGTTTAAAGCAGCAGCAGCAGGAGCCCAAACATAGCTTGAAAGAGACACTGGAGTTGGCAGCAGGAGCCCAAATATTGGCTGAATGACACCCTGGAGTTGCAAGCAGCAGCCCAAACATAGCTTGAAAGAGACACTGGAGTTGGCAGCAGAAACCCAAAAATTGGCTGAATGACACCCTGGAGTTGCAAGCAGCAGCAGCAGCAGGAGCCCAAACCTAGCTTGAAAGACACACTGGATTTGGAAGCAGGAGCCCAAAAATTGGCTGAATGACACCCTGGAGTTGCAAGCAGCAGCCCAAACATAGCTTGAAAGAGACACTGGAGTTGGCAGCAGGAGCCCAAAAATTGGCTGAATTACAACCTGGAGTTGCAGGCAGCAACAGCCCAAACATAGCTTGAAAGAGACACTGGAGTTGGCAACAGGAGCCCAAAAATTGGCTGAATGAAACCCTGGAGTTGCAAGCAGCAGCAGCCCAAATAAAGCTTGAAAGACTCAGGAGTTGGCAGCAGGAGCCCAAAAATTGGCTGAATGACACCCTAGAGTTGCAAGCAGCAGCCCAAACATAGCTTGAAAGAGACACTGGAATTGGCAGCAGAAGCCCAAAAATTGGCTGAATGACACCCTGGAGTTGCAAGCAGCAGCAGCGCAAACATAGCTTGAAAGACACACTGGAGTTGGCAGCAGGAGCCCAAAAATTGGCTGACTGACACCCTGGAGTTGCAAGCAGCAGCAGCAGCCCAAACTTAGCTTGAAAGAGACACTGGAGTTGGCAGCAGGAGCCCAAAAATTGGCTGAATGACACCCTGGAGTTGCAAGCAGCAGCAGCCCAAACATAGCTTTAAAGAGACACTGGAGTTGGCAGCAGGAGCCCAAAGATTGGCTGAATGACACCCTGGAGTTGCAAGAAGCAGCAGCAGCCCAAAAATAGCTTGAAAGAGACACTGTAGTTGGCAGCAGGAGCCCAAGAATTGGCAGAATGATAATCTTGAGTTGCAAGCAGCAGCCCAAACCCAGCTTTAAAGACACACTGGAGTTGGCAGCAGGAGCCCAAAAATTGGCTGAATGACACCCAGGAGTTGCAAGCAGCAGCAGCCCAAACATAGCTTGAAAGACACTGGAGTTGGCAGCAGGAGCCCAAAAATTAGCTGCATGACACCCTGGAGTTGCAAGCAGCAGCAGCAGCCCAAACATAGCTTGAAAGAGACACTGGAGTTGGCAGCAGGAGCCCAAAAATTGGCTGAATGACACCCTGGAGTCACAAGCAGCAGCCCAAACATATCTTGAAACAGACACTGGAGTTGGCAGCAGGAGCACAAAAATTGGCTGAATGACACCCTGGAGATGCAAGCAGCAGCAGCAGCAGCCCAAACATAGCTTGAAAGAGACACTGGAGTTGCCAGCAGGAGCCCAAAATTGGCTGAATGACACCCTGGAGTTGCAAGCAGCAGCAGGAGCCCAAACATAGCTTGAAAGAGACACTGGAGTTGGCAGCAGGAGCACAAAAATTGGCTGAATGACACCCTGGAGTTGCAAGCAGCAGCACCCAAGCATAGCTTGAAAGAGACACTGGAGTTGGCAGCAGGAGCCCAAAAATTTGCTGAATGACACCCTGGAGTCGCAAGCAGCAGCCCAAACATAGCTTGAAAGAGACACTGGAGTTGGCAGCAGGAGCACAAAAATTGGCTGAATGACACCCTGGAGGTGCAAGCAGCGGCAGCAGCAGCCCAAACATAGCTTGAAAGAGTCACGGGAGTTGGCAGCAGGAGCCCAAAAATTGGCTAAATGATACCCTGGCTTTGCAAGCAGCAGCAGCAGCCCAAACATAGCTTGAAAGAGACACTGGAGTTGGCAGCAAGAGCCCAAAAATTGGCTGCATGACACCCAGGAGTTGCAAGCAGAAGCAGCAGCAGCAGACCAAACATAGCTTGAAAGAGACATTGGAGTTGGCAGCAGGAGCCCAAAAATTGACTGAATGACACCTTGGAGTCGCAAGCGGCAGCAGCAGCCCAAACATAACTTGAAAGAGACACTGGAGTTGGCAGCAGGAGCCCAAAAATTGGCTGAATGACACCCTGGAGTTGCAAGCAGCAGCAGCCCAAGCACAGCTTGAAAGACACTGGAGTTGGCAGCAGGAGCCCAAAAATTGGCTGCATGACACCCTGGAGTTGCAAGCAGCAGCAGCAGCCCAAATATAGCTTGAAAGAGACACTGGAGTTGGCAGCAGGAGCACAAAAATTGGCTCAATGACACCCTGGAGTTGCAAGCAGCAGCAGCCCAAAAGTTGGGCTGAATGACACACTGGAGTTGAAAGCAGCAGCAGCCCAAACATAGCTTGAAAGACACTGGAGATGGCAGCAGGAGCCCAAAAATTGGCTGAATGACACCCTGGAGTTGCAAGCAGAAGCAGCAGCCCAAACATAGCTTGAAAGAGACACTGGAGTTGGCAGCAGGAGCCCAAAAATTGGCTGCATGACACCCAGGAGTCGCAAGCAGCAGCAGCAGCCCAAACATAGCTTTAAAGAGACACTGGAGTTGGCAGCAGGAGCCCAAAAATTGTCTGCATGACACCCTGGAGTTGCAAGCAGCAGCAGCAGCAGCCCAAACCTAGCTTGAAAGACACACTGGATTTGGCAGCAGGAGCCCAAAAATTGGCTGAATGAAACCCTGGAGTTGCAAACAGCAGTCCAAACATATCTTGAAAGAGACAATGGAGTTGGCAGCAGGAGCCCAAAAATTGGCTGAATGACACCCTAGAGTTGCAAGCAGCAGCAGCAGCAGCCCAAACATAGCTTGAAAGAGACACTGGATTTGGCAGCAGGAGCCCAAAAAATGGCTGAATGACACCCTGGAGTTGCAAGCAGCAGCAGCAGCCCAAATATAGCTTGAAAGAGACACTGGAGTTGGCAGCAGGAGCCCACGAATTGGCAGAATGACAATCTTGAGTTGCAAGCAGCAGCAGCAGCCCAAACCTAGCTTGAAAGACACACTGGAGTTGGCAGCAGGAGCCCAAAAATTGGCTGAATGACAGCCTGGAGTTGCAAGCAGCAGCAGCCCAAACACAGCTTGAAAGACCATGGAGTTGGCAGCAGGAGCCCAAAAATTGGCTGCATGACACCCTGGAGTTGCAAGCAGCAGCAGCAGCAGCCCAAATATAGCTTGAAAGATACACTGGAGTTGGCAGCAGGAGCACAAAAATTGGCTCAATGACACCCTGGAGTTGCAAGCAGCAGCAGCAGCCCAA
This sequence comes from Gastrophryne carolinensis, assembly GCA_027917425.1. Taxonomy (NCBI): domain Eukaryota; kingdom Metazoa; phylum Chordata; class Amphibia; order Anura; family Microhylidae; genus Gastrophryne; species Gastrophryne carolinensis. The sequence goes on from CM051234.1 coordinate 293,072,830, forward strand.
AAATTGGGCTGAATGACACCCTGGAGTTGAAAGCAGCAGCAGCCCAAACATAGCTTGAAAGACACTGGAGATGGCAGCAGGAGCCCAAAAATTGGCTGAATGACACCCTGGAGTTGCAAGCAGAAGCAGCAGCCCAAACATAGCTTGAAAGAGACACTGGAGTTGGCAGCAGGAGCCCAAAAATTGGCTGAATGACACCCTGGAGTCGCAAGCAGCAGCAGCAGCCCAAACATAGCTTTAAAGAGACACTGGAGTTGGCAGCAGGAGCCCAAAAATTGTCTGCATGACACCCTGGAGTTGCAAGCAGCAGCAGCAGCAGCCCAAACCTAGCTTGAAAGACACACTGGATTTGGCAGCAGGAGCCCAAAAATTGGCTGAATGACACCCTGGAGTTGCAAGCACCAGTGCAAACATAGCTTGAAAGAGACAATGGAGTTGGCAGCAGGAGCCCAAAAATTGGCTGAATGACACCCTAGAGTTGCAAGCAGCAGCAGCAGCAGCCCAAATATAGCTTGAAAGAGACACTGGAACTGGCAGCAGGAGCCCAAAAATTGGCTGAATGACACCCTGGAGTTGCAAGCAGCAGCAGCAGCCCAAACATAGCTTGAAAGAGACACTGGATTTGGCAGCAGGAGCCCAAAAAATGACTGAATGGCACACTGGAGTTGCAAGCAGCAGCAGCAGCCCAAATATAGCTTGAAAGAGACACTGGATTTGGCAGCAGGAGCACAAAAATTGGCTCAATGACACCCTGGAGTTGCAAGCAGCAGCAGCAGCCCAAAAATTGGGCTGAATGACACCCTGGAGTTGAAAGCAGCAGCAGCCCAAACATAGCTTGAAAGACACTGGAGATGGCAGCAGGAGCCCAAAAATTGGCTGAATGACACCCTGGAGTTGCAAGCAGAAGCAGCAGCCCAAACATAGCTTGAAAGAGACACTGGAGTTGGCAGCAGGAGCCCAAAAATTGGCTGAATGACACCCTGGAGTCGCAAGCAGCAGCAGCAGCCCAAACATAGCTTTAAAGAGACACTGGAGTTGGCAGCAGGAGCCCAAAAATTGTCTGCATGACACCCTGGAGTTGCAAGCAGAAGCAGCAGCAGCAGCCCAAACATAGCTTGAAAGAGACATTGGAGTTGGCAGCAGGAGCCCAAAAATTGGCTGAATGACACCCTGGAGTTGCAAGCAGCAGCAGCAGCCCAACCATAGCTTGAAAGGGACACTGGAGTTGGCAGCAGGAGCATAAAATTGGCTGAAAGACACCCTGGAGATGCAAGCAGCAGCCCAAACATAGCTTGAAAGAGACACTGGAGTTTGCAGCACGAGCCAGAAAAGTGGCTGAATGACACCCTGGAGTTGCAAGCGGCAGCAGCAGGAGCCCGAACATAGCTTGAAAGAGACACTGGAGTTGGCAGCAGGAGCTCAAAAATTGGCTGAATGACACCCTGGAGTTGCAAACAGCAGCAGCAGCTGCAGCAGCCTAAACATAGCTTGAAAGAGACACTGGAGTTGGCAGCAGGAGCCCAAAAATTGGCTGAATGACAGCCTGGAGTTGCAAGCAGCAGCAACAGGAGCCCAAACATAGCTTAAAAGAGACACTGGAGTTGGCAGCAGGAGCCCAAAAATTGGCTGAATGACACCCTGGAGTTGCAAGCAGCCGCAGCAGCAGCAGCCCAAACATAGCTTGAAAGAGACACTGGAGTTGACAGCAGGAGCCCAAAAATTGGCTGAATGACACCCTGGAGTTGCAAGCAGCAGCAGCCCAAACATCGCTTGAAAAAGACACTGGAGTTGGCAGCAGGAGCCCAAAAATTGGCTGAATGACACCCTGGAGTAGCAAACAGCAGCAGCAGCAGCCCAATCATAGCTTGAAAGAGACACTGGATTTGGCAGCAGGAGCACAAAAATTGGCTCAATGACACCCTGGAGTTGCAAGCAGCAGCAGCAGCCCAAAAATTGGGCTGAATGACACCCTGGAGTTGAAAGCAGCAGCAGCCCAAACATAGCTTGAAAGACACTGGAGATGGCAGCAGGAGCCCAAAAATTGGCTGAATGACACCCTGGAGTTGCAAGCAGAAGCAGCAGCCCAAACATAGCTTGAAAGAGACACTGGAGTTGGCAGCAGGAGCCCAAAAATTGGCTGAATGACACCCTGGAGTCGCAAGCAGCAGCAGCAGCCCAAGCATAGCTTTAAAGAGACACTGGAGTTGGCAGCAGGAGCCCAAAAATTGTCTGCATGACACCCTGGAGTTGCAAGCAGAAGCAGCAGCAGCAGCCCAAACATAGCTTGAAAGAGACATTGGAGTTGGCAGCAGGAGCCCAAAAATTGGCTGAATGACACCCTGGAGTTGCAAGCAGCAGCAGCAGCCCAACCATAGCTTGAAAGGGACACTGGAGTTGGCAGCAGGAGAACAAAATTGGCTGAAAGACACCCTGGAGATGCAAGCAGCAGCCCAAACATAGCTTGAAAGAGACACTGGAGTTTGCAGAACGAGCCAGAAAAGTGGCTGAATGACACCCTGGAGTTGCAAGCGGCAGCAGCAGGAGCCCGAACATAGCTTGAAAGAGACACTGGAATTGGCAGCAGAAGCCCAAAAATTGTCTGAATGACACCCTGGAGTTGCAAGCAGCAGCAGCCTAAACCTAGCTTGAAAGACACACTGGGTTTGGCAGCAGGAGCCCAAGAATTGGCTGAATGACACCCTGGAGTTTAAAGCAGCAGCAGCCCAAACATAGCTGGAAAGAGACACTGGAGTTGGCAGCAGGAGCCCAAAAATTGGCTGAATGACACCCTGGAGTTGCAAGCAGCAGCCCAAACATAGCTTGAAAGAGACACTGGAGTTGGCAGCAAAAACCCAAAAATTGGCTGAATGACACCCTGGAGTTGCAAGCAGCAGCAGCAGCAGGAGCCCAAACATAGCTTGAAAGACACACTGGATTTGGAAGCAGGAGCCCAAAAATTGGCTGAATGACACCCTGGAGTTGCAAGCAGCAGTCCAAACATAGCTTGAAAGAGACACTGGAGTTGGCAACAGGAGCCCAAAAATTGGCTGAATGAAACCCTGGAGTTGCAAGCAGCAGCAGCAGCCCAAATAAAGCTTGAAAGACTCAGGAGTTGGCAGCAGGAGCCCAAAAATTGGCTGAATGACACCCTAGAGTTGCAAGCAGCAGCAGCAGCCCAAACATAGCTTGAAAGAGACACTGGAATTGGCAGCAGAAGCCCAAAAATTGGCTGAATGACACCCTGGAGTTGCAAGCAGCAGCAGCGCAAACATAGCTTGAAAGAGACACTGGATTTGGCAGCAGGAGCCCAAAAAATGGCTGAATGACACCCTGGAGTTGCAAGCAGCAGCAGCAGCCCAAACTTAGCTTGAAAGAGACACTGAAGTTGGCAGCTGGAGCCCAAAAATTGGCTGAATGACACCCTGGAGTTGCAAGCAGCAGCAGCCCAAACATAGCTTTAAAGAGACACTGGAGTTGGCAGCAGGAGCCCAAAAATTGGTTGAAAGACACCCTGGAGTTGCAAGCAGTAGCAGCAGCCCAAGCATAGCTTGAAAAAGACACTGGAGTTGGCAGCAGGAGCCCAAAAATTGGCTGCATGACACCCTGGAGTCGCAAGCAGCAGCAGCAGCCCAAACATAGGTTCAAGGAGACACTGGAGTTGGCAGCATGAGCACAAAAATTGGCTGAATGACACCCTAGAGTGGCAAGCAGCAGCAGCCCAAACATAGCTTGAAAGAGACACTGGAGTTGGCAGCAGGAGCCCAAAAATTGGCTGAATGACACCCTGGAGTTGCAAGCCGCAGCCCAAACATAGCTTGAAAGAGACACTGGAGTTGGCAGCAGAAACCCAAAATTGGCTGAATGACACCCTGGAGTTGCAAGCAGAAGCAGCAGCCCAAACATAGCTTGAAAGAGACATTGGAGTTGGCAGCAGGAGCCCAAAAGTTGGCTGAATGACACCCTGGAGCTGCAAGCAGCAGCAGCAGCCTAAACCTAGCTTGAAAGACACGCTGGGTTTGGCAGCAGGAGCCCAAGAATTGGCTGAATGACACCCTGGAGTTTAAAGCAGCAGCAGCAGGAGCCCAAACATAGCTTGAAAGAGACACTGGAGTTGGCAGCAGGAGCCCAAATATTGGCTGAATGACACCCTGGAGTTGCAAGCAGCAGCCCAAACATAGCTTGAAAGAGACACTGGAGTTGGCAGCAGAAACCCAAAAATTGGCTGAATGACACCCTGGAGTTGCAAGCAGCAGCAGCAGCAGGAGCCCAAACCTAGCTTGAAAGACACACTGGATTTGGAAGCAGGAGCCCAAAAATTGGCTGAATGACACCCTGGAGTTGCAAGCAGCAGCCCAAACATAGCTTGAAAGAGACACTGGAGTTGGCAGCAGGAGCCCAAAAATTGGCTGAATTACAACCTGGAGTTGCAGGCAGCAACAGCCCAAACATAGCTTGAAAGAGACACTGGAGTTGGCAACAGGAGCCCAAAAATTGGCTGAATGAAACCCTGGAGTTGCAAGCAGCAGCAGCCCAAATAAAGCTTGAAAGACTCAGGAGTTGGCAGCAGGAGCCCAAAAATTGGCTGAATGACACCCTAGAGTTGCAAGCAGCAGCCCAAACATAGCTTGAAAGAGACACTGGAATTGGCAGCAGAAGCCCAAAAATTGGCTGAATGACACCCTGGAGTTGCAAGCAGCAGCAGCGCAAACATAGCTTGAAAGACACACTGGAGTTGGCAGCAGGAGCCCAAAAATTGGCTGAATGACACCCTGGAGTTGCAAGCAGCAGCAGCAGCCCAAACTTAGCTTGAAAGAGACACTGGAGTTGGCAGCAGGAGCCCAAAAATTGGCTGAATGACACCCTGGAGTTGCAAGCAGCAGCAGCCCAAACATAGCTTTAAAGAGACACTGGAGTTGGCAGCAGGAGCCCAAAGATTGGCTGAATGACACCCTGGAGTTGCAAGAAGCAGCAGCAGCCCAAATATAGCTTGAAAGAGACACTGTAGTTGGCAGCAGGAGCCCAAGAATTGGCAGAATGATAATCTTGAGTTGCAAGCAGCAGCCCAAACCCAGCTTTAAAGACACACTGGAGTTGGCAGCAGGAGCCCAAAAATTGGCTGAATGACACCCAGGAGTTGCAAGCAGCAGCAGCCCAAACATAGCTTGAAAGACACTGGAGTTGGCAGCAGGAGCCCAAAAATTAGCTGCATGACACCCTGGAGTTGCAAGCAGCAGCAGCAGCCCAAACATAGCTTGAAAGAGACACTGGAGTTGGCAGCAGGAGCCCAAAAATTGGCTGAATGACACCCTGGAGTCACAAGCAGCAGCCCAAACATATCTTGAAACAGACACTGGAGTTGGCAGCAGGAGCACAAAAATTGGCTGAATGACACCCTGGAGATGCAAGCAGCAGCAGCAGCAGCCCAAACATAGCTTGAAAGAGACACTGGAGTTGCCAGCAGGAGCCCAAAATTGGCTGAATGACACCCTGGAGTTGCAAGCAGCAGCAGGAGCCCAAACATAGCTTGAAAGAGACACTGGAGTTGGCAGCAGGAGCACAAAAATTGGCTGAATGACACCCTGGAGTTGCAAGCAGCAGCACCCAAGCATAGCTTGAAAGAGACACTGGAGTTGGCAGCAGGAGCCCAAAAATTTGCTGAATGACACCCTGGAGTCGCAAGCAGCAGCCCAAACATAGCTTGAAAGAGACACTGGAGTTGGCAGCAGGAGCACAAAAATTGGCTGAATGACACCCTGGAGGTGCAAGCAGCGGCAGCAGCAGCCCAAACATAGCTTGAAAGAGTCACGGGAGTTGGCAGCAGGAGCCCAAAAATTGGCTAAATGATACCCTGGCTTTGCAAGCAGCAGCAGCAGCCCAAACATAGCTTGAAAGAGACACTGGAGTTGGCAGCAAGAGCCCAAAAATTGGCTGCATGACACCCAGGAGTTGCAAGCAGAAGCAGCAGCAGCAGACCAAACATAGCTTGAAAGAGACATTGGAGTTGGCAGCAGGAGCCCAAAAATTGACTGAATGACACCTTGGAGTCGCAAGCGGCAGCAGCAGCCCAAACATAACTTGAAAGAGACACTGGAGTTGGCAGCAGGAGCCCAAAAATTGGCTGAATGACACCCTGGAGTTGCAAGCAGCAGCAGCCCAAGCACAGCTTGAAAGACACTGGAGTTGGCAGCAGGAGCCCAAAAATTGGCTGCATGACACCCTGGAGTTGCAAGCAGCAGCAGCAGCCCAAATATAGCTTGAAAGAGACACTGGAGTTGGCAGCAGGAGCACAAAAATTGGCTCAATGACACCCTGGAGTTGCAAGGAGCAGCAGCCCAAAAGTTGGGCTGAATGACACACTGGAGTTGAAAGCAGCAGCAGCCCAAACATAGCTTGAAAGACACTGGAGATGGCAGCAGGAGCCCAAAAATTGGCTGAATGACACCCTGGAGTTGCAAGCAGAAGCAGCAGCCCAAACATAGCTTGAAAGAGACACTGGAGTTGGCAGCAGGAGCCCAAAAATTGGCTGCATGACACCCAGGAGTCGCAAGCAGCAGCAGCAGCCCAAACATAGCTTTAAAGAGACACTGGAGTTGGCAGCAGGAGCCCAAAAATTGTCTGCATGACACCCTGGAGTTGCAAGCAGCAGCAGCAGCAGCCCGAACCTAGCTTGAAAGACACACTGGATTTGGCAGCAGGAGCCCAAAAATTGGCTGAATGAAACCCTGGAGTTGCAAACAGCAGTCCAAACATATCTTGAAAGAGACAATGGAGTTGGCAGCAGGAGCCCAAAAATTGGCTGAATGACACCCTAGAGTTGCAAGCAGCAGCAGCAGCAGCCCAAACATAGCTTGAAAGAGACACTGGATTTGGCAGCAGGAGCCCAAAAAATGGCTGAATGACACCCTGGAGTTGCAAGCAGCAGCAGCAGCCCAAATATAGCTTGAAAGAGACACTGGAGTTGGCAGCAGGAGCCCACGAATTGGCAGAATGACAATCTTGAGTTGCAAGCAGCAGCAGCAGCCCAAACCTAGCTTGAAAGACACACTGGAGTTGGCAGCAGGAGCCCAAAAATTGGCTGAATGACAGCCTGGAGTTGCAAGCAGCAGCAGCCCAAACACAGCTTGAAAGACCATGGAGTTGGCAGCAGGAGCCCAAAAATTGGCTGCATGACACCCTGGAGTTGCAAGCAGCAGCAGCAGCAGCCCAAATATAGCTTGAAAGATACACTGGAGTTGGCAGCAGGAGCACAAAAATTGGCTCAATGACACCCTGGAGTTGCAAGCAGCAGCAGCAGCCCAAAAATTGGGCTGAATGACACCCTGGAGTTGAAAGCAGCAGCAGCCCAAACATAGCTTGAAAGACACTGGAGATGGCAGCAGGAGCCCAAAAATTGGCTGAATGACACCCTGGAGTTGCAAGCAGAAGCAGCAGCCCAAACATAGCTTGAAAGAGACACTGGAGTTGGCAGCAGGAGCCCAAAAATTGGCTGAATGACACCCTGGAGTCGCAAGCAGCAGCAGCAGCCCAAACATAGCTTTAAAGAGACACTGGAGTTGGCAGCAGGAGCCCAAAAATTGTCTGCATGACACCCTGGAGTTGCAAGCAGCAGCAGCAGCAGCCCAAACCTAGCTTGAAAGACACACTGGATTTGGCAGCAGGAGCCCAAAAATTGGCTGAATGACACCCTGGAGTTGCAAGCACCAGTGCAAACATAGCTTGAAAGAGACAATGGAGTTGGCAGCAGGAGCCCAAAAATTGGCTGAATGACACCCTAGAGTTGCAAGCAGCAGCAGCAGCAGCCCAAATATAGCTTGAAAGAGACACTGGAACTGGCAGCAGGAGCCCAAAAATTGGCTGAATGACACCCTGGAGTTGCAAGCAGCAGCAGCAGCCCAAACATAGCTTGAAAGAGACACTGGATTTGGCAGCAGGAGCCCAAAAAATGACTGAATGGCACACTGGAGTTGCAAGCAGCAGCAGCAGCCCAAATATAGCTTGAAAGAGACACTGGATTTGGCAGCAGGAGCACAAAAATTGGCTCAATGACACCCTGGAGTTGCAAGCAGCAGCAGCAGCCCAAAAATTGGGCTGAATGACACCCTGGAGTTGAAAGCAGCAGCAGCCCAAACATAGCTTGAAAGACACTGGAGATGGCAGCAGGAGCCCAAAAATTGGCTGAATGACACCCTGGAGTTGCAAGCAGAAGCAGCAGCCCAAACATAGCTTGAAAGAGACACTGGAGTTGGCAGCAGGAGCCCAAAAATTGGCTGAATGACACCCTGGAGTCGCAAGCAGCAGCAGCAGCCCAAACATAGCTTTAAAGAGACACTGGAGTTGGCAGCAGGAGCCCAAAAATTGTCTGCATGACACCCTGGAGTTGCAAGCAGAAGCAGCAGCAGCAGCCCAAACATAGCTTGAAAGAGACATTGGAGTTGGCAGCAGGAGCCCAAAAATTGGCTGAATGACACCCTGGAGTTGCAAGCAGCAGCAGCAGCCCAACCATAGCTTGAAAGGGACACTGGAGTTGGCAGCAGGAGCATAAAATTGGCTGAAAGACACCCTGGAGATGCAAGCAGCAGCCCAAACATAGCTTGAAAGAGACACTGGAGTTTGCAGCACGAGCCAGAAAAGTGGCTGAATGACACCCTGGAGTTGCAAGCGGCAGCAGCAGGAGCCCGAACATAGCTTGAAAGAGACACTGGAGTTGGCAGCAGGAGCCCAAAAATTGGCTGAATGACACCCTGGAGTTGCAAGCAGCAGCAGCCCAAACATAGCATGAAAGACACTGAAGTTGGCAGCAGGAGCCCAAAAATTGTTTGAAAGACACCCTGGAGTTGCAAGCAGCAGCAGCAGCAGCCCAAGCATAGCTTGAAAGAGACACTGGAGTTTGCAGCAGGAGCCCAAAAATTGGCTGCATGACACCCTGGAGTTGCAAGCAGAAGCAGCAGCCCAAACATAGCTTGAAAGAGACACTGGAGTTGGCAGCAGGAGCACAAAAATTGGCTGAATGACACCCTGAAGTTGCAAGCAGCAGCAGCAGCCCAAACATAGCTTGAAGGAGACACTGGAGTTGGCAGCAGGAGCACAAAAATTGGCTGAATCACACCCTGGAGTGGCAAGCAGCAACAGCCCAAACATAGCTTGAAAGAGACACTGGAGTTGGCAGCATGAGCACAAAAATTGGCTGAATGACACCCTGGAGTGGCAAGCAGCAGCAGCCCAAACATAGCTTGAAAGAGACACTGGAGTTGGTAGCAGAAACCCAAAAATTGGCTGAATGACACCCTGGAGTTGCAAACAGCAGCAGCAACAGCAGCTGGAGCCCAAACCTAGCTTGAAAGACACACTGGATTTGGCAGCAGGAGCCCAAAAATTGGCTGAATGACACCCTGGCGTTGCAAGCAGCAGCAGGAGGAGCCCAAGCATAGCTTGAAAGAGACACTGGGGTTGGCAGCAGGAGCCCAAGAATTGGCTGAATGACACCCTGGAGTTGCAAGCAGCAGCAGCAGCACGAACATAGCTTGAAAGAGACACTGGATTTGGCAGCAGGAGCCCAAACATAGCTTGAAAGAGACACTGGAGTTGGCAGCAGAAACCCAAAAATTGGCTGAATGACACCCTGGAGTTGCAAGCAGCAGCAGCAGCAGCAGGAGCCCAAACCTAGCTTGAAAGACACACTGGATTTGGAAGCAGGAGCCCAAAAATTGGCTGAATGACACCCTGGAGTTGCAAGCAGCAGCCCAAACATAGCTTGAAAGAGACACTGGAGTTGGCAGCAGGAGCCCAAAAATTGGCTGAATTACAGCCTGGAGTTGCAAGCAGCAGCAGCGCAAACATAGCTTGAAAGAGACACTGGATTTGGCAGCAGGAGCCCAGAAAATGGCTGAATGACACCCTGGAGTTGCAAGAAGCAGCAGCAGCCCAAATATAGCTTGAAAGAGACACTGTAGTTGGCAGCAGGAGCCCAAGAATTGGCAGAATGATAATCTTGAGTTGCAAGCAGCAGCCCAAACCTAGCTTTAAAGACACACTGGAGTTGGCAGCAGGAGCCCAAAAATTGGCTGAATGACACCCTGGAGTTGCAAGCAGCAGCAGCAGCCCAAACTTAGCTTGAAAGAGACACTGGAGTTGGCAGCAGGAGCCCAAAAATTGGCTGAATGACACCCTGGAGTTGCAAGCAGCAGCAGCCCAAACATAGCTTTAAAGAGACACTGGAGTTGGCAGCAGGAGCCCAAAGATAGGCTGAATGACACCCTGGAGTTGCAAGAAGCAGCAGCAGCCCAAATATAGCTTGAAAGAGACACTGTAGTTGGCAGCAGGAGCCCAAGAATTGGCAGAATGATAATCTTGAGTTGCAAGCAGCAGCCCAAACCTAGCTTTAAAGACACACTGGAGTTGGCAGCAGGAGCCCAAAAATTGGCTGAATGACACCCAGGAGTTGCAAGCAGCAGCAGCCCAAACATAGCTTGAAAGACACTGGAGTTGGCAGCAGGAGCCCAAAAATTAGCTGCATGACACCCTGGAGTTGCAAGCAGCAGCAGCAGCCCAAACATAGCTTGAAAGAGACACTGGAGTTGGCAGCAGGAGCCCAAAAATTGGCTGAATGACACCCTGGAGTCACAAGCAGCAGCCCAAACATATCTTGAAACAGACACTGGAGTTGGCAGCAGGAGCACAAAAATTGGCTGAATGACACCCTGGAGATGCAAGCAGCAGCAGCAGCAGCCCAAACATAGCTTGAAAGAGACACTGGAGTTGCCAGCAGGAGCCCAAAATTGGCTGAATGACACCCTGGAGTTGCAAGCAGCAGCAGGAGCCCAAACATAGCTTGAAAGAGACACTGGAGTTGGCAGCAGGAGCACAAAAATTGGCTGAATGACACCCTGGAGTTGCAAGCAGCAGCACCCAAGCATAGCTTGAAAGAGACACTGGAGTTGGCAGCAGGAGCCCAAAAATTTGCTGAATGACACCCTGGAGTCGCAAGCAGCAGCCCAAACATAGCTTGAAAGAGACACTGGAGTTGGCAGCAGGAGCACAAAAATTGGCTGAATGACACCCTGGAGTTGCAAGCAGCGGCAGCAGCAGCCCAAACATAGCTTGAAAGAGTCACGGGAGTTGGCAGCAGGAGCCCAAAAATTGGCTAAATGATACCCTGGCTTTGCAAGCAGCAGCAGCAGCCCAAACATAGCTTGAAAGAGACACTGGAGTTGGCATCAGGAGCCCAAAAATTGGCTGCATGACACCCAGGAGTTGCAAGCAGAAGCAGCAGCAGCAGACCAAACATAGCTTGAAAGAGACATTGGAGTTGGCAGCAGGAGCCCAAAAATTGGCTGAATGACACCCTGGAGTGGCAAGCAGCAGCAGCCCGAACATAGCTTGATAGAGACACTGGAGTTGGCAGTAGGAACCCAAAAATTGGCTGAATGGCACCCTGGAGTTGCAAGCCGCAGCCCAAACATAGCTTGAAAGAGACACTGGAGTTCGTAGCAGAAACCCAAAAATTGGCTGAATGACACCCTGGAGTTGCAAGCAGCAGCAGCAGCATGAGCCCAAACCTAGCTTGAAAGACACACTGGATTTGGCAGCAGGAGCCCAAAAATTGGCTGAATGACACCCTGGAGTTGCAAGCAGCAGCAGGAGGAGCCCAAGCAAAGCTTGAAAAAGACACTGGGGTTGGCAGCAGGAGCCCAAAAATTGGCTGAATGACACACTGGAGTTGCAAGCAGCAGCAGCAGCACAAACATAGCTTGAAAGAGACACTGGATTTGGCAGCAGGAGCCCAAAAAATGGCTGAATGACACCCTGGAGTTGCAAGCAGCAGCAGCAGCCCAAACTTAGCTTGAAAGAGACACTGGAGTTGGCAGCAGGAGCCCAAAAATTGTCTGCATGACACCCTGGAGTTGCAAGCAGCAGCAGCAGCAGCCCAAACCTAGCTTGAAAGACACACTGGATTTGGCAGCAGGAGCCCAAAAATTGGCTGAATGACACCCTGGAGTTGCAAGCACCAGTGCAAACATAGCTTGAAAGAGACAATGGAGTTGGCAGCAGGAGCCCAAAAATTGGCTGAATGACACCCTAGAGTTGCAAGCAGCAGCAGCAGCAGCCCAAATATAGCTTAAAAGAGACACTGGAACTGGCAGCAGGAGCCCAAAAATTGGCTGAATGACACCCTGGAGTTGCAAGCAGCAGCAGCAGCCCAAACATAGCTTGAAAGAGACACTGGATTTGGCAGCAGGAGCCCAAAAAATGACTGAATGGCACACTGGAGTTGCAAGCAGCAGCAGCAGCCCAAATATAGCTTGAAAGAGACACTGGATTTGGCAGCAGGAGCACAAAAATTGGCTCAATGACACCCTGGAGTTGCAAGCAGCAGCAGCAGCCCAAAAATTGGGCTGAATGACACCCTGGAGTTGAAAGCAGCAGCAGCCCAAACATAGCTTGAAAGACACTGGAGATGGCAGCAGGAGCCCAAAAATTGGCTGAATGACACCCTGGAGTTGCAAGCAGAAGCAGCAGCCCAAACATAGCTTGAAAGAGACACTGGAGTTGGCAGCAGGAGCCCAAAAATTGGCTGAATGACACCCTGGAGTCGCAAGCAGCAGCAGCAGCCCAAACATAGCTTTAAAGAGACACTGGAGTTGGCAGCAGGAGCCCAAAAATTGTCTGCATGACACCCTGGAGTTGCAAGCAGAAGCAGCAGCAGCAGCCCAAACATAGCTTGAAAGAGACATTGGAGTTGGCAGCAGGAGCCCAAAAATTGGCTGAATGACACCCTGGAGTTGCAAGCAGCAGCAGCAGCCCAACCATAGCTTGAAAGGGACACTGGAGTTGGCAGCAGGAGCATAAAATTGGCTGAAAGACACCCTGGAGATGCAAGCAGCAGCCCAAACATAGCTTGAAAGAGACACTGGAGTTTGCAGCACGAGCCAGAAAAGTGGCTGAATGACACCCTGGAGTTGCAAGCGGCAGCAGCAGGAGCCCGAACATAGCTTGAAAGAGACACTGGAGTTGGCAGCAGGAGCCCAAAAATTGGCTGAATGACACCCTGGAGTTGCAAGCAGCAGCAGCCCAAACATAGCATGAAAGACACTGAAGTTGGCAGCAGGAGCCCAAAAATTGTTTGAAAGACACCCTGGAGTTGCAAGCAGCAGCAGCAGCAGCCCAAGCATAGCTTGAAAGAGACACTGGAGTTTGCAGCAGGAGCCCAAAAATTGGCTGCATGACACCCTGGAGTTGCAAGCAGAAGCAGCAGCCCAAACATAGCTTGAAAGAGACACTGGAGTTGGCAGCAGGAGCACAAAAATTGGCTGAATGACACCCTGAAGTTGCAAGCAGCAGCAGCAGCCCAAACATAGCTTGAAGGAGACACTGGAGTTGGCAGCAGGAGCACAAAAATTGGCTGAATCACACCCTGGAGTGGCAAGCAGCAACAGCCCAAACATAGCTTGAAAGAGACACTGGAGTTGGCAGCATGAGCACAAAAATTGGCTGAATGACACCCTGGAGTGGCAAGCAGCAGCAGCCCAAACATAGCTTGAAAGAGACACTGGAGTTGGTAGCAGAAACCCAAAAATTGGCTGAATGACACCCTGGAGTTGCAAACAGCAGCAGCAACAGCAGCTGGAGCCCAAACCTAGCTTGAAAGACACACTGGATTTGGCAGCAGGAGCCCAAAAATTGGCTGAATGACACCCTGGCGTTGCAAGCAGCAGCAGGAGGAGCCCAAGCATAGCTTGAAAGAGACACTGGGGTTGGCAGCAGGAGCCCAAGAATTGGCTGAATGACACCCTGGAGTTGCAAGCAGCAGCAGCAGCACGAACATAGCTTGAAAGAGACACTGGATTTGGCAGCAGGAGCCCAAACATAGCTTGAAAGAGACACTGGAGTTGGCAGCAGAAACCCAAAAATTGGCTGAATGACACCCTGGAGTTGCAAGCAGCAGCAGCAGCAGCAGGAGCCCAAACCTAGCTTGAAAGACACACTGGATTTGGAAGCAGGAGCCCAAAAATTGGCTGAATGACACCCTGGAGTTGCAAGCAGCAGCCCAAACATAGCTTGAAAGAGACACTGGAGTTGGCAGCAGGAGCCCAAAAATTGGCTGAATTACAGCCTGGAGTTGCAAGCAGCAGCAGCGCAAACATAGCTTGAAAGAGACACTGGATTTGGCAGCAGGAGCCCAGAAAATGGCTGAATGACACCCTGGAGTTGCAAGAAGCAGCAGCAGCCCAAATATAGCTTGAAAGAGACACTGTAGTTGGCAGCAGGAGCCCAAGAATTGGCAGAATGATAATCTTGAGTTGCAAGCAGCAGCCCAAACCTAGCTTTAAAGACACACTGGAGTTGGCAGCAGGAGCCCAAAAATTGGCTGAATGACACCCTGGAGTTGCAAGCAGCAGCAGCAGCCCAAACTTAGCTTGAAAGAGACACTGGAGTTGGCAGCAGGAGCCCAAAAATTGGCTGAATGACACCCTGGAGTTGCAAGCAGCAGCAGCCCAAACATAGCTTTAAAGAGACACTGGAGTTGGCAGCAGGAGCCCAAAGATAGGCTGAATGACACCCTGGAGTTGCAAGAAGCAGCAGCAGCCCAAATATAGCTTGAAAGAGACACTGTAGTTGGCAGCAGGAGCCCAAGAATTGGCAGAATGATAATCTTGAGTTGCAAGCAGCAGCCCAAACCTAGCTTTAAAGACACACTGGAGTTGGCAGCAGGAGCCCAAAAATTGGCTGAATGACACCCAGGAGTTGCAAGCAGCAGCAGCCCAAACATAGCTTGAAAGACACTGGAGTTGGCAGCAGGAGCCCAAAAATTAGCTGCATGACACCCTGGAGTTGCAAGCAGCAGCAGCAGCCCAAACATAGCTTGAAAGAGACACTGGAGTTGGCAGCAGGAGCCCAAAAATTGGCTGAATGACACCCTGGAGTCACAAGCAGCAGCCCAAACATATCTTGAAACAGACACTGGAGTTGGCAGCAGGAGCACAAAAATTGGCTGAATGACACCCTGGAGATGCAAGCAGCAGCAGCAGCAGCCCAAACATAGCTTGAAAGAGACACTGGAGTTGCCAGCAGGAGCCCAAAATTGGCTGAATGACACCCTGGAGTTGCAAGCAGCAGCAGGAGCCCAAACATAGCTTGAAAGAGACACTGGAGTTGGCAGCAGGAGCACAAAAATTGGCTGAATGACACCCTGGAGTTGCAAGCAGCAGCACCCAAGCATAGCTTGAAAGAGACACTGGAGTTGGCAGCAGGAGCCCAAAAATTTGCTGAATGACACCCTGGAGTCGCAAGCAGCAGCCCAAACATAGCTTGAAAGAGACACTGGAGTTGGCAGCAGGAGCACAAAAATTGGCTGAATGACACCCTGGAGTTGCAAGCAGCGGCAGCAGCAGCCCAAACATAGCTTGAAAGAGTCACGGGAGTTGGCAGCAGGAGCCCAAAAATTGGCTAAATGATACCCTGGCTTTGCAAGCAGCAGCAGCAGCCCAAACATAGCTTGAAAGAGACACTGGAGTTGGCATCAGGAGCCCAAAAATTGGCTGCATGACACCCAGGAGTTGCAAGCAGAAGCAGCAGCAGCAGACCAAACATAGCTTGAAAGAGACATTGGAGTTGGCAGCAGGAGCCCAAAAATTGGCTGAATGACACCTTGGAGTCGCAAGCGGCAGCAGCAGCCCAAACATAACTTGAAAGAGACACTGGAGTTGGCAGCAGGAGCCCAAAAATTGGCTGAATGACACCCTGGAGTGGCAAGCAGCAGCAGCCCAAGCACAGCTTGAAAGACACTGGAGTTGGCAGCAGGAGCCCAAAAATTGGCTGCATGACACCCTGGAGTTGCAAGCAGCAGCAGCAGCCCAAATATAGCTTGAAAGAGACACTGGAGTTGGCAGCAGGAGCACAAAAATTGGCTCAATGACACCCTGGAGTTGCAAGCAGCAGCAGCCCAAAAGTTGGGCTGAATGACACACTGGAGTTGAAAGCAGCAGCAGCCCAAACATAGCTTGAAAGACACTGGAGATGGCAGCAGGAGCCCAAAAATTGGCTGAATGACACCCTGGAGTTGCAAGCAGAAGCAGCAGCCCAAACATAGCTTGAAAGAGACACTGGAGTTGGCAGCAGGAGCACAAAAATTGGCTGAATGACACCCTGGAGTCGCAAGCAGCAGCAGCAGCCCAAACATAGCTTTAAAGAGACACTGGAGTTGGCAGCAGGAGCCCAAAAATTGTCTGCATGACACCCTGGAGTTGCAAGCAGCAGCAGCAGCAGCCCAAACCTAGCTTGAAAGACACACTGGATTTGGCAGCAGGAGCCCAAAAATTGGCTGAATGAAACCCTGGAGTTGCAAGCAGCAGTCCAAACATAGCTTGAAAGAGACAATGGAGTTGGCAGCAGGAGCCCAAAAATTGGCTGAATGACACCCTAGAGTTGCAAGCAGCAGCAGCAGCCCAAACATAGCTTGAAAGAGACACTGGATTTGGCAGCAGGAGCCCAAAAAATGGCTGAATGACACCCTGGAGTTGCAAGCAGCAGCAGCAGCCCAAATATAGCTTGAAAGAGACACTGGAGTTGGCAGCAGGAGCCCACGAATTGGCAGAATGACAATCTTGAGTTGCAAGCAGCAGCAGCAGCCCAAACCTAGCTTGAAAGACACACTGGAGTTGGCAGCAGGAGCCCAAAAATTGGCTGAATGACAGCCTGGAGTTGCAAGCAGCAGCAGCAGCCCAAACACAGCTTGAAAGACCCTGGAGTTGGCAGCAGGAGCCCAAAAATTGGCTGCATGACACCCTGGAGTTGCAAGCAGCAGCAGCAGCCCAAATATAGCTTGAAAGAGACACTGGAGTTGGCAGCAGGAGCACAAAAATTGGCTCAATGACACCCTGGAGTTGCAAGCAGCAGCAGCAGCCCAAAGATTGGGCTGAATGACACCCTGGAGTTGAAAGCAGCAGCAGCCCAAACATAGCTTGAAAGACACTGGAGATGGCAGCAGGAGCCCAAAAATTGGCTGAATGACACCCTGGAGTTGCAAGCAGAAGCAGCAGCCCAAACATAGCTTGAAAGAGACACTGGAGTTGGCAGCAGGAGCCCAAAAATTGGCTGAATGACACCCTGGAGTCGCAAGCAGCAGCAGCAGCCCAAACATAGCTTTAAAGAGACACTGGAGTTGGCAGCAGGAGCCCAAAAATTGTCTGCATGACACCCTGGAGTTGCAAGCAGCAGCAGCAGCAGCAGCCCAAACATAGCTTGAAAGACACACTGGATTTGGCAGCAGGAGCCCAAAAATTGGCTGAATGACACCCTGGAGTTGCAAGCACCAGTCCAAACATAGCTTGAAAGAGACAATGGAGTTGGCAGCAGGAGCCCAAAAATTGGCTGAATGACACCCTAGAGTTGCAAGCAGCAGCAGCAGCCCAAATATAGCTTGAAAGAGACACTGGAACTGGCAGCAGGAGCCCAAAAATTGGCTGAATGACACCCTGGAGTTGCAAGCAGCAGCAGCAGCCCAAACATAGCTTGAAAGAGACACTGGATTTGGCAGCAGGAGCCCAAAAAATGGCTGAATGGCACACTGGAGTTGCAAGCAGCAGCAGCAGCCCAAATATAGCTTGAAAGACACACTGGATTTGGCAGCAGGAGCACAAAAATTGGCTCAATGACACCCTGGAGTTGCAAGCAGCAGCAGCAGCCCAAAAATTGGGCTGAATGACACCCTGGAGTTTAAAGCAGCAGCAGCCCAAACATAGCTTGAAAGACACTGGAGATGGCAGCAGGAGCCCAAAAATTAGCTGCATGACACCCTGGAGTTGCAAGCAGCAGCAGGAGCCCAAACATAGCTTGAAAGAGACACTGGAGTTGGCAGCAGGAGCACAAAAATTGGCTGAATGACACCCTGGAGTTGCAAGCAGCAGCACCCAAGCATAGCTTGAAAGAGACACTGGAGTTGGCAGCAGGAGCCCAAAAATTTGCTGAATGACACCCTGGAGTCGCAAGCAGCAGCCCAAACATAGCTTGAAAGAGACACTGGAGTTGGCAGCAGGAGCACAAAAATTGGCTGAATGACACCCTGGAGGTGCAAGCAGCGGCAGCAGCAGCCCAAACATAGCTTGAAAGAGTCACGGGAGTTGGCAGCAGGAGCCCAAAAATTGGCTAAATGATACCCTGGCTTTGCAAGCAGCAGCAGCAGCCCAAACATAGCTTGAAAGAGACACTGGAGTTGGCAGCAGGAGCCCAAAAATTGGCTGCATGACACCCAGGAGTTGCAAGCAGAAGCAGCAGCAGCAGACCAAACATAGCTTGAAAGAGACATTGGAGTTGGCAGCAGGAGCCCAAAAATTGACTGAATGACACCTTGGAGTCGCAAGCGGCAGCAGCAGCCCAAACATAACTTGAAAGAGACACTGGAGTTGGCAGCAGGAGCCCAAAAATTGGCTGAATGACACCCTGGAGTTGCAAGCAGCAGCAGCCCAAGCACAGCTTGAAAGACACTGGAGTTGGCAGCAGGAGCCCAAAAATTGGCTGCATGACACCCTGGAGTTGCAAGCAGCAGCAGCAGCCCAAATATAGCTTGAAAGAGACACTGGAGTTGGCAGCAGGAGCACAAAAATTGGCTCAATGACACCCTGGAGTTGCAAGCAGCAGCAGCCCAAAAGTTGGGCTGAATGACACACTGGAGTTGAAAGCAGCAGCAGCCCAAACATAGCTTGAAAGACACTGGAGATGGCAGCAGGAGCCCAAAAATTGGCTGAATGACACCCTGGAGTTGCAAGCAGAAGCAGCAGCCCAAACATAGCTTGAAAGAGACACTGGAGTTGGCAGCAGGAGCCCAAAAATTGGCTGCATGACACCCAGGAGTCGCAAGCAGCAGCAGCAGCCCAAACATAGCTTTAAAGAGACACTGGAGTTGGCAGCAGGAGCCCAAAAATTGTCTGCATGACACCCTGGAGTTGCAAGCAGCAGCAGCAGCAGCCCAAACCTAGCTTGAAAGACACACTGGATTTGGCAGCAGGAGCCCAAAAATTGGCTGAATGAAACCCTGGA
Organism: Gastrophryne carolinensis; assembly: GCA_027917425.1. Taxonomy (NCBI): domain Eukaryota; kingdom Metazoa; phylum Chordata; class Amphibia; order Anura; family Microhylidae; genus Gastrophryne; species Gastrophryne carolinensis. Next base: position 293,091,862 of record CM051234.1, read on the forward strand.
GTTGCAAGCAGCAGTCCAAACATATCTTGAAAGAGACAATGGAGTTGGCAGCAGGAGCCCAAAAATTGGCTGAATGACACCCTAGAGTTGCAAGCAGCAGCAGCAGCAGCCCAAACATAGCTTGAAAGAGACACTGGATTTGGCAGCAGGAGCCCAAAAAATGGCTGAATGACACCCTGGAGTTGCAAGCAGCAGCAGCAGCCCAAATATAGCTTGAAAGAGACACTGGAGTTGGCAGCAGGAGCCCACGAATTGGCAGAATGACAATCTTGAGTTGCAAGCAGCAGCAGCAGCCCAAACCTAGCTTGAAAGACACACTGGAGTTGGCAGCAGGAGCCCAAAAATTGGCTGAATGACAGCCTGGAGTTGCAAGCAGCAGCAGCCCAAACACAGCTTGAAAGACCATGGAGTTGGCAGCAGGAGCCCAAAAATTGGCTGCATGACACCCTGGAGTTGCAAGCAGCAGCAGCAGCAGCCCAAATATAGCTTGAAAGATACACTGGAGTTGGCAGCAGGAGCACAAAAATTGGCTCAATGACACCCTGGAGTTGCAAGCAGCAGCAGCAGCCCAAAAATTGGGCTGAATGACACCCTGGAGTTGAAAGCAGCAGCAGCCCAAACATAGCTTGAAAGACACTGGAGATGGCAGCAGGAGCCCAAAAATTGGCTGAATGACACCCTGGAGTTGCAAGCAGAAGCAGCAGCCCAAACATAGCTTGAAAGAGACACTGGAGTTGGCAGCAGGAGCCCAAAAATTGGCTGAATGACACCCTGGAGTCGCAAGCAGCAGCAGCAGCCCAAACATAGCTTTAAAGAGACACTGGAGTTGGCAGCAGGAGCCCAAAAATTGTCTGCATGACACCCTGGAGTTGCAAGCAGCAGCAGCAGCAGCCCAAACCTAGCTTGAAAGACACACTGGATTTGGCAGCAGGAGCCCAAAAATTGGCTGAATGACACCCTGGAGTTGCAAGCACCAGTGCAAACATAGCTTGAAAGAGACAATGGAGTTGGCAGCAGGAGCCCAAAAATTGGCTGAATGACACCCTAGAGTTGCAAGCAGCAGCAGCAGCAGCCCAAATATAGCTTGAAAGAGACACTGGAACTGGCAGCAGGAGCCCAAAAATTGGCTGAATGACACCCTGGAGTTGCAAGCAGCAGCAGCAGCCCAAACATAGCTTGAAAGAGACACTGGATTTGGCAGCAGGAGCCCCAAAAATGACTGAATGGCACACTGGAGTTGCAAGCAGCAGCAGCAGCCCAAATATAGCTTGAAAGAGACACTGGATTTGGCAGCAGGAGCACAAAAATTGGCTCAATGACACCCTGGAGTTGCAAGCAGCAGCAGCAGCCCAAAAATTGGGCTGAATGACACCCTGGAGTTGAAAGCAGCAGCAGCCCAAACATAGCTTGAAAGACACTGGAGATGGCAGCAGGAGCCCAAAAATTGGCTGAATGACACCCTGGAGTTGCAAGCAGAAGCAGCAGCCCAAACATAGCTTGAAAGAGACACTGGAGTTGGCAGCAGGAGCCCAAAAATTGGCTGAATGACACCCTGGAGTCGCAAGCAGCAGCAGCAGCCCAAACATAGCTTTAAAGAGACACTGGAGTTGGCAGCAGGAGCCCAAAAATTGTCTGCATGACACCCTGGAGTTGCAAGCAGAAGCAGCAGCAGCAGCCCAAACATAGCTTGAAAGAGACATTGGAGTTGGCAGCAGGAGCCCAAAAATTGGCTGAATGACACCCTGGAGTTGCAAGCAGCAGCAGCAGCCCAACCATAGCTTGAAAGGGACACTGGAGTTGGCAGCAGGAGCACAAAATTGGCTGAAAGACACCCTGGAGATGCAAGCAGCAGCCCAAACATAGCTTGAAAGAGACACTGGAGTTTGCAGCACGAGCCAGAAAAGTGGCTGAATGACACCCTGGAGTTGCAAGCGGCAGCAGCAGGAGCCCGAACATAGCTTGAAAGAGACACTGGAGTTGGCAGCAGGAGCCCAAAAATTGGCTGAATGACACCCTGGAGTTGCAAGCAGCAGCAGCCCAAACATAGCATGAAAGACACTGAAGTTGGCAGCAGGAGCCCAAAAATTGTTTGAAAGACACCCTGGAGTTGCAAGCAGCAGCAGCAGCAGCCCAAGCATAGCTTGAAAGAGACACTGGAGTTTGCAGCAGGAGCCCAAAAATTGGCTGCATGACACCCTGGAGTTGCAAGCAGAAGCAGCAGCCCAAACATAGCTTGAAAGAGACACTGGAGTTGGCAGCAGGAGCACAAAAATTGGCTGAATGACACCCTGAAGTTGCAAGCAGCAGCAGCAGCCCAAACATAGCTTGAAGGAGACACTGGAGTTGGCAGCAGGAGCACAAAAATTGGCTGAATCACACCCTGGAGTGGCAAGCAGCAACAGCCCAAACATAGCTTGAAAGAGACACTGGAGTTGGCAGCATGAGCACAAAAATTGGCTGAATGACACCCTGGAGTGGCAAGCAGCAGCAGCCCAAACATAGCTTGAAAGAGACACTGGAGTTGGTAGCAGAAACCCAAAAATTGGCTGAATGACACCCTGGAGTTGCAAACAGCAGCAGCAACAGCAGCTGGAGCCCAAACCTAGCTTGAAAGACACACTGGATTTGGCAGCAGGAGCCCAAAAATTGGCTGAATGACACCCTGGCGTTGCAAGCAGCAGCAGGAGGAGCCCAAGCATAGCTTGAAAGAGACACTGGGGTTGGCAGCAGGAGCCCAAGAATTGGCTGAATGACACCCTGGAGTTGCAAGCAGCAGCAGCAGCACGAACATAGCTTGAAAGAGACACTGGATTTGGCAGCAGGAGCCCAAACATAGCTTGAAAGAGACACTGGAGTTGGCAGCAGAAACCCAAAAATTGGCTGAATGACACCCTGGAGTTGCAAGCAGCAGCAGCAGCAGGAGCCCAAACCTAGCTTGAAAGACACACTGGATTTGGAAGCAGGAGCCCAAAAATTGGCTGAATGACACCCTGGAGTTGCAAGCAGCAGCCCAAACATAGCTTGAAAGAGACACTGGAGTTGGCAGCAGGAGCCCAAAAATTGGCTGAATTACAACCTGGAGTTGCAAGAAGCAGCAGCAGCCCAAATATAGCTTGAAAGAGACACTGTAGTTGGCAGCAGGAGCCCAAGAATTGGCAGAATGATAATCTTGAGTTGCAAGCAGCAGCCCAAACCTAGCTTTAAAGACACACTGGAGTTGGCAGCAGGAGCCCAAAAATTGGCTGAATGACACCCTGGAGTTGCAAGCAGCAGCAGCAGCCCAAACTTAGCTTGAAAGAGACACTGGAGTTGGCAGCAGGAGCCCAAAAATTGGCTGAATGACACCCTGGAGTTGCAAGCAGCAGCAGCCCAAACATAGCTTTAAAGAGACACTGGAGTTGGCAGCAGGAGCCCAAAGATAGGCTGAATGACACCCTGGAGTTGCAAGAAGCAGCAGCAGCCCAAATATAGCTTGAAAGAGACACTGTAGTTGGCAGCAGGAGCCCAAGAATTGGCAGAATGATAATCTTGAGTTGCAAGCAGCAGCCCAAACCTAGCTTTAAAGACACACTGGAGTTGGCAGCAGGAGCCCAAAAATTGGCTGAATGACACCCAGGAGTTGCAAGCAGCAGCAGCCCAAACATAGCTTGAAAGACACTGGAGTTGGCAGCAGGAGCCCAAAAATTAGCTGCATGACACCCTGGAGTTGCAAGCAGCAGCAGCAGCCCAAACATAGCTTGAAAGAGACACTGGAGTTGGCAGCAGGAGCCCAAAAATTGGCTGAATGACACCCTGGAGTCACAAGCAGCAGCCCAAACATATCTTGAAACAGACACTGGAGTTGGCAGCAGGAGCACAAAAATTGGCTGAATGACACCCTGGAGATGCAAGCAGCAGCAGCAGCAGCCCAAACATAGCTTGAAAGAGACACTGGAGTTGCCAGCAGGAGCCCAAAATTGGCTGAATGACACCCTGGAGTTGCAAGCAGCAGCAGGAGCCCAAACATAGCTTGAAAGAGACACTGGAGTTGGCAGCAGGAGCACAAAAATTGGCTGAATGACACCCTGGAGTTGCAAGCAGCAGCACCCAAGCATAGCTTGAAAGAGACACTGGAGTTGGCAGCAGGAGCCCAAAAATTTGCTGAATGACACCCTGGAGTCGCAAGCAGCAGCCCAAACATAGCTTGAAAGAGACACTGGAGTTGGCAGCAGGAGCACAAAAATTGGCTGAATGACACCCTGGAGTTGCAAGCAGCGGCAGCAGCAGCCCAAACATAGCTTGAAAGAGTCACGGGAGTTGGCAGCAGGAGCCCAAAAATTGGCTAAATGATACCCTGGCTTTGCAAGCAGCAGCAGCAGCCCAAACATAGCTTGAAAGAGACATTGGAGTTGGCATCAGGAGCCCAAAAATTGGCTGCATGACACCCAGGAGTTGCAAGCAGAAGCAGCAGCAGCAGACCAAACATAGCTTGAAAGAGACATTGGAGTTGGCAGCAGGAGCCCAAAAATTGGCTGAATGACACCTTGGAGTCGCAAGCGGCAGCAGCAGCCCAAACATAACTTGAAAGAGACACTGGAGTTGGCAGCAGGAGCCCAAAAATTGGCTGAATGACACCCTGGAGTGGCAAGCAGCAGCAGCCCAAGCACAGCTTGAAAGACACTGGAGTTGGCAGCAGGAGCCCAAAAATTGGCTGCATGACACCCTGGAGTTGCAAGCAGCAGCAGCAGCCCAAATATAGCTTGAAAGAGACACTGGAGTTGGCAGCAGGAGCACAAAAATTGGCTCAATGACACCCTGGAGTTGCAAGCAGCAGCAGCCCAAAAGTTGGGCTGAATGACACACTGGAGTTGAAAGCAGCAGCAGCCCAAACATAGCTTGAAAGACACTGGAGATGGCAGCAGGAGCCCAAAAATTGGCTGAATGACACCCTGGAGTTGCAAGCAGAAGCAGCAGCCCAAACATAGCTTGAAAGAGACACTGGAGTTGGCAGCAGGAGCACAAAAATTGGCTGAATGACACCCTGGAGTCGCAAGCAGCAGCAGCAGCCCAAACATAGCTTTAAAGAGACACTGGAGTTGGCAGCAGGAGCCCAAAAATTGTCTGCATGACACCCTGGAGTTGCAAGCAGCAGCAGCAGCAGCCCAAACCTAGCTTGAAAGACACACTGGATTTGGCAGCAGGAGCCCAAAAATTGGCTGAATGAAACCCTGGAGTTGCAAGCAGCAGTCCAAACATAGCTTGAAAGAGACAATGGAGTTGGCAGCAGGAGCCCAAAAATTGGCTGAATGACACCCTAGAGTTGCAAGCAGCAGCAGCAGCCCAAACATAGCTTGAAAGAGACACTGGATTTGGCAGCAGGAGCCCAAAAAATGGCTGAATGACACCCTGGAGTTGCAAGCAGCAGCAGCAGCCCAAATATAGCTTGAAAGAGACACTGGAGTTGGCAGCAGGAGCCCACGAATTGGCAGAATGACAATCTTGAGTTGCAAGCAGCAGCAGCAGCCCAAACCTAGCTTGAAAGACACACTGGAGTTGGCAGCAGGAGCCCAAAAATTGGCTGAATGACAGCCTGGAGTTGCAAGCAGCAGCAGCAGCCCAAACACAGCTTGAAAGACCCTGGAGTTGGCAGCAGGAGCCCAAAAATTGGCTGCATGACACCCTGGAGTTGCAAGCAGCAGCAGCAGCCCAAATATAGCTTGAAAGAGACACTGGAGTTGGCAGCAGGAGCACAAAAATTGGCTCAATGACACCCTGGAGTTGCAAGCAGCAGCAGCAGCCCAAAGATTGGGCTGAATGACACCCTGGAGTTGAAAGCAGCAGCAGCCCAAACATAGCTTGAAAGACACTGGAGATGGCAGCAGGAGCCCAAAAATTGGCTGAATGACACCCTGGAGTTGCAAGCAGAAGCAGCAGCCCAAACATAGCTTGAAAGAGACACTGGAGTTGGCAGCAGGAGCCCAAAAATTGGCTGAATGACACCCTGGAGTCGCAAGCAGCAGCAGCAGCCCAAACATAGCTTTAAAGAGACACTGGAGTTGGCAGCAGGAGCCCAAAAATTGTCTGCATGACACCCTGGAGTTGCAAGCAGCAGCAGCAGCAGCAGCCCAAACCTAGCTTGAAAGACACACTGGATTTGGCAGCAGGAGCCCAAAAATTGGCTGAATGACACCCTGGAGTTGCAAGCACCAGTCCAAACATAGCTTGAAAGAGACAATGGAGTTGGCAGCAGGAGCCCAAAAATTGGCTGAATGACACCCTAGAGTTGCAAGCAGCAGCAGCAGCCCAAATTTAGCTTGAAAGAGACACTGGAACTGGCAGCAGGAGCCCAAAAATTGGCTGAATGACACCCTGGAGTTGCAAGCAGCAGCAGCAGCCCAAACATAGCTTGAAAGAGACACTGGATTTGGCAGCAGGAGCCCAAAAAATGGCTGAATGGCACACTGGAGTTGCAAGCAGCAGCAGCAGCCCAAATATAGCTTGAAAGAGACACTGGATTTGGCAGCAGGAGCACAAAAATTGGCTCAATGACACCCTGGAGTTGCAAGCAGCAGCAGGAGCCCAAAAATTGGCTGAATGACACCCTGGAGTTGCAAGCACCAGTCCAAACATAGCTTGAAAGAGACAATGGAGTTGGCAGCAGGAGCCCAAAAATTGGCTGAATGACACCCTAGAGTTGCAAGCAGCAGCAGCAGCCCAAATATAGCTTGAAAGAGACACTGGAACTGGCAGCAGGAGCCCAAAAATTGTCTGCATGACACCCTGGAGTTGCAAGCAGAAGCAGCAGCAGCAGCCCAAACATAGCTTGAAAGAGACATTGGAGTTGGCAGCAGGAGCCCAAAAATTGGCTGAATGACACCCTGGAGTTGCAAGCAGCAGCAGCAGCCCAACCATAGCTTGAAAGGGACACTGGAGTTGGCAGCAGGAGCACAAAATTGGCTGAAAGACACCCTGGAGATGCAAGCAGCAGCCCAAACATAGCTTGAAAGAGACACTGGAGTTTGCAGCACGAGCCAGAAAAGTGGCTGAATGACACCCTGGAGTTGCAAGCGGCAGCAGCAGGAGCCCGAACATAGCTTGAAAGAGACACTGGAGTTGGCAGCAGGAGCCCAAAAATTGGCTGAATGACACCCTGGAGTTGCAAGCAGCAGCAGCCCAAACATAGCATGAAAGACACTGAAGTTGGCAGCAGGAGCCCAAAAATTGTTTGAAAGACACCCTGGAGTTGCAAGCAGCAGCAGCAGCCCAAGCATAGCTTGAAAGAGACACTGGAGTTTGCAGCAGGAGCCCAAAAATTGGCTGCATGACACCCTGGAGTTGCAAGCAGAAGCAGCAGCCCAAACATAGCTTGAAAGAGACACTGGAGTTGGCAGCAGGAGCACAAAAATTGGCTGAATGACACCCTGAAGTTGCAAGCAGCAGCAGCAGCCCAAACATAGCTTGAAGGAGACACTGGAGTTGGCAGCAGGAGCACAAAAATTGGCTGAATCACACCCTGGAGTGGCAAGCAGCAACAGCCCAAACATAGCTTGAAAGAGACACTGGAGTTGGCAGCATGAGCACAAAAATTGGCTGAATGACACCCTGGAGTGGCAAGCAGCAGCAGCCCAAACATAGCTTGAAAGAGACACTGGAGTTGGTAGCAGAAACCCAAAAATTGGCTGAATGACACCCTGGAGTTGCAAGCAGCAGCAGCAGCAACAGCAGCTGGAGCCCAAACCTAGCTTGAAAGACACACTGGATTTGGCAGCAGGAGCCCAAAAATTGGCTGAATGACACCCTGGCGTTGCAAGCAGCAGCAGGAGGAGCCCAAGCATAGCTTGAAAGAGACACTGGGGTTGGCAGCAGGAGCCCAAGAATTGGCTGAATGACACCCTGGAGTTGCAAGCAGCAGCAGCAGCACGAACATAGCTTGAAAGAGACACTGGATTTGGCAGCAGGAGCCCAAAAAATGGCTGAATGACACCCTGGAGTTGCAAGCAGCAGCAGCAGGAGCCCAAACCTAGCTTGAAAGACACACTGGATTTGGCAGCAGGAGCCCAAAAATTGGCTGAATGACACCCTGGAGTTGCAAGCAGCAGCAGCAGGAGCCCAAACCTAGCTTGAAAGACACACTGGATTTGGCAGCAGGAGCCCAAAAATTGGCTGAATGACACCCTAGAGTTGCAAGCAGCAGCAGCAGCCCAAACATTGCTTGAAAGAGACACTGGATTTGGCAGCAGGAGCCCACAAAATGGCTGAATGACACCCTGGAGTTGCAAGCAGCAGCAGCAGCCCAAATATAGCTTGAAAGAGACACTGGAGTTGGCAGCAGGAGCCCAAGAATTGGCAGAATGACAATCTTGAGTTGCAAGCAGCAGCAGCAGCCCACACCTAGCCTAAAAGACACACTGGAGTTGGCAGCAGGAGCCCAAAAATTGGCTGAATGACACCCTGGAGTTGCAAGCAGCAGCAGCCCAAACACAGCTTGAAAGAGACACTGGAGTTGGCAGCATGAGCACAACAATTGGCTGAATGACACCCTGGAGTGGCAAGCAGCAGCAGCCCGAACATAGCTTGATAGAGACATTGGAGTTGGCAGCAGGAACCCAAAAATTGGCTGAATGGCACCCTGGAGTTGCAAGCCGCAGCCCAAACATAGCTTGAAAGAGACACTGGAGTTCGTAGCAGAAACCCAAAAATTGGCTGAATGACACCCTGGAGTTGCAAGCAGCAGCAGCAGCATGAGCCCAAACCTAGCTTGAAAGAGACACTGGATTTGGCAGCAGGAGCCCAAAAAATGGCTGAATGACACCCTGGAGTTGCAACAGCAGCAGCAGCCCAAACTTAGCTTGAAAGAGACACTGGAGTTGGCAGCAGGAGCCCAAAAATTGGCTGAATGACACCCTGGAGTTGCAAGCAGCAGCAGCAGGAGCCCAAACCTAGCTTGAAAGACACACTGGATTTGGCAGCAGGAGCCCAAAAATTGGCTGAATGACACCCTGGAGTTGCAAGCAGCAGTCCAAACATAGCTTGAAAGAGACACTGGAGTTGGCAGCAGGAGCCCAAAAATTGGCTGAATGACACCCTAGAGTTGCAAGCAGCAGCAGCAGCCCAAACATAGCTTGAAAGAGACACTGGATTTGGCAGCAGGAGCCCAAAAATGGCTGAATGACACCCTGGAGTTGCAAGCAGCAGCAGCAGCCCAAATATAGCTTGAAAGAGACACTGGAGTTGGCAGCAGGAGCCCAAGAATTGGCAGAATGACAATCTTGAGTTGCAAGCAGCAGCAGCAGCCCACACCTAGCCTGAAAGACACACTGGAGTTGGCAGCAGGAGCCCAAAAATTGGCTGAATGACACCCTGGAGTTGCAAGCAGCAGCAGCCCAAACATAGCTTGAAAGAGACACTGGAGTTGGCAGCATGAGCACAACAATTGGCTGAATGACACCCTGGAGTGGCAAGCAGCAGCAGCCCGAACATAGCTTGATAGAGACACTGGAGTTGGCAGCAGGAACCCAAAAATTGGCTGAATGGCACCCTGGAGTTGCAAGCCGCAGCCCAAACATAGCTTGAAAGAGACACTGGAGTTCGTAGCAGAAACCCAAAAATTGGCTGAATGACACCCTGGAGTTGCAAGCAGCAGCAGCAGCATGAGCCCGAACCTAGCTTGAAAGAGACACTGGATTTGGCAGCAGGAGCCCAAAAAATGGCTGAATGACACCCTGGCGTTGCAAGCAGCAGCAGGAGGAGCCCAAGCATAGCTTGAAAGAGACACTGGGGTTGGCAGCAGGAGCCCAAGAATTGGCTGAATGACACCCTGGAGTTGCAAGCAGCAGCAGCAGCACGAACATAGCTTGAAAGAGACACTGGATTTGGCAGCAGGAGCCCAAAAAATGGCTGAATGACACCCTGGAGTTGCAAGCAGCAGCAGCAGGAGCCCAAACCTAGCTTGAAAGACACACTGGATTTGGCAGCAGGAGCCCAAAAATTGGCTGAATGACACCCTGGAGTTGCAAGCAGCAGCAGCAGGAGCCCAAACCTAGCTTGAAAGACACACTGGATTTGGCAGCAGGAGCCCAAAAATTGGCTGAATGACACCCTAGAGTTGCAAGCAGCAGCAGCAGCCCAAACATTGCTTGAAAGAGACACTGGATTTGGCAGCAGGAGCCCACAAAATGGCTGAATGACACCCTGGAGTTGCAAGCAGCAGCAGCAGCCCAAATATAGCTTGAAAGAGACACTGGAGTTGGCAGCAGGAGCCCAAGAATTGGCAGAATGACAATCTTGAGTTGCAAGCAGCAGCAGCAGCCCACACCTAGCCTAAAAGACACACTGGAGTTGGCAGCAGGAGCCCAAAAATTGGCTGAATGACACCCTGGAGTTGCAAGCAGCAGCAGCCCAAACACAGCTTGAAAGAGACACTGGAGTTGGCAGCATGAGCACAACAATTGGCTGAATGACACCCTGGAGTGGCAAGCAGCAGCAGCCCGAACATAGCTTGATAGAGACATTGGAGTTGGCAGCAGGAACCCAAAAATTGGCTGAATGGCACCCTGGAGTTGCAAGCCGCAGCCCAAACATAGCTTGAAAGAGACACTGGAGTTCGTAGCAGAAACCCAAAAATTGGCTGAATGACACCCTGGAGTTGCAAGCAGCAGCAGCAGCATGAGCCCAAACCTAGCTTGAAAGAGACACTGGATTTGGCAGCAGGAGCCCAAAAAATGGCTGAATGACACCCTGGAGTTGCAACAGCAGCAGCAGCCCAAACTTAGCTTGAAAGAGACACTGGAGTTGGCAGCAGGAGCCCAAAAATTGGCTGAATGACACCCTGGAGTTGCAAGCAGCAGCAGCAGGAGCCCAGACCTAGCTTGAAAGACACACTGGATTTGGCAGCAGGAGCCCAAAAATTGGCTGAATGACACCCTGGAGTTGCAAGCAGCAGTCCAAACATAGCTTGAAAGAGACACTGGAGTTGGCAGCAGGAGCCCAAAAATTGGCTGAATGACACCCTAGAGTTGCAAGCAGCAGCAGCAGCCCAAACATAGCTTGAAAGAGACACTGGATTTGGCAGCAGGAGCCCAAAAATGGCTGAATGACACCCTGGAGTTGCAAGCAGCAGCAGCAGCCCAAATATAGCTTGAAAGAGACACTGGAGTTGGCAGCAGGAGCCCAAGAATTGGCAGAATGACAATCTTGAGTTGCAAGCAGCAGCAGCAGCCCACACCTAGCCTGAAAGACACACTGGAGTTGGCAGCAGGAGCCCAAAAATTGGCTGAATGACACCCTGGAGTTGCAAGCAGCAGCAGCCCAAACACAGCTTGAAAGAGACACTGGAGTTGGCAGCATGAGCACAACAATTGGCTGAATGACACCCTGGAGTGGCAAGCAGCAGCAGCCCGAACATAGCTTGATAGAGACACTGGAGTTGGCAGCAGGAACCCAAAAATTGGCTGAATGGCACCCTGGAGTTGCAAGCCGCAGCCCAAACATAGCTTGAAAGAGACACTGGAGTTCGTAGCAGAAACCCAAAAATTGGCTGAATGACACCCTGGAGTTGCAAGCAGCAGCAGCAGCATGAGCCCGAACCTAGCTTGAAAGAGACACTGGATTTGGCAGCAGGAGCCCAAAAAATGGCTGAATGACACCCTGGAGTTGCAACAGCAGCAGCAGCCCAAACTTAGCTTGAAAGAGACACTGGAGTTGGCAGCAGGAGCCCAAAAATTGGCTGAATGACACCCTGGAGTTGCAAGCAGCAGCAGCAGGAGCCCAAACCTAGCTTGAAAGACACACTGGATTTGGCAGCAGGAGCCCAAAAATTGGCTGAATGACACCCTGGAGTTGCAAGCAGCAGTCCAAACATAGCTTGAAAGAGACACTGGAGTTGGCAGCAGGAGCCCAAAAATTGGCTGAATGACACCCTAGAGTTGCAAGCAGCAGCAGCAGCCCAAACATAGCTTGAAAGAGACACTGGATTTGGCAGCAGGAGCCCAAAAATGGCTGAATGACACCCTGGAGTTGCAAGCAGCAGCAGCAGCCCAAATATAGCTTGAAAGAGACACTGGAGTTGGCAGCAGGAGCCCAAGAATTGGCAGAATGACAATCTTGAGTTGCAAGCAGCAGCAGCAGCCCACACCTAGCTTGAAAGGCACACTGGAGTTGGCAGAAGGAGCCCAAAAATTGGCTGAATGACACCCTGGAGTTGCAAGCAGCAGCAGCCCAAACACAGCTTGAAAGAGACAATGGAGTTGGCAGCATGAGCACAAAAATTGGCTGAATGACACCCTGGAGTGGCAAGCAGCAGCAGCCCGAACATAGCTTGATAGAGACACTGGAGTTGGCAGTAGGAACCCAAAAATTGGCTGAATGGCACCCTGGAGTTGCAAGCCGCAGCCCAAACATAGCTTGAAAGAGACACTGGAGTTCGTAGCAGAAACCCAAAAATTGGCTGAATGACACCCTGGAGTTGCAAGCAGCAGCAGCAGCATGAGCCCAAACCTAGCTTGAAAGACACACTGGATTTGGCAGCAGGAGCCCAAAAATTGGCTGAATGACACCCTGGAGTTGCAAGCAGCAGCAGGAGGAGCCCAAGCAAAGCTTGAAAAAGACACTGGGGTTGGCAGCAGGAGCCCAAAAATTGGCTGAATGACACACTGGAGTTGCAAGCAGCAGCAGCAGCACAAACATAGCTTGAAAGAGACACTGGATTTGGCAGCAGGAGCCCAAAAAATGGCTGAATGACACCCTGGAGTTGCAAGCAGCAGCAGCAGCCCAAACTTAGCTTGAAAGAGACACTGGAGTTGGCAGCAGGAGCCCAAAAATTGGCTGAATGACACCCTGGAGTTGCAAGCAGCAGCAGCAGGAGCCCAAGCCTAGCTTGAAAGACACACTCGATTTGGCAGCAGGAGCCCAAAAATTGGCTGAATGACACCCTGGAGTTGCAAGCAGCAGTCCAAACATAGCTTGAAAGAGACACTGGAGTTGGCAGCAGGAGCCCAAAAATTGGCTGAATGACACCCTAGAGTTGCAAGCAGCAGCAGCAGCCCAAACATAGCTTGAAAGAGACACTGGAATTGGCAGCAGGAGCACAAAAATTGGCTGAATGACACCCTGGAGTTGCAAGCAGCAGCAACAGCCCAAACATGGCTTGAAAGAGACACTGGAGTTGGCAGCAGGAGCCCAAAAAATGGCTGAATGACACCCTGGAGTTGCAAGCAGCAGCAGCAGCCCAAATATAGCTTGAAAGAGACACTGGAGTTGGCAGCAGGAGCCCACGAATTGGCAGAATGACAATCTTGAGTTGCAAGCAGCAGCAGCAGCCCAAACCTAGCTTGAAAGACACACTGGAGTTGGCAGCAGGAGCCCAAAAATTGGCTGAATGACACCCTGGAGTTGCAAGCAGCAGCAGCCCAAACACAGCTTGAAAGACACTGGAGTTGGCAGCAGGAGCCCAAAAATTGGCTGCATGACACCCTGGAGTTGCAAGCAGCAGCAGCAGCCCAAATATAGCTTGAAAGAGACACTGGAGTTGGCAGCAGGAGCACAATAATTGGCTCAATGACACCCTGGAGTTGCATGCAGCAGCAGCAGCAGCCCAAAAATTGGGCTGAATGACACCCTGGAATTGAAAGCAGCAGCAGCCCAAACATAGCTTGAAAGACACTGGAGATGGCAGCAGGAGCCCAAAAATTGGCTGAATGACACCCTGGAGTTGCAAGCAGAAGCAGCAGCCCAAACATAGCTTGAAAGAGACACTGGAGTTGGCAGCAGGAGCCCAAAAATTGGCTGAATGACACCCTGGAGTCGCAAGCAGCAGCAGCAGCCCAAACATAGCTTTAAAGAGACACTGGAGTTGGCAGCAGGAGCCCAAAAATTGTCTGCATGACACCCTGGAGTTGCAAGCAGCAGCAGCAGCCCAAACCTAGCTTGAAAGACACACTGGATTTGGCAGCAGGAGCCCAAAAATTGGCTGAATGACACCCTGGAGTTGCAAGCAGCAGTCCAAACATAGCTTGAAAGAGACACTGGAGTTGGCAGCAGGAGCCCAAAAATTGGCTGAATGACACCCTAGAGTTGCAAGCAGCAGCAGCAGCCCAAACATAGCTTGAAAGAGACACTGGAATTGGCAGCAGGAGCCCAAAAATTGGCTGAATGACACCCTGGAGTTGCAAGCAGCAGCAGCAGCCCAAACATAGCTTGAAAGAGACACTGGATTTGGCAGCAGGAGCCCAAAAAATGGCTGAATGACACCCTGGAGTTGCAAGCAGCAGCAGCAGCCCAAATATAGCTTGAAAGAGACACTGGAGTTGGCAGCAGGAGCCCACGAATTGGCAGAATGACAATCTTGAGTTGCAAGCAGCAGCAGCAGCCCAAACCTAGCTTGAAAGACACACTGGAGTTGGCAGCAGGAGCCCAAAAATTGGCTGAATGACAGCCTGGAGTTGCAAGCAGCAGCAGCCCAAACACAGCTTGAAAGACCCTAGAGTTGGCAGCAGGAGCCCAAAAATTGGCCGCATGACACCCTGGAGTTGCAAGCAGCAGCAGCAGCCCAAATATAGCTTGAAAGAGACACTGGAGTTGGCAGCAGGAGCACAAAAATTGGCTCAATGACACCCTGGAGTTGCAAGCAGCAGCAGCAGCAGCCCAAAAATTGGGCTGAATGACACCCTGGAGTTGAAAGCAGCAGCAGCCCAAACATAGCTTGAAAGACACTGGAGATGGCAGCAGGAGCCCAAAAATTGGCTGAATGACACCCTGGAGTTGCAAGCAGAAGCAGCAGCCCAAACATAGCTTGAAAGAGACACTGGAGTTGGCAGCAGGAGCCCAAAAATTGGCTGAATGACACCCTGGAGTCGCAAGCAGCAGCAGCAGCCCAAACATAGCTTTAAAGAGACACTGGAGTTGGCAGCAGGAGCCCAAAAATTGTCTGCATGACACCCTGGGGTTGCAAGCAGAAGCAGCAGCAGCAGCCCAAACATAGCTTGAAAGAGACATTGGAGTTGGCAGCAGGAGCCCAAAAATTGGCTGAATGACACCCTGGAGTTGCAAGCAGCAGCAGCAGCCCAACCATAGCTTGAAAGGGACACTGGAGTTGGCAGCAGGAGCACAAAATTGGCTGAAAGACACCCTGGAGATGCAAGCAGCAGCCCAAACATAGCTTGAAAGAGACACTGGAGTTTGCAGCACGAGCCAGAAAAGTGGCTGAATGACACCCTGGAGCTGCAAGCGGCAGCAGCAGGAGCCGGAACATAGCTTGAAAGAGACACTGGAGTTGGCAGCAGGAGCCCAAAAATTGGCTGAATGACACCCTGGAGATGCAAGCAGCAGCAGCCCAAGCATAGCATGAAAGAGACACTGGAGTTGGCAGCAGGAGCACAAAAATTGGCTGAATCACACCCTGGAGTGGCAAGTAGCAACAGCCCAAACATAGCTTGAAAGAGACACTGGAGTTGGCAGCATGAGCACAAAAATTGGCTGAATGACACCCTGGAGTGGCAAGCAGCAGCAGCCCAAACATAGCTTGAAAGAGACACTGGAGTTGGTAGCAGAAACCCAAAAATTGGCTGAATGACACCCTGGAGTTGCAAGCAGCAGCAGCACGAACATAGCTTGAAAGAGACACTGGATTTGGCAGCAGGAGCACCAAAAAATGGCTGAATGACACCCTGGAGTTGCAACAGCAGCAGCAGCCCAAACTTAGCTTGAAAGAGACACTGGAGTTGGCAGCAGGAGCCCAAAAATTGGCTGAATGACACCCTGGAGTTGCAAGCAGCAGCAGCAGGAGCCCAAACCTAGCTTGAAAGACACACTGGATTTGGCAGCAGGAGCCCAAAAATTGGCTGAATGACACCCTGGAGTTGCAAGCAGCAGTCCAAACATAGCTTGAAAGAGACACTGGAGTTGGCAGCAGGAGCCCAAAAATTGGCTGAATGACACCCTAGAGTTGCAAGCAGCAGCCCAAACATAGCTTGAAAGAGACACTGGATTTGGCAGCAGGAGCACAAAAAATGGCTGAATGACACCCTGGAGTTGCAAGCAGCAGCAGCAGCCCAAATATAGCTTGAAAGAGACACTGGAGTTGGCAGCAGGAGCCCAAGAATTGGCAGAATGACAATCTTGAGTTGCAAGCAGCAGCAGCAGCCCAAACCTAGCTTGAAAGACACACTGGAGTTGGCAGCAGGAGACCAAAAATTGGCTGAATGACACCCCGGAGTTGCAAGCAGCAGCAGCCCAAACACAGCTTGAAAGAGACACTGGAGTTGGCAGCATGAGCACAAAAATTGGCTGAATGACACCCTGGAGTGGCAAGCAGCAGCAGCCCGAACATAGCTTGATAGAGACACTGGAGTTGGCAGCAGGAACCCAAAAATTGGCTGAATGGCACCCTTTAGTTGCAAGCCGCAGCCCAAACATAGCTTGAAAGAGACACTGGAGTTCGTAGCAGAAACCCAAAAATTGGCTGAATGACACCCTGGAGTTGCAAGCAGCAGCAGCAGCATGAGCCCAAACCTAGCTTGAAAGACACACTGGATTTGGCAGCAGGAGCCCAAAAATTGGCTGAATGACAACCTGGAGTTGCAAGCAGCAGCAGGAGGAGCCCAAGCATAGCTTGAAAAAGACACTGGGGTTGGCAGCAGGAGCCCAAAAATTGGCTGAATGACACCCTGGAGATGCAAGCAGCAGCAGCAGCACAAACATAGCTTGAAAGAGACACTGGATTTAGCAGCAGGAGCCCAAAAAATGGCTGAATGACACCCTGGAGTTGCAAGCAGCAGCAGCAGCCCAAACTTAGCTTGAAAGAGACACTGGAGTTGGCAGCAGGAGCCCAAAAATTGGCTGAATGACACCCTGGAGTTGCAAGCAGCAGCAGCAGGAGCCCAAACTAGCTTGAAAGACACACTGGATTTGGCAGCAGGAGCCCAAAAATTGGCTGAATGACACCCTGGAGTTGCAAGCAGCAGTCCAAACATAGCTTGAAAGAGACACTGGAGTTGGCAGCAGGAGCCCAAAAATTGGCTGAAAGACACCCTAGAGTTGCAAGCAGCAGCAGCAGCCCAAACATAGCTTGAAAGAGACACTGGAATTGGCAGCAGGAGCCCAAAAATTGGCTGAATGACACCCTGGAGTTGCAAGCAGCAGCAGCAGCCCAAACATAGCTTGAAAGAGACACTGGAGTTGGCAGCAGGAGCCCAAAAAATGGCTGAATGACACCCTGGAGTTGCAAGCAGCAGCAGCAGCCCAAATATAGCTTGAAATAGACACTGGAGTTGGCAGCAGGAGCCCACGAATTGGCAGAATGACAATCTTGAGTTGCAAGCAGCAGCAGCAGCCCAAACCTAGCTTGAAAGACACACTGGAGTTGGCAGCAGGAGCCCAAAAATTGGCCGAATGACACCCTGGAGTTGCAAGCAGCAGCAGCCCAAACACAGCTTGAAAGACACTGGAGTTGGCAGCAGGAGCCCAAAAATTGGCTGCATGACACCCTGGAGTTGCAAGCAGCAGCAGCAGCCCAAATATAGCTTGAAAGAGACACTGGAGTTGGCAGCAGGAGCACAAAAATTGGCTCAATGACACCCTGGAGTTGCAAGCAGCAGCAGCAGCAGCCCAAAAATTGGGCTGAATGACACCCTGGAGTTGAAAGCAGCAGCAGCCCAAACATAGCTTGAAAGACACTGGAGATGGCAGCAGGAGCCCAAAAATTGGCTGAATGACACCCTGGAGTTGCAAGCAGAAGCAGCAGCCCAAACATAGCTTGAAAGAGACACTGGAGTTGGCAGCAGGAGCCCAAAAATTGTCTGCATGACACCCTGGAGTTGCAAGCAGCAGCAGCAGCAGCCCAAACCTAGCTTGAAAGACACACTGGATTTGGCAGCAGGAGCCCAAAAATTGGCTGAATGACACCCTGGAGTTGCAAGCAGCAGTCCAAACATAGCTTGAAAGAGACACTGGAGTTGGCAGCAGGAGCCCAAAAATTGGCTGAATGACACCCTAGAGTTGCAAGCAGCAGCCCAAACATAGCTTGAAAGAGACACTGGAATTTGCAGCAGGAGCCCAAAAATTGGCTGAATGACAGCCTGGAGTTGCAAGCAGCAGCAGCAGCCCAAATATAGCTTGAAAGAGACACTGGAGTTGGCAGCAGGAGCACAAAAATTGGCTCAATGACACCCTGGAGTTGCAAGCAGCAGCAGCCCAAAAATTGGGCTGAATGACACCCTGGAGTTGAAAGCAGCAGCAGCCCAAACATAGCTTGAAAGACACTGGAGATGGCAGCAGGAGCCCAAAAATTGGCTGAATGACACCCTGGAGTTGCAAGCAGAAGCAGCAGCCCAAACATAGCTTGAAAGAGACACTGGAGTTGGCAGCAGGAGCCCAAAAATTGGCTGAATGACACCCTGGAGTCGCAAGCAGCAGCAGCAGCCCAAACATAGCTTTAAAGAGACACTGGAGTTGGCAGCAGGAGCCCAAAAATTGTCTGCATGACACCCTGGAGTTGCAAGCATAAGCAGCAGCAGCAGCCCAAACATAGCTTGAAAGAGACATTGGAGTTGGCAGCAGGAGCCCAAAAATTGGCTGAATGACACCCTGGGGTCGCAAGCAGCAGCAGCAGCCCAACCATAGCTTGAAAGGGACACTGGAGTTGGCAGCAGGAGCACAAAATTGGCTGAAAGACACCCTGGAGATGCAAGCAGCAGCCCAAACATAGCTTGAAAGAGACACTGGAGTTTGCAGCACGAGCCAGAAAAGTGGCTGAATGACACCCTGGAGTTGCAAGCGGCAGCAGCAGGAGCCCGAACATAGCTTGAAAGAGACATTGGAGTTGGCAGCAGGAGCCCAAAAATTGGCTGAATGACACCCTGGAGTTGCAAGCAGCAGCAGCCCAAACATAGCATGAAAGACACTGAAGTTGGCAGCAGGAGCCCAAAAATTGGTTGAAAGACACCCTGGAGTTGCAAGCAGCAGCAGCAGCCCAAGCATAGCTTGAAAGAGACACTGGAGTTTGCAGCAGGAGCCCAAAAATTGGCTGCATGACACCCTGGAGTTGCAAGCAGAAGCAGCAGCCCAAACATAGCTTGAAAGAGACACTGGAGTTGGCAGCAGGAGCACAAAAATTGGCTGAATGACACCCTGGAGTTGCAAGCAGCAGCAGCAGCCCAAACATAGCTTGAAGGAGACACTGGAGTTGGCAGCAGGAGCACAAAAATTGGCTGAATCACACCCTGGAGTGGCAAGCAGCAACAGCCCAAACATAGCTTGAAAGAGACACTGGAGCTGGCAGCATGAGCACAAAAATTGGCTGAATGACACCCTGGAGTGGCAAGCCGCAGCAGCCCAAACATAGCTTGAAAGAGACACTGGAGTTGGTAGCAGAAACCCAAAAATTGGCTGAATGACACCCTGGAGTTGCAAGCAGCAGCAGCAACAGCAGCCGGAGCCCAAACCTAGCTTGAAAGACACACTGGATTTGGCAGCAGGAGCCCAAAAATTGGCTGAATGACACCCTGGAGTTGCAAGCAGCAGCAGGAGGAGCCCAAGCATAGCTTGAAAGAGACACTGGGGTTGGCAGCAGGAGCCCAAAAATTGGCTGAATGACACCCTGGAGTTGCAAGCAGCAGCAGCAGCAGCAGCACGTACATAGCTTGAAAGAGACACTGGATTTGGCAGCAGGAGCCCAAAAAATGGCTGAATGACACCCTGGAGTTGCAACAGCAGCAGCAGCCCAAACTTAGCTTGAAAGAGACACTGGAGTTGGCAGCAGGAGCCCAAAAATTGGCTGAATGACACCCTGGAGTTGCAAGCAGCAGCAGCAGGAGCCAAAACCTAGCTTGAAAGACACACTGGATTTGGCAGCAGGAGCCCAAAAATTGGCTGAATGACACCCTGGAGTTGCAAGCAGCAGTCCAAACATAGCTTGAAAGAGACACTGGAGTTGGCAGCAGGAGCCCAAAAATTGGCTGAATGACACCCTAGAGTTGCAAGCAGCAGCAGCAGCCCAAACATAGCTTGAAAGAGACACTGGATTTGGCAGCAGGAGCCCAAAAAATGGCTGAATGACACCCTGGAGTTGCAAGCAGCAGCAGCAGCCCAAATATAGCTTGAAAGAGACACTGGAGTTGGCAGCAGGAGCCCAAGAATTGGCAGAATGACAATCTTGAGTTGCAAGCAGCAGCAGCAGCCCAAACCTAGCTTGAAAGACACACTGGAGTTGGCAGCAGGAGCCCAAAAATTGGCTGAATGACACCATGGAGTTGCAAGCAGCAGCAGCCCAAACACAGCTTGAGAGACACTGGAGTTGGCAGCAGGAGCCCAAAAATTGGCTGCATGACACCCTGGGGTTGCAAGCAGCAGCAGCAGCCCCAATATAGCTTGAAAGAGACACTGGAGTTGGCAGCAGGAGCCCAAGAATTGGCAGAATGACAATCTTGAGTTGCAAGCAGCAGCAGCAGCCCAAACCTAGCTTGAAAGACACACTGGAGCTGGCAGCTGGGGCCCAAAAATTGGCTGCATGACACCCTGGAGTTGCAAGCAGCAGCCCAAACATAGCTTGAAAGAGACACTGGAGTTGGCAGCAGGAGCCCAAAAATTGGCTGAATGACACCCTGGAGTCGCAAGCAGCAACAGCAGCCCAAACATATCTTGAAAGAGACACTGGAGTTGGCAGCAGGAGCCCAAAAATTGGCTGAATGACACCCTGGAGATTCAAGCAGCAGCAGCAGCAGCAGCATCAGCCCAAACATAACTTGAAAGAGACACTGGAGTTGCCAGCAGGAGCCCAAAAATTGGCTGAATGACACCCTGGAGTTGCAAGCAGCAGCAGGAGCCCAAACATAGCTTGAAAGAGACACTGGAGTTGGCAGCAGGAGCACAAAAATTGGCTGAATGACACCCTGGAGTTGCAAGCAGCAGCAGCAGCCCAAACATAGCTTTAAGGAGACACTGGAGTTGGCAGAAGGAGCCCAAACATTGGCTGAATGACACCCTGGAGTTGCAAGCAGAAGAAGCAGCCCAAACCTAGCTTGAAAGAGACACTGGAGTTGGCAGCAGGTGCCCAAAAATTTGCTGAATGACACCCTGAAGTCGCAAGCAGCAGCCCAAACATAGCTTGAAAGAGACACTGGAGTTGGCAGCAGAAGCACAAAAATTGGCTCAATGACACCCTGGAGTTGCAAGCAGCAGCAACAGCAGCCCAAACATAGCTTGAAAGAGACACGGGAGTTGGCAGCAGGAGCCCAAAAATTGGCTGCATGACACCCAGGAGTTGCAAGCAGAAGCAGCAGCCCAAACATAGCTTGAAAGAGACATTGGAGTTTGCAGCAGGAGCCCAAAAATTGGCTGAATGACACCCTGGAGTTGCAAGCAGCAGCAGCCCAGACATAGCTTGAAAGAGACACTGGAGTTGGCAGCAGGAGCCCAAAAATTGGCTGCATGACACCCTGGAGTTGCAAGCAGAAGCAGCAGCAGCAGCCCAAACATAGCTTGAAAGAGACAATGGAGTTGGCTGCAGGAGCACAAAAATTGGCTGAATGACACCCTGGAGTTGCAAGCAGCAGCAGCCCAGACATAGCTTGAAAGAGACACTGGAGTTGGCAGCAGGAGCCCAAAAATTGGCTGCATGACACCCTGGAGTTGCAAGCAGAAGCAGCAGCAGCAGCCCAAACATAGCTTGAAAGAGACACTGGAGTTGGCAGCAGGAGCCCAAAAATTGGCTGAATGACACCCCCTGGAGTTGCAAGCAGCAGCAGTTCAAACATAGCTTGAAAGACACTGGAGTTGGCAGCAGGAGCACAAAAATTGGCTGAATGACACCCTGGAGTTGCAAGCAGCAGCAGCAGCCCAAACATAGCTTGAAAGAGACACTGGAGTTGGCAGCAGGAGCCCAAAAATTGGCTGCATGACACCCTGGAGTTGCAAGCAGAAGAAGCAGCCCAAACCTAGCTTGAAAGAGACACTGGAGTTGGCAGCAGGAGCCCAAAAATTTGCTGAATGACACCCTGAAGTCGCAAGCAGCAGCCCAAACATAGCTTGAAAGAGACACTGGAGTTGGCAGCAGAAGCACAAAAATTGGCTCAATGACACCCTGGAGTTGCAAGCAGCAGCAGCAGCAGCCCAAACATAGCTTGAAAGAGACACGGGAGTTGGCAGCAGGAGCCCACAAATTGGCTGCATGACACCCAGGAGTTGCAAGCAGAAGCAGCAGCCCAAACATAGCTTGAAAGAGACATTGGAGTTGGCAGCAGGAGCCCAAAAATTGGCTGAATGACACCCTGGAGTCGCAAGCAGCAGCAGCAGCCCAAACATAGCTTGAAAGAGACACTGGAGTTGGCAGCAGGAGCACAAAAATTGGCTGATTGACACCCTGGAGATGCAAGCAGCAGCAGCAGCAGCCCGAACATAGCTTAAAAGAGACACTGGAGTTGTCAGCAGGAGCCAGAAAATTGACTGAATGACACCCTGGAGTTGCAAGCAGCAGCAGCAGGAGCCCAAACATAGCTTGAAAGAGACACTGGAGTTGGCAGCAGGAGCCCAAAAATTGGCTGAATGACACCCCCTGGAGTTGCAAGCAGCAGCAGTTCAAACATAGCTTGAAAGACACTGGAGTTGGCAGCAGGAGCCCAAAAATTGGCTGAATGACACCCTGGAGTTGCAAGCAGAAGCAGGAGCCCAAACATAGCTTGAAAGAGACCCTGGAGTTGGCAACAGGAGCCCAAAAATTGGCTGAATGACACCCTGGAGTCGCAAGCAGCAGCAGCAGCCCAAACATAGCTTGAAAGAGACACTGGGGTTGGCAGCAGGAGCCCAAAAATTGGCTGCATGACACCCTGGAGTGGCAAGCAGAAGCAGCAGCAGCAGCCCAAACATAGCTTGAAAGAGACATTGGAGTTGGCAGCAGGAGCCCAAAAATTGGCTGAATGACACCCTGGAGTCGCAAGCAGCAGCAGCAGCCCAAACATAGCTTGAAAGAGACACTGGAGTTGGCAGCAGGAGCACAAAAAATGGCTGAATGACACCCTGGAGTTGCAAGCAGCAGCAGCAGCCCAAATATAGCTTGAAATAGACACTGGAGTTGGCAGCAGGAGCCCACGAATTGGCAGAATGACAATCTTGAGTTGCAAGCAGCAGCAGCAACCCAAACCTAGCTTGAAAGACACACTGGAGTTGGCAGCAGGAGCCCAAAAATTGGCCGAATGACACCCTGGAGTTGCAAGCAGCAGCAGCCCAAACACAGCTTGAAAGACACTGGAGTTGGCAGCAGGAGCACAAAAATTGGCTCAATGACACCCTGGAGTTGCAAGCAGCAGCAGCAGCAGCCCAAAAATTGGGCTGAATGACACCCTGGAGTTGAAAGCAGCAGCAGCCCAAACATAGCTTGAAAGACACTGGAGATGGCAGCAGGAGCCCAAAAATTGGCTGAATGACACCCTGGAGTTGCAAGCAGAAGCAGCAGCCCAAACATAGCTTGAAAGAGGCACTGGAGTTGGCAGCAGGAGCCCAAAAATTGTCTGCATGACACCCTGGAGTTGCAAGCAGCAGCAGCAGCAGCCCAAACCTAGCTTGAAAGACACACTGGATTTGGCAGCAGGAGCCCAAAAATTGGCTGAATGACACCCTGGAGTTGCAAGCAGCAGTCCAAACATAGCTTGAAAGAGACACTGGAGTTGGCAGCAGGAGCCCAAAAATTGGCTGAATGACACCCTAGAGTTGCAAGCAGCAGCCCAAACATAGCTTGAAAGAGACACTGGAATTTGCAGCAGGAGCCCAAAAATTGGCTGAATGACAGCCTGGAGTTGCAAGCAGCAGCAGCAGCCCAAATATAGCTTGAAAGAGACACTGGAGTTGGCAGCAGGAGCACAAAAATTGGCTCAATGACACCCTGGAGTTGCAAGCAGCAGCAGCCCAAAAATTGGGCTGAATGACACCCTGGAGTTGAAAGCAGCAGCAGCCCAAACATAGCTTGAAAGACACTGGAGATGGCAGCAGGAGCCCAAAAATTGGCTGAATGACACCCTGGAGTTGCAAGCAGAAGCAGCAGCCCAAACATAGCTTGAAAGAGACACTGGAGTTGGCAGCAGGAGCCCAAAAATTGGCTGAATGACACCCTGGAGTCGCAAGCAGCAGCAGCAGCCCAAACATAGCTTTAAAGAGACACTGGAGTTGGCAGCAGGAGCCCAAAAATTGTCTGCATGACACCCTGGAGTTGCAAGCATAAGCAGCAGCAGCAGCCCAAACATAGCTTGAAAGAGACATTGGAGTTGGCAGCAGGAGCCCAAAAATTGGCTGAATGACACCCTGGGGTCGCAAGCAGCAGCAGCAGCCCAACCATAGCTTGAAAGGGACACTGGAGTTGGCAGCAGGAGCACAAAATTGGCTGAAAGACACCCTGGAGATGCAAGCAGCAGCCCAAACATAGCTTGAAAGAGACACTGGAGTTTGCAGCACGAGCCAGAAAAGTGGCTGAATGACACCCTGGAGTTGCAAGCGGCAGCAGCAGGAGCCCGAACATAGCTTGAAAGAGACATTGGAGTTGGCAGCAGGAGCCCAAAAATTGGCTGAATGACACCCTGGAGTTGCAAGCAGCAGCAGCCCAAACATAGCATGAAAGACACTGAAGTTGGCAGCAGGAGCCCAAAAATTGGTTGAAAGACACCCTGGAGTTGCAAGCAGCAGCAGCAGCCCAAGCATAGCTTGAAAGAGACACTGGAGTTTGCAGCAGGAGCCCAAAAATTGGCTGCATGACACCCTGGAGTTGCAAGCAGAAGCAGCAGCCCAAACATAGCTTGAAAGAGACACTGGAGTTGGCAGCAGGAGCACAAAAATTGGCTGAATGACACCCTGGAGTTGCAAGCAGCAGCAGCAGCCCAAACATAGCTTGAAGGAGACACTGGAGTTGGCAGCAGGAGCACAAAAATTGGCTGAATCACACCCTGGAGTGGCAAGCAGCAACAGCCCAAACATAGCTTGAAAGAGACACTGGAGCTGGCAGCATGAGCACAAAAATTGGCTGAATGACACCCTGGAGTGGCAAGCCGCAGCAGCCCAAACATAGCTTGAAAGAGACACTGGAGTTGGTAGCAGAAACCCAAAAATTGGCTGAATGACACCCTGGAGTTGCAAGCAGCAGCAGCAACAGCAGCCGGAGCCCAAACCTAGCTTGAAAGACACACTGGATTTGGCAGCAGGAGCCCAAAAATTGGCTGAATGACACCCTGGAGTTGCAAGCAGCAGCAGGAGGAGCCCAAGCATAGCTTGAAAGAGACACTGGGGTTGGCAGCAGGAGCCCAAAAATTGGCTGCATGACACCCTGGAGTTGCAAGCAGCAGCAGCAGCAGCACGAACATAGCTTGAAAGAGACACTGGATTTGGCAGCAGGAGCCCAAAAAATGGCTGAATGACACCCTGGAGTTGCAACAGCAGCAGCAGCCCAAACTTAGCTTGAAAGAGACACTGGAGTTGGCAGCAGGAGCCCAAAAATTGGCTGAATGACACCCTGGAGTTGCAAGCAGCAGCAGCAGGAGCCAAAACCTAGCTTGAAAGACACACTGGATTTGGCAGCAGGAGCCCAAAAATTGGCTGAATGACACCCTGGAGTTGCAAGCAGCAGTCCAAACATAGCTTGAAAGAGACACTGGAGTTGGCAGCAGGAGCCCAAAAATTGGCTGAATGCCACCCTAGAGTTGCAAGCAGCAGCAGCAGCCCAAACATAGCTTGAAAGAGACACTGGATTTGGCAGCAGGAGCCCAAAAAATGGCTGAATGACACCCTGGAGTTGCAAGCAGCAGCAGCAGCCCAAATATAGCTTGAAAGAGACACTGGAGTTGGCAGCAGGAGCCCAAGAATTGGCAGAATGACAATCTTGAGTTGCAAGCAGCAGCAGCAGCCCAAACCTAGCTTGAAAGACACACTGGAGTTGGCAGCAGGAGCCCAAAAATTGGCTGAATGACACCATAGAGTTGCAAGCAGCAGCAGCCCAAACACAGCTTGAGAGACACTGGAGTTGGCAGCAGGAGCCCAAAAATTGGCTGCATGACACCCTGGGGTTGCAAGCAGCAGCAGCAGCCCCAATATAGCTTGAAAGAGACACTGGAGTTGGCAGCAGGAGCCCAAGAATTGGCAGAATGACAATCTTGAGTTGCAAGCAGCAGCAGCAGCCCAAACCTAGCTTGAAAGACACACTGGAGCTGGCAGCAGGGGCCCAAAAATTGGCTGCATGACACCCTGGAGTTGCAAGCAGCAGCCCAAACATAGCTTGAAAGAGACACTGGAGTTGGCAGCAGGAGCCCAAAAATTGGCTGAATGACACCCTGGAGTCGCAAGCAGCAACAGCAGCCCAAACATATCTTGAAAGAGACACTGGAGTTGGCAGCAGGAGCCCAAAAATTGGCTGAATGACACCCTGGAGATTCAAGCAGCAGCAGCAGCAGCAGCATCAGCCCAAACATAACTTGAAAGAGACACTGGAGTTGCCAGCAGGAGCCCAAAAATTGGCTGAATGACACCCTGGAGTTGCAAGCAGCAGCAGGAGCCCAAACATAGCTTGAAAGAGACACTGGAGTTGGCAGCAGGAGCACAAAAATTGGCTGAATGACACCCTGGAGTTGCAAGCAGCAGCAGCAGCCCAAACATAGCTTTAAGGAGACACTGGAGTTGGCAGAAGGAGCCCAAACATTGGCTGAATGACACCCTGGAGTTGCAAGCAGAAGAAGCAGCCCAAACCTAGCTTGAAAGAGACACTGGAGTTGGCAGCAGGTGCCCAAAAATTTGCTGAATGACACCCTGAAGTCGCAAGCAGCAGCCCAAACATAGCTTGAAAGAGACACTGGAGTTGGCAGCAGAAGCACAAAAATTGGCTCAATGACACCCTGGAGTTGCAAGCAGCAGCAACAGCAGCCCAAACATAGCTTGAAAGAGACACGGGAGTTGGCAGCAGGAGCCCAAAAATTGGCTGCATGACACCCAGGAGTTGCAAGCAGAAGCAGCAGCCCAAACATAGCTTGAAAGAGACATTGGAGTTTGCAGCAGGAGCCCAAAAATTGGCTGAATGACACCCTGGAGTTGCAAGCAGCAGTAGCCCAGACATAGCTTGAAAGAGACACTGGAGTTGGCAGCAGGAGCCCAAAAATTGGCTGCATGACACCCTGGAGTTGCAAGCAGAAGCAGCAGCAGCAGCCCAAACATAGCTTGAAAGAGACAATGGAGTTGGCTGCAGGAGCACAAAAATTGGCTGAATGACACCCTGGAGTTGCAAGCAGCAGCAGCCCAGACATAGCTTGAAAGAGACACTGGAGTTGGCAGCAGGAGCCCAAAAATTGGCTGCATGACACCCTGGAGTTGCAAGCAGAAGCAGCAGCAGCAGCCCAAACATAGCTTGAAAGAGACACTGGAGTTGGCAGCAGGAGCCCAAAAATTGGCTGAATGACACCCCCTGGAGTTGCAAGCAGCAGCAGTTCAAACATAGCTTGAAAGACACTGGAGTTGGCAGCAGGAGCACAAAAATTGGCTGAATGACACCCTGGAGTTGCAAGCAGCAGCAGCAGCCCAAACATAGCTTGAAAGAGACACTGGAGTTGGCAGCAGGAGCCCAAAAATTGGCTGCATGACACCCTGGAGTTGCAAGCAGAAGAAGCAGCCCAAACCTAGCTTGAAAGAGACACTGGAGTTGGCAGCAGGAGCCCAAAAATTTGCTGAATGACACCCTGAAGTCGCAAGCAGCAGCCCAAACATAGCTTGAAAGAGACACTGGAGTTGGCAGCAGAAGCACAAAAATTGGCTCAATGACACCCTGGAGTTGCAAGCAGCAGCAGCAGCAGCCCAAACATAGCTTGAAAGAGACACGGGAGTTGGCAGCAGGAGCCCACAAATTGGCTGCATGACACCCAGGAGTTGCAAGCAGAAGCAGCAGCCCAAACATAGCTTGAAAGAGACATTGGAGTTGGCAGCAGGAGCCCAAAAATTGGCTGAATGACACCCTGGAGTCGCAAGCAGCAGCAGCAGCCCAAACATAGCTTGAAAGAGACACTGGAGTTGGCAGCAGGAGCACAAAAATTGGCTGATTGACACCCTGGAGATGCAAGCAGCAGCAGCAGCAGCCCGAACATAGCTTAAAAGAGACACTGGAGTTGTCAGCAGGAGCCAGAAAATTGACTGAATGACACCCTGGAGTTGCAAGCAGCAGCAGCAGGAGCCCAAACATAGCTTGAAAGAGACACTGGAGTTGGCAGCAGGAGCCCAAAAATTGGCTGAATGACACCCCCTGGAGTTGCAAGCAGCAGCAGTTCAAACATAGCTTGAAAGACACTGGAGTTGGCAGCAGGAGCCCAAAAATTGGCTGAATGACACCCTGGAGTTGCAAGCAGAAGCAGGAGCCCAAACATAGCTTGAAAGAGACCCTGGAGTTGGCAACAGGAGCCCAAAAATTGGCTGAATGACACCCTGGAGTCGCAAGCAGCAGCAGCAGCCCAAACATAGCTTGAAAGAGACACTGGGGTTGGCAGCAGGAGCCCAAAAATTGGCTGCATGACACCCTGGAGTGGCAAGCAGAAGCAGCAGCAGCAGCCCAAACATAGCTTGAAAGAGACATTGGAGTTGGCAGCAGGAGCCCAAAAATTGGCTGAATGACACCCTGGAGTCGCAAGCAGCAGCAGCAGCCCAAACATAGCTTGAAAGAGACACTGGAGTTGGCAGCAGGAGCACAAAAATTGGCTGAATGACACCCTGGAGATGCAAGCAGCAGCAGCAGCCCGAACATAGCTTGAAAGAGACACTGGAGTTGGCAGCAGGAGCCAAAAAATCGGCTGAATGACACCCTGGAGTTGCAAGCAGCAGCAGCAGGAGCCCAAACATAGCTTGAAAGAGACACTGGAGTTGGCAGCAGGAGCCCAAAAATTGGCTGAATGACACCCCCTGGAGTTGCAAGCAGCAGCAGTTCAAACATAGCTTGAAAGACACTGGAGTTGGCAGCAGGAGCCCAAAAATTGGCTGAATGACACCCTGGAGTTGCAAGCAGCAGCAGCAGCCCAAACATAGCTTGAAAGAGACACTGGAGTTGGCAGCAGGAGCCCAAAAATTGGCTGAATGACACCCTGGAGTTGCAAGCAGAAGCAGCAGCCCAAACATAGCTTGAAAGAGACACTGGAGTTGGCAACAGGAGCCCAAAAATTGGCTGAATGACACCCTGGAGTCGCAAGCAGCAGCAGCAGCCCAAACATAGCTTGAAAGAGACACTGGAGTTGGCAGCAGGAGCCCAAAAAGTGGCTGAATGACATCCTGGAGTCGCAAGAAGCAGCAGCAGCCCAAACATAGCTTGAAAGAGACAATGGAAATGGCAGCAGGAGCACATAATTGGCTGAAAGACACCCTGGAGATGCAAGCAGCAGCAGCATCACCCCAAACATAGCCTGAAAGAGACACTGGAGTTGGCAGCACGAGCCAGAAAATTGGCTGAATGACACCCTGGAGTTGCAAGCAGCAGCCGCAGGACCCCGAACATAGCTTGAAAGAGACACTAGAGTTGGCAGCAGGAGCCCAAAAATTGGCTGAATGACACCCTGGAGTTGCAAGCAGCAGCAGCAAAAACATAGCTTAAAAGACACTGGAGTTGGCAGCAGGAGCCCAAAAATTGGTTGAAAGACACCCTGGAGTTGCAAGCAGCAGCAGCAGCAGCAGCAGAAGCATAGGTTGAACGATACACTGGAGTTGGCAGCAGGAGCCCAAAAATTGGCTGCATGACACCCTGGAGTTATAAGCAGAAGCAGCAGCCCAAACATAGCTTGAAAGAGACACTGGAGTTGGCAGCAGGAGCCCAAAAATTGGCTGAATGACACCCTGGAGTCGGAAGCAGCAGCCCAAACATAGCTTGAAGGAGACACTGGAGTTGGCAGCAGCAGCACAAAAATTGGCTGAATGACACCCTGGAGTGGCAAGCAGCAGCAGCCCAAACATAGCTTGAAAGAGACACTGGAGTTGGCAGCATGAGCACAAAAATTGGCTGAATGACACCCTGTAGTGGCAAGAAGCAGCAGCAGCCCGAACATAGCTTGAAAGAGATACTGGAGTTGGCAGCAGGAGCCCAAAAATTGGCTGAATGACACCCTGGAGTTGCAAGCAGCAGCAGCAGCAGCAGGAGCCCAAACCTAGCTTGAAAGACACACTGGATTTGGCAGCAGGAGCCCAAAAATTGGCTCAATGACACCCTGGAGTTGCAAGCAGCAGCAGCAGCAGCCCGAACATAGCTTGAAAGAGACACGGGAATTGGCTGCAGGAGCCCACAAATTGGCTGCATGACACCCAGGAGTTGCAAGCAGAAGCAGCAGCCCAAACATAGCTTGAAAGAGACAATGGATTTGGCAGCAGGAGCCCAAAAATTGGCTGAATGACACCCTGGAGTTGCAAGCAGCAGCAGCAGCCCAAACATAGCTTGAAAGAGACACTGGAGTTGGCAGCAGGAGCACAAAAATTGGCTGAATAACACCCTGGAGTTGCAAGCAGCAGCAACAGCAGTCCAAACATAGCTTGAAATAGACACGGGAGTTGGCAGCAGGAGCCCAAAAATTGGCTGCATGACACCCAGGAGTTGCAAGCAGAAGCAGCAGCCCAAACATAGCTTGAAAGAGACATTGGAGTTTGCAGCAGGAGCCCAAAAATTGGCTGAATGACACCCTGAAGTCGCAAGCAGCAGCCCAAACATAGCTTGAAAGAGACACTGGAGTTGGCAGCAGAAGCACAAAAATTGGCTCAATGACACCCTGGAGTTGCAAGCAGCAGCAACAGCAGCCCAAACATAGCTTGACAGAGACACGGGAGTTGGCAGCAGGAGCCCAAAAATTGGCTGCATGACACCCAGGAGTTGCAAGCAGAAGCAGCAGCCCAAACATAGCTTGAAAGAGACATTGGAGTTTGCAGCAGGAGCCCAAAAATTGGCTGAATGACACCCTGGAGTCGCAAGCAGCAGCCCAAACATAGCTTGAAAGAGACACTGGAGTTGGCAGCAGGAGTCCAAAAATTGGCTGAATGACACCCTGGAGTTGCAAGCAGCAGCAACAGCAGCCCAAACATAGCTTGAAAGAGACATTGGAGTTTGCAGCAGGAGCCCAAAAATTGGCTGAATGACACCCTGGAGTCGCAAGCAGCAGCAGCAGCAGCCCAAACATAGCTTGAAAGAGACAATGGAGTTGGCTGCAGGAGCACAAAAATTGGCTGAATGACACCCTGGAGTTGCAAGCAGCAGCAGCAGCCCAGGCATAGCTTGAAAGAGACACTGGAGTTGGCAGCAGGAGCCCAAAAATTGGCTGCATGACACCCTGGAGTTGCAAGCAGAAGCAGCAGCAGCAGCCCAAACATAGCTTGAAAGAGACACTGGAGTTGGCAGCAGGAGCCCAAAAATTGGCTGAATGACACCCCCTGGAGTTGCAAGCAGCAGCAGTTCAAACATAGCTTGAAAGACACTGGAGTTGGCAGCAGGAGCACAAAAATTGGCTGAATGACACCCTGGAGTTGCAAGCAGCAGCAGCAGCCCAAACATAGCTTGAAAGAGACACTGGAGTTGGCAGCAGGAGCCCAAAAATTGGCTGCATGACACCCTGGAGTTGCAAGCAGAAGAAGCAGCCCAAACCTAGCTTGAAAGAGACACTGGAGTTGGCAGCAGGAGCCCAAAAATTTGCTGAATGACACCCTGAAGTCGCAAGCAGCAGCCCAAACATAGCTTGAAAGAGACACTGGAGTTGGCAGCAGAAGCACAAAAATTGGCTCAATGACACCCCCTGGAGTTGCAAGCAGCAGCAGTTCAAACATAGCTTGAAAGACACTGGAGTTGGCAGCAGGAGCCCAAAAATTGGCTGAATGACATCCTGGAGTTGCAAGCAGAAGCAGCAGCCCAAACATAGCTTGAAAGAGACCCTGGAGTTGGCAACAGGAGCCCAAAAATTGGCTGAATGACACCCTGGAGTCGCAAGCAGCAGCCCAAACATAGCTTGAAAGAGACACTGGGGTTGGCAGCAGGAGCCCAAAAATTGGCTGCATGACACCCTGGAGTGGCAAGCAGAAGCAGCAGCAGCAGCCCAAACATAGCTTGAAAGAGACATTGGAGTTGGCAGCAGGAGCCCAAAAATTGGCTGAATGACACCCTGGAGTCGCAAGCAGCAGCAGCAGCCCAAACATAGCTTGAAAGAGACACTGGAGTTGGCAGCAGGAGCACAAAAATTGGCTGAATGACACCCTGGAGATGCAAGCACCAGCAGCAGCAGCCCGAACATAGCTTGAAAGAGACACTGGAGTTGGCAGCAGGAGCCAAAAAATCGGCTGAATGACACCCTGGAGTTGCAAGCAGCAGCAGCAGGAGCCCAAACATAGCTTGAAAGAGACACTGGAGTTGGCAGCAGGAGCCCAAAAATTGGCTGAATGACACCCCCTGGAGTTGCAAGCAGCAGCAGTTCAAACATAGCTTGAAAGACAATGGAGTTGGCAGCAGGAGCCCAAATATTGGCTGAATGACACCCTGGAGTTGCAAGCAGCAGCAGCAGCCCATACATAGCTTGAAAGAGACACTGGAGTTGGCAGCAGGAGCCCAAAAATTGGCTGAATGACACCCTGGAGTTGCAAGCAGAAGCAGCAGCCCAAACATAGCTTGAAAGAGACACTGGAGTTGGCAACAGGAGCCCAAAAATTGGCTGAATGACACCCTGGAGTCGCAAGCAGCAGCAGCAGCCCAAACATAGCTTGAAAGAGACACTGGAGTTGGCAGCAGGAGCACATAATTGGCTGAAAGACACCCTGGAGATGCAAGCAGCAGCAGCATCACCCCAAACATAGCTTGAAAGAGACACTGGAGTTGGCAGCAGGAGCCCAAAAATTGGCTGAATGACATCCTGGAGTCGCAAGAAGCAGCAGCAGCCCAAACATAGCTTGAAAGAGACAATGGAAATGGCAGCAGGAGCACATAATTGGCTGAAAGACACCCTGGAGATGCAAGCAGCAGCAGCATCACCCCAAACATAGCTTGAAAGAGACACTGGAGTTGGCAGCACGAGCCAGAAAATTGGCTGAATGACACCCTGGAGTTGCAAGCAGCAGCCGCAGGACCCCGAACATAGCTTGAAAGAGACACTGGAGTTGGCAGCAGGAGCCCAAAAATTGGCTGAATGACACCCTGGAGTTGCAAGCAGCAGCAGCAAAAACATAGCTTAAAAGACACTGGAGTTGGCAGCAGGAGCCCAAAAATTGGTTGAAAGACACCCTGGAGTTGCAAGCAGCAGCAGCAGCCCAAGCATAGGTTGAACGAGACACTGGAGTTGGCAGCAGGAGCCCAAAAATTGGCTGCATGACACACTGGAGTTATAAGCAGAAGCAGCAGCCCAAACATAGCTTGAAAGAGACACTGGAGTTGGCAGCAGGAGCCCAAAAATTGGCTGAATGACACCCTGGAGTCGGAAGCAGCAGCCCAAACATAGCTTGAAGGAGACACTGGAGTTGGTAGCAGCAGCACAAAAATTGGCTGAATGACACCCTGGAGATGCAAGCAGCAGCAGCCCAAACATAGCTTGAAAGAGACACTGGAGTTGGCAGCATGAGCACAAAAATTGGCTGAATGACACCCTGTAGTGGCAAGCAGCAGCAGCAGCCCGAACATAGCTTGTAAGAGACACTGGAGTTGGCAGCAGGAGCCCAAAAATTGGCTGAATGACACCCTGGAGTTGCAAGCAGCAGCAGCAGGAGCCCAAACCTAGCTTGAAAGACACACTGGATTTGGCAGCAGGAGCCCAAAAATTGGCTGAATGACACCCTGGAGTTGCAAGCAGCAGCAGGAGGAGCCCAAGCATAGCTTGAAAGAGACACTGGGGTTGGCAGCAGGAGCCCAGAAATTGGCTGAATGACACCCTGGAGTTGCAAGCAGCAGCAGAAGCCCAAACATAGCTTGAAAGAGACACTGGAGTTGGCAGCAGGAGCCCAAAAATTGGCTGCATGACACCCTGGAGTTGCAAGCAGAAGCAGCAGCCCAAACATAGCTTGAAAAGAGACTGGAGTTGGCAGCAGGAGCCCAAAAATTTGCTGAATGACACCCTGGAGTCGCAAGCAGCAGCCCAAACATAGCTTGAAAGAGACACTGGAGTTTGCAGCAGGAGCCCAAAAATTGGCTAAATGACACCCTGGATTTGCAAGCAGCAGCAGCAGCAGCCCAAACATAGCTTGAAAGAACTTAATTTGTACAGTCTGGAGGAAAGAAGGGAGAGGGGGGACATGATTGATACCTTTAAATATGTGAAAGGATTGAATAAGGTTCAGGAGGGAAGTGTTTTTAATAAGAAACTTAATGATAGAACAAGGGGGCACAACCTGAAGCTAGTCGGGGGGAAGATCAGGAGCAATGTTAGAAAATATTATTTTACAGAAAGAGTAGTAGATGCTTGGAACAAACTTCCAGCAGAGGTAGTTGAAAAATCAACAGTTAATGAATTTAAACATGCCTGGGATAAGCACACATCTATCCTAAGATAAAGAGTACATACAGTATACACATAAGGGCAGACTAGATGGACCGTATGGTCTCCTTCTGCCGTCAACCTTCTATGTTTCTAAAGAGACACTGGAGTTGGCAGCAGGAGCCCAAAAATTGGCTGCATGACACCCAGGAGTTGCAAGCAGAAGCAGCAGCAGCCCAAACGTAGCTTGAAAGAGACACTGGAGTTGGCAGCAGGAGCCCAAAAATTGGCTGAATGACACCCTGGAGTCACAAGCAGCAGCAGCCCAAACATAGCTTGAAAGAGACACTGGAGTTGGCAGCAGGAGCCAGAAAATTGGCTGAATGACACCCTGGAGTGGCAAGCAGCAGCAGCAGGAGCCCAAACATAGCTTGAAAGAGACACTGGAGTTGGCAGCAGGAGCCCAAAAATTGGCTGAATGACACCCTGGAGTTGCAAGCAGCAGCAGCCCAAACATAGCTTGAAAGACACTGGAGTTGGCAGCAGGAGCCCAAAAATTGGCTGAATGACACCCTGGAGTTGCAAGCAGCAGCAGCAGCCCAAACATAGCTTGAAAGAGACACTGGAGTTGGCAGCAGGAGCCCACAAATTGGCTGAATGACACCCTGGAGTCGCAAGCAGCAGCAGCAGCCCAAACATAGCTTGAAAGAGACACTGGAGTTGGCAGCAGGAGCCAGAAAATTGGCTGAATGACACCCTGGAGTTGCAAGCAGCAGCAGCAGGAGCCCGAACATAGCTTGAAAGAGACATTGGAGTTGGCAGCAGGAGCCCAAAAATTGGCTGAATGACACCCTGGAGTCGCAAGCAGCAGCAGCAGCCCAAACATAGCTTGAAAGAGACACTGGAGTTGGCAGCAGGAGCCCACAAATTGGCTGAATGACACCCTGGAGTCACAAGCAGCAGCAGCAGCCCAAACATAGCTTGAAAGAGACACTGGAGTTGGCAGCAGGAGCCCAAAAATTGGCTGCATGACACCCTGGAGTTGCAAGCAGAAGCAGCAGCAGCAGCCCAAACATAGCTTGAAAGAGATATTGGAGTTGGCAGCAGGAGCCCAAAAATTGGCTGAATGACACCCTGGAGTCGCAAGCAGCAGCAGCAGCCCAAACATAGCTTGAAAGAGACACTGGAGTTGGCAGCAGGAGCACAAAATTGGCTGAAAGACACCATGGAGATGCATGCAGCAGCAGCAGCAGCCCAAACATAGCTTGAAAGAGACACTGGAGTTGGCAGCAGGAGCCAGAAAATTGGCTGAATGACACCCTGGAGTTGCAAGCAGCAGCAGCAGGAGCCCGAACATAGCTTGAAAGAGACACTGGAGTTGGCAGCAGGAGCCCAAAAATTGGCTGAATGACAACCTGGAGCTGCAAGCAGCAGCAGCCCCAACATAGCTTGAAAGACACTGGAGTTGGCAGCAGGAGCCCAAAAATTGGTTGAAAGACACCCTGGAGTTGCCAGCAGCAGCAGCAGCCCAAGCATAGCTTGAAAGAGACACTGGAGTTAGCAGCAGGAGCCCAAAAATTGGCTGCATGACACCCAGGAGTTGCAAGCAGAAGCAGCAGCAGCAGCCCAAACATAGCTTGAAAGAGACATTGGAGTTGGCAGCAGGAGCCCAAAAATTGGCTGAATGACACCCTGGAGTCGCAAGCAGCAGCAGCAGCCCAAACATAGCTTGAAAGAGACACTGGAGTTGGTAGCAGGAGCACAAGATTGGCTGAAAGACACCATGGAGATGCATGCAGCAGCAGCCCAAACATAGCTTGAAATAGACACTGGAGTTGGCAGCAGGAGCCAGAAAATTGGCTAAATGACACCCTGGAGTGGCAAGCAGCAGCAGCAGGAGCCGAAACATAGCTTGAAAGAGACACTGGAGTTGGCAGCAGGAGCCCAAAAATTGGCTGAATGACACCCTGGAGTTGCAAGCAGCAGCAGCCCAAACATAGCTTGAAAGACACTGGAGTTGGCAGCAGGAGCCCAAAAATTGGTTGAAAGACACCCTGGAGTTGCCAGCAGCAGCAGCAGCCCCAGCATAGCTTGAAAGAGACACTGGAGTTAGCAGCAGGAGCCCAAAAATTGGCTGCATGACACCCAGGAGTTGCAAGCAGAAGCAGCAGCAGCAGCCCAAACATAGCTTGAAAGAGACACTGGAGTTGGCAGCAGGAGCCCAAAAATTGGCTGAATGACACCCTTGAGTCGCAAGCAGAAGCAGCAGCCCAAACATAGCTTGAAAGAGACACTGGAGTTGGCAGCAGGAGCACAAAAATTGGCTGAATGACACCCTGGAGATGCAAGCAGCAGCAGCAGCAGCCCAAACATAGCTTGAAAGAGACACTGGAGTTGCAGCAGGAGCCAGAAAATTGGCTGAATGACACCCTGGAGTGGCAAGCAGCAGCAGGAGCCCAAACATAGCTTGAAAGAGACAATGGAGTTGGCAGCAGGAGCCCAAAAATTGGCTGAATGACACCCTGGAGTTGCAAGCAGCAGCAGCCCAAACATAGCTTGAAAGACACTGGAGTTGGCAGCAGGAGCCCAAAAATTGGCTGAATGACACCCTGGAGTTGCAAGCAGCAGCAGCAGCAGCCCAAACATAGCTTGAAAGAGACACTGGAGTTGGCAGCAGGAGCCCAAAAATTGGCTGAATGACACCCTGGAGTTGCAAGCAGAAGCAGCAGCCCAAACATAGCTTGAAAGAGACACTGGAGTTGGCAGCAGGAGCCCAAAAATTGGCTGAATGACACCCTGGAGTCACAAGCAGCAGCAGCAGCCCAAACATAGCTTGAAATAGACACTGAAGTTGGCAGCAGGAGCCCCAAAGATGGCTGCATGACACCCTGGAGTTGCAAGCAGAAGCAGCAGCAGCAGCCCAAACATAGCTTAAAAGAGACATTGGAGTTGGCAGCAGGAGCTCAAAAATTGGCTGAATGACACCCTGGAGTCACAAGCAGCAGCAGCAGCCCAAACATAGCTTGAAAGAGACACTGGAGTTGGCAGCAGGAGCACAACATTGGCTGAAAAACACCCTAGAGATGCATGCAGCGGCAGCAGCAGCCCAAACATAGCTTGAAAGAGACACTGGAGTTGGCAGCAGGAGCCAGAAAATTGGCTGAATGACACCCTGGAGTGGCAAGCAGCAGCAGCAGGAGCCCAAACATAGCTTGAAAGAGACACTGGAGTTGGCAGCAGGAGCCCAAAAATTGGCTGAATGACACCCTGGAGTTGCAAGCAGCAGCAGCCCAAACATAGCTTGAAAGACACTGGAGTTGGCAGCAGGAGCCCAAAAATTGGCTGAATGACACCCTGGAGTTGTAAGCAGCAGCAGCAGCCCAAACATAGCTTGAAAGAGACACTGGAGTTGGCAGCATGAGCCCAAAAATTGGCTGAATGACACCCTGGAGTTGCAAGCAGAAGCAGCAGCCCAAACATAGCTTGAAAGAGACACTGGAGTTGGCAGCAGGAGCCCAAAAATTGGCTGCATGACACCCTGGAGTTGCAAGCAGAAGCAGCAGCAGCAGCCCAAACATAGCTTGAAAGAGACATTGGAGTTGGCAGCAGGAGCCCAAAAATTGGCTGAATGACACCCTGGAGTCGCAAGCAGCAGCCCAAACATAGCTTGAAAGAGACACTGGAGTTGGCAGCAGGAGCACAAAATTGGCTGAAAGACACCATGGAGATGCATGCAGCAGCAGCAGCAGCCCAAACATAGCTTGAAAGAGACACTGGAGTTGGCAGCAGGAGCACAAAAATTGGCTGAATGACACCCTGGAGTTGCAAGCAGCAGCAGCAGGAGCCCGAACATAGCTTGAAAGAGACACTGGAGTTGGCAGCAAGAGCCCAAAAATTGGCTGAATGACAACCTGGAGCTGCAAGCAGCAGCAGCCCAAACATAGCTTGAAAGACACTGGAGTTGGCAGCAGGAACCCAAAAATTGGTTGAAAGACACCCTGGAGTTGCCAGCAGCAGCAGCAGCCCAAGCATAGCTTGAGAGAGACACTGGAGTTAGCAGCAGGAGCCCAAAAATTGGCTGCATGACACCCAGGAGTTGCAAGCAGAAGCAGCAGCAGCAGCCCAAACATAGCTTGAAAGAGACATTGGAGTTGGCAGCAGGAGCCCAAAAATTGGCTGAATGACACCCTGGAGTCGCAAGCAGCAGCAGCAGCCCAAACATAGCTTGAAAGAGACACTGGAGTTGGTAGCAGGAGCACAAAATTGGCTGAAAGACACCATGGAGATGCATGCAGCAGCAGCAGCAGCAGCCCAACCATAGCTTGAAAGAGACACTGGAGTTGGCAGCAGGAGCCAGAAAATTGGCTGAATGACACCCTGGAGTTGCAAGCAGCAGCAGCAGCAGGAGCCCGAACATAGCTTGAAAGAGACACTGGAGTTGGCAGCAGAAGCCCAAAAATTGGCTGAATGACACCCTGGAGTTGCAAGCAGCAGCAGCCCAAACATAGCTTGAAAGACACTGGAGTTGGCAGCAGGAGCCCAAACATTGGTTGAAAGACACCCTGGAGTTGCCAGCAGCAGCAGCAGCCCAAGCATAGCTTGAACGAGACACTGGAGTTAGCAGCAGGAGCCCAAAAATTGGCTGCATGACACCCAGGAGTTGCAAGCAGAAGCAGCAGCAGCAGCCCAAACATAGCTTGAAAGAGACACTGGAGTTGGCAGCAGGAGCCCAAAAATTGGCCGAATGACACCCTGGAGTCGCAAGCAGCAGCAGCAGCCCAAACATAGCTTGAAAGAGACACTGGAGTTGGCAGCAGGAACACAAAAATTGGCTGAATGACACCCTGGAGATGCAAGCAGCAGCAGCCCAAACATAGCTTGAAATAGACACAGGAGTTGGCAGCAGGAGCCAGAAAATTGGCTAAATGACACCCTGGAGTGGCAAGCAGCAGCAGCAGGAGCCGAAACATAGCTTGAAAGAGACACTGGAGTTGGCAGCAGGAGCCCAAAAATTGGCTGAATGACACCCTGGAGTTGCAAGCAGCAGCAGCCCAAACATAACTTGAAAGACACTGGAGTTGGCAGCAGGAGCCCAAAAATTGGTTGAAAGACACCCTGGAGTTGCCAGCAGCAGCAGCAGCCCCAGCATAG